>CM053752.1:89195904-89285726 GCA_028658305.1 Pachyuromys duprasi
AGAGATCAGGTATACAAGGCACATACCTAAACATAGTAAAGGCAATATACAGCAAGCCTATAGCCAACATCAAACTCAATGGAGAGAAACTTAAAGCAATCCCACTGAAATCAGGGACTAGGCAAGGCTGCCCACTTTCTCCATATCTCTTCAACATAGTTCTGGAAGTCCTTGCTAAAGCAGTAAGACAATTGAAGGAGATCAAGGGGATACAAATTAGAAAGGAAAAAGTCAAAGTATCACTCTTTGCAGATGATATGATAGTATACCTGAGTGACATCCAAAATTCTACCAGGGAACTCTTACAGCTGATAAACACCTTCAGCAAAGTGGCTAGATAAAAAATCAACTCAAAAAAATCAGTAGCCCTCCTGTATACAAAAGACAAAAGGGCAGAAAAAGAAATTAGGGAAACAATACCCTTCACAATAGCCACAGAAGACATAAAGTACCTTGGTGTGACCCTAACCAAGGAAGTCAAAGACTTGTATGAAAAAAATTTCCAGTCTCTGAAGAAAGAATTAGAAGATACAGAAGATGGAAAGATCTCCCATGCTCATGGCTTGGCAGGATTAGCATAGTAAAAATGGTCATCTTACCAAAAATAATCTACCTATTCAATGCAATTCCCATCAAATTACCAACAGAATTCTTTACAGACCTTGAAAGAAAAATTCTCAACTTCATATGGTAAAGTGAAATCTTAATGAGATTAATTGAGGTGAGATTTCTGGCTCTGGAATGGCTCAGGGCAAGTTAACTATGTCTTGAATTACAGGAGCCTGACAGAAAGAGGGAGGGGGTGTGGGGGTTCGAGACTGATTGATTTGTTTTTCAAGGGCATGCTTATAGGCCTGTTGTTTATTGTCACTGAGAATTAGCTACCTTGAGGTGAACAGATTCTTCCTGTTCTGCAAGGTGTGGTGATGCATGCTGGAATACCACCTACTCAGAAGACTGAGCCTGGAGAATTATAAATGTGAGGCCTCTGAGAGATAAGCAGAAACTCATCTACATCCCTATTGCATCTAGACAAAGTCTATGGGTCCTAATCGCTAGCAATTGCAGATGTTGTGTGTTCTCTCTTGCTCAAGCTTTAAACAGACACCTCACTTTGATAAGCTTCTCATTTTTCAAATCTTTCTGATCCATTGTTTGCTTTTTCTTACTTTAAGTCTAGATAAAATGGAGCGATGACATCAGCCACACCACAGCCTGGGTGCTATGCTGTTTTGAAATTTCCTGAATAAGCTGGACCCTCAATTTTAAATTCAACCTCACTCAAGTTTCCAGAACTGTGAAGAATAGAGTCTGATTCTTTGCCAGAACATATTATTAATGTGTTCCAACTCAGTTTCCTACAGAATCCTTTTCCCACTTTGAAATCTCATGCTTTTCTGTTTGCTCTTGGCCTTTCTCTTAGCTTTATAGTCTTAGGAGCACCCATTAGGCTCTGCTTGCAGCACACCAAAGCTTCCCTGTCCTTCAGTTCCAAACTCTTCCAAATTCTTCTCACAAACCAATTTCCAAAGCATCTAAATTACAAAGTGGGTAATTCCACCCCGGTACCAATTTTATGTGTTAGTTTCTCTTTTTTCACTATAAACAGCTGACAAGAAACAGACGTTTATCTTGGTGTGTGGCTTGTGCAAATATAGCACATGGCAGAGAATGCATGGCTATAGGTGGCACTGTGGCATCAGGAGGACGGCAGCTGCTTGCTCGTCTCTACAGGGGAAGGGAGGCAGTGCGGATGAGGCAGGATGGAACCAGGTGCAATGTTTAGCAACAGCTTATCCCCTGGGACATCCTACCCTCGGTAGACTCCACCTCCTAAAGATTCTACAACCTGGGGAAGGAGAGATGCCTCACTGATGAAGAGTACTTATTGCTCTTCCAGAGGACCTGGGTTCAGTTCTCAAAATCCACATGGAGGCTCAAAACTCATCCAAGGCACATGACGCCTTCTGGTGCACACACAGACATACAGGAAAAAAAAAAACACTCATAGATGGAATTATAGACATACGGGGAAAAACACTCATAGATAGAAAAAAATTTTTAAAGATTCAGTAGCCACCTGAGAATGCCTCCCACCAACTGGGGATGACACATTCAAACAGGTGAGCCCAGAGAAAACATTGCATACTTAATCCATGACAGAGCTCAGTACAAGTTACCTAAGCACTCTATCAAGTTGGTAGTTACTTATAAGTTAGTTACTAGAAGATCTGAAGAAATGTCTGGATTATAAAATGGATTTTAAAGAAAATCAGGAGCCATGAGCAGGTTCCTGAGCCTAAAACCTGGACTGCTTATGTCTAAGAGGTGGAGGGGGAGATGAAGGAGATGATGAAGATGAAGGTGGAAATAGAGTACGAAATGACTCAGGTGATTTAAGCATCACCTAATGTTTAAATCTCCGAGGTGACAAGAACACAGAGAGGAAGAACTCTGGAAAAAATTTACAGAGAGAGGAGAGGGTCACTCTACTGATTAACACCCAAGGTAAGACCGGGAGATTGTGTGACTGAGGAGCCATGAAGACTTCTGGTGTGTAGAATAACAGAAGTGTTGTCATGGAAACCAGATGGCAGGCATTAACTTGTGTGTGATATGGAGTCAGCAAAGCAGACCCCTGACTTTGAGAAGCTTAATGAACAAAGGAAAGAAAGGGATAGCATTTTTGATTACTAGGGATAGTTACTGAACACTTCAAACCCCATTTTCCTGATGCCAGTTTTGTGGTGCTTGTTTGTGTCATAAAGCTCTAAGGAGGAGAACTGGATTTACCTTTCTCTGTTGTCATTGTGTTTCATTTGCTTATCTCCTCCATGAAATTGTAAGCATGAAAACAAGAGTGCTATACTCCTTAGCTTTACATGTTCCACACTGAAAACTGGTTCTGGTACAAACTATGTGGTAAGTGTTTGTGTTGAACAGAAGGCTGAGCGTATGTATTTTTGAAAAGTAATTTCCTCACCCAGTTTGTCATAAATGACACCTGTCCAACTCAATCGGTATGCATATGTTTTTCTGCTTTGCTTCTTTTACTTCGAGAATGTAATTGTCAGTTTATTTCCTTAAGAAAGAACTTTCAATTTTTTACCATTTGAATATGTGCATATGTGAGTGTATGTGTGCATGTGAATATGTGCACTTATGAGTATGGGCAACCACGAACATGCTCGTGAAGGCCAGGTGACCTGGCTCTTCATGTTCTAGCTTAATCTCTGAGACACTCTCACTAAACCTGAAGCTCACTGGGTTTTGACCAGTTTGGCTGGCCAGCAAGGCCCAGAGAGACTCCAGGGGTCTGCAGCCACACCTGGCTCTTCACTTGGATGTTGGGTAGTTCAACTCAGTGCCTTATGTTTGGGCAGCATGCACTCTTACTCCTGAACTACGACTTTCTAGCCATGTATTTTCTAGACCCGAATGAATCTAATATAAACCAACCAACTCTTTTGCCATGAAGGGTGAGAGGAAAAAAACAAAAACAAAAACATCTGCTAGCTCCCTTGACTTCTTCAGAGCCTGAGGATGCCTGCAGTTTGAGGACTACATTTAGCTGCAAGGCTGTTGCCGGTGGTCCTGCTGCTCATTTAGATCACCGTGTTTTCAGTTCTCACTTGAAGGCGTGCTCCCAGGAATGTGGGCAGGAACTTCTTGGGGAAACAATGATCACCTTCCTCCAGCTCTGAGCCCAGGAGGTTTACCTTTCTCTTTGGAACAAAAGCAAGAATAATGTGACGGTCCCAGCTCTCCTTGTCTGCAGCGCAGAGTCCTCTCCAGTTCTGCTCTTAGGAACTGGAGAACACTTCCTGCATAGACAATACGTTCCAAGAGTTCTTAACATCCCTGGGTTCCTTGGTTTTAATACATTGTTCCAGGACTCATCCAAATTGATGAGTACAAGGTCAGTGTCTGACTGACAGACTGAAAGGAAACAGAACTGAAGAGATAAAAACAAAATCCAGCCAATTATGAAGAGGGTTTTGCTGACATTCCAAAAAAAAAAAAAAAGCTGTTGCTTGAAGGTTATATGAAGTGGACACAGACTAAATAGACCGCACTGTCTCTGGCACCTCAGTAGACTTCTTATAGGGAATCAGGTTCTGCTTTCCAAAGATGGCTGTTGAATTTACGTGAGCTGCTCTCACCTTTGTTGTAGGCAGAACAGCTTTAACGATGCACTCCTTTTGTAGGAACTAAACAAACTGGTTCCTTTGGGTACTAGTCATCTTTCTAACTGGTTTAGAAAGATTATAAATTTGCTAATTGTGCTGGAATTCAAGTGAGGAGACTCTTCAATGAGAAAAATAAACTAAGAATCTTAGCAAAACTGCAGAGACATCTACTCCAGTAATGAAGGGCCAAGAAAAGCATTCTGAGGAGCGAGTGACAGACAAAGGTGAAAACTCTAGTGCCGCAGACCTGCGATAGCGCTGCTTCCGAGGAAAGCTTGAAAGTACACAGAGTGTCAGCCTTGAACAGCGGGCAAAGACACGGGGATTCTTTTGGCTTCTGTATTTTTCCACTTGTTTGAGTTTCTTGTGAAGATGTGAAGACATCTTGGACTCTGATAACAGCAATCTACTCCTTACATCCTGTCACCCTGCAGCCTGTCTACAGATACAGTCAGGTCCAACAGGTGCAGAAGGGGTGTGGTCTTTGAAGGGAGAGCAGCAGCCTAAGATCACTAACTGTCCACCTCTAGCATACTCCAGATATTCAGCGTGTTACTCTGCTTTCTGTTACTGGAACAAATATGTGAGATGGTTGGTAATCTAAGAAACAGAGGTTTACTTTGAGAGATAATTTCATGTCTCAGTCCACAGTTATTTGGTCCTGTTGCTCTGGACCTATGGAGGCATACGACATATGCAAGAGTCCTGTTCGTATATGTCAGCTGGGAAGCAAAGAAAAGAGAGGAGGGGCCCAGAGATTCACTAGTTCCTTCAACCCCCCCCAAATACAAATTCCCTTCCGCCAGGCTCCAACTCCTAAAAGATACAGTGCTTTCTTCCAGAGGCTGCCCTTAAAGCATGGGTCACTGGGGTTCAGTTAAGATCCAAACTCAGGGTGACCAGCTGTCTCAGCTAGTAAAGGTGCTTGGTGTCAAGCGTGATGAGATGAATTCATTCTCTGGAACCCACCATATGCTAGAAGAAACAAAAACAAAAAATTCCTTTGACTTCTATACCTATGCTGTGCCATACATGTGCCCACATCAGTACATATATTAATAAAATAAATAAATGTACTTTAAGAAATATCTAAACCATAGTATTCAATTTGCTCATGCATCAGAAGAAAGGCTGCTTTTTGCCCTTTACAGTTGTAGGGAGATTAGGAAGAAACAGAAGCAAATAGTCTAGGACAATGTAGAGACTATAATAAATAAATAACTGGGAATCTAACTTCTCGTCCTCATTTTAATTGCTTTACAACAGACATAATTCCCAGTGTCCCAAGAAATAATAATAATAAAAGAACAAATAAACTATAAGAATGTTTCATCCTTTCCTCTTCCTCTGGTGTTTTGGGAATTACTCAGAGTGATTGAAGAGAAAAGATATAGCAGAGTAAGGATGCTTCTCTAGCCCACACAAGGATCTGTTTTCACACCTATATAAACAAATGAAAACAAAACAAAAAAACAAAAAAAAGTGAGAGTCAAGGCTAGAGCATCTATGACTATCCTGGGATGTGTAAAGAACGATTTTATGTTTCTTTCTCTTTATTTTGTTGTCAACAAACTGTTCTGTTAGTTGTGGAAAATGACATAAGGAATTTATAGATTTCATTATGGCATAACTATTTCCTTGTGAGGCTGTCCCATGTAAGTAGTCCTATTTTCATAAGAATACGTTCAATTTTTAAGAGACTGTTTTCTTCTGGAATCCTTTCCCATTCACAAAGGCAGTGATAAAGTACAATTTAAATAATATACCTGGGTAGGAACATAACAGAGGGTGACTTAAGATATACTGACTTTGAAATAAATATGTATCTGGTATAAAGAATATGTATATTTGCTAAATATGTATGTCTGTTTTCCCAGGAGGTACAATTGGGAGAATACATTCTACTTTGAAAAATATTTTTGCTTAGGACTGGCTGTGTTATAGCTTATATAATACTAATTAGGTGCTGGCTTAGAGCTATGTGTTAGTCTCAAAGTCTGGCAAGAGTCTCAATGTATATCTGAAAGGGTACATAACAAGCTAATTATGCACATATTTAAGGTTATGAGGGAAATATCCACTCCATTTGGCAGTGAATCTAAATCTACTCCACAATATGAAGGGGAAATGACCATTAGATGCCAAGTGCTGAGCAGACTCTTGCTTTTTTAAAATTAACATCTTCTTGAGATAAATCATAAGTAACCCACAAGATCCTGAAATTAAAAGAAAAAAGTAATAATGAAACAAAGTGCAGACACTGTTATTTAAGACAGATTTCTGTTTGTTGTCTGTGTTTATAAAAGGGCTGGACATTCCCAGGGACTATTTTATAGGCTGACTTCCAAAGACTGCAAAAGCTCCTTCTATGTAAATGATCTTACTTTGGTATAATTCATGAATTTCTAAACAGAGTTGGCTAGCTGTATTTAACTTACAGAATCTTTGTTGTTTATTCAAATAATCCAAAGTAATATTCAAAGAGATTATTAAATGTATGCTTAACCTATGAAGACTTTGAGTGCCAAATTTACCTTAAAATCTTTCTGTAAATATTAAGTAATTTGCTGATTGATCAAAAAAGCTTTATAATTATTATTTTAGGTAGGGTTCCTGAATCACTGTTGGCCTTGAACTTGCTCTGTAGCTGTGGATAGCCTTAGCCCTTACCTCCAAAGCAGTCAGATTACAGGTGTGTTTCACCACACCCGGTTCTGAAGACTTGGAATCACAGAAGAGTGTCCCCATGCACATGCTCTGTCTGCCTGCGTGCTCAGCACTGGGACTTACTGGCAGGCACTGAGAACAAAGAAGCAGAGCTTGTGTCTATGGTAGGAATCCAGGCCTGAGGGCCCGAGCCACCACTAGCTTCCTGTTCCCCTTGAACTTGCTTTCTCCCTTGTCTTTCCTTCTAGCCTCCTTGATTTTGGTCCTCTGCCTGGGGGCATTCTCTCACTGGCTCTCAGCAATTGGCCTAAGAGGTAAGATTTCCTTCATTGGTGCACATCTTCTCTCTAATAACGGAGGGGGAAGAATCATCTGCTTCCTAGTGAACATCAGTGTTGTGCACACAGACCTGGATAAGGAGACAGCGCATGGTCTCTCCACATGCAGGGGCCACGGAGTACATCACGGGAGAGCAGAAGGGATCTTGATGGTTGTGATCTCATCACCATTTCATTTAGGGGCACCGTGGAGTCTATCATAAAGCAAATTTCTTCTTTTTGCATAACCCTTTTAAGAAAAATTAACGGGTCTGTGTCTGGTGGTGCTGTTACCATTTACACATAGATGCTTAAAATCGTAATAACAATTTCCTCATCTTTAACAGCCTCACCATTAACTAAGAGTCAGCAGAGCAAACGCTACTGCCGTTTCTCTATTTTCCTTAGTGCTGACATGCAGTGATACGATTCGTTGAAGACTTTTGTGAGTCAGTCCTTTTCCATCTGAAAGTGCTCACCCATTGCAAAGGCGTCATTAAAAAAAAAAAGTTTTCATTCACAAAGTGAGGTGAGAGGAACTATTTCTCAAGGATGTATTTGTGTTGGATTGTGTATATACAGTGCACACATTATATGTGCATGTATATCATATCTTTGCAAATAAGAAAAAAGTATGTAGAGGCAGCCGTTTATGAAACACTGAAGACAGTGAAGAGGCAACTCAGATTCTAATGCAATGCCACTTTCAAGCATAAGAAGGGATCGGGATGGAGAAATGGCTCAGCTGGCAGAGGCTTCTGATCACCTGAGTTTGACTTCTGGAAGTCATATGGTGGAAGAAGAGAAGCAATTCTTGCAAGTTTTCCTGATTTCCACACATGCACTGCAGCACATGGACAAGCAAATAATGTGACTCTGGGGAATAGTTTCAAATTCTAATCTCTGAGCATAGGAAATACCACCTTATACTGTCCCCCATGTGGGGGGAGGGGAAGGGAATCACAGTTTTTATGTTTTGCTTTGTTTTGTTTTCCTAATTCATCTGTAGGCAAAATAAAGTGATTGGAGCTTTTCATTTTCTTCTGGGCTTCCCAAATAAACCCATCCATCAGTACAGGGTGAGATCCCTTCAGAAAGTAGAGCCTGGGGTGCTAGTAAAGAGAAATGTTACAGCTCTCCTGCCCAAGTTTTCCCCTGAATGCCTTGTACCTACCCAGTTGTTTACTGTGTGGATTCAGCTGTGTTTACTGGCTTCAGAATTGCTCTTTGGGCAGATGTCTCATCCTCATCTATTAATGTGTCAATGTGGAGGAGAAAATTGACCCTCATCTTAATCAAAATGTTTTCTTAACTCACAATATATACATGTTCATTTTAGGAGGAGGGCTGATTCACTATCTTAATAAATAATGAGTTGGAAACAACCTGAAAAGCTGTCCAAAGGTGAGAAGAAGCACAAGAAGGTGTTATTTTATGAATTTCCCCCAAATTCCATAGCAGAATGCTTGCCAAACAATATGACTCTAAGTAAATCCCCTTGGTGCTAAGGGTTTTAGTGAGCACATGCCTAAGCCATTTGCATGCTAGGAGCAAATGCAGAGCACATGTTCCCAAACACATTCACTTAAGAGGAACATGCACTCCAGAGCCAAGAATCTGAACACTGGCCGGAAACAAGAGAGGCTGTAAAAAGTCCCCCCGTCCCCTGTATAAAAATGTAACGCTTGTCCTTGATGTCCAAGCTCATCTCTTCCAACAATGGGAAATTGGTTTAACAAATGAGAGGGGTGTGGCTTGTTTGAAGCAGGGCTTGGTCATAGCAATTTGGCCACATGAGACAGATTTTGTAAAGCAGAAAATACTCTTGCACTTTCAACTTATTGCACCTGAAGGCACAAGGCAGGATTTCTGGTTTCATTCATGGTGAAATGATCAAGCTGTGGAGCAAATGCTTAAAATACTACCAAAGAGATTTTTTCAAAAAACAAAACACTAATACTTGTGTGACAATCCCTGTGCTAATTAATTAATACTAATCTTTATTCAGAAGAATATTGTTTATTTACTTCAAAGTTGATAGAATAGACAATGATACATTTATGGTAGACGTTCCATTTGTTAGGATATTTGACGGGGAAACATTACGATCTATACACATATTTTTACTTACTTAATTTGTGTTTCAGCTTGTCAGGGTACACACAAGGAGGTTGAAGGACTGCTTTCAAGGGTTGATTTTCTCCTTCCACAATGGGGCGCCAGCATTAAGCTCAGATCATCGGGCTCACAGAACAGTAGTGTTTGTCTACGGAGCCACCTCGCCAGTCCCACAATAAGATTTTTACTAGATATGGTGGAAAAGAATCTGAAGGAATCTGGTTGTGTAGGTCCAAGAATAAAGTTGGGAGAGGGAAACATTTTATACTGTGACAATCTTTATGAGTGAAATATTATGCTGCAGATAGAGTATTACTGACTAATTTTGCTTACTACTACTTACTTTTGTTCCATTGTATGATGAGCCATATTGGCAATAAACCTAGAATCACAGCTGGGTTTCCCCTCTGGCCAGTTGCATTTGCTGGGATCCCTGAACAAAATCCTTCATGCCCTCTGATCATCTCAGTACTATGTGAGCAGTAGTGATGTGTAAGAACAGCATAGATGGGTTCAGCAGGATCCAGGTATCAATTCCAGTTGGAGGCAAAATATTTCCTTGACCTTGGAGCAAGTTATGAGGCCCAGAAACCTCTATTTTTTTCTCTTTAACTTTGGGAATGATACTAGCACCCCCTTCTGGGATTGCAGTGGTGAAGACGGCCTGGGAGACCTAGCCACATGCTAGGCAGTCAGTGAAACATTAGCTAATCTCTCTTCTCGTGAGCATGGTAAGATGGGGTGATTAAAAACAAATTAACTAAAGGGTATGCATCTCTGAAAAAAATCAATGAAGATGTCTACACATTTAATGGGCAGTGAGCCAAGCCATTACACCATGGTTAGTGGATAAAGCAGCCCTGTGCCTTCTACCTGTAGCACATTGCACCTTCTCTGTCAGTTTCTCTCCTACAAGATCAGTTCTCAGTGGTTCCAATTTTCTGTCCTCTGAAATAGCTCAAATTAAACAAAACAAAAGCAGAAGAACCCTATTCTGAGAAAAGATGAACTTTAGCCTTACCACCTAATGCCAGGGCCAGCCTAATTACGCTGTGTAGATTCAAAGGTGTGTCTCCTCTAATTTAAACTTAACTTATTATGTAAAGACAAATTAATTTATATTAAAATGTTTACAGCAGTAGAAGTAGTCTCTTTCCACATTTACTTTTACATGGTCACCCCTCGCTATATAACACAGGGAGGGTTCTTTTCATTTTCATGTGGAATTATGGCAAATGGTGACTCAGAACTTCTCAAGCATATGAAACACAGTCCTTCCGGTAGTAGTACTCACTGGATTAAGTGTGGCACTTTTTTGGGATACAGAAATGCAGATTATAATAAGAGGAACAATCACTTCATCCTCTTTTTACCAATAGTAATAGCATCTTTTAAAGAAAAGAATTCTTTTTCTTCACCATTTTAGTGGTTCATGAAGGTGATTACACAAGTGTTGAGGTTCACAAATCTCCTCCCCGCCCCTTTTTTAATCTAACATCTATCATGAGACTGATCTTTACAGCACTAGTAAATTTTCAAACAGACTCTTGGATAAAAGAAAAGCAAAGATGTCATTAAAAAACAACAACAACAGCATTCCTTAAAGTTGAGGTGTGAGAAACCTGGAGATCCCATAAGGAATGGTTATCTTTAAAGGTTTAGAGCCCTCTCTGCGTCTCCTGAATGAGGCACATTGTGAGCACACAACCTGTTCCCCGGAATGTTGTCACCTTGCTACCACGTGGTCCCAATCAATGTAAAGATGTTGGACATGTCACAAACATTTGTTGAGCACCAGGTATGTGTTAGGTGTTAAGGAAATGGTGGTGAGTGTCTCGGGACTCTAGGTTATACCAGTGTTGTCTTCACTGAAATAATATATGACATTGAACATTCTAGTATAGTAGTTGGAGCAGGACACGATGTTTATCTAGGAGTGGACGACAGGTGGTTAATCCTCTGGGATGCAGGCCATCTGGGTTGCACACAAAGCTCAATTGAACTGAATGCAGTTGTCAGAGAACACTCTTCTGTCTTCCTGTAGCTTCTGTGTTGTTCTAATTTCCGCAGTGTGGCCGAACCCTCACCTACAAGGTCATACTCACGACACTTCCTTTACTGGTTTCCAAAACTCTCCCACCAATCAATTCTTGTATGCATTTCGACCTTTGTAAGGGGTCTGTGGGACTTTGACCTTGTGAACCCTATCTGCCTTCTGGCTTTTGAAGGGTTTTTAGCTTTCTCACTGTGTTCAGTAACGAAAGGCTAGGAGTCTCATCACTTCTCAGTAAAGCCAACCTGACCAAACTATGAAGTTTGCTTTTGACATTAATGCTAAACTAAATAAACATCACTGAAAACTCTAGCTGAGGAGCATACTGAAGCGTGTTTCAGTCATTTCTTACCTCGTTGAACTACATACAGATACACAAAAAAAGGCAAAGGCAGCCCAGAGGAGATTGTTAGAAGAAGAAATACATAAAATTACTAAAATTAGAACTGCATGCCTGTGTACAATCAATTAGACAAATTTCATACCAGTGCTTTAAAGTATTTCCCAATGGAAGTGGAAATCAGTCATCAAAAGGATTCAGTGAAGAAAAGTTAATTTCCTACCTAAAACATACTTTTTTATACTGCAGATTGAGTAAGAACTTGGTCTCTGGACTCCAGTAGCCTAGAAATGAAGCCTTCTTACACCATGAGGCAATCAAATGATCTTGGACAAATTACTTATTCTTTCTAAACTTGATTTTTGTCAGCACTTAAAAGAACCAAGCTCTGCAGTGGCCTCTAAAACAACCCAGTTAGCCTCCCTCCTCGAAGTGGCCTATTTGTGTAATTGTCTCATGTTGGATGCAGGCTTCAGGAATGACTTCCTTCCAAACAACAGAGGGAGGGACACAGGTTGGGTTTTAGAAAGATGGAAGCTTATTTCATGGGAATCCATTCTCCTGTTTGTTTCAAATCCCTTGGCTTCCAAGGAGCAACCTGCCATGCTGGCACCATACGGATTAAAATTCCCAAGTGGGAAGCAACTAATGTCTCCAAGTAAGAGCCCGGTGTGACCACAGACAAAGGTGCAAGCATGAAGCAGGACCTTGCACATACCACTGAGTGACGCTCCAGCCTGAAAACAGGTTTTCCAAATCTTGCTAATGGTAGACATGAACCTAAGGCACCCAGTTCAACTCTGCTCTTTTCCTAAACGACAACAGTAACTATGAGATTATAAGTGTTTATAGCTTTGAACTTCCAGAGTGGCGTTATTTTGTTACAAAGCATGCGGGCACTAATACAATCTAGAATAATGACTATAACTGTGTTGGGCTGTTACAAACAGAGCCTGGACAGAGCAGATGTACAGTATAGTCACTGTTCACCACAATTACTTTTTTTTACACTGAGAGAAATCAAAAGAGCTTATTTCTAATATTTTGAAATAAATAAAGAATTTAATCAAATCATTTCTGTGAGAGTAACTTTGTTTTTTCACATCTAATTCTCCCTTTTTATAAACTGTAGTTTTCAGTAACAGAATGTTCTTCAATCATCTTCTCTTTAAGAGGAGAAAACCTGCAGTGAAACAGTCTAGAGTAGTCTGATTTCAGAAAGAGCTGTAGTTTTCTAGATAACCCACAAGCTCCACCCACACACCCTGCCCAGTATTTTCAGTGACTCCCAGAAAAGCAAGCTATCCGTCAAGCCCTCTGTGCTGGAGATACCATTGTGGAAACACATGCTTCTCATTCATTTCTAAGCCCCTCTAGGTGGATTTTTGTGATAGCCACATTACGTATGTGTTGTTGAATTCTGTCTGCAGACTTAAATTAATGAACGTGCTAGTATCTTTACAGAGGCATTCATTTTTCTAGATATCTCCTTCACAGCAAAAGTCAAATGTTCTGAAGACCAACAGCTTCGGCAATGGAGCATTTGAGCATGACTTACTTTTCTAGAAGTAGGCCATGCTTCAAGATAGGGATGAAGTATAGACAGAAAGAATTACCCTTATCTCTCTCCATGTTTCCTGTGCCCATCCTTGTAGACAGGTGGAAGAAATTCCTGTTATATAAAATGGAAAGAAAAATTGATACAACACCAGAATTTTTGAACCTTCCCCTACTCTTTAAAGTGCAATATCATTTTAAAAATGCTTTAGAAGTCGGGCCATATGCCTAGGTTGTGATTCAGCTAGGACCGTGGCCAACCTGGGGATTTTGCCGACATTTATGGCTTGGTTGCAATACTATCAAAAGGGCCAGAGCCTCTTCCTTCAGCAAGATTTGTATGCTTAACTGATAAAGAGTGAAAGAAGCCATTAGTGCACTTGACCTTTCCCAAGGAGGGCTGGGAAACACAAAGGACAGCTCCTGGAGGTGTCTGCCACATCCAAACATATTCAGCAAGTGAGCCATAGCTCATCACGAGGAATTCTGATTTGTTCTCAGCAGTATAAGCTTAAGCACTACACAAGCAGCTGTCTTAGAATACTGGCACGAGAAGTTACTATTTTGCCTCTGCATGTATTAGATAAATCAAAGCCATACTTGGAGAGGCTGTAGAGAAAGGAGGAAAGATGTCTGTGACGCACCAGGGCTGCCTTTGAGTCCATCTTTCTATGCAGGCTTGCACAAGTTTTAATTCTTTAAACTTTGAATTAAAGCATCAAAGTCAAGTGAGTCTGTGTAAAAACAAAGCAAAATACATAGATTTTGTGCCTTTTTTCTTTTTTGGTTCTTCAAGACAGGGTTTCTCTGTGTAGCTCTGGTTGTCCTGAAACCTGTTCTGTAGATCAGGCTGGCCTTGAACTCAGAGATCCACCTGCCTCTGCCTCTCAGTGCTGGGAGTAAAGATATGTGCCACCACTGTCTGGGTGATAATATTTGTGCGTGTGCGTGTGTATTACTCTTATTTTTTCACATTTTTAAAAACAATTTGAGAACAGAATTTAATTATAGCATCGTCACTTCCCTTTTCTTTTTCTAAGCCCTGAATATTCCCTCTCTCGATCTCCTACAAATTCATGGCATTTTTCACTAGTTGTTATTATATGCACATAAGTATCTGTCTATACATATATAATCCTAAATATAACCTGTGCTACTTGTATGTGTGTTTTCAGGGCTGATCATTTGGCACTAGAACAACCAATCCCTTCCTCGTGTTCTTCTTTATCATTTTTCTCTTTTTTGAAGAATTTCAGGCTTCTCACAGAAATTATACAGTGCTTTAGCAACAAGTGTACCCAGAATTCTAACATTTGCATTTTTTCTTCGGGTCTCTTACCTTTGGCATGGCTAAGTCACATGGTTAAGCATACACACACACACACAGAGAGAGAGAGAGAGAGAGAGAGAGAGAGAGCTGCTAATAACTCAGGATCTATTTTGTATAAAAAGAAAACATCATTCAAAGGAACACATGGACTTAAGTTGGTTTGGAAGCACGGAAGTCAAAGGTTTAGCATAGCTCAGAGGGCTACACACCAACAGTGAGGAGCTGAGTGGAGTCAGTAGCTGAGGAGAGCAGAGAAGATGAGCTAGGCACATCCTGGGCAATTAACCCTGAGCTCTAAGGATAAGATGCCAAGGAATGAAAGGGCAACAAAAAGACGGAGTGGTCAAAAGTACTGCCAAGTCATTCAAAAGGCATAAAAGTGTCTAGTTCTCAGTCAGGGCTGAATATTTAATTACGTCCATAGTATTTTTGTTTTTGCTTTTTGTTTTTTTAAATCATTTTTGTAAAGCAAGTCATTCATCTCGTTTGTCAGAACCACTTGGGAACTTTGACATTTGTAGCATTGCAAAGCACCCCATGCCTAGCTGATCAGCAGATTAAAATACGATCCCCAGAGCTGGAACAATGGCTCCGTGGTTCAGACTACTTGCTGTTCATCCAGAGTTCCCTGACCTAATTCCTAAGCACCCACGTGGCATCTCACAGCAGTCTGTAGCTCGGGTACCCGAGATTCAGCTCCCTCTTCTGACCTCTGAAGGCACCCGGCTCACATATGGTACACAGATACACATGCAGAGAAAAATCCCATACACATAAAAATAGAATAACTTAAAATTTTAATCAAAATAAAACATGCTCCCCAAGGATGCTTTGCCCCCCGGAGTTGAGAGTAAGACCTGGAGGCTGGTGATTCCCCGTGTGGCTCCCAGAGCAGCTGCCTGAGAGCCCAGCCCAGCTCGTTCTCACGTCCCTCTCCGGCTGGCCCCAGAGACCTGCTGGCGGTGCCCACTGGCACACAATCCTCAGGGTCTGCCTGTGTCTATAGGCTTATTAAAGACTGAGAACCGCTCCAGGCCATCTCGTCTTTCTCCCAGGTCATTTTTATGTTTTCCAAACGCGTTATTCCTTGGTTTCAGCATTTAAAACCTGTAATTAAATTTTAAAAAGCACCTCCAAATGTATTGTTTCAAAAATGCTCTTATAACATAAGGGGCGCCCTAATGCCATTTGAAAATGAATTTGTGCTTCTCACACAGAAACAAGAAAAATAACCTTCATTTTTAGAGACCCTCTAAAAGGATAATCAGAACTCCAAAGAATTCCTACATTATTTTTCCAGATGGTGAATTTAGTCAAACGGGCACGGTTAAATTCAGTCCCTTCCTGTGGCGAGCCTGCCCAAACCTGAAGTGACATGGTAATAAGGGCATTTGTTGTACTGGGAGAATGAGGTCCTTCTTGAACGAGGAACCTGGATGTTTCTAAATGCCTAGGACTTGGACCTCTGGATCCCTAGGTCCAAGGGCAGAGGGGGCATTCTGCTAAGGACTTGGTGGACCTTTGACCTCGTGGGCTCCATGATGATGGGGCTCATCATTAAGTGAATTGGGATGAATCCAAGGCAGTTTTAAAATGCACTTGAGATGGCAGGGCACAAAAGATGGGATGTAAGCTTCCCATCACCGAGGTTGGGATCTATTTGAAAATGTACCAATATGCAACCTGTTGGAAAAAGTCTTCTCCAGAACTAAGAAGCCAGCATGAGTTCAGTCATCAATTCATAAGTTAGAAGATTTCTTGTTCTTTGCTCATCAGCCAGGCTTGGGATTTCTACCAGAAAACATACTTAAAATTGTTAGCAAGGAGAAATGGGATGACCTCCTTCCCAGTTTCAAGTGTTTTGGAGAAGTGCTAACAGGGGACCGGAAAGTGAGGGTATGACTCCCTTGTAATAAGTAGGTATGGAACATTTTTCTCATGGACAACTTGTCCATTCTTGGCTTGCTTTTAAACCAAGGATTGGTGTGTGTGTGGGGGGGGGTGTCACTACATAAGCATATTTTACAGAGTGTAGGCAGGGAGCTAGTCATAGACGTGTTTGCATCATGTGAGCAATGGAGGGAGAAGACAGGTGTAATTAGGCAAGCAACACTTCAAACTTCATAACCAGATCGAATGGAATTAGAGATGCACAGGGTTGGGGGAAAACACAGAAAGCTGGGAGTACTTCTAGGCCACAGTGCATCTCCAACCACAGGAAAGATTCCATTGCTGCAGCTAAATGTACCTTTGCAGCAGGATGAACATCAAATGAAAAACTTACATTCCTATTAATCATCAATTAAATGGTCTTAAAATTTTGAAAGAGACGTTATGTTGTTTCCAGAAAGACTGTACAATCAAGCCATTGACTAACATCTGCATTCTCTGCAGAGCCACAGCTTGCAAATTCCACTTTGTTCTTTTATGTTATTTAATTATCTTCTTGGCTTTCGTGCTCTGGCCAGCAATTGTTGCCCCCACTCTGAGACAAAGTCATTCATGGCCTAACAGGAAAAAGCCTTTGACATTTCTAAATCTTGCCAAGTCACGACAAAACCATCTCTGGATAAAAGCAGCTGAAAGTACTGTAAATTCTCAGTGGAGGAGAATTTATCCATTTATCATGGTAGCAGCTTCATTTTTTTTTTCTGTGCATTTTCTTGATTTTTCTACTAAGTATGCTTTGAATAAGGACTGTAGTTTGGTATTTCCCATGGGTTTGATGCGGAAGCAAGTAGAGCAGACAAAGATGTAAACAGATAACCTGGGAAAGAGACACGGGGGGGGGGGGGTTGACTGCCTCCAGCCCTACCCCTGTCAAGTTCCACCATGCCTTAAGGCAAGCTGCAGATCAGCTGGGCAAGAAGGAAGGCGCACCATAAGGATGAGTGAGCAACTGGGTGAGTAAATGTGCACAGCCCTAACAAACTGCATTTTTTTTTGGCATTATTTCCCCAGTTTGATATCGTTTCCTTTTTTCTTTTTGGTTATAGTAGTTTTATTAAAATCTGTCAAATCTTATAAGCATCTAAGATATTGTTTAGCAGATATAAGGATAACATACAGCAGTGATACATCAAGAGGGCAGATTATTATTTAATTTTTTATTACATATATATATATATATATAATTACTGATTATTTGGGACTCTCACATCATGAACTTTGATCACACTCAACTCCCAGTTCTCCCATGTCCACCCCCTCTCCTCCATGACTTTCCTTCCCCACTCCAAAAAAAAAAAGAAAGAAAAACAACAAAAGAAAAAACAAGTTCATTTTGTGTCGTCTGTGTGCTCAGTGGATCATAGTCACATTCCCAGTGGCCAGGCTCCTCAAGGGAGGGTGGCTTTTTTTCCACCTGCACCTCGGCCAGATGCCATTAACTGAAGAAAGCCATGCTGCAGCCACAGAGGGCTGTGGCCAGCTCTCCTGTGAGAGACAGGGCAAGCTCTCCCTCGCCATGGACATCAATATGGCTTCAGGCCTCAGCCCAGACAGTTGGACATCCTCATGGGCTTCAGTGGTAACATGGGCTACACACATCAACACAGCCCCTGGCCAATTCAGGATCACTGACCCACCCATGACCTTAGGTGGCTGCATGGACCACAGGCCTCCATTTAGCTTCAGGTGGCTACACAGCCATTAACTTCAGTATGCTCTCCCTTCCCCTCCCCCATATCATCAAGGCACCAATCAGTGGCACAGATTACACATATTCACATGGATCTCAGGCTTCATCATGGCCTGGGGCAGCAGCATGGACCACAGACAACAAGAACTCTGGTGGTGGCATCAGGGGCAACTGTGGTCCTTTGAGGAGGTCCAAACCAGAAAATGAACCTTTGCCAGGGGATCCTTGCCATCCCTGAGACCAGGTGGCATTTTCGGGGGCTGATTTTGCACCTGCATAGGTTTCATGCTGCTGCACACCATTCCACCTATCCTACTGGGCAATGACAGTGTCTTGGCATCCTCAGCCCTCTCTCATCTGTCACGCCAACACATCTCCAGTCCTGCTTTTCTTCATAGCACACCTACTGCTCTGTTTTTCTATCTTTCCAACCTCTCCATCACATATTTGTTCATCACAGTGATGCCTGTCACCTGTGCCTTGAGGTGGGGGCAGCCCTGGGTATCTTCCACCCACTTGCACCATGAGGTTGTGGGCAGGCCCCTTGCAGTTTGATTTTTACTTGGTGATTATCCACTGCAGTACTTCATATGCTCGAGAATAGTAAAGCGCAATATTTTCAGATGTTAGCAAAAGCATCTGTTGTAGTTGATGCAGTCATATCTGTAACTGGCTAAGAACACCTAGACTTGGGCCATGATGACTGAAAGGAATAATCACTGTCCTTAGCCTTAGTGTTCCAGTAAAGTTCTCATTGTTTAGGGCTTCAGATGACATCCTAGAAACAAGCTTAAAAATAAAGCACAGAGCCCCCCAAGTGGGAAATTTTGAATACATTGTAGTTGTAAGTCATTGCAGAAATATAGTGATATGGTGCTTGATTTTGTTTTAAATCCTCTGAACTTGGGTAACTAGTCGCTGTTTCTAATTACTGTGAAACAGTTCTATTAAGATCTGAAGAATGACTATCATTTCAAATTAATGTGTTTGAAGTATAAAGCTTAAATATATTGAGAGGAATAGAAGACTGTAATAAGCTTTGAGATTGTCATTTTGCATGTTTTGCTTAAGTCGCTTGGATGGGCTAGATACAGGGCTCCATGGGTAAAAGCACGCACTGCTCTTGCAGAGGACCCCAGTTCACTTCCTAGGACTGCCACAGGGCAGCCCGTAACTGTATCTAACGCCAGCTCCAACCACTGCTACCCTCTGTAGGCACTGAGCTCTTATGCACACATCTACAGGCTTACACACACACACACACACACATTTATACATATATATATATATATATATACCACAACTGAAAATTCAATCTTAAGAACATATTTGAAATCATGAGAATTTTTTTCCTTCCCCTTGCTGACTTTTTAAGCGGAAGCTTCTTATTAAAGAGGGGTGTCTTGAAAAAAGATATTCTCTCTTTACTGACCACGTGGTGGGCAGCGCTCAGCTGATCACCTGCTATTATTTAAAATAGTTCTTTAGAAACACTATTAATGTCTTCTGCTTTACAGGAGAAGCAACTGAAATTTAGCAATCTTTCCAAGAGTCCATGTTCAGGAGTCCTGGAGGCTGAGACCCACTTTAGAACTCCAGGTGCACTTTAGACACCCTGGGAAAAATGGGAGAGACTTGGCGCTTGTCACTGTTCTGATCCCAGAAGTCATTTAATTAAACACTAAAGCACTAGCCTCCATTAACATTTGTTTACTTATGTAGGAAAGGAATTTTTGTTATAGATCACATTGAACTTAAGTCCCCAATCCTCCTGCCTCAGTCTCCTGAATGCTGGGATTGGAAATAGGAGTCCCCAAGCTGGGATATAATACACACATATTTTGCTCTAGGTAACACTTTTAGGGAATGGATGGTAAAAATTGTATAAGTTGTTTCTTGGAAACTTGGAGACAAGAAGTGATTGAAACTTCTGGGTCTTGTGTATGTTTTGCAAGGGTGACCACTGGCATGAAAAGGCCAAAATGTTACTCAAAGATCATGCTAAGCAACCATTTCTTCACCATCTGTTACATCACTGCTTACTTTCATTTGGTTTACCTTGTGCCATAGACCTGTCATCTTTTTTATGGAATTTTTATATTTTTTATATTAATCACAGGTTATGTACTTTGTATCCCAGCCATAGCCTCCTCCCTCATTCCTTCCCAATCCCCCAATCCCTCCCTCATCTCCTCCCTGCTCCTTTCCAAGTCCACTGAGAGGGGCGGACCTCCTCCCCTTCCATCTGACCCTAGCTCATCAGGCCTGGCAGCCATGTCCTCCTCTGTGGCCTAGCAAGGCTGCTCCTCACTCAGGCGGGTGGGAGAGGTCAAAGAGCCCGCCATTGAGTTCATGTCAGAAATAGTCTGGGTTCCCCTTACTAGGGTACCCACTTGGATACTGAGCTACCATGGGCTATCTATTTTCTTGATCCATCAACTCCTAGCCCTTATCCTGAGGAGGCACATTGAGCTCTGCTCTCCAATCTCCAAATATTCAGCCTTGTCATGACTGTCCTTTTTTGTTTTTGTTTTTTGTTTTTTTGCAACACTCAGTATTTCAGACATTGTACACTGTACTGTGGGCAAATTGAGCCTCATTTGCTAGCACATGCTGCTCCAAATAGACCATAGCCTTTTATTTCTAGAATAATATATAAGACCAGTTTGGGGAAATTCTTTCCCTTCAGGCTCTAGTAAGCAGCAGAGAGACACATTCATGATCGTTAAGGTACACAGCTGCAGGAAGCGTCCAGTTACTCATGCGACATCTTTTAGGCTTGAATAAAGTAATCAGACACTAGCTAGCTTTTTCTACATCTCTCCAACTGATTGCTCCAACTTAGTTAAAAATGCATTTCATTGGTAGCAGCAGCCCACAGGCAAATGCCTATTCAGGACTTTGATGAATAAATAAAACAGTGTTTAGAACAAATAGAGCTGATAACTGCAGACTAGTTCTCTGGGCAACTTTGCTCTCCACTCTTGCCTGCAGATCTCAAGGATGACTGTAGACAGTGCTGAGGGGTAGTGTTTAAAATAAGGAAGAACAGCTGGTGCGGGAGTGAGGCGCCTTCATGTGCCTATAGGGTATGGTCACCTTTTAGGTTAAAGAGGAACTGCCTGGGCTTTAATTCTTGGCTCACCTGCAAGCAGTACTTTCTTGAGCGCTTTATTTAGCTGTTACTTCTCTTCATTTTTTTTAATTCTTTGAGCCGTTGATACATGTATATAACGTATTTTAGTCATTTTAAACACCCCCACTCTTCCTTCTCATCCCTTTCGCACTTCAACTAATTCTCTCCCTTCCCCCAACGAGCCACCATCATTTTACTTCCATGTCTTCTTTTCTTTCTTTCTTCTTTCTTTCTTTCTTTCTTTCTTTCTTTCTTTCTTTCTTTCTTTCTTTCTTTCTTTCTTTTTTTACTTTCCTTTCTCTGTCTCTTTCTTCTTTTTCTTTTTTCTCAATGAGTTTTACTAGGGTAGTTTAAATGAACATACTGGAACATGGGAAACGTAATACAAATTAGAAAAAACTCCCACTCAAGAGAAGAGACCATGTGCCTGGGTAGCCACCAGTCCTAGGAAGGTGTGTTCACCCTACACTATGCTAAAGAGATAGCAATTACTCCTTTAAGGAAACACTGTACTTTTCCTCCCCAGAATCTCTGCCACCCAGGGAAATACCTTACCGGCCACAGCTACATAGCATCATGAATCTGCCCCATTTTCTGAATTAGTCATAAAATTGAAACTTCTTTTTATATCTCTTTTTTATATCTACTCTCCTTGATATTTTGGACTTTTAGTCCAACATCTGGGGCTTCCTTATTGATTCTCTAAGCTCTTTTTTTGTATCATGTGGCTGCTTGTCCACCATGTGGCTGGCCTCCACGCTAACTTAATGGCCGTGGTATTTTTCTTTGTCTCTCCATCTTACCCATCCAAGGAGCTGATTTTTATAGCTTGCTATTCCTGAAAGGTTTTCTATTAAACTCTAATAAAATTGTCTTTGAGCTTCTGCTTGAGTCTATTCTTAAATTCCCTGATCAATGAGCCTAAGGTCTCCCTAGGGGACCCTAACTTTGTCTGTATCAGTACCAGTAGTTACAGTACTGAAAAAAAAGCAACCATGGCAAAACCCCCTGAGGGTGGGAGCATCGCATGGTCCTCCAGCTGTCCCTTTCTAAGCTTTATTGCTGTGATTTCTGTCATATCTAAGATACATAAAGCAAGTGGTCTGCTTTTCCAGGTCTCTCATTTGGGTTATAAGTGGAGCATGAATAATCAGGATTCCATCTGCCCTAGTAGCTTCCCTCACCCCTGGGGACCGGCTTACCATGGCTGTTGTGCTTCCTATTTATTTATTTATTTGTCCTTTAAGGCCTATATATGCTGACTTCTTACAACTCGCCAACTGTTTCGCGGCCTCTCTCACGAAACCCAGATAAGTGAGTAACCAGCGTGTGATGAACTTCTATCACAATAGGAGGTTGAGAACTACCATCAAATTTAAGGAAGTCAGCCAAAAGTTGGATTATGTTTTTAAGTCCATACTTGAAGGAAAACTTCAGAAAGCAGCTTTAGATAACCAGGTATGCTTTGATGATTGAGGTTTGGGGATTCAAAACCTGCCTTCTGCAATCCGCACGGAGTCATCAGGGGGAGAGCATCACACTCTTTTGTGGCAGACAGTTTAAGACCAACTGCCTGGGCCCTACCTTGTCAGTTTTGCCACTGAAGGTCTGTTTTAGAACTGCACTCAGCTGAGAAGATGCTCTCTTTAAAATGTGGTATGGTAAGTCTTATCCTCTAAGACCCATTTTGCTTTTAAGATATTTCTCACATCTTAAAAAGATTGACAGAGTTAGAGTAACTTATGAAGTGCGCCTTGAGAACACAGTATTTTAATTTCACTGAATCAGATTCAATTTGGCAAAACAATGTGGGCTGGAAATCATTCTAGTAAACTCCCAGATTTAGTGAACAGATAACCTCTCTTGTCAAAAAAGCAGGTCTTAACTGTAAATCTCAAGCTTGTAATAAGAGAACTATAGTAAAGTCTTGAGGCTCAGTAGCTATGGCAACTGCAGATTTCACTCAATGCCCTTTGATCTTCACCATTAGATAATCATGTCTGATTGCCACACATAATCCTTTTCCCCAAGGAGGGCAATACATTCTTGCTGAAATACTTCAAAGTATTTCAGTCCCTGGAAATGCCTGGGGACTCTCTATTAGTCACTCTCTTCATTGGTCAATAGTCCTACATGAAAGTTATGGGATGCTTACATAATCATCAACACTGGCAAGCCTCAGAGATGACGTAATTCATACTTAACATGTCTGTTTCGTTGCTAAGAAGATGGTCACAGCTGGGTATTTGTGCATGTGAACACACACTGGACACATGCAAATAGTTCTTCATTGCATATGCTGTGTATTAAAGTAATGCAACCACACCTGAGCATAAAAAGTTATTAAAAACTTTGAAGCAGGTATTTAATTATAAAGATTTATTTTAGATAACAGTGTAGAAATGTTATATGTGACGTTGATAATGTCATCAGTATCAACGTAAGGTCACAATGATACTGAACTGGAATAGGTTGAACTAACAAAAACAATGAGAAGTCAAGGGCTTGACTCTCTGAGCAGCTGTGGCTGTTGGGGTAAGATTCTGGCTGTGTAGAGAGGGAATTGCATTTGACAAGATGACCTGAGGCTATTGCATCACCCAAGCCATTTGGAAAAGCCAAGAGAGATGGTTCAGCAGTTTAGAGCACTGTCTGCTCTTCCAAAGGTCCTGAGTTCAATTCCTAGCAACCACATGGTGGCTCACAGTCATCTATACTGGAATCTGATGCCCTCTTCTGGCATGCAGCTGTACATGCAGATAGAGCACACATATACATTAAATCTTAAAAAAAAAATAAAATCCAAGACGAATAAATTTCCAAGCCATCACAAAAGAGAAATTAAATATGCCTCTGGTCTGTAATATTAGATTTCTACAAGCAATCTCTTTCTTATCCTGAAATGCTAAATATTGTCCAAAATATCTTAGTTTTATTAATTTTGCTTGCATGTATTTCTTCTCTGTAGCATGTGTATGCAGTGTCTTTGATGATGATACAATGTTCAGACCCCTGACGCTGGAGTCACAGCTGACTGAGAGCTGCCAGAGCTGCCGTGTGGGTGCTGGGAATTGAACCTGGGTCCTCTACAAAAGCAGTTAGTGAGCCATTGCTAACCACTGAGCCATTGCTCCAGACCCACGGAATGCTGAAACATTTTAACTGGTATTTAGAAGGGAAGCAACTGGTATTTACCTGTTTGTGGGAAAAATATTTAGTAATAGCCTGACTTTGGTTTTCTTTCTTTTTTTCTTAACAAGGTGTATTGAGGGCAGTAAGGAAGCCTTGAATAGAGGTGTGTGCAGAAATAGAATCTCAGAACAATGAGCCTGGAATGTTTCTGCTGTACTCAAGGACATAAGGAGACCAGTGTGGCTGGAACACAGAGGGGAGAAGTCAGCTTGTAGAGTTTGCTACCATTTTGAAGAATGGCCTTCAGAAGTCACTGAGTTTTTTCCAAGGTTCCGGAGAGAGGACCTTGAGCTCTGTATGTTGTAACAGGATTTTCTTGGCTGCTGTGTTGACAGATACAGAGACAGTTAGAGCCTCCTGAAAGGAGCCACGTAATAAAGGGTAGTGGTGGGAATTGGAACAGTGCTTGAGAAAGGCATGAAGTGTGATTACAGATGTTCTGGATGTGTCTGAGGGAAGACTTGGTCAGAGAGTGGAAGAATTAGAAAGAGGGCTGAAGGGGAGTCTGCAAAAATAACCCCTAGGCTGTTTGTCTGAGAAACTGGAAGGAGGTCATGAACAGAAAACAAGGAAGTGATGAAGAGTGTGCTTGGGTCAGGCTGGTAGAACGGATGATATGGTTTCAGTTTAGAATATGTTAAGCTTCAAAAAGCTATGAATGGAAGGAAAGGTTAGATAGGTAAGTATAAGATTAGGCATTGCAGCATGAAGGCTGCTGGTGATGAAACAGATCAAGATTAAGTAAAGAGCTATCTGATTACAGTAAACTTGACTTCATTAAATGATGAGTTCCGTGTCTGCCTCATGGTACAAGAGAGGCAAGTTTTAGAATCTTTTGAAAGACATAACCCAGGACAAAAGAAGGACACGTCCAGCTTTCCCCCATCGACATGGGACTATCAGTGGAGAAGTGAGTTGCGTGGAGCACAGTAGCATAGTGGAGTGATACCTCATGCATAAGATGCCAGGAGTTTCTGTGTGGGGAGGGTTGGTATACTAACACATGAAAGGACAGCGTGTCATAGGGACCTAGTATCTGAATGAACTTTCAGGAAAAGTTAGAGCTCTCCAGAGACCAAAAGTTGCAAAGTACTGTGGTATAGATCTCCACCCACCACCCCATATCGAGGAAATAGAGAAAGGAATCTCACCTTTCAGAAGCTGAGATTTCCGAAATGGAATCCTAATAGTGATCCTTCTCCTGAATTCACTAGCTATTGACTTACACTTACTGCATAATCTCACTGCATACATGAGCAGTGACTTTCACATGAGCTTAGGAACCTTTTGGCTGATGAGTGAAGGCTCATATGGGTGGGATGATAGAGGGAATCAATAACACTTAAAACATGATTTCAAATCTATTTTTAAATGTTTTTATAAATTGTATGAGTACAAGGCAAAGAAAGAGAGAGGTAGATAAATAGGTAAGTAGGTAGATAGATAGATGATAGAAAGAAGGATAGATAGACAGATGGACCATGTATGTAGAGATGTGAGGATATCTTGGTATTGGGCAGTTCTCTCTTTCTAATATATGGGTCCCAGGGATTAACTTTGGGTCATCAGACTTGATATCAAGCACCTTGAGCCACTATTCTAGTTTCTTTGTTGCTGCAATAAAACACTCTGCTAGGAACAGATTGTGGAGGAATGAGCTAATACTTGTAGGTCTCCATCCACCACTGAAGGAAGACAACAGGAATGCCAGGCAGAAATTTGAAGGAGAAACCATGAAGGAATGCTTCTTGCTGTTTCCTGTCTCAGTAAAGCTTGAGGTTGTTCAGCTAGCTTCCAGACTGGCTGCACAGGGAATGATAGGGTCTGCATGGAGTGGGCCCTCCTTTATCAGTATCAATCAAGATAGTCCCTCATAGACATGGCCAAGATGAACTCGATAAGGACAGTTACTCATTGAGACTCCTTTCTCAGGTGGTTCTAGGTATGTCAAGTTAACCTTAATGCTGACTGGGACACCCCACTAAGCCATCCCACCAGCACACACAGACACAGGCTCAGACACACACACACACCCACATATATTACAGATAGAAAAGACTAACAGACAGATTGCAGGAAAAGACAAAGATGGCCCTGAGATTTCCAGGTTTACTGATGGAGTCTGCATGTTGAAAGGCAGTGACTATTCTGGTTCTCTGGTGGTGCCTAATCTCATTGTCTTATCCTGATGTTGCCATTCTGTCCGTGTGTTTTGTCTCCAGGGGGAAGAAACATGAATGTGTATATTGCAAGAACCATCCTGTGCTAACAGTGCTGAGTCCAAGTGGTCTTGCCACAGGCTCTGGGAGAGACTGAAAGCAACACAGAGGGATTGTTGTCTCCACATGAGACACATGATTGCAGCATAAGACTCCAGGGAAGACATTCAGTTTCAATAGAGTGATGGAGCAGGGTTTATGTTCAGGTAGAAATGTCAGGAGTTGCTATGGAAACCTCCCAGGCAGGTTGGCTACTGTGATGAGCAAGGACCATAGAATGTAAGTGCCTCCTAAGATTCTCAGAAATGCTCTATAAAAACTGAACTTTGTACAACTAGTAGGGGACCATTGATATTCAGCTATCAATACCAAATAGCTGTTTGTTTGTACTGGCCGTCATGACTTCTCATAGAGTTCTCAGTACTAACAGAACCAGACAATGGTTCTAAAGTGACCTATGTTACAAGCCACATGAAAGGAGAAACTGGAAGCTTCTGTTCTTGCCCCCACACACCCTGAAGATGATTGTGCAGTCTCTGCAATGCGTGCTGTGTTTATGTGGATATTCTCACTTCATAAATGAATGATAGCTTTCAGAGTCTCCTTTTCAACTCTTAAAAATGCATGTAAAATTTTCCCAAATAAAGTAGGCAGTTTTAATAAGCAGAGATAATGCTATATTGAGGAGATGCTACTTAACATACATAACTTTTGTTATATTCTAGGTATAAGTTTGGGGAACCTATTATATAGCATGATTATAAAATATGTTTAACTTTTCTGAGAAAGGAGAAATGTTCTTATGAAACACACACATACAGGAAACTGTGTAATAACAGGCATTTTTATTTGCTGGATTGTGGAAGACATTTTATATTTACACGAAAGTATTACATTGTGTACCTTAAGCTCACTCAATTTTTGTCAATTATACCTCAGTAATGGTGGAGACAAATCATGTTGTGCCTGCAACTTGGCCCTGATCAGCTGGAGTCAACAGATTGGTGTGTGCTCTTTTTGAGAAGAGAGCCTTTGCTCTGTTACACTTGCTGTTGGATGTCAGTGATCTTAAGAAGTTTCTAGCAAGGATGAGGAAATGAAGAAAACAAATCAGACACAGGGGAGAAGTTGAAGAGGGAGAATTTATGTAGTACTGGCTTAAACATGGCATAAATGTCTGTCAAACCCTGTTTCAGCCTAGCCTGGAATCCGGACTTTAGTTAAAAATGTAATAGAAGATGATAAATTCTGCAATAGATGTCAGTTCTTCCCTTATCCACATATACACAGGTGTGAGCATGTAAGTATACGCTTTGGTTGGTTTGAGTGTGTTCATTGATTTTCTTGCTGTCAAGTGTGACAGGGTGATAGGGGTGGGACTATTAAGAGGTGGCACTTAGGAGAAGGTGGCTAGGTCATGGGGGTGCTGCCCTTGGAAGTAACTAAAGTAGTCTTCATGGGAATCCAGTTGATTTCTGGATTCCCAGGGTTGTCATGAAAGACCCTTGCATCTCTGTGGCTTGCTGTCTTGCCTTGTAATCTCTCCCTGCTGCATGTGTTCTGCCACAAGCCCTTTACAATTTGGGGAAGCACTCAAGGGAGCTCTGACTGCAGGCAGAACATGTAATGGTGTTATACTGCCAACTTCCAGAACATTTGGATAAATAAACTTGTCTTCTTTACAAAGTCTCCAGCCCTGGGGATTTTGTTACAGTAATAGAAAACATACATTCATGTGAGTATATGTGTAGGCATACTTACGTAGATACATATTAACATAAATTAAAAAATTGTACCATGCAGTAAATAGAAGCTTATATTTGAATGGCAACATTTGCCATTAAAAATGTGAAAACCACACATTAAACAACTCAAACAGTGGTTCTCAACCTTTCTAAAGCTGCAGCCCTTCAATACAGTTCTTCATGTTGTGATGACCCCAACCATAAAATTATTTTCATTGCTACTGCATATCTGTACTTTTGTTGCTGTTATGAGCTGTAATATAAATATCTGTGTTTCCCAATGGTCTTATACAACCCCTGTAAAAGGGTCATTTGACTCCCACAGGGGTTGTGACCCACAGGTTGTGAACCACTGCCTTAAAGATTATTCGGTTGTTGCATCTCAGGGGAAACCTGAAGTTCAAGCAGGTTTCTGAGTTGATGCTGGCTTGGTATTTTGCACAGCAAGGAGGGGCAGGGGCATATATTTTTGCGGTTTGGCCAGGGCAGTGGTATTTGCCTGTAATTGCTGTGAAACTTTCAGTTGGAGGCTGTTCTAGTTTTCATGCCCGTGGCTTAGGCTTGTTGGTGTAATCGCATCTAATAACTGTGAGAGCAGGACTTTAGAGAACTGTTCTTGCAAGCCCTGTGGTTTGTCGGTTAGTCACGGTTCAGAGGTAAGTGAGGTAAGAAGGAAAGACAAGAAGAAAAGGCAAGGAAAAAAAAAAGGATGATGGGTGGAGGGGAGAATGTGGTCAGAGTCAAGGGCAAAGGTCAAATTGCGACTCCAGTATCCCATCTATTCCGGTTGTTTTAGGACGCCATTATTTACATTTTGTTAGTGTCTAATGGAGAAGCACATTTGCAAGGTTACATGCCACTTTCTTAAAGATAAAATGAAATTCTCATGTGGTTGCTTTACAGTTTAACATGGATTCCATGCTCCTATGCCTCAAGAGTGTTTTCTACTTAAATATCTCCACGTGAATGAGGGAGCATCAAGAGTCAGATTAGCATCCCCAAAGCTGGAGTAGAATTCCTCCTACACAGCCTTCACTTTTCTTTAAAAAAAAGTTTAGTACCTTGGTTCCTCAGATATCCTGTGCTTGTGTAGGGATGCTTGTGTAGAGATTTCAGTGTGAGGTCCACTGCCTGAGAACGGTAAGATCTGGAGTCACAGCAGTCACAACACCACTAAAAACCTATTGATCCGGTTGTTGGTTTCTGAAATAGATGTTTAGTATTGCTTGGGCGCTGGTCCAGAGGAGAGCACAGGCCAGGAGGCACTCATTGCTAAAGGGGATAGACAGAGTTCTGTGCTGGGAAGGGATCATTGAAGGCACAGGGTGGGGTAGGGGTCATTTGGGAAATTATTGCTCAATGCACAGGTTGCCTGTAATTTGATTTTTGTTACATACTGTGTTGAAATGGAAAACCCACAAATGGTTTCCCCAAGTCTCTGTAATATTAACTACTCTCACTGGCCAAAAGCCGCAGGACTTTAATGGATTATCTGGCTTGGGCAGCTGGAAAGAATATAGTACCCCCACCTCTCAGAGGGCTCGTTGAGCTGTTAGTTGACGTTCTTGTCACAGTACAGAAACACGCTTTTTTTCTGTTCCAGGTTTGCGAATAGTCCGTGAGTTCACTACAATCCGATCTAAAAATCATTTAGGTAGAAGCTCCCAGTGTTAGGCAGGCGAGGTGCCACCTCCTAGAGGCACAGAGATAAGAATCTAGGCCACTTTACCACCTAGTGTAATAGCATCTGGGCAACGCAGGCTACTCAGAAAACGGCTACAGTGGGCAGCCTGACGCACCGACTTCAGCCTCACCGAGGTGCTCCCTGCCCTGGGTTCCATGTCGCATCCCATCTCTGTCCCACATCACCTGCTGATCATATGGGAATGGGTGTGCTCCAGATGTTCTGGGAAGTCATGCAGTCCAATAAAGAGACAGGGGTGCTTTGCAGCTCTCAGAAGGACACCGAGAAACAGGAGAAGGCAAGTGATGCTAAGACGATGCATCCGCAGATAGAAGCCCAGAGCATGTCCTCAGATGAGCTCCTTTCTTGACAAAGGAGATGCTTCGAAGTGAAGTGGAAATGTTCTACAGTGTGTTCAGAACTCATTTTGTCATCTCCGTTGCCTGTGAATATAAGCCAAAAGGTGGATTTCATTGGCGTTCTCTTCATTCTACGTGCTACCAGTTGAGAATATTAAGATGTGGATGTGGGGCTACAGATGAGCTGGGGAGAAATGGGGGCTAGCCTGGCCAAAGAGGAGTGTAAGTTTCTGTTGTAGGTCTTTTCATTTTTAACATATCCTAGTGTTTCCACGCTATTATTTTGCTCTTACTCTTAATACTGTCTATGTGTATTATTTCTATCTTGTGGGGGTGGGGAGTGTTTTGACTACTTTTTGTCTGCGTACCATGGGCAAGCAGCGCCTGTGGAGGCCAGAAGAGGGTACTGAATATCCTGAAACTGGAACAATAAACCATTCTGCTGGGAATCAAGCCCAGTCCTCTAGAGGGGCACCTCGTGATCTTAACAGCTGAGCCATCTCTCCAGCCCCTGCTTCTGCCATCATCGAGAGACAATGCTTGAATGATAAAGGGTGATAAGGATGAAATAAAAACATGTATCTATAAGTAAACTCTGGTTATTTTTTTTCTCTGTGGGAGAGGTAGTTAGCATCAATCCAGAAATAAATCTACACGCCTGCTTTTCTCTGTGGTGACTTGCAGGAGAACAGTGTTCTCCGTGGGTCACCCTCCAAGCGCTAAGGTGAAAGAGGGTCAAACCCTGCCACTGTGTTTTACAGCCAGCTTGTGCCCTCGGGGTTCCCGCAAGTGTCTTCATGCTGTTGCCCTCTGACTCCGGTGTCTTGCTGTTGTTGAGTTGTTGTTACTTCAAGCCTGACGGGGTTCCCCTTATCTCTGCCCTGGCTCCCAGTCAAGTGCTGAGCTCTCCATTCTTTGTTTTGTAGCTGCAGTTTTCCTTCCTTCACCCACAGGCGGCGGCTGCGTCTGGGGGACATTCACTGGGACTTCATGTTATGGAGCAAAGAAAAGGGCACACGGAACAAGGACAGCTTCAACTTTGAGTGTCAAATGATTTCCCACCCGTAAAATACGCTTTGCTGTTTTTTCCCCCCCAAACTCAGGCTTCACCTTTTCTTGGTCCGTGTTGATTTACCCTCTCTTTACATGGCTTGAATCCCACAAGTCACAAGTAACAACTAACTTTAATATTCAGAAAAATGCAACTCTTTTCAGTGTAAAAAAATTATTTTTCTTAGCACATGGTCCATGCTTAACTGGAAAAATGTGTTTTGTGCTATGGCAGAACTTTACAAATGCCAGCTGGGTCGAGGTTAAGGGCGCTGCTCACAGCTCCAATCCTGACTTTCTGCCTGCTTGTTACAGCAATTATTTTGTTTTTTGTATTCTCTCTCTATATGTGTGTGTGCACTTGTGTGAGTATATGTGTGTATGTGTGTCTACGTGTGTGTATCTGTGTGTGTGTGTATATATGTGCATATGTGTGTGTATGAATGTAGGTTCACATATGCCACAGTGCATGTATGTGTCAAAGTCAGAAGACAACTCGTGTGTCAGTCCTTTCATCTTGTTTGAGACAGGGTTCCATGTCTATTTTTCTCCTTGCTGTACATGCCAGGTGACTGGCCTGCAAGGCTCTTAGGATCCTCCTCTCAATACTCCCATCTCTCCCTATGAGTGCTGAGATTACAGATGTGCACATGACCACATCTGGCTTTGTGGGGATTCTGGGCATTCAAACTCAGGCCCTCATGGTTTCATAGCCAGTGTATTATCTACTGAGTGATATCCTCACATATCAATTATTGAAATGTGGAGTGTTGGGCTAAAATGCTGGAATTATTGCTTCCTGGCCTATACGTTACTGTTACTATGGACTATTATTTGAATATAAAATGTCCCTCACAAGCTCATCTGTTTGAACTCTTGGTTTTCAGTTAATGTTGCTGTATTGAGAGATAGATTGAGGAAGTGGGGTACCAAGTAGGGTGACTTTAAGGGGTACAGCCTGGCTATAGTTTCAGCCAGAATTCTCTCACGGTGTTTTGACACATGCCTAACTACCACCATACTCCCACCGCTGTGGACCAAGCTGCTTCAGCTGCCGTTCGTCTCCTGCATGTCAGACTGACTATTCCTGCTCAGACCGCAGACCAAGAAAAAGTATTCTTTTCTCAAGTTGCTTCCTGTCAGATAGTTGGAACCAGCAATGAGAAAAGAAATGAACATGCTGTGATTTACTTCATTTGCTACTATATAATTCATTTACACATGTAATTCCTAAGTATGTATTGCCAATCAATATGGATCGTTTCTGGCAAACGTACTGTTAGACTATTTCACCACCACGTGAATATCATAAATGTGTTTCCACAAGTTCTATTGATAGCTTATTATAAATCTAGGCTATATTATAATCTTATGGAACCACTGCCACACTGCGGTTCACTGGTGACTAGGATGCCATTATGTTACATGTGACTGGGTGTCTGCATGTGTTTACTAACTTGTATATTACTCAATTCAGAACTTTCTGGTATTTGGGGTAAATATATGTTTCTACCTAGTATCGTTATTTCTAGTCTAAAGGATTTTATTTATTTATTATCTTCAAACAATTTATTTTTAAATTGTGTGTGTGTGTGTGGTGTGTGTGTGTGTGTGTGTGTGTGTGTGGTGTGTGTAGGTATATGTCCTTGAGAACAGATACCCTCAGAGTGCATAAGAAGACATTAGATCCTTAGGGTTGGAGTTGCAGGTAGTGGTAAGCTGCCTAAAGTGGGGTTGGAGACTGAACCCAGGACTTTCACAAGAGCAGCATAACCCTTAGCTACTAAATCATCTCTCTATCCCCTGAATGTTTTTTAAATAAATAAAGTTTGTAAAGATTGATTCTATTAATACCTTAAATAAAGAGCACACAAAGTGTAAAATTCTTCATTGATAAGCTTTGTTTTCAGCACTTTAAAAATGTTGACCACTGTCTCCCTTCACTGATTTTTATGAGAACCAATGAAAACTGGTCTCTGTTTTGTTCAGTATCTACATTCTCTGATATTTTTGTTTGGTCTTTCAAGACAGGGTTTCTCTGTGTAGCCCTGGCTGTCCTGGACTCTCTTTGTAGACCAGGCTGGCCTCAAACTCACAGAGATCTGCCTACTTCTGCCTCCCTGAGTGCCGGGACTAAAGGTGTGCACCACCATACCTGGCTTCTTTGACTTTTTAAAGATATTCCCTTTATTGTTAATTTGATCAGCTTGATTATGACATATGTTGCAGTAAAATTTAAAAGATTTTTGTTCTTTGGGTGCAATGGGTTCTTTTATAAATATACAATGAGTTACTATATATATCAATAATGGGTTCTTGTAAATATGCATTTTTGTCAAACGTAGACAAATTTTGAGATTTGTACAGATTTTAGTATCTTCTTGGAAATTGGCTTGGGTCTAGTTCTTAATAGTGTAAATGGCCAAATACTTTTTGTTGTTTAAGAAGAGACTTTCTATATTTATCTAGTATTCTTACAAAAGATTCCATAATAGACATCCTATTAATTTTTAAAAAATATTTTAGATTTTTCATATATTACATTTTGATCAGATTCCCATCCATTGAACTTCATGTTCTTTCTCTCTCTTAAAAAAAAGTGGATGTACACACTCACACACACATAAAATGCACACGCCATGAAGTCTGTTTGTGTTGGCCAAAAGATTCCTAAGCATGATGCGAGCCCAGGAGCACAGCTAATATAACCAGTGTCACTCCTTCGAAGACTCCCAGCAGCTGTCAGTTTCGAATACCTCTTGCTTAGGAGTGGGCCTTAGAGCTCATCTCCCTTCTTCCCCTCTCCATGTTAGGATTTTGGTGGTCCTGAGCTTGGGTATGCTAACACCATCTCAATATCTTCCTATGTGCATCAGCTCTGCTGTCCGGAATCCTGTTTCCATGGGGTGGCCGACTACTTCTAGCTCTTCAAATCTTTTTGCCTAGGTCCTTGAGTCTTGAGGATAGGGGTGTGATAAAGACATCCTATTTAGAAGGAAAACGAGGGAGAACATCAGAAAATAGAAAAACGTCCCCATGCTCATCATCAACATTCTCACGTTAACTTGATCTCTGGCTTCCTATTATGCCACCAGATCTATTTTTCTGGTTATTTATGGGATGGTCCTTTTGAGACAGGGTCCTACAGTCTGACCCATTGGGGCCTTGAAACCTCAGTACAGTACATTGGCTTCGACTTCTTGAATACTGGAGTTAAAGGCATGCACTACCATGCTTGGTTTGTTAAACTCTTTTTAAAATGTTTCCTTCACTTACTTCTAAAATGTAGTATCTTTCTGTGATTTTTAATTACAGCTTAATAGTTTGAGTAATCAAGGAGTTGACGCACAAATACTTCAGTATATAAACTTATTAATGGAAGTGGTTTTACATTAACAGAACGTTTTAAATGCCATTTTAGCTTCTCAAACTCGATGTGTTGGTTATGACTATCAAGGCTGAGCAGCAGAATTCAATGACTTCATATGAGATCCTCTGGACACGCTATACTGATGGAGATCTGGATTTCTAGAGCCAGTTAACTGTTCTAGACTCATCGGTATCATGCTACAATTTCCCTCCCAGGAAATTCCCAGTAGTATCACTTAGAATGCTACAGTTTGAGGATAAGTAGTCTTACTTCTTACCTAGTCAGTGTCTTCACATCTCCTTCTTGACCACCTTGTCTATTTATCTTAACTTCCTTTAATGTCTCTGGCTTCCTTGCTACTTCATTGTAAAAGGAAATACCTCTTCTCTCTTTAAGAGCACTTGGACAAGTTTTTCCCCATTTTTTTTTACAGGAGCTTAGAAGCCATCAAAATTGTTTTCCAGCTGGGGAGTCTGGACACAGAGATCTGCCTGCTTAGCATCCTTGCACCCTCACTTTTGGAGACATTCTCTGAACATTCTTTTGTGTTTCCATGGAATATCCCATGTAGATGTGGCAACTTCATATTAACATGTAAGATCTTATAGTGTCATCATTTGACTACTTTTCTGCATTTTTGCAGAAGCCAGTAAGGTTTGTTTTCAAAGTTTTTGTTTTGTAAGGCAATTTTATGTTCATACCAAAATTGGGTAGAAAGTACAGCATGTCCTCACTGTATCATATACACATTCTACCCTGGTAACAGCAGGCTACACTGTAGGGGCACATGTGTTGCTATTGATCAACTGACATTATTATGAAATGAAAGTTCTTAGTTTAGAGTAGAGTTAGTTCTTGGCACTTAACGTTTCATGGCTTTGGAACAATGCATCCTAACAGGTGTCTATCATCTAGTCTCATTGTCTGGACCACTTTGTGCTTGAACTGTCCGTTACTCTCTCACCCTCTGGGAGTCACTTATCTTTTACTGTCTCCTTAGTTTTTCCCTTTCCAAAGTGTTATATACTTGAAATTACACAAAATTATTTTACTTAGTAATATACATTTCAAACTCCATGTTGTTTCCTGGCCTGACAATTAATTTCACACATCTTATTATGGCACAGAGTGGGTATATCTTAGCAGAATTGTACATTCACCTATTTAAGGGTGTTTTACTTGCATCCAGGTTCTGCCCATTATGAATAAAGGTGTGATATATAACCATTGCGCAGGTTCTTATATGATACCAAGTCTCAATTTATTTGATTAAGCAACCAGCGGTGGGAGGCAGGGGTGAGCACAGTATAAAAATTTTTGGTTTTTGAAAAGCGCCAACTGTCTTTCAAGGTAGCTGTGGCATCTTAAATTCCCATTAGTAGTCAGGTGATCGCCATCTCTAGCCATAAGTGATGCTGCCTGTGTTTGGGATTTGGGCCATGTCAATAAGGGTAAAGTAGTACCTAGCTGTGACAGCATTTCCTCCTGATATGCTAAAGTGGTCTTTTGAGCATCTGTGAGTTTTATTAGCAGGGCTTTTTATTGATTAGGGCTTTTGCTCACCTTTTTTTAATTGATCACTTTTACTTCTTTTCTCACTGTTGGGTGTTAAGAGTTTCATACACGTTTGTCAGATGCACTTCTGTAAGTATTTTCTCCACATTTGGCCTTGTCTTATTCTCTTGACATTTTCTTTTACTGAGCAGAAGTTTTAATTTTAATGAAGTTAGCTTATCAAGTATTTCTTTCATGGGTAACAGAACAGTTTTTGAGGAAAGGGTCACTCGTTTTGTCTCTACTTTTTGCTGCTTATTCAGGAATAGGCACTTTAAAGCATTTTGTGTGGAAGGGATGGATTAGTGCCCTCCCCTGGCCAAATAATCTCCCTTTAAATTGGCCCCCATGTTCTCATATTTTAAAAAGAGCTTATTGAATTAATAAGCAGAAGAATACTAACAAGCTATTTTACTTTCTTGTCAAGATGACTCGACTCTCTGACCCACCCCCTTCTCTGTTTTCCTCATGTGTTACACTGGAATGCTTACCCTTTATCCACTGCTTCAGATATGAAGAACATTTTCTGTTCAGATGAACAATCTCCACTCTTCTGCCATCTGCTTTGATGTGCTCAGAGGTGGCATATAGCATGAACACACACACACACACACACACACACACACATTATTTTAAAGCAAGGTAAAATTAAATCTTACTTAACAAATTGTCTTGGTAACAAATAAATATAAATTGGACCCTTGATTTGAACATTAATTATGGATATAAAAGGACTGAAGAAGAGCCTTAGAGAAAGATATTTTTATTTCAATCCTTTTCTCAGCAAGATGTGAAAATTCAGCCTTCCTCAGATTACTGTATGCTATATGGTGGTTATTATAGTAATGATTTCAACCTGCCCATTCCAAGAATCCATGAATAGGCAACATGAGTTTTCGTTTACACCACAATTCTTTAATGATAGTTGGTCACTTACATTTTTCTTCATGTATTCATCTGAAATAACTTTTTCTCAGTTAATTTTAGCTTTTGAAAGTAAATCATATGAATTTACATTCTTACAATATTATTCCAATATAATTTTTTCGTAATTATTCATTGTCGACAAAGGCTGTAGTGTGTTGGAAATTATTTTTCTTTTACAGTCTATATTTTAGATATGTCAGTTTTAGAAGAAAATATACAATGTAGAGGTGAATTCGTTGTATTTATGTTGCTAGTAGAGAATAAGGCAGTTCTGTACAAAGAATTGTCAAAGTAGATGGAAATTAGGAAGGCCAAAATAAATAACACAAATCAATCAACTAGGGCACTACCTAATTGAAGTAATGAATGGTCTTTAAAGGTATTCCTTATTTCTGATGTTTTACTTCAGGAGAGAGCGTCATTGCTAAAAATGACCTCACATAAGCAAAACTTGCAAACAATGGAAACAGACCTTTCTGAATTTACTAAGCAATTTTACCTCTATTGAAATTTTATTAAAATAATGTTTTCCTCTTAAGATAGCCAACCTTTAAAAAAAACTTTTGTTATAATTAATCATCAAAAACTAATAAAATACTGCGAATTGGTTACTCTCTGCTAAATGATCAAAGACTAGTCTTCATCTGGAGTTTGATTTTCTGCTGTTTGAAGCTTTCTTCTTTTTGCCATGGTCCTTTTTAGCTGCCACCACCATCTACTGCATTAATGTGCTTGTCTCAAAGTGAGATCCTGACTCCATCAAACTTATTACTTCTAATTTGCTCTTGGGAAGTAAAGCAGTTACCAAGCTTGTTAGAAATGTCTAAAATAAGAGTTAATGGAATCTGATTGGGACTCTCCTACTGGTAAAATACATGATTTTTAATGGAGGTATGTTTTGGTAGTCAACATATAATGAATCATTAATAATTTATTTGCAGTTTTCATGATTTCATATTTAGTGTTATATTTGACTATAATTGTAGCTTGCTTGCTCAATATTAACAAAATGACCCATGAATATATCTTTTATGCAACATAACAGTACATTTATGTGTCTGTCACCTGATTTACATTTTTTTTCCATTTCAAGAAACACGAACAACAAACTCAAGTCATTATGTTGGAAACATGTCAAAACTGTTTTTAATAACTCTAAATGTGTTTCTTAAGTGTAAAATTAAAATATTATGCCAGGTGTGGACAGCCTTAAAATTAACAGTGACATGGTTGAAAACGGCTTTTCATTTTAAATCTAGGGGCCTAAAATATGTCATGTGGAATCCCGCCAGTCTCTCCTTAACAATGTGACTGAAGCTGCCATAATTAGTGTCAAGCCTGGAGAGCTTTCACTGCAGGGTTCCTCTACATGCAGATAAGATGGTGCCTCGCTGAATGGTCAGCCGCACACCTGGGGGTCTGTCAAGGAGCTCTCCCAGTGGTTGCCAAAGCAAAATGCCAGGTCACCTGAGCTCTTGTTGACATTGATATTTTAGACAACAGAGATGCTCAGACTCTGATGGATCATAATTCTCAAGAAGATCTTTTGAAGAGTTGGTTTTTCACAATAAATTTCTATATGTTGTGATGCCTCTTGCTCTATTTTCTTGGAGTATAGATGTTAGCTTTTAGATCTCAGTTTAGCATTTAGGCGACCTTAGCAATTAATATTTCTGTCAGTCATCATCTATGTGCTGAGAATTGAGAGTTCTGTTTTGCCTTCTGTTGCATCTTCTAAGCCCATATAAATAACTGAATAAGAAGTGCACCACAGACTTCCCATGGAGACAACTGGTGAGGACATTTTCTCCGTTGCTGTTCCCTCTTCACAAATGACTCTAGCTTGTGTCAATTTCACATAAGTTCATATAAAACTACCCAGTGTAGAGTACAGGAGATAAACAGCTCACAATGCAGGCTTTTAGAATCTTGTAGATTTTTGTCTTCAGTCATTAAAACATAAAATAATCCAAGGCATCATTTGAAAGTCAATAGTCAATGTCCTCAAATGTTCTTTTCAATTGTTCAGAATTGCCAGTGTTGGCTGTGCAAAAATGCATCTATATTTATCTGCAATATCAGATTAGTGGGGAAAATCAGAGAATCCAAGAATTAGCTGTCTGCCACTTTGGCATAAACAGAAAATATTATTTTAGTATATAAAGAGAGAGAGAAGAGCTGTGAGACTCCTGATCAGCCTTGGGGTTGGCTAGGGAGCATGTAGGGCAAGGGTCATCAAATATTACTATACCTTGTTTCTTAGTGGCTAGAAATTAGGATTCAGCACAGGAAGAGAGATAGAGGCAATCTCAGAAAGGATAACAAAATACAGGAGAGAGAGTGAGAGAGAGAGAGATCATGGGAAAGCACATGCTTTAAAACAAGAGCCATGTGGACTGTGTGTTGGTGTGGGAGCTCTCCCAAGGACAGGTCTGCTCTGTTGCTCTTGACAACTTAAGTAATTTCACAGATAATTGCTAACAATCACAAAATACCCTTTCACCCTTTTGTGTGTGGAACACTGGGTGTTCAAGTGTCCGAGGTAATTAGCATGAACTATTCCTTTTTAGGTAGAGAAGGTGGATGGTCCTAATTAGCCTTGTCTGACTGATGAACAATTTCAATTATAAAGGTTAAGACTCTTGTTTAAGGACATTCAGAGTTCTGTTGCTCACTGAACTGAACACATTTTCTGGACAGCTTGTAGTCTACTTTCTTTTTCTCATGTCCTGGCTCTCTGTCCTCTCTCTTATTCCTAGCCTCCTTCCCTTTATTTTCTCTTTTCTTTTTTATTTTATCCAAAATGAAGTCAGTCAACCATAGGAGAAGTTGTAATGTTTAACTGAGCAATCTATTCCCTCTCCAATATTCACCAACACCCAATACACAGAGTTGAACAACTTCTACTGTATTCTTTCTTTTTAGCTGCTTAGCTTCAATCAAGATGGAGACTCTCCTTTGAAGCCTCTTTACTGTCCTGGTACATGGAATGAGCTCTGGTAAAATAAATAAATAAAAATAAAAATAAAATAAAATTATTAAAAAACATTTCCTATTTCTGCTTGTTTTCAGTTATGGGAATATTGTTACTAAAGTTGCCTTCTGCTTGTTTTGAAAATATTGCTATGGACCAGTTTATCACTGAATTCCAAATGTGAGCCTCAGCTCAGACCCACTAGTTAGCAGTTGCTGGCATGCCTGTTGGCTATGTGTCCTAACACACAGCCCTGTCGGCAGTCCTCTGACTATAGAGGGCTACACAGATGGAGGTTTCTGTCTCTGTGCAGATACATGGCCTTCATTTTTTAAAGCATGTTCCGAGCTCTGCCTTGGGTACAATAGTGCAGAGATTCTTTGGTGAGTTATTACATCATGACGCTTGTATTCTGTGATTCGCGCTACGTTCTGGGCCACATCAAAGACAGCAGAGCCATATGGAGTGTAACAGTGCAAATGAAAGGCAACAGGAATTTGTCAGAAGCAGTTAACCTGAAGGCAGCACTGAAAGGCAGGGGTCAGGCAAGGGGCAGGAGGTGGAAATGCGGTTGAAGGAGGCAGGGATGGGACATGCGCCGGGTCACAGAACAATATTCTCTGTAGGAGAAATATACTTTTAAGTCTTTGGAAAGAAACGTAATAAATATTTCACAAGCCTGCCAAGGAGAGCCAAAGGTGGAGAGTTATCTATTATCTAAAGACTTTCATATGCCTGCTTTTCTCCCACACCAAAAATGGTGGGGGTGGGAAAGAGTCTTGGGTTTTTCTTGGCAAAACGATGTTTTATTTGCTGGGATGGAGCTGGGCTTTAACCTAGGAAGAGCCGTGCAGTGTTGGCAATGCTAATGAATAATGAATGCATGTTTATCTCACAGAACATTCAACCTGATGGACTTGTAACACAGATAAATAGTATGTACTTCACCTGGTAGTCACTAACGCAGAAAACAGAAGTGTTTCTTCATAATCAGGGGAACAGAGGCAGGTTTTTGTTTTTGCAAGTCCTCAGTAGATCTGGGTATAGGCATTCTCCTCATATCAGTCTCCTATTTCCTACTTCCCTAACTCATACTCAGTGTTTTCCATTACAGGAATGTCACTCTGCAATGATAGTGGCAGCAGGCTGGGAAAAGGTGGCTGGTATGATAGAAGGTTTCACAAGTTACACATAGACTCTGCCCTTGAGAGTGAATATGGAATCAGCTGAGGTTGGAGCAGAAGGTGTGGCTGGAAGAGAAGGGGCCAAGGTTGCGAAGGTGAGTTAAGGACTTGTACAGGGTTCCATGCAGTCATCTGGTAATGAGCTAAAGCTCTCATCGCTGAGGGGGCACAGAACAGCAGACAGAAAATACTGAAAGTCTGACTGTTTGGCTCAACACATGGCTTTGATGTTTCTGGTTTTATAACTCTTTCCAATGTATCTGGCCTGTTTCCTCATCTGGAGAATGGGGATTGTAATAGTATCTCCTGCTGTAGCAATGATAAGTGCTGGGAATGGGGTCTGTCCAAGTGTAAAGTGATGTGAGCTCTTTTCGCACTGTAGTCAGTAATTGCAAATATCTATGTTAGTAGTCTGCCACCACAGTACGTTTTGCCTTCAATAGAGATGGTTGCTAAGTTACTTCATTACCGCAAGTCACTAGGACTTTAAGATTTCATCTGCTGACTTCAGAGATTTCTCTACAATTCTAATAAGATTGATGTCTGTGTTACGTTTGCTGCTTGTGAACTAATAAAAAAAATGTAATACACATTGAAAAGGATTCGCCGAGTAGCTTGTAAATGGCTTTTGTTAGTGTTTGTGGTGTGGTTTAATCAATTACTTAGAGAAAGGACTCATTTTATGACTTTTACCTCTTGTAGATCTTGCTACTGTACTTACCAGGCCAAGGCTAGGATGAGCCACTCTGCCTGGAAGGAGGAGGAGGAGGAGACAGGTCTGTACAACAAGAAGATAAAAAGGCAACACTTGAAATGTATTTCTGTTGAGTTAATTTTAAATACTTCTAACTTTTCTAGATCTAAAAATAGAAGTCCTATGACAAATCTAAAAAGTAGAAATTCCATTTACATGGCAATTCTGGTTCCCAGTGTAGAACTGCAGCAGAATACAGTAATGTGACCTGAGTGGCCAGAGCTATGGGTACCCTGAAAAAAATTAATGCTATAAAAATTATAAACATGCTGCTAGTATGGGAGAAATATTTCATAGCATAGTACCATTATCATCATCAATTTTATTGAGGATCAGAATAGTAGTTTTTTTTTCACTGCAAGATCTCTGGATAACAAAGAACATGGGGAGCCTCAGTAAGTGGGTGCCTGGCTACCACCCTCAGGAGCAGGGTATAGGAGGCAAGGCTTGGTGGTCAGAGGTTACACCCAGAGCTAATCACTTGGGGTTGAGGAGCACCGGGCACTGGTGGACACTCCTCTACTCATGTTCCTCTGGGCCATCGTAGACACTCACTTACCCACGACAAGAAAGGCTCCGAGGAGCCCTGTGCATCTGGCCTGCAGCAAATACTAAACTGTAAACTCTTTGATATAGTAGCTTCATTGTAAAAATAAATTATACATGTTGAAAAGCTCAAGAGTATCTGTTTTAATTTTTGTATATCTGTCTAAATAAAGTAATTCTTTGATAGGTTGTACATTTGTAAGTTATTAAAGTAATTCCATTCATTCCTACAGAACAGTCATGGGTTGTATATGACTGCTGTATATAATTCTGATGCGAATATTAACCAGCTTTCCCTCTAGACATTATTGAATGATCCCCTGACTCGCTTTTTATAGTTTATGCTTTAGGGCCAAATTTTCCTAAGGATGGGGGTCAACAAATATTTATGATGTCCTTTCTCTGATCACTGAGGTCTCAGCAGTGCTGTACAAAGCAACACTGATTATTTACAGTTTTCATATTTGTTTAAACAGTGGAAATGTAGCCAAACTGTAGGTAGGCAGCACAGACAGACACAACCTTAGGAGATAAAGTAACATCCACCTTTTCCTGTTGTTTGCATTGTTTTTCTTCCAAATCCTGCCTACTGTTTTTCCTTTATCTAACTCACATACACACACACACACATACTATATCACCAGAACATATAATTATAGGATTTCAAAGCAGATTGACACTGGGGAACTGGGACTGAACAGCTTTTTTCTTTACAGTCCTGACACTCTGATGGACCTGGGTGCAGTGAAGTTCAACATGGCTGTGCCTAGAAAGTGTTTACAAAAAGAAATATCAGAAGGGAGAGTTTTGTTAAAGAGATGCTTTCTGAAAAGTGATGTACAAAGATGAGCTGGGGTTGGATGGAAGGGGAGGAGGTCCTCCCCCATTGGTGGACTTGGAGGGGGCAGGGAGGAGATGAGGGAAGGGATGGAGAAGGTGGGAGGGAATGAGGCAGGGGGCTACGCCTGGGATGCAAAGTACCTAACCTGTGATTGATATAAAAATAAATAAATTTTTAAAAAGTGATGTACAAACTATAAGGGGAGAGAGAATGAGGAATGTTCCCCACCCTGGGCCTCAGACCTTCTAGAAGGGTGTCAAAGGGATCACAAGGCATAAAGTTGTTTGACAGACCTGGGTTTGCAAAAGCACTGAGCATACATACATTATAGGCATAAAATCTCAAGGGAGGTGATTCCTGCAAAATGAGTATGCAAACATCTAGGAATGAAGCTATTTAGCATAACTAAGAAGACAGGCAATGTGGGTCCCTGACATTGGGTCATGAGTGATTTGGATTTCAATTATTTATTCATCTCTGAATATTTATTGAGTGGCTGTTACATGCCTGTAGATAGAGTGAGGAAGACATGATTCCTGGCCTTGTATTGTTTAAAGTCTAGTAAGTTGAGCTAAGCAATCAATAAAGAAGTTGATGGACCAGGGCTGAGAGGGAAAATAGGTATAAAGTTGGCAAGACCTTTGCTAAGAGGTTAGGTAGGCCTGAATAAAGAAACCTAACCATCTATTCATGAATAAGTCTAGAATTAGAAAAATCTATGTGGCAGGAATGACCTAGAGTACCACCGTGGCTTGAGAGACTACAACATGCTATCCAATAGTTAAGGACAAATCATGGTGAAGAATGTGGATTCTGCTCAAGTATCAGAAAAATGACTGAGGTTTTACGCAGAATCATATTACAGCAGGAAACACATCTTACAATGTTCTCTTTGGTTGCTGGGGGAGAACAGGCAAGAGTGATAGCTGGTCTCTTTGTGGGGAAGTTGATTCTCATTGAGGGATGACAATTTCCTGAGTAAGGGAGGTAACAAGGGCATGGGACATTGTCAGATTTAGAATAGATTTTGGGGACAAACTCCTCCAGGTGGTGATGATTAGATGGGGAGAGTAAGCATAAGAGGAGAACTGGTTGCTTTTTTGTTTGAGCCACAGTGTATATTGAGCATGAGCTGGCATGCCCAAAACAACATGGATGCCAACAGAGGAAACAGTTATATGAAGAGAAAGAGTTCTGTATTAGCCATGTTAAGTTAGAGATGCCAATGTAGATATAAAAACTGCAATTAGGTATTTGAATGTAAAGCTTAATGTAGAAGATAAACATAAAGGTATAAATTTGAGAATTTAGATATATGGATATTTAACTGCCACTTAAAGCCAGGGACACCCTGTAAAGTCTCCTGATGTGTCTGCTTTTAGACAGTCAGACAATCTGCAAGTAAAAACAAAAACACCAAATAGAATAACAACAAAGCCTCCAAATATTTTATATTCATCCAGACTCTCAAACAGGTATTTGTTTTCAAGGGTATTGCTGTTAAATATGCATTTCATGGAATGTTTTTATGTTCCCTGTCACTATCGTGGATATGTTCTTTCCTTCCTGTCTTGTTCAGATTTCTCTATCTTGAGTTCTGTTCCTGCACCTTCCGACCCTTACACAAAGGCAGTTGATGTCTGCAATTCCCCTAAGCCATGAGAGCCTTAATGAGGATCCAGAAGCAGCATCTGAAGACTTAGACAATAATTTATTTGAGCGTGAGCAGGAAGATCCATATTTAGATAATTCTCTTCCCACAGAGTCATTATCTCAGAATGCTTCTGCGGACAGCCGTAGAGATAATAGCATTCAAAATGTAAATAATGAAACAATACACATGATAATGAAGGAGACTCGGAAAATACAGTAGTAATGAAAAAATAACAAGACAGAGATTCTAATATTGTAAATACACAACTTTGCATTAGTGACAGATTATCTCTGTAACGCTAAGCTGAAATAATTTAGAAGGAAATGCAACAACCCCAGAACAGCATAGAAGATGTCAGCCCTGTGCCAGCTAATGTGTTTAGAGAATTAGGCAGGTCTGAATAATTAGGAGTGGCTGAGAGTTGGGAATGAGCTGGTTGCTGCTGAGCCCAGAAATGGTGGAGTTGCCTCAAGCTCATCAGATGTCAGAGATGGAAAAATACCTTATCAAAGGCAATGACTAGTGAACACGTGCTGTAAACATACATAAACTCAACGCACTTTGTTGAATGCACACTAAGATCTGTGATGTGTACATGGGAGAGGTTTCCTTGCTCTGTAGCCTCATCCCTTCAACATGCTATATTGGATCTCCTTCTCCAGCATGACTGCCCTGCAGGCAGAATCAAATATATCTCTGATATTAGAACATTTGTGGGTTGTTCACAAAGGCTGGTCTTGGAGGGTAGGTGCTGTGTAGTTCAAGATTTCAGTCTCACATTGAACTCGCGGCTTCTCTTTCTGTGCTGGCTTAGATCGTACTTTCCTGAGAGGTTAGGCTTTGGTGCTCTGCCTCCCCTCTTTACTTCTAATCTTTATGTCTTCTAGGATGAGGGAGGGCAAAGACTTCTAAAGTAACTTGGGCTCTCAGATTGCAACATCTCGCTTTCTGTAGGGTAGACGTCCACGAGGGCGTCTCTATGAAACACACACATTGATGAGCTTACTTAGAGTCATGACTTGAGTGTCCTCTTCCCTGCCTTGTAATAAGAACTTCCATGGTTCTTGTCCACTGACTCCTCCTGAGTAACAAGCTTCCTTTCACTTATAACACTGTCTGTATCCAAACACTCAGAACCTATGAACATTTTTTTACCTGGCAAATGGGGCTTTGGAGGTGTCACATTACAGATCTTGCTATGGGAAAGTAATCTTGGGTAATTTAAGTGGACTTAATGTAATCAGAAAAGTTCCTATAAAAGGGAAGCAGCAGGAACGAGTGGAAGAGACTTCAGGATGAAAGCAGAGGGCAGAGAATCGATGATGAAGAGCTGAAGAGCTTTAAGCCCAAGGAACCTAAACAATGCTCTCCATATGGTCCAGGCAAGGGTGTAGATATCCCACTAGGACAGCAGTTTTCAACCTGTGGGTCATGACCCTTGTGGGTGTCACATATCCTGCATATCAGATCTTTACACTGAGATTTATAACAGTAGCAAAAGTAGTTATTAAGTAGCAACAAAATAATTTTATGGTTGGGGCTCACCACAACATGAAGAACTGTATCAAAGGGGCATAGCATTAGGAAGTTTGAGAACCACTGCACTAGGATCTGAAGGAAAGCAATTTTGTTATTCTGTCATCTAGAATCAGGAGAAGCCAAATTTGCATTATTTAGACCACAAAATTTGTAATTCATTACAGAAATAGGTGGCTTAGGGTCTGGATGGCAGCCTTTTGGGCTGGGTCTACCAAATTATCAGAATACACATTGCTTTCAGATCATTGTCTACCCTTTTCACAACTGCTTCCGCCCATCTCTCTTCTTTAGAATTTGGGAGGTAGAAGCAGGAACCAATCTTCAGATACCCATTTCAGGGACATTCTTGGGTGCCACTTGCCTTACTCAGACAAAAAGCAGACATGTGACTCCTAACTCCTCTCCGAGTGATCATAAGTTGGCTCAGGAATATTCCTTTCTTAGAGAAGAACCATCACTACCCTCCTATATGGGAGAGGAAAGGTCCTAGGGTACCTGCCACCTGGTGGTTTTAAGACTCAGACTTCCCATCACTTTCAAATCTGCTTTTAACATAGTGGACTCTTTAGAGTTTAGAGGCAAGGAACGATTCCTTCTAAGCTTTTCTAAATCCCAGGGTGTACCTCGAGGCATCTCTTTTGACATGAGCCTGTTTATTGGTTCTTGTTTTGTTCAGGATTAACTCTTAAATTCAAAGGTAACAGGAGAAGCTGAACGCCTTGCATGCTGTACTCTAGACTGATGTGAAGGAACCCTCCCCATCATCTCTCCCTTCCCCTTCTCTTCCCTCCCCTCCCCATGTAATACTCCTGCCCTTTGTCTCTCCATTAGTATATATTCAATTTTCTTCCTTCGGAGATCCTCTCCTCCCCACTAGTCCTTTATGCTATATCTAACCTCTTTGGTTATATAAATTATAGGCTACCTATCAAAGGCTTAAAAGCTGATATTCACATAATAGTGAGTACATAACATATTTGCCTTTTGGGGGCTGGGTTAGCTCAGTCAAGATAATTTTTTTAGCTCCATACATTTATGTGTGTATTTCATTTTTTAACAGATGAATAATATTCCATTTTGTAAATGTGGATATTTCAAATGTCCCTTCATTCATTTCATTATGCAAATGTACCATATTTAATTACCAGTTCATTCACTGATAGAAATTTGGGCTGTTTCTAATTTCTGGCTATTATAAATAGAGCAGCAATGAACATGAATGAGCAAGTATCTCTGTAGTAGAAAGACTCTTTGGGTATATGTCCAAGAGTGGTATAGTTAGACCATGAGGTAGAATGATTCTCAGCTTCCTGAGGAACTGCCACACTGATTTCCATGGTGGATTTGCGATGTTCCACTCCCACCAGCAATGGATAAATGTTTCTCTTACCTCACTTACTCACCACTATGTACTGTCCTTTGTTTTATTGATCTTGGACATTCTGGTGAAATATCAAGTGGTTTTGATTTACAATTCCATGGTGGATAAGGATGTTGAACTTATTTTTAACTGTGTCTCAGACATTTGTGTTTCATCTTTTGAGATCTCTTCTTTAGTTCTGTATCCTATTTCTATTTGGGTTGTGTGTTTTATTGATGTCCAGTTTTTTTAAGTTATTTATAGATATAGCTATGAACCCTAAATCAGATGTGTAACTGGCAAAGGTCTTTTCCCATGCTGTAGGCTGCTGCTTTGCCCAAACTATGGTATTATCTACCATACAGAAGCTTTTCAGCTTTTTGAGGTCCCATTCATGAATTGTTGATCTTAGTGCCTGTGCTGTGTTCTGTACAGAAAGTCCTTTTCTACGCCAATAAGTTTGAGCCTATTCCCCATTTTTTCATCTATAAAATTCAGGGTTTCTAGCCTTATGTTGAAGTCCATCATCCATTTGGAGTTGAGTTTTGTGCCGTGTGATAAGTGCGGATCTATTTTTTGTTCTTTTACATGCAAACATCCAATTTTACCAACACCATTTATTAAAGATGCTGTCTTTTTTTTTTTTTACCAGTGTGTATTTTGGCTTCTTTGTAAAAAAAAAAAATCAGCTACTCATAAGTGTATGAACTTCTGTTTGGGACTTCAGTTTCATTCCCTTGATCAGTGTGCCTGTTTTTATGCCAATACCATGCTGTTTTTATTACTATATCCTTGTGGTACAACTTCAAAGGCAGAACAATGATACCTCTAGAAGTTCTTATGCTATTCAGGATTGCTTTTAAGCTATCTTGGGTGTTTTATATTTCCATATGAAGCTAAATATTGTCCTTTCAATTTCTGTGAAGAATTGTGTTGGAAATTTGGTGGGGACTGCATTGACTATATAGATTGCTTTTGGTAAAATGGTCATCCTCATTATATTACTCCTATAGAGTCATGAACATGGGGATCTTTCCATCTTCTGACATCTTATTCAATTTCTTTAGGCAATGTAAAGTTTTTTATCATACAAGTGTTCCACTTGCATGATTAGAGTTATCTCAAGATATTTTTGAGACTATCAGAAAAGGTATTATTTCCCTGATTTCTTTCTCAGTCTGTCATTTGTATTTAGAAAGGATACTGATTTATTTTGGTGTTCATTTTGTATCCTGCTACTTTACTAAAATATTTATTAGCTGTAGGAGTTTCTGATAAAATTTTAAGGGTTTTTATGTATAAAATCATATCAACTGCAAATAAAAATATTTTGACTCCTTTTCCTATTTGTATCCCCTTGATCTCTTTTGTTTGTCTTATTGATCTAGCTAAGAGTTCAAGTACTATATTGAGTAGGTACAGAAAGACAGGAGATTTTTGTATTCCAGATTTTATTGGAAATGCTTTGAGTTTCCCACCACTTAGGTGGATGTTGGCTATGAGCTTGATGTAAACTTATTTTCTTATGTTGAGTTATGTCCCTTGTATGCCTAATCTGGTCTCCAAGACTTTTATCATGAAGGAGTGTTGGATTTTGTCAAGGTCCTTTTCTTCATCTAATGAGATGATCATTTGATTTCTGTCTTTAAGTCTGTTATATGGTGGGTTACACTTACCAATTTATGTATATTGAACCACCCCTGTATCTCTGGAATAAAATGTACTTGACCATCGTGGATGATCTCTTTTATGTGTTCTTGGATTCATTTTGCAAGTATTTTAACTGAAAAATTTTGCACCTATGTTCATAAGGAAACTTGATCTATATATTTCTTTGTTCAGTCTATGTGTGGCTTAGGTATCAGTAATTTTGGCCTTGTATAAAGAATTAGTCAATACTCCCCCAGTTTCAATTTTTTTTGAGTATTGAAGTTAATTCTTCTATGAATGTCTGGCAGAATTCTGTACTGAATCCATTTGGCTTTGATCATATTTTAGTTTGGAAACTATTAATAACTGCTCATATTTACTAGGGACTGTAAGTGTGTTGAGTTTACTTACTGATATCAATTTAACTTTGGTAGTTGTGTTTATCAAGAAAGCATATATTTCTTTCAGATTTTCCAGTTTGGTAGAATACTGATTGTTATAGTGTGTTCTTCTGATTCTCTAAATTTCCTCTTTGCTGTGATGTATCCCTTTTCTTCTCTAATTTTCTTAATATTTACATTCTCTCCATTTTTAAAAAATTAATTTAGTTAAGGATTGTGTACTGGCTGGTTTTGTGTGTCAAACTGACATCCACTAGAGTCATCAGAGTAGAAGAAGCCTCAACTGAGGATATGCCTCCTTGATATCCAGCTGGAGGCATTTTTCCAATTAGTGATCAATGGGGGATGGCCCAGCCCAGGGTGGTGCCATTCCTGGGTTCTATAAGAAATCAGGCTGAGTAAGCCGTGGCAAGCAAGCCAGTAAGAAGCACTACTTCATGGCTTCTCCATCAGCTCCTGAATCAAGGATCCTGCCTTTTTTAAGTTCGTGTCCTGACTGCCTTCAGTGATAAACAGCAATGTGGAAGTGTAAAAAACCCCTTCCTCCTCAACTTGCTTTTTGATCACCGTGTTTTGTCACTTCAGTAGAAACCCTAACAAAGACATGTTGATAAGTCTTAAGATTTCTTCAATTTTTATGTAGTCATTTAGTGCTATGGAGTTGCTGGGGGCAACACCCGCATATCTCATTGAACATGGAGAAGTCAAGTTTGTGCCTAAATGGAGACATCCCTCCTGACTAGTGTTCGTAATACTGGTAGGTATTCCGCATGACAGCAGATGAGAAAGGTAACCACCAGCCCAGCTACAAACTCTGTGATCTACAACAGTGACCTACCTGCATGACATGCCAGTGCAGCATAGGCACAAACCTTGAGAAAGAAACCAATCAGTCTCCAATGATTTTCAAAGCCCACTCCAGGAGATGGAACCCAAGCCTGATATTGTTTGGGTGGCCAAGAAACCTGAGACTAGATAAGCCATGGACCCAGCGGAAAGTCAAATTGTTCTGCTAAAGAATCATACCTATAAAATGACTCCTAACAATATTCTGTTTTTCCCACTAGCTCAGTTCTCTTCTCAGCCATCATCAGAAAAGCTTTTTCTTGCAGATAGAACTCATTAGTTGAGCACAATTGCAGATATTCACAACTGGACACTGTGCAGTGAGTGAACGACTCTGTAACACTCAGTTCTAAATGGAATGACCCCCTCCCTCCGCCCAAGGCTCATAGAACTGTCTAGAAGAGGATGCAGAAGTACTGTAAGACCCAGGGACATGGATGACACAAAGGGAACAGTCTCTTCCAGACATAATAGGACTGACACACACAGGAACTCACAGAGACTGTGGCAGCATGTGTAGGATCTACATAGGTTCAAGTCAGACAGGGTCCCAGTGCTGAAAGAAGGAATAGGATATGAGCTTCCATTCCTAAGCAAGAAGCTATTTCCAACTGACAACCACTTGCAAAAATACATTTTAATAGATATACAAACCACACTTAGGGGCAGGCCAAATGCCCAAAGTAGATGGCAACATAAAGTGAACTCAATTGTGGGTTTTTGATTTATTTATTTATTTGTTTGTTTATTTATTTATTATTAAAGTTCATTCACTTTGTATCCCAACTGTAGCCCCCTCCCTTGTGCCCTCCCAACCCCACCTTCTCCTCCTTTTCTCCACCCATGTCCCTTCCCCAGTCCACTGATAAGGGAGGTCCTTCTCCCCTTCCATCTGATCCTAGCCTATCATTTCTCATCAGGACTGGCTGCTTTGTCTACCTCTGGGCCTGTTAAAGCTGCTCCCTGCTCAGGGGGAGGTGATCAAAGAGTTCATGTCAGAGACAGCCCCTGTTCCCCATAGTAGGGAACCCACTTGGGTACTGAGTTGCCATGGGCTATATCTGTGCAGGGGTTCTAGGTTATCTCCATGCATAGTCCTTATTTGGAATATCAGTCTCAGAAAAGATTCCTGTGCTCAGATATTTTTCTCTCTCTCCTTGTGGAGCTCTTGTCGCTCCAGGTCTTTCTATCTCCCCCTTCTTTCATAAGATTCCCTGCACTCTGTCCAAAGTTTGGCTATAAGTCTCAGCATTTGCTTTGATACTCTGCTGGGTAGAGTCTTTTAGGGGCCCTCTGTGGTAAGTTCCTGTCCTGTTCCCTGTTTTTTCCCTCTTTCAATGTCCATCCTGTTTGCCTTTCTGATTGAGGACTGATCATCTTTCCCAAGATCCTCCTTCTTGCTTAGCTTCTTTAGGAGTACAGATTTTAGTATGTTTATCCTATATTATATGCCTAATATATACTTATAAGTGAGTATATACCATGTGTGTTTTCCTACTTCTGGGATACCTCACTCAGGATGATCTTTTCTAGTTCCCAACTTAAGAAGTTAAACAGCAACAAATCAAGTAATCCAATTAAAAATAGGGTACAGAGCTAAACAGAGAATACTCTATAGAGGAATATTGAATGGCAGAGAAACACTTAAAGAAATACTCAACATTCTTAGCTGTTACACCCACTAGAATGGCTGAGATCAAACACTCAAGTGACAACACATGCTGGAGAGGATGTGGAGAAAGGGGAACCTTTCCTTTACATTTCCATGCTGGTGGAAATGTAAACTTGTACAACAATTTTAGAAATCAATCTGGTGCTTTCTCAGACAATTAGAAATAGTGCTACTTCAAGATCCAGCTATACCATTCCTAGGCATATACCCAAAATATGTTCAAGTATACAACAAGGACATTTGCTCAAGCATGTTAATAGCAGCTTTATTTGTTATTGCCAGAATCTAGAAACAACCCAGATGTCCCTCAGTTGAAGAATGGATACAGAAATTGTGGTACATTTATACAATGAAATACTACTCAGCAATTGAAAACAAGGAAATCCTGAAATTCAATTGTGTTTTCTAGATTTTTGGGGGGTCTCATATTGCACTTTATTTAAATTGGGTTTTTTTTTTTACCTTATTTCTTTTCTGCTTGTATATTGTGGTTTCCAATGTTGTGTTTATGAGTTTGGTTTGTGTGTGTATGCATGTGTCTGTGGACTTGGGTGTTTTATGCACTTTCTCATTGCTGTTCTTTTGTTTTTAATTTCAGTTGTATGCTTTTTTTATTTGCCTTTTTTTTTTCTAAAAATAATGAGAAAGAAGGTATGGTGTTGGATTGGTAGAAATATGGGAAGGATCTGGGAGTGGATGGATGAGGGGGAACAGTGATCAATATATATATATGAATTTTCAATACAAATGCTTTAAAAAAAAAACCCAAAAAGGTCACCTATCTTGACACACTTCCTCCAAAGCTACACTGCCTAATCCTTTCCCAAAGTTTTACCAACTGGGAACCAAGTATTCAAACATGAGTTTATTGAAGCCATTCTCATTCAAACCAGCTTTAAGGGGTGCTTGTCCAGTGGCCAGCCTAATTCTTAGTACAAAATACATGTTTGCCAACTATATAAGTTGATTGTAAGAGACTTCATTTTATCCATTCATTTGTAAATAAATAACATATAAGATCTCCTGATAAGATGTCTGGGAAGACCCACACAGAAGGGATACTCACATGAACATTCTTGAAAGCTAGAGAGATCAAGTATGTTGGTGTGCTGGAAATTGGGATTGAGGCACATGCAGCTCTGCGGGCCTCTGAGGAAGGACTTACCAGCATCGGACTTTTCTTGTTTTCATACTGGCTAATGCAAATACACAAATGTTCATTGTTGTGTTTATTTCACAATTAATTACAATAGTAACGGGAAGACCTCTGTAAAACAGAATGCCATGTAAATAGTTCTTTAATTTTTCTTCCACCAAATGTAAGAGTCTAATCTATGCTTTGTCTTGATTGGGAGTATTGATGTCTGGTCATTCATTCATTATTTGATTATCATTTTGGGAGAAATTCTGTATATCTAGACATGGAAATACAAATCTTGGCTGAGCTTTCACAAACCACATAGAGTCATTAGGAAGATTCTGTTTGGTGTTCCACAGAGGACTTCTATGGTTACTCTGACTCCTTTTGTCTTGCCCATTTTCTGTCCTCCTAAATTACTGCCTATGTCACCTGTTATGTTACAAAGTTTGGCACTGAGAATTTTTGAGTGATTAGAGAAAGCTGAAAATGCAATTCTGTACATGATTCTAGAGAGTAAATAGACTGTTCTAACCAGTTAATATTTACACTTTATTTTAAAATTCAGAACATTAGAATACAGCCAGAGTCTAGGAGCCAGGGAAAGATACATGACTATTTTGCCATAGAGAATCTATTATTTATTTTAGCTAGAAGTTTATGATTAATATTTGAAGAAAAAAATATTTTCCATGATTGTTTAATTGTACCATGAACAAAGTCTTTACATCTAATCAACGACTTGACAAGACAAAACAGAGTTAAAACTATGTTTGTAACAAGTATGGATTTAATTTAGTCGTTTAAAGTTAATTAATGGTATATGCAATATAGTTATATCTTTTGACTGACATGGACTTACCTTAGGTCATTTATGCATTAGTAATTAAAACACTTCAAATATAATATGATAGACATAGCCTTAGGGTAAAACTTATTATGTCAAATGCTTTCTTTGAAGATTAAAAAGTTCCTTAGTCTTTCTTAAGCAGAGTCTTTTGTGTTTGAATTGCAAACCACAAGTGCATTGGTTAGTAAACACTTCTGTATGAAAACTGTGTAGAGAACAAAGCATTAAACTTGTTGAAATGTGTTTAGGAGGTAATTTATCATACATCGTAATGCTACTTGTTAAAGAACTTTTGCCTTTGACAGTGATGTATAATCTCTAAGTGAACAGCTCTGTGTTAGTAGGTGTTTCAGCCACTCAGTGAACAAAACACAAAACAAAACAAAATAAAAGCTATTAAATTTATAAATCTTGGCCTCAAGAAAGGATTTATAAGTTGCATATTTTTATACATGAATAAAGAGACAGTCTCTGACATGAACTTGGTTGCCTGCTCATTCATCACTTCTCTCTGGTGGGGTGACCTAGTCAGCCCACAGAGGAAGAGGGTCCAGGCAGGTCTGATGGGACCTGATAGGCTAGGGTCAGACAGTAGGGGAGGAGGACTTCCCCTATCGTGAACTAAGGAAGAGGAATAGGAGAGGAAAAAGGAGGGAGGGTGGGACCAGGAAGAGAGGGGTACAAGTGGGATACAAAGTGAATAAATTGTAAATAAAAATAATTAATAATAATAATAATAAAGGAAAAAGAGAATGCAAGGAGAATGGAGAATGGAATGGACCAGGGAGCAAACACCAGTTGGTGCCCTGGGGTCCAAGCAGGAAGCACACCAAGTCAACTGCTGGTCCAATGCTGCACAGCCCAGGTGGACAGGTCATGCCTGAGATGACCCTTGCCACACTGCATGGCCAGGACATAGCACTCCTAAGACCACTCCTGTGATGATCCCGGACAACCAGCTGTGAGTGCCACGAAGAAGAACAAGTCAGCGATGAAGACATGGGAGAGAGGCAGAAATGGAGACTCAAGGGGAGTGAGGAACAGCCTGATGTCAGTAGCCAGTGATGGCACCTAAGAACATGGTGCGGTCCTAGCCTGTGCTGTCACAGAAGGACATGCCCATGGCCTTGTAGTAGCAGGGGTCTTTTGCCACCCATCTGTAGGCCAGACAGATGTTTCTGAATTGGGCAGTTGCCATGTTGATATCTGAGGGCTGTGCTGAACCGGCCCCACCCCTCACCTGGGCATCACCTGAGGGCGTGAAAGCGGGAGAGCTGGCCCCACCCCTCGCCAGCTGTAATACTTGGGGGAGCAGCTCCTGCTCATTGCCCAGGAAGCACAGTAGAGCTAACCCTGGTAGCAGGAGTTTTGAGTAAGCTGGCCCTGCCTCTTGTCTGCTGTAGAGTGTCATGGCAAAGTAGAAGATATCTTCTGCTCTGCCCCCTGTCAACTGCAGCAAATGAGAGAGTTGGCCCTGAGGTCATCAAAGGGGGAGGGCTGGCCATGCCCCTCTCCAGCTGTAGCACTTGGGAGAGTAGGCCCAACTCCTAGCCTGGGCAGCATAATAGAGCTGAACCTCTTGGTGGGGGCAAGGCTGGCCCTGCCACTTGTCCAACATGCGGTAACATGGGCAAGGGAGGGATTTGCCCCTTTTCCCTGCCCCTCATCACCTGCAGCAAATGGGAGTTGGTTCTGGCATGGAAGAGCTGGCCCCACCGTTCACCAGCTATAGGACTTGGGAGAGCAGACTCTACACCTCTCATGAGCAGCACAGTAGATTTGGCCCTGCTTACAGGGATTGTAGGTGGGCCAGCCATGACGGCATGAACGTGGGCAAGTTGTCACTGCCATTCATCTGCTGTGCGGCAGCATGAACGAGGGAGAGATGATCTTCTCCACCCTTGCTCCTTGCCACCTGCGGCAGAGCTGGCCCCGTCCATCGCTGGCTGCAACACTCAGTAGAGCAGGCCCTACACCTCGCCTAGGCAGCAGAGTGGAGCTGACTGGCCCTGGTTGCAGGAGCTGTGGATGAGCGAGTCTCAAGGGCACGGGAACTGGAGAGTTGGCCCGGACCCTCCCCTACTGCAATAGATGAGGAAACAGAGCCTGCGCCTCACCTGGACAGCGCAGTGGAGCGGGACCTGATGGCATGGGCACATGTGAGCCAACCCTGAGGATAGGAAAGTGGGAGAGCTGGACCGGCCCCTGGCTGGCTAGCACATTGGATTAGCTAGCTGGGACCGTGCTGGAGAGCTTGGGTGTGGGAGAACAGGCGGGCTGACCAACTCAGATACCTCCCAGGCCCAGATTCAGGGCTTTGAGTTGGCCCACCCCAACATCTACCCCATTTATGAACTGCTGGAGCATGTGAAGAGGTTGGTTATACACATCCAAAACTACAGGATCTCTATGACCCAGGGAACAATATGATATCTGAGAAGAGTTCCAGCAAGCTTCTAGCATTGGTAGAGTAGCAGAAGCCAAGGGCTTTGAAGCAGACCAATGATTCAGTGCAATGAGCATTTGCAAGTAAAGAAGTGTGGACAAAAGGGTGTACTGTGTGACACACTACAGCTCCCATAATAAGATTTCTTTTCTTTTTGGGGGGTGGGGAGGGAACTTGCAAGGTGGAGAGTAGGTATAAGGGAATGAGGAGATGAGTGGTACTGGGGTGCATGATTTGAAATTCATAAAGAACTGAAAAAGTTTTTTTTAAGTAGAGTAGGAATTTGCTTTTTTGTTTTTGTCTGTTTTGTTTTGTTTTCAAGACAGGGTTTCTCTATGTAACCTTGGCTGTCCTAGACTCACTTTGTAGACCAGGCTGGCCTAGAACTCACAGAGATCTGCCTGCCTGCTGGAAGTTTGAGCATGTGCTACCATGCCTGGCTTCTTAAAGCTTTTGCTGTCTCTTATTAGCTGTGGTGTTAGTAATATCTCTTATTAACTGATAGTACTCTCACATTATTAGTTTCATAAACTTTAAAATCATTCTGCTTCCCAGGGATTTTATAAAAACTAGATAAAATATGGATATAAGCTACTTATTTAGTGCCTGGCATTATACTTTGACACAGAAATTATAATTTTGGCCCCCCTTTAAAGACAGTAAAAACTTCTTTTAATCTGAGAGTGCAAAAGAGGGACCCATTGAAAATTTGATTTGTTCATTTGTATGTGTGTACACACACACCATGGTGTACATATGGAGATCGAAGGACAGCTTGCAGAGATTGGTTCTCTCCTTCCACCATATATGTGTCCTGAGGATCAAGCTCAAGTCAGATTTGGCAGCATTTTCACCCACCAAGACATCACCACATCCAAGACCCTTTTCTTTTTTTTTTTCTTGAAAGAGAACGTTCTTTATCTCATCACATTAATGTACTTTTAATCTTTACCATACTTTACAAAATTATAGAAGACAACAGTTTTAAAAGTTTGGGTATCATTTTCAATAATCACAGAGTCATGATGTATAGAGAGAAAAGAGCTCTTGTAATTTTCCATTCTATGTACTTAGAATGTGTGGGCATGTTGTTCAAGATCCCATTAGTATTGACTTGGGAGTTGAAGAGAGACTTCAGGCAGCATATCTTGGAGAAGGGAGAAGTCATATAGGGAAAGACACCAGGTGATGAGATGTAGTCTTTTTTATGGTTGGCCTTACATCAGGAGGCCACCAAGGAGGAAAATTTTCTTGGTGTACAGAAATTTTTCTAGAACAGTTGGAAAGAAAAACAGTGCCTCCAGAGTTCCATGAAGAAAGGAAAATATTAATCTACTTGCCTGGTCCTAGTTTAGTCCTGATTTTCCAGCAGGAGAGGGCAATGTTATAAGGCGCTCACTCGCTTATGTTCCTAGGTGATTTCACCAAATATCTCAGAGCTCAGTCAGTGAGCTGGGTTCTATACGGCAGAGCATGCCATTTCATCTAGTCACAGATGCAGCACAAGGGCTGCTCACCACGAGGCATTTGAAACATTCAGCCAACGAAATCTGGAAGCAACAGAAGCATCTGCGTATCATCTATGAGCTACCATATATATCACAACCATCATATCAAGTAGATAATCAATAAACGTTTGCCATCTGAATGAATGAATGCCTGAATCCATGACTGGAACACTGTCTCCTATATCCAAGTATAGGCAAGTAAAGGCATCCCTCATTAGGTTTCAATCTCTTAAGGAATTTTTCACTTAAGCTTTGTCAAAATCTGGGGAAGTAGGCAAAATCTTCAATTATGTTTACTTGCCTGGTACATCTCCCTTAAGAAAATATTTGCCTTCTCAAAAGTTCTTGGTAAAAAAACAGTAATGCTTACAATAATTTATAAATAGCCAACATAACTACAAAGCATTTTAGGAAAGGTACACCTACTGGTATTCCTACCAAGATTTCATTCCCATTCTCACTGGATTTTGTCAGCAGACTAGGAGCTCAAGTCTTACATAATACAACTAAGAGGCATTGGTATGCGTATTAGGAATATGTAATGAATCTTAATAGCATTAATTTACTATCCTCCCATGCTCATCATACTAATACAGGCTCCCACCCGCATGCACATGCTCATAATTAAGGAAGGGATATTCTTTGCCCTCCTATCTGGGCTTCTCTGATAAGTTGTTATGCGGCTGGCATTTGATGCAAATTGGAGTTTGCTGGCTTCTGATATTCCTACTTGCACTAATCAGTGGATTACTTGTGTGGTGCCTGCCCACCTCTAAACCTATGCTGTCACATTTAGAATAAATAATGGAGCTTTCTCTGAATTTATGAAATATAACAGGCCTCTAGTGGAGACTTGTAGAGTGTGATAAGTGTGGTTTTCATGTAAAATGGACATTAGCCAGGCATTGTAGATCCTGGAACCTGACCACCAGATTGGTAATCATTCAGAATAAAATTTGTCAGAAAGAGTTTACAGCAACTGTAACAAAACAGATATTACTATAATGCGCCCTTGTGACCTGCGCTAATAAAAACCCCTCATAAAAGTGCTAAGTATCCCGTGGACAGCTAGAGGACTGGGTTGAAGGTGCATTTTTTCCAGGTCCACTGTAATTTATTCCTAAGGATTCCTTAGAAGAGGTCCTTAAGTCACGGTGACTTTAGTAGCATTTAATTCTTTAATGCCGAGAAAAAATTGTTGGTAAAAAAGCAACAATGCTTACAACAATTTATAAATTGATGTCAGTGTTAAGTATATTAAAAGTGTTGCTGAAATGTGTGCTACTTTGGAGAGGTGTAAAGAATCACATTTCAGAATAAGTATTAGAAGAAGTATACAGGCTCTTGTGTGTTGGGGCTGTACTTATTTTGTTAAATGATCTTAATGGCTCTGCAAAGAAATCACCCTCATTGCAGCACAGCAAGAGAGTGTGCCTCCTAGGCACATGTGGAAACTAAGACCTGGATGTAGTGTACTCAGCTAGTGAACGGTAGAGTTGGCATTTATGTCTGTTTTCAGGTCTGCATCACCAGGCAAATCTCCTCTGGGGTAAAGAATAGCGTTAGGTGAAGGAATAAAGTTGATCTCATTAAATCTTCAAAAGTGAAGTTCACAATTTAGAAAGAAGAAGTTATCTTTAATGCGATTCAATAAATACATAGTGCAACTATTTTCAGACCACTGCTGATATGCTGCAGCTTAATATTAAGAAAATATTATCAAACCTTTCCGAAAACAACTGAGAGTTTTCAATATTATCCTCTTCTAACACAACTCTATCCAAAGCAAGGGTTGGTTTACACAAAAGAGTGGCAGATGCTGACTTAATAATAATGAAACACCTCTGGAAAATATTTGTGTATTATAAAATGCCCAACTTGTCCCATAGAACCAGAATTTTAATCCCGAGGGAAAGAAACTCACAACTAACTGTGAATAAACTTCTAATAACTCATGAGGTTGCAATAAGTGTCTCCTCTTTGCAGCGTTGACTAATAAAAGGCAGTACTTACTACTCCAGTTGAATACCTTTTAAATAACCAAAACCGTTCTAAGTATATTGATATGTTTGTCTTTGATTATAACTTTAAATGTACACAACAGAACCAAGAAAGGCAGAAGAGACTTATGAAAGCACATAATTTTCACACTTTTGTGTTATCCTATCTGGCAACTCTCGAATAAGAAAAGAGAGATATTAGTGTTTTTTTTTTAATGTGAAGTTTTTATTGCCACATGTATTCTAAAGCCACAAGTTTGCTTCCTGTTGCTGTCATAAAACACTCTGGCCAAAATCAAGTTTGGGGAGAAAACAGTTTATTTAGCTTGCACCTCCAGGTCACAGTTCGCCAATGAGAGAAGTCTGAGCAGGAGGAACTCAATAACTTAAAGCAGAAATCATGGAGGAATGCTGCTTGCTGACTTGCTCACTGGGTCATTCAGGTTCATGCGCTGCTAGCTTTCTTGTACGAGCCAGGACTACTTGCTTAAGGAATGGAACTTAGCCCAGATGAGCTGGGGCCTTCTACATCAATTAACAATTGAGACAATCCCTCATAGACATACTTACAGAGCAATCTAACAAATATGATTACTCAAATGAGCATCTTTTTGTGTGTGACTGTAGACTGGGTCAAGTTGATGGTTAATGCTGACTAGGATAGTGTGCATGCAGACACTAAGGCAGGCACTGTTGTTCTTGGTTGTGAGGTTCTTCTTTATTTCTTGGATTTATTAGTTTGCCCTTTCTGTTTAACAAATCACTGTGTATCTAACAAATTAAAGCAACATTAGTTTATTAGTTCACAACCTTTTGTCATAAGTGTTGAGCTGGCAAAGGCAAGAACTTCTGCTTGGGAGTTTCACATGGTCAAAGTCAAGGGAGTAATATAGAGCTGCATTTATTTTTTGAAAAATGAAGAAGAAAAACAAACCATGCCTCTAAGCTTACTCATTTTGGTGAAGTTCAGTTCCTTATGCTGAAGGACTGAAGTCCTTATTTTCTTGCTGGCTGTCTACTTTGAAGGGTAGTTCTCTTTTCCTTTCTTTGTAGTCTCTTTCATGTATTTTTCTGTGGTTTTGTCTTGTCCAACTTTGATATGATGGTTTTTGTTTTATCTTATATTTTATTTTGTGATGTTTTAGTGTTATCTCTTAGAAGCCTGTTCTTTTCTAATGAGAGATAAAAAAAGGAGTGAATTTGCTTGGGAGAGGAGGTGGTGGTTAGAAATGTATTCCATTTATATTGTATGCAAAAACAAAAAATTCTCTTCAGTTTATATTGTATGAAAAAAAATTATGTTTAATAAAAGAAGGTAGAAGTTATACTTTATTGTATACCTATTACATCTCAGAAAAACACAATAAAACCCTCATGACTTAAATTCTTTACCAATTAGAAGATAACCTCTGTTGTGTTAGTCCTAGAGTGCAGATGTTTTATTAAGGTTATGTGAGCAAATGGGCAATCATAAAATAAGTTGGGAGACTCTAGAAAAAAGTAGCAACCAGCCATGTCTTCAAGGTATGAGTGCTCCAGAGCGTTGTAACATGCATAAACTGTAAGTAGAAAGGTAAATCACTTGGAGAGCTATTCTTCTGTCATCCTCCTTGTAAATTTTTTCATGGAGAAGGTAGCAATAGAGGAGTAGACTGAAAGCAAAAGAAATTCATGTAACATTATACTTTCTTTTATGTGTGTGTGTTTCCTGCATATGTTTGTGTACCACATGTATGCATGGTCTCCTCAGAGGTTAGAATAGAGTGTAGCTTGCCTAAAACTGAGGTTTTGGGTAGTTGTGAGCTGTCTGCATATCATGTAGGTACTGGAACCAGTACTGAGGTCTTCTGAAATAACAGTGAGTGTAAGTTGCTGATCTATCTCTCCAGCTTTCACTTTCTTTATATTTTCTTAGAATGGTTAGGTATCAGGAACCTGGGAACAGTGGACCCAAATATGGACATAAACTAGTTGAAACTTCACTCTAACCGATGCCCAATCAAGCTCAAATGCTGGGTGGGTCAGTAATCAGCCCATTGGTGGCAATCACAAAGGAGGGTGCTACTGACAGAGTAATGATGTAAGTAACATGAATGGCTCAGCTCCAAACGGTTCTTAAGAAAAAGTGCAATAGTCACTGCTTGTTGTAATTGGCAGACAGAAACTTAAAGCACGGGTGGAATGGCATGATCTTTTTCTGAAAAAACAAAAACAGAGTAAAACAAATACTCGAGAAAGTTGCTGTAGCACATATAAGACTTATAATTCTAAAGTATTCTAACCCCTATAATCTATAAATAGGCATGCTACATGATGAGGGAGAATCAAAATGATAGGTGAAATTAATGTTTACTGGGTGGTTTTGAGATGGGAAGAGCATTTGATGTAACCATAAAGTTTCTTGTAAGGTAAAAAGGCCTGAGGATGAGTGAGGGTCAGAATGGGAGACTGATGATGCAATGCTCTGGGTCTCAGGAAGTTGGGATAGCCCCTTAAACCAAGTATCAAAGCTCCTGAAAAAGCAAGGGTATGGTTTCGGGTCTAGAACATTTACCTATGGATATAGATCCTTCTTCTAGAAGAAATATTAAGATGAGTCAAGTTACTGGTTTTGTTTCACTGATTGTAATATAAGAAAAGATATTTTGTATAGCTGTTGTCCAGAATTGTAAGAAATCTGTATTAATTTGATCCACTCATTCACAATAGCAATAATAACTAGCAAATAAAGACTTAAAAACTATTATTATTGTATTAAACATTTATATAAGAATAGATAAAAGGACCAGGGAATAAACATTTCAAAACTAGTAAAAATTCCAAAACCCAAATTTAGAGCCTGAAAGGCATTTGAAATCCAAATTCTCTTGTGCAGATTGAACAATGGATTAGCCTGGCCAAGAGCATGCCAGATAGCCTGAAGAAAGAAAAGGAGGGATTATTCAAACTGGGTTTGAGTTCAGAAGAATTGGAGTTCAGAAGAAAAAAGTGGAAAAGAGTCATATAAAGAGATTGCAATAAATAGTGGATAAAATTGAATAAAAATCTTAACTAAAATCTCAAGAATTTATTGAAAGCTAAGTAGGATGAACACTAGCAACATACACAGAGAGAGAGAGAGACAGAGCAGAGAGCACCATGGTTATAAAATTCTAAATGTTAAAAAACAAAAACAAAGCAAACACTATGGCAGCTAAGAAGTTACAGCACGTTACACATAGGAAAACAAATGATTAGAAAGGATGAAAACCAGAAGACAATGGATGGCGTATCTATGTGCTTAATGAAAAGGACTGTTCTGGTGATTCTCTTCCCAGCTGAAATCGCCATTCAAACACAAAGCCATGTTTTCAGATAAGCAAATGTTGGGAGTCTTGCAGTCAACAAACTGACACAGAAGTCATGCTGATAAGGTCTTCTGGCTAAAGGATTATGAAATCCCAAAACTTGGGTCTACATAAATTAATAAGAAAATGGTGCAAATATTTAATAGATACTGAAAAGCTGATATATGTGTGTTTATAGAATATTAGAATTTAGTTTGATAAAAAGAAATGTCCTGAGCTTGGCACAAAATGGAGGACTCCCTTAGTCAGCGTGGCTTCCTCTTTCCTGCCTGGGGAGTCCGGATTCACACACTTTCTACCCGAGGAATGTTAAATAGTCCTTAGGGAAATTACAAGCCCAACTCCCTTTCTCCCAATAACAACTCATTCAGCAAGCAACTGGGATTCTTGTAATGCTTCTCCATGTAAATGAGGTATTCTAACCCCCAGGCAATGATCTATACCCACCCTGCATACCCCTCTCCCCTCCCCCAAGTTCTATATAACCCTCTTTCACCCTGAATAAAATTGATCCGTCTCGTTGAAGCTGGTACAGGAAGTCTGTCATTTCTGTTTCTGCTCACATGCCACCGAATTCCCAGTCTGTCGCTCCTGCTCTCTTTGCCCTTCTGGACCCATATCAATAATTCTGGGGTGGGTGGGAAAGGTTGCAAGTACCATGGGCTCAGCAGAGACTCCATGAGGATCACCTGAGGTAAAGGGGTGAGAAGTTAAAGGAGGGTGGATGGAAACACATGATGGATACATGGTAGAAAGAACTTTGAACGTTCACATCAATACTTGGGAAAACTTCAAAGGGTGCTCATTTTAGGCATAAGTATGGAAATGACTGGTGGAATGTAGTTTGTATTACTTCTCCCAATGCTGACACTAGGAGAGTATCTGTACTTCTGCTGGCATGCATACCCTCTGCGGAGGCCGATGGGCTGGACCAGGGGATGAGCCAGTGTTCACAGAGGCATTTCTTTCCTAGTGTTATTTGCTTTTTCTCCTAGGGTATCATAGTTAAAATTATAAGTAATTACTGTGCTTCCTCAATTGTCAAATTAAAGACATTAAGAGAGGAAACACAAGACATTGATTAAACTTAACTCTCACTAATTTTGCTTTCTTCTCCTCCTCCTTTTCTCCCTTTTACCTTTCTTCTTTACTCCAATTTTCTCCACATTCCTCATTTTTCCTTCTCTTCTGCTTTATTAAACAGCTAACATAGTTTATCATGGCCATATAATTTAATGACAGCTCAGTATAGCAGCCTTGTGCCAAAGTGCTCAAACTCAGCAGTCAGTTTGATGACATTAAAATCCAGGAACCACATGTTAACTGGTGTTAACATAATGGAAGAAAGAATGCTACAAAGTTTTATATCACATAGGAAGACATACTACTTTTTTTTCACCTTATAACTAATTTTAGCCAATTGAATAGCAGCTGGCTTCACAGTGTAGCTGTATGTCAGGAGTGAATTCTCTGTGGTTTGTACCCCATGATTCCATCTCTAACTGCTGGCTGAAGACCCCATTATGAAAAAGAGGGTTCACACAGTGGGTCCAGAATATGAATTGAGGATCTGGATCCAGGAAATGGTATATTCAAGGGATACCGAGACTCTGTTACAACTGACCTTTATGTGAGAAAAACAAACAAAACTTATATCTTTAAATGAAGGAGCTGACATTTCTTACGGTTATTTTACTCTTAAGTTTTGCACATCATCTTTATGCTGGACAGATAACTCAATATACAGCAATCCTTAACTGTCAAATACAGAACAAATTCCCACCTACTTTATAGACATGTTCCAGTTCCTGAATGAGAAAAACAACCCTTTCAAGCCCTATCAAGTGGCATGCTTCTAAGGGGATAAGATTTTCCTATGATCCATAGAAGGTCCAGTGACACCACAAAAGAAAACAAGAACAAAACCAAAATCAGCAACATAACAGATGCTCATTAGCAAAGCTCTCAAAGGTGTATATGTGCTACTGAGGCCTTCATTCAAGATTTACTTGCTCCTCAAACCAGGCTGCACAGAAGTTTTGGTTGGTGAAAGACTAACTTTTTTCTTGGGAGAAATGCATGAGTTTATCTCCAATACACAACTTCCACTTCGACTGAAGGAATGGAAGACAGATTGTTGGTTTGTAGTTGCTCTGCCCTAATGGCTCTCAAGTCACAGTCAGAATACAAGTCTGGGTAGTACTGCTGTATCCTTCATCTCTCACAGTTTATGAAGGAAGATAGCTTTTACACATCAGTTTCTTAAGATTCCGCCAGCATCTCTAAGTACCCAAAATTAGTTTAACACCTTTGGCATGAATTCCTAGTGATAGAATATACTCTAATTAGGTCCATAAAAGCTGTTACCTTGATTACAAGATATACTAATTATCTTGTCAGTCATTGATCTTATAATTATAAAGGAGGGTGCTGTTATTTTCAAATGATCTAGCCTAATTCTGCCCTTAAGTTCAGGGGCTCTAATTGAGTCCCAGCCCAATAGCTGTTTACTCTATTCCTGTTCACATGGTAATTAGCTGCATTTCCTTATCCTTGAGGCTTTAAAATTAAAATGCTTTACAATCACACAAAAATGCAGATTTAAGTCACTTAATCCTAACATGCTAACATAACAATTTTAAAATAAAATATAGAAAGAAAAGGAATCATATCCTGAATCCAATTAATTCAAATAGCTTAACTTTAATCAATCGACACTATCTGTAGACTTTTCTTAATGTCTATCATAATTTTTACAAAATAGCTCCTGGTGTTGGTTGAGAAAACTCAGTGTTTTAGCTTTATGAAAAAAATATACTTAATTGCATCGTGCTAAGGATTTGTGTAAGAACACATAGGCAATAACTGTCTACAGACCTTTCACATTATTATGTGCAACTCTAGCTTCTCAGTTTCGTCTTATTTTCCTTTTCATAACGCTCACCCAACTGTGGGGATGTACCTCCCATGATGAGATGCCAAACATGCCTTTCACTTTTTTGACGAACAGAAGTCACGCTGGGCACTTAGAGACCAGCAATTGCAAAGGCATGCCAATCTTTAATTCCCTAATCACCGCATTGCTCTCATGCTCTCTATCCTGGTGCTTTTACCTGAACATTATGACATTATCAGGGAAGTGTGTTGAGACAGAGTTCCTGGCTGTCCTGGAACTCATTCTGTACAGCAGGCTGGCCTTGAACTCACAGAGATCTGTCTGCCTCTGCCACTCGAGAGCTGGGATTACAGGCATGCACCACCATTCCTGGCTGTGTGTTTAATCTTTTTATGTTAGGCCGAATATATGATTTACTTTAATAGTCTTAGCAGACTGCACCCCTTGTGGTGACACAGTACAGGTTGAATTCTCCTGTGTGACATTGTTGGTGAATGACATTTTCCAAAGTGCTTGTATTAAGCAATGGTGTAGTGTTGTGGAAGAGTCTGGTGAAGTCTTGGTGACCTGGACTGAAGGCCTGATTCTGCCGCTGCAGCCTGACTGGTTTTGATATGGTTTCTCAGGTATTTTCGCTTCTGTTTATTTACTTCCACGTTAAAAATGGCAGCATCATTGCTCTCTCTACACAAGTCTATTATTAACTGGTGCAAGATTGTGTAGTTCTCATATTGAAAACTGCATTTTTGATAGGTAGCATTCGTTGAATTTTGAGAAATATATAAAGCCATGTAACTACTTTCTCCACCAATATCTCATGTTAAGAAATTCTCATATGTATCTTTAAAATCACTTTTACTCACAACCCCTCAAGCCCAGGGCAGACATTTATTTTTAAATATATATATATATATATATATATATATATATATATATATATATATATATATATATATTTGTGTCTTGTGCCTGTCAGGTAGCAGAGTGCTTTTGAAAGTCACTCCTTTCATGGCCATGTGAGTAAATATGAATTGTTCCTTTTTATTACTAAGTAGCATTGCACTGAAAGCAGGTACCACATTGATGATAAGTCTGTGTTATCTGTACTTTTTGATTATAAACATTTTCATATGGGTTTTGTGGATGTGTTTGCTTCTTTTAGGTAAGTAAATATTTTGAAGTGGGACTTCTGCGAAGTGGAGCTTCTGGATGTAAGGTATGTATAATGAAGAATTTGCTTTTGTTGTTGTTTTGTTTTGAAATGGGGTTTCACTGGGTTGACTAGGTTGGTCTTGAACTTATGATATTCAAGCTTCGCCCTGTCCCGTGCTATGTTTTTCAATGAGTGAGAAAGAAGAAAGCTCATGTGTTCCTTTCAAAGGCCACTGCAGTTCAATCCATTCCATAACATTCACTGAGCTCTAGCCATAAGCACTCACGGTCACTGTGAGCCTTTGCTCAAGGCATTTTAGATCAGCTGGATGACTGCTTTCCTTCATAAGTAGCCTTATTACATGAAGAATCAACTCTTTGTCTCCTCTTGGTGCCTGTGTGACACCGTTAACCTCGGCTTATGAATCTTGGAAGGGTGATTGATTCTACCTTAAAAGGACAACCACAAGATAGTGAGCACAGGTTTAACTACACAAAAGAGTGCCACCTAATTTCTTAATGACGATACCATCTCTCTCCTCCTGTTCCAGTTACTCAGAATCCTCCGCTACAGTGATGCTTCAGTTTCCGTTTTAGTCATTCTAGTAGCTGTGTTCTGCTATCTCTCACTTGGTAAGTTGTATCTCCCTGGTAACTAAAAATGCTGGTGGTTTTCCAGCTACTTTTGTGTATATTTTCCTCAGTGAATTGTATGTTCAAGTTCCCGGTCATTTTACGTTACACTCATTGGGTTTTGTTTCACTGAGGTTTTTGTGGCAAGGAAGGTCTTATCTCACTTTCCAGTCTCAGCTGGCCTGCAACTCTATCCATGTGCTCTGCCACTCAGGTGCTAGGAATACAGTACTAGTATAGTCCTAGGTGGATGGTGAGCCATCCCACCTTAACTCTTACTGATGAGGTTTACCGGCTTTTGATTACATATACTGTGTAGGTAAAAATCTTTCATGTAGTCTCTGTGGAAAATTTTTATTCCTAATCTGTAGCTTGTCTTTTGTGAACATAATAGTAAGCAGCAGAAGTGGTTGATTTTAGGAACTACAATTTAGCAATGTTTTCTTTTGTGGTTTGTGCTGAGTATCTACAAAGTCTTCACCTAATTCAAGGACAGAGATTTTTCTCCTTTGATTCACTTTAGGTCTTACGAATCACACTCTCGTGAATTTGTTTCGTATCAGCACACTTGTAGAAGTCAGAAGACATAGCGCAGGGTGGATCTTCTCCTCCCCTCATGTGGGTCTCCAAGGTCTATCTCAGCTTATCAGACTTGGTAGCAAATGCTGTTGCCAGCTGAGCCATCTCCCTGGCCCTGGTATTACATTTGTGTGTATGATAAACTTGAGACTAATTTTGTATGTTTCAAAGTTGTAAAGATTGAGATTGTTTGGGCTTTGTTTCTTTTCCACAGGTGACTATACAATGACCAAGTACACTTAAAAGATATATCTATTTCTTCTGAGTTTTAATGGTAGCTTTTTTTGTTTATGTGTAAGTCCGTTTCTGGATTCTTTATTCATTTCCTATTAGTTTCATACTGACTATTTATTTGATAATTCATTGTTGAACTCTATGTTAAGGACTAGAATCAGGTAGAATGAATTCCCCCCAGCTTTATGCTTTATTTTCTAAATAGCTTTGGTTATTCAAGAATCTTTGTATTTTCAGAAGAATTTTAGAGTCAGTTTAACATTTTCTTTAAAAAGGAAGAAAAAGAAAAGAAAGATTGAGATTTTTGAATGGCATTACTTTGAATCTATAGATTAGTTTGATGCAATTTATGTCATAACAATAGTAAAATATTTATTTATTAAGTGAAATGCATTTTTACTTAATTACTGGAAGCAGCTGCTGGTCTTCATTTTTCTCTTGTTAGTAGGGCTGCAACATGCTTTTGCATGTCAGCATCCTAAGGGTTGCACAACTCTCTACCTAAATTCAGCTTGCATTTGGAAAGGAATTCCCAGCATACAATAAGGCATAAGTGTTCTGGAAAGTTAGAAGTCATTGGTCCTTTATGGCCAATAGTGCAGGCAACAGCCATGGTATGAATAGACTGTGGAATATTTCCTTCAAAAGGAAAAGGGAATCAACAACAGAAAAAAACAAAATCAAACATCACTCATGCATTCAGCATGCCCTGTAGTGGCAAGACAGAAAAGTTTTAAAATTCAAATTAATCCTAGTAGAAAATAAAAAGTACAAAACCAGCAGCTATTTTCTGAAAGTATATGTTCCTGTCACTAAACATTATAAAGCATAAACACCGTTTGAAAAAGTTTACCCTAAAGCCATCAGGGGGAAGCTTGATTATCATAATGATTGTTTTGAATTTCTCACCATTGAAGGAAACTATATTGCACATTTGAAAATTGCACAATAGATCAGTATCATGCTGAGAAGGTTGGAGACTACATGTATAATGTAAAGACGAGGCACCATCTCAGAGAAAAGCTTCCCCGAGAGGAGTGAGGACTTACAGGAGGTAACTGCACTTTCGGGAAATGGTGTAGAAAGGGAACAAGAAACAGGAGAGGTGGATGGATTTAGGATTCCACCGGGTAGAAGGCAAACTGAAGAAATGAACCGGCAAGGAGGCAAAGTTGGCCAGCCAACTTCATCAGCCACCAGTGCCCTTCAGCCACAGGCTCAGCTCACCGGCTGAAGCGGCTCTTAGACAAAACGCAATTCTATGTTTGATGCAAGAGAAACATGCTTCTGAGAGGCAAAGAGAAGGAGGAAGGGGCTGAGAGCTGGAGAAAGGGTGAAAAGAAAAAGAGAGAGACACATAAAGGTAAAGGAGGGAAAGGAACAGAGAATCTGGATGTGAGATACATGAAAATTTTAATATAATGTAAGGGACTTTTTTCACAGGCTTTTCTGAAACCTTGAATTTTTATGTTAGACAGAAGAAGGAAGAAGAGAAGAAAGGAGGAAGAAGATGAAGAGGAGGACGAAGAAGAAGGCCATATTTTCTACATACAAAAAATATGTAACAAATTATCCATGCTTTTGAAGACATAGTTATAAAATGATAAAATACATTCACTATCAATGTGCAATTAGTTGAAAATTTTAAATACTCTTGCTATAAAAATATATATATTATTCCCTTGCCATTTTTTACATTATTAAAGCAGGATTTTATTTATGTCTTAATATATTTTTTAGCCTCTTGACTCAACACACTTATTGGCCCATGTTATTTCACACCTTTCAGTGATAGGTATTGACACTGGCTAAAAAAATCTATGGGTTTTCTCTGAAAACTCTGGACTCTATTTTGAAAAATATATCAATTTTAGCACCATGGAGGCAAATGAATTGCTTAGTTGTTAAATAATCTTAATGAAATGTCAACAGCAGAAAAATATTCTCAACCCTCAGCAAGGTTCTCAGGTAATGAAACATTGATTTTTATTTCTAAATCCGTTTTGCTTACTGTACAGGAAGTAAATGAAAAATGGTTATTTGTTTCCAAAGGCACAATCCATTTAGATACTTAATTTAATATTTAAAATTATCTGTTCTATTTCTACTTTCATTAGCTTTTTGTTTAGCTTGCAATATTACCTTTTGTTTGTAAATCCTGAGCTGTGGGCTGAAACTCTGACTTCAAAGACTCATCAAAGAAATTATGCTTGTGAGGTGAGCATCTTTTCACACTCCATAAAGGTGATATAAGAATATGCTGGCCTAATGTTCACTTTTATTCTTTCATTTCTGTGAATAACAATACTTTTGACATTTGGGTCAAAGGCATACTGGTGTAATATAAAGTATTCAGAATCTTTTAAAATTATTCTCTGGTTATTTATTGCAGACACAAAAACTAGCATGATACATGATACTAATCTGGTGACCAACTTTTATGAACAACTCAATTTTCATGTTTTAAAGAAGAACCGTATAGTTCTTCTAGGGCAAACAGAGTGAGTAACAATGGATTGGCAGGAAGGTGCAAATCTGTGCATAGAGGTAGAGGCAAGAAGCAAGGGTTCCAACGGGGTCTCTGTCACCTTGCAATGGGATCTTGTAAAAATTGCTGTCCACAGCTACAGAGGGAGACAAGAGAAGTTAGGTCCGAACAAAAAGGTGAGGGGAAGGAAAATCACTTCAAAGACCAATTGTCATGATGACTTGCCACATGCGGAGAAAATTCAAGTATTTCCTTCACAATTTAGCTGTGATTTTTCATACTCTATAATATCGTGAAATACAAGTTTGGATTGCAAACACGATTCGTCCCATTTGACAACATGTTTTGAATGCCAGAGATGTTTTAGACTTTCTGCAAATACTGCTGCATTGTCTTCACACTTCAGATGTGTGGATGCGAGCAGACTGCTTATGAACTTGCAGCCACCTGAGGAGAGTTTACTGCTATAGCGCGAGGAGCCTCGTGGCGCTGCACACTGGAGTGGTGAGTGGCATTCATCTCAAGCAGCTGGGCCTGTGACACTGTGGCTCCCAGGATCTGACTAAAACTGCTAACGTGCTATCTGTCAAATCCACATCACGGCCGTAATTATTCACAAGATTTCCTGCATGCTGACAGTAGCATTTATCACCTTCCCCTCAGATGTGTCTGACTTTATCACATGCAGTTGTCCCTGGATATCTTGAAGACTGATTTCCAGTATCCCTTAGGGGATGCTGAAGTTCCCTGATGTTTCAATTTCTTACATGAAATGGTGTGACATTTACATACAGCCTATACACAGACAAAGACCACACACACACATAGATCTTTAAATATTTTTAAAGGAATTAGAAGTAATTTTTAGAAATTGTATCTTTTTTTAAATCAATGGACTGTTGAGTTCCCTGCTAGGAAATGCATAGATATGGAGAACAGCTGCATGTTATACACTGACCTTTCTGCAAACGAGGATCTGCTGGGTCAGGGATGGATGTCTCTATGGGAACTATGGCAAGTATTGCATTCATTTCCTCCTCTGTGTAAAGCCAGAAGAGAGGCTGCTCAGGAAGTCCCCTGCTCTGCTGCTCAGTGACTGCTGTGGGGACTCACTTTTCTTGCACTCCAGTAGTACACAGTAAGGATGCAGGCCTGACCTGGAGACGGCTGTGTTGACAGACAAATGACTACTTCAACTATTCGAGAAAAACACAAAAATAATTCTATTGTTTGGAAAAATATGAGGGATTTCCTTATAGCCCTTTACCTAGAATTTGATAAGTGAAAGTTACCTTCGTCAGTGACTAATAACAAAGGACCAAACTAGAGACACTCAATTTGAAAATTACCAAAATAATCTTCCTTTTTTTTTTTGGTGGATGACTAAACCAGAAAAGATGTCGTTGTGCATGTGCAGGTAATACACCATACAATTCGTTAGTGTTACATGTTACATATATAGTGTTACCTGCCTAAGCATCTAAGACAAATGCCCATAGAGTTATGACATCAGAGCCCGGTCAGTCATATGTAGGTAACCTCTGGGGCAAAAGTCTATTGTATTTTTGTGCACATGACCTCAGAGAAACAGACTGGATAAGTTGGCATCACTGGTGTGTAACGTGCCAGCTGTATTCGGTTCAATAATCTATAGTCACTATCTTCAAATTCTTCACAATTTCGAACAAGAAATTCCATTTTCTTATTTTGGATAATGTATCAAAAAGTATGTATTTGGATATTCTGGGTAGAGGTGGAATGGCTTGATGTTACCGTGGTGTGAATGTGAGGAGGTAGACGACATGACTTTGCAACATCTGACATCCAAGACAGAATGCGCACACTATAGCCACTGAGCTCAAGCACAGGATTTGATGAGTTCATAATTTTCTACTTCCCTTTAATATGTCAAAAAGATCAAGCATGTAGGACCTACATTACATAGATTCATTATATTCCCTTTAAAATAAATGAGAAAACTGTCTATTGTCATATATGTAACTACTTAAGGGAGTCTCAGGTGTTTTTCTCTCTCTTTTTTTTAAATGTAAATGGCACCTTACTTAAGCCAGAGAATACCTTGAGTTTGCCTTAGTCACCAATTTATCAACAAACTAGTTGATTTAAACCACTGAAAGCCAAAGAGAAATTTTTTCCTATAGATTTGTCCTTCGTATTAATAGAAGTGGTTGAATTTTTATGAGCATACAAAGAAACAAAAAAACCCACTAACACCATTGACCTGAACATTTTCTTGATACCTGGAAGGGATGAGGAGACACGCTGAAATAATTCGACATCCAACTATATTGAATTGCAAAGTAAAATATTAACATGACCTACTCACATAGAATGTGACACAGTGAATTTTATGTGAGAGCTACTCACTTTGCTGCATCATTCAATCTGTTGTATTTAATAAATGAGCAGTATGAGGAATTAGCCATAATCTTTACATCATTGTCTTCAATTAATTTGGCTACCAAGTAATCTGCTTGTATATTTTAATCTCAGAGGATTAGAGGGGACAGAAATGAGACAGGGTGAAGAACAGGATAGGATTTTTCCTGAGATAATCTTTACATATACAGTGGATAGCCTTGAACTCTTGACCTGTGAGCTTGCCTCCTGATTGCTAGCCCTCTAGGTGTGACCCCCCCCACACCCCACCCAAGATGTTAAGATTATACATAAGCATATAGTATATTATAAGTACAGTCACTACATCTGTTGGTGGTAGACCAGAATTCCTGGGCCAGGTCAAGGATTCTCCATCTTTGCACTATTGATACCGACATTCTGAGATGCATAATTCATTATGGTACATGAGTGTCCTTTGGAGGATGCTTAGCAGCATTTCTGGCTTCTAAATAATTAGGTTCTCAGCTACGATAACTCCAAATGCCTGTTGATCTTGTCAGGTATCTTCAGTGGGGACAAAATTTTATCCAGTTGAGAGCTGCTGAACTATAGTCGACAAAGCATACATTGAGAGGGTACTTCTCCACAGCTAATGTCTATGAGCATCAAAATTGGTCCACTTGATTTTTTGAAAAAGTGAATATCTCCTAAGATTTAGCACAGTTGAACTACACTGCTTATTCCAGAGTCTTCCCAGAAATGTTGGTATTATGGGGTGAGGGGTAGAAACTAATGCAAGCTAGAGGTAGCCTCTGGTCCTCTGTTCCTATGTTTTTTTACATGGAAGATGGAGCTGAGTAAATGGTAATAAATTTAATGACCACAGATGTACAAACATACTGAGTTATCACCACATCAGTACAGTTGTTTGGCCTTGACTCACAGTTCGACAAAAGGACTCACTGGGTCACAAAACAAAACAAAACAAAACAAAACAAAACAAAAGACATACATTCTAGAAAGGGACTTTTCTGATATAGAGTGCTTGACAGGGGTGAGAGATAAGCATAAATAAACTGTGATTCATACATGTGTGAAAATGTCAAAGAACAAGTTTGATTAAAAACCTAGAACAGAAAAGACCCACAGATGGGTGGTTTTGCATTGCCGTCATGCCGCCATTTCTGCACAGAGAGCTTGGTTCAGGAAGCGCGGAAAGATGTGAGTGCTCCCTCGACACTGCACCAGCCACCTTGAAATGGCTGAGAGAAAGGTCGGATTTTCCCCTAAGAGTTTCAAAAGCCATCATCAAGGCTAACTCTGCAGTTGCTTATTTGCCTCACTCTGTGTTCAAACCTTCAACAATTCCAGTGTCTTTGTTTCTCCTGTTTAAAGCCTAATTCTGCTTACGACTGATTCTGTATTTCTCTGATATTGGGGCCATATCGTTTTCTAAAATGTTTCAAACAACAACAACAAAAACTACAAGAAAGTAGGTAAATACATATTCTTGTAAGTTTTAGCATAAAGAACTCTTCTTTAAAATGTTTTTATTTAGTCTGTGAATGGAGAATGGCTACATATCACATTTGTTCTGGGAGAAAGAATGCTCTTAAATGAGGAAGCCATTTACTCTAAGAGGTTTGAGTAAAAGTACTTTTGATGTTGATAATATGCCTAAATTCCTCATGTCCAAAACCCGGTAAAGACATGCTGGGCGATGTTTCCAGATTTTCACTTACCTTCATGGAATTGAACATTCTTAGTGTTTTATTGTTTACCTAGATCCTTGACTAAAAGGTATGTTTCAAAACACAGACTGGAATTCTTGGAATTGGAAATGCATATCTTAGAAAAGTGAGAGACTGTGTTTGTAAGGTGGGTCTAGGAAATCTATACCAGGAGGATGGTATAAATTGAGGCCTAATTTTCTAACGTGTGTCATGACCCCCCGTGTTTTCTGGAAACAGCAAGCCAAAGCTCTACCAGTTTGCACTTGGTAAAACACTGAGATACCCCTCACAGCTGCCCTTAACTGTACCACCCAGTACTAAAGCCATAAATCTGAAGCAAGCCAGGTAGAGGAACCGGTACCGAAGTGTTGTGATTAATTGCAATTCTCTGGGGAAGGATTCTCAATGAGGGATTGTCTAGATTAGGATGCCCTATGGGCATATCTGTAAGAGATTTTCTTAACTGAGATAAGCTGAGATAGGACGATCCAGTCCGAATATGGGTCTGAGGGAGAGGGGAGGTTGTGGGGGGAACTGGGAGGAGTGGATGAAAGGGATGCTGTGGTTGGGGGTGTAGGGCATGAGTGAAAAAAATCTATTTTCAATAAGAAAGAAGGAAAATGGTTACTCTCTAATAGTGTCTTCACATTTTGTTCAAAAAAAAAAAAGAAGTAAACATGACAAATTAGAAATCTGCATTCCTTTCCTTTCCCTACTCGGGCATAAATACACTGTTTGGCCTTACTACATCATTTATACTGCGTTCTCTCCATTCCTCAGACCTGTTTCATCGAAAACAGATTCTAACAACCCCCATGGCTGATGTGACTTAAAGAACAGGAACCCGTCTACCTTTTGAGAGAATTAACTGATAGAACTAAACAAAATATAAATCCACATGGCCTTCTGACCAGAAGTTCTATTTCTAGCTTAGTTATTTACTTGATTTGAGGACACTTATACAAGAAATATACCATAAAATGATAAATGATCTTGGCAGCCATGAGCTGGAGATACTTTGGATTGGTGTCAATATATTATAGTAAGACAAATTAGGTAAGTCATAATGTAAAATGACTTGCACCTTTGGAGAATTGCATAGACCTATGTGAATTAGCATGGAAAAAATAACCATGATGAATTTATACAGTAAAAATAAAATTTTCAAAAGGCTCATTATCCATTTAATAGTGTGCATACTTGAGCCCATTTCCCCTAAACAATTCACCTTACATAACAAATAACATTGTATCAGAAATATAAGCAAAATATGCCCTGAAACCAGATTCCATGGGGACCTTGACCACACATCCACTCCACAGGCATCTTGCATCATCTATGGCTCCAATTCATAAACTCATAATAGATCTTTCTAAGGTTCAAGAAATGAAGGTGTCACTTGGTGCTCTGTGTTGAAAAGGGGTCTTGGACAAACAGGAGAATTAATACATTTTTTGGTTAATGAATAAACACATTTTAGACTTCTGTCTTTAGCAAATTGCAATGGAAGACATGTAATGAAAGCTAGGGAGGTTTTCTTGTTGCCTTGACAAAATACCCAACAAAAGCAATGTGAGGAAAGAAGGGCTTACCTTGCTCACAATTCAAGGCCAGAAAATTATGGTGGCAGGAGGTAACTGTATAGGGAGAATGTGTAGACAGAAAAGAGATGGTAGATGAAGATGGATGGTAACGGGTGACTTAAACTAGAGATTGAAGGACACACTCAAAAGAAGAGGTGAAAAGGCAGAGTGGTCTTGACAGGATGGGGAAGTAGCAGTAATCCTAGGAGTGTAGAGACTAGCAATGTAGAGACTAGGAATGTAGCACTAGCTCCAGAGAAAGCAGCGGCTTCCCCTATAGGGCATGATGGCTTTCCCACAGCAGATAACATACTCAAGACCATGGCCTACAGACATGCCCACAGGCCAACCTGATCTGGACAATTCCTCCTTGAAATTCTCTTCCAAGGTGATTGTAGATGGTGATCAGGATCGACAACAAAGAATGCATGCACCCTTGGGGCTTACTTCTTTCTTCTTTAAGTACAGCCCAAGGCATCAAGCCCAGAGAACGCTTCTTCTCACAATGGGCAGGTCTTCCTATTTCAATTTTCATAATCAAAACAACTTCCATAGGAATGCCCATAGGCCAGCTTGATCTAGACAATGTTCCCTAGATATTCTCTTCCCTGGTGATTATAGACTGTATCAAGTTGACAATTTAATGACAAAACAAAACAAACAAAACAAAACAAAAAGATCATCAGAGCCTCTGAGACCACAGCTCTAATAAAATGATGGGAGTTGACTAAGACAACAACGGCCGCTCAAGAAGCCAGGGCTGTGGTGGGCTGTGGGCACAGAGAATTTAGAGAGTCCAGGGGAACAGCTGATTTTGCAGCTTAAGTATGGTCAGGTTCAAGCAACAACAAATTACAAATATTATAAAAATATGTGGCTATTAGTAATGCATAAACTTTTCTTTGAGACTATTTCCTAAACAGTAAGGTAAAGCAATTATTCACACAGCATTTTCATGTAGTATGTGTCATAGTTCATCTACAGAAGATTATACAGGGGCATACACCTAGATTACAAGCAAAGGTCATCCAGCTTTATGCACGGGGCCTCAACATTTGCAGTTTGAGTTCTGTGGGAGGTAGGAGGTGGGACTAGATCCAGTCTTAACAGAAACTAAGGGATAGGCTAATTTTAATGGAGACCAATAAATGTTATTTATAATTTATTATAATTTTTATTTAAAATGTCTCCCCTTCTAAGGCATAGAAAATATAAACTTTTGTTGACCATTTACCCCTGTATTTCTTTTGAAATGTGTAACATCCCACTTCGTGCTTTTCTGTGTTGAGAAGAACCATTAGTGAGGCAGCTTTGGGCTCATTTTCAGGCCTCTTTCTAATCTGGAAGCTTTCTTGCTTCTACTGAGTCAGACTGAGGTAAGGAAACTGTGTGGTCGGTATGGCTGCTGAGCATAATTGCGCCGCCATGTTGTTTCCTCTTGCAGTTAACCCTTTTTCCTGGGCTTGCTCTTGGGCATCTCTCATGCATCCTGGAGGTCTTTGTTCTTTGGAACTGTGATGTGAAAGCTCACATACACCAGCAACACAGCTCTCGCCTCTGCTCTTGAGAGAACATCTCTTCCAGGAATGCGTTTTCAAATGCCTTACACATGCTTCGCACTTAGTCCTTGTGGCAGTTGGAATGAGAAATGTTCCCCCACAGTCTTGGGTAGTTGAATACTTGGTTTTTAGTTGGTGTCACTCTTTGGGAGGGTTTAGGTGGTTCCGCCCTTGGTGGATAAAGTATGTCACTTGGGGCAGGGGGACTTTAAGTTTAAAAATCCTCACGTACTTTCAGTTTGCTCTCTCTGCTTCAGGTTTGTCATCCAAGATGTGTGCTCTCAGCTTCCTGCTCCAATTTCCATGCCTGCCACTTGCTACCTTGCTGTCCCTGTCATTGTATCCTAACTCTCTGGAACTGTAAACTAAAAGAAATTTATTATTATTATTTTAAATAAGTGGTTTTGATCATGACATTTTCTCAAACAACAAAAAAGTAACTAACACATTCTTCAAAACAATGCCACAGGATAGTGATTACTATTGCCAATTGATATGTAGTTAGAGTTGCAGCAGGATCCTAGGACCAACCATGATATGTGTTTTATTCATCCAGAGTATGAGCAAACTCTAGGTTATGGAGTCTTTTTATCTGGGCACACACAAGTATAATTCTTTTAAAAAGTTGTTTTAAAGTAAAAGTCAAAATACTGCAGTGTAGCACACGCAGAAATCTGTTGGGTGGTTCCTGGCAAGTTTCCATACAGTGTTGCTAAGTCCTAGACTAGGGATATAACAGACATCCAAAGTGAATGTGTGGGGAGCAGAGGAAGCCTTGAGTGAATGTGTAAAGAGTGGATGAAGGTGTGTGTAAAAGTATGTTGTTGACAAGAACACAACCTGATCCAGGGCCCCAATGCCTTGGATTCTTGAGTGTGGCAAAGCCTTCCCCAGATAAGATTCAGACGTATGTCAAACACTTCTTACAGTCCAAGTGTGATTGGTAAAAGCATAAACAGTTTCCTTCTACCCTGAGACTGCTCTTCTTCAGAGCCCTCCTACCAAGATTAGCTAAACCTGCTTCCAGGCTCACCTCTACACAGTGAACCTGCATCCCTATTCAGATGTATGAAAATATAGATGCTGAGTTTCTGATTGCTGCCCTCCAGCAGAGTGAGCACAGACTACCAGATCCCAGCTTCTCTGTACATGTGTTGGCAAATCCATCCTTTCTTCATTCCCTCAGTACTGCAGCTGGGTGTCTAGACCAAACCATACAGAACACGACACAAATGTGTGTTTCTCTATAATCCTCATAGGGAACTGAAGTGCAAATTGTCAAATTTGCAGTGGAAATCGGTGACCCTTGCAAGAGAAGCGGTAACAGGACCAGGGTTACTCTCATAGCGGTGTGGATGGTGACGCTGCTCGTGTTGTCTTTGTATAGGGAAGCACCTTTTCATCACTTCTATGGTTTGGGTTTTGGCAATTGTTAGTCTTGCCACAGATACAGCTTCTCTCAATCGTCCGGCACTGGCATCCTTGTAGCCTTTGTAGCCTTGATAGGCGCCAGTGGGCAAGAGTAGTGCAAATGCTACTTGTAAAGTCCTCTGAGAGGGAAACAAGTATTCAGGCCTGCTGGATGAGGCAAGAGAGGTATCTGGCTTATATACCACAAAGAGCCATAGGTCAGGGAGAACTTCAGGAGTGTTTGAGAGGGAGGAGGCTCCCACAAAGCAGACCAAGATTGCAAACTGTATCTTTTCTACATTGTACCATTATGCATTTTTGCTTTCTCTGGGAGTAGTAAATAGATTAGCTCAATTAGAAAACTGCAGCTCGGGAAGATCTGTTAAACATGCACAGATGTTGAGATATCCAAGAGTTGAGATATAATTGACCACCCATGCTGCCATCTTCTTTATTTAAAGCAACAGAGAGGATGCAATGGTTGATAAAAGATTGTAGTTATCTAAGATAATCAAGGCCATGTTTCTGGATGAATTTGAAGACTGAAGAATGAGGGTATAGTTAGAGGAATTAATTAAAGAAAATTGGAAACTAAAATGCAGAAAAGTCAAACAAAATATCTCAGGCAAAAGAGTCTAAACATATGCAATTAGATAATGAGAAAGCTGACTGAATCAGCACGTTAAGTAATTAGTTACAGAAAAACATCTGGAATGAGAAAAATAAGAGAAACAGAAGCTAAAAGATAGACTGAGCTAGACTGAGATGTGTTGGGAGGTCCAGGCATCATTTTTATTCCCCATTCCTCGCTTAACATATTTTAGGCCTTTCTTACCACAATCCCAAATACTGAACATTTCAGCACGTGTTTGTTTCTGAAATAATCTAGGAATTGCACACATATTTGCCAAAGCCAAAGATTCAAGGGAGATCCCCATGACCTGTTTCTCATGTCATAACAGTAAGCTTGACAGCTTCCCACGAAAGTCAAACCCTCGTGCATGTGATCCCAAACAAATCAGAGCAAAACTAGCTGCTTAGCATGATTTCCAAGAGGAAGAAGAAATGGTGTCTAGCAAGGTCCCACCATAAGTACGTCTCATCATGCTTTCCTTGTCATAGCAGGATATAATACAAAGCAGTTCTGACAACAAGAGATGGAGGGCATCTCTCCTTTTGTTTCTTATTCCTCTGGAGGTAAACATGTGTGGGTGATGAGAATGTCCTATTCTCACAGATTACTTCAATTTATGTCCGAAGTGATATTTCAGGCAGTGGAATGTTTTTGGTCATGGCCTGGACTATGGAGTAGTATAGATAGATGTTTATATCTTGGGACTTGACAGGAAGAAAGGCCTAAGAAACCTCGAGTATTTTCCCTTGGATGATTAGATTTTAGAATCATCAGTTGCCACCATTCACTAGAAACACAGGAAAGCCAGCAAATAAATACATCTTATAAAATTAACTATCATTTTTTTTTCTTGCTTAAGGATGCCTTGTTTACTTACAGGGAACTTACCACCTCTATGGATGGGAACATTGCGAAACAAGTACTCTGGCAAGAAGAACTCCTGTGATAAGGAATTGCTTAAGCTGCTCAAACAGCCTTGCAACAAACTTGGTCCAGGGGTTTGGGTTTTTGCCAATGTATGCTGGCATAGTATGTGGGCTAAAACTGCTCTAACTGAGCAAGCTGCTGTCCTTAGACTGTTATCAGGAGGACAGTGATGCAATGGCCTCCTGTGATGTGGATAGAGGCTGTCTTTAACCCCCAAAGAGAAAACATTTTGAGAAAATAGAGGAAATTTTAATTCACATTGTTACAACTATTTGTTTGCTCAACAGATATTTATGTGTAATTATTAAGTGCTATATCTGTATAAGTGCTGTACTCAATACTACATGGTCAAAACATAAGACTAATACAATGAATTTCCAGGTTTTGAAGATCTCAGAATGTAATGGGGAAAGGAAGATGCAAACCCAGTGTTCAATAAATATGATAAAATAAAGGAGTGTTTCAAGAGGTGGCCTAGACTACCTGAACACTGTGGTGGGAACAGAGAGTGGAGGGAATATAAGTCCAAGAAATCATGTTTGATTAGGATGAGTTGAATTGATTTAATAACAGAAAATTGAAGTGTGTGTGTCTATGTGTGTGTGTGTGTGTGTGTGTGAGAGAGAGAGAGAGAGAGAGAGAGAGAGAGAGAGAGAAGGGGGAATCTTGTTAAGCAGGTAAGGACCTAGTGACCCAGCAGAATTGGTGCTGAAGTGCAGAGTAGTGTCAATGAGCAAGGGCTTGTCACACCTAAAGACCATAGTTTCATGGGTTTGAACCAGGAAGTATATTCCAAGAGGAGAAAATGGTATATTCCCAGGAGCCTGAACACCATGAAGGGACTGGAAAGCCTCTCAGTAAGAGGCGTCCTGGTAAAGAAAGACAGGGGAAGGAAATGAAAGTAAATTCTACCTTCTTAGTAAGTGTCTGTCTCATCACTGCTGATCAATTTCAGCCCACCAGGTCCCATGCATCCAAATCAAGATGACATTAAAAATATGGAAAGATCAAAATCAATACACACAGGTCTAATAAAGAGCTGAACTCAGCATGTACCACAGAAAGTGTCAGGATCTGGCTCCAGGCCCTTTAAATTCTGTAGTGATGAGTTTTGAGAACATGCTGCCCAGCTCAGGAACCACAAGTAACTGTTGTGAAGGTCAGAGCATGTTCTTGCCACTCCAGGTTTGCCTAACTTTTCCATCAACAGTGCTGTTTTAAGAGGCCAAAGATCTCTCTCTCTATTTTTCTTATGTTGAGCTCTTTTGATTGAGTCTGCTCAGTAAAGATGGATGGTCACATTGAGGCAATGGGAGATTTGTTTTAGATTTGCAGCCACTGACTCTATGGACAGAGGTGGGAGAAAGTCTTAACAGAAATACAGTGTTACGGTATTTTGTGACCCTATTAAAACAGGAGTCTAAATTCTACATTTCATAAGTGACACTTACATGCATAGGAATAGACTCATTTCTTGGAATCATCAGCATTGCTAGAAACTTCCTGGAATGGAAGTAGTTTTAATTAACATGAGGATTTGGTCATGTGTATAGAAAGTAAATACAATTAGAAATTTCAACAGATATAAAGGAACTGTTGCAGGAGACAGTAAGAAACAGTAAGGCTGTGTCTGAACAGCCTTCTTGTTCATAGACACAAGAAGTGGGTCTCTTGGCTAAACGCCCTGCTTTCTCAATATTAAAATGTTTCTATACCTGTGTAGAAAATTTTGACCAAATAACTATGAGATCAATCCTAGCTTATGATAAAGGGATGTGTGTCAGAGGGGATGGAGTATACAAAGGAAACAAGGCCTTCTAAATGCAACAGAACCAGTACATATATGAACTCACACAGAGATAGCAGTATACACAGGGGCTACACAGATCTGGGCCTGATGGGCTTCCCAGCACAGAAAAGGGAAGTGGGCAAAAACCCACATCTCTAACTCAGAAACCATCTCCAACTGATAACCTCTCCCAAATGAAGAATTCATTATTCCCCACAGAGTCTCACTGGGTATACAATCTACATTTAAGGCCAGGCCCCATACTCAACAGCAGATGGCTAACACAAAACAAACTCACTGGCATTTTTGGAGGTTCTTTATCTCATAATGCTTTGTAAAGTTCTGCTCCCCTCATAGTTCCTTTGAAAATATATTATGGCTTCTGGTTTTGTGCTTTTGTGGAATTTCCGTTTCTGTAAATATGTGAGTCTCTGCATCTATATGTGTGTCTCTTTATCATCTATATGAGATTTTCTTTACTCTTCTTTGTTTATTTTGTTCTATTTTGGTTATTATTATTATTATTACTACTACTACTACCACTACTATGTAGATGACTATATCCTAGAGAGAGAGAGAGAAAGAAAGGGTGTGAATTTGGGTGGGTGGGTAGTGAAGATCTGGAAGGAGTTTGGGCATGGAAAACCATAACCAAAATTGTATTAAATACATATAATGTGTTAAAAATGGCAATTGGCAATTACAATAATAATTAAGGAAAACAAAGAACAGGGCTTTCAGGAGGCTCTGGCATGTCTGAAGGGCTTTAGCAACAGGAAGAGGTGTAAGTGCTGAGAAGTTTCCCTGCAACATTCTGGGCTTTTCTTTCTGAACTCAGTCAGACTCCCTTCTTAAATGTGCTTGTGGCAGCACGCTTTATTTTAATCCTTGTTGGAGTTCAAGTTTTCCATAAGTGTGTGGACTGTTTCAAGGAGTATAGGACTCATGTTTGAATCTCCATGATCAGATCCTCTACAAGGGCTGCATGAGTCAGGAGGGCGTGAGATTCAATCCCTCCTTCAAAGGAGTGAATAGGAGGAGAATACCAGAGGAAGAGTCCCGGTAGAGAGAGCTGTGGCGTGGAGTGAAATCCTTGGCGGGGGCGGGGGGAATAGATAAGTAGAGGGGACATTGTGGGAATACTACCAACAGTAACAAGGGCTGAGCTGGGGGCATGTTGAAGCTCAATCAAAAAAGAAATGGCGGGGGCTGGAGAGACGGTTCAGTGGTCGGGAGGACTGGCTGCTCTTTGAGAAGATATGGCGGTCAGTCCCAGAATTGACTTGGCGGCCCGCAACCAACTGCAACTCCAGGTACAGTGGGTCTGATGATCTCCTCTGACTTTTGTGAGCACTGCAAGCGTGTGGTATATAGACAGACACGCGGACAGAGCACTCCTACACATGAAATAAATTAATACAAAAATCAAGAAATATCAGTTTGGCATTAAAGGGGTCCCAGCCAAGAGGTCTTTCTCAGAGGCTAAGGGATGGTTACCTCGCCAGTGCTTCTTAATCCTCCTCTTTCTGAGCCATGAAAACGGATGTTTCTTCTTCCCAACTACCTGCCCCTTAAGCAAATGGGTTTTTTTTTCCTTCCAACAAAAGAACTGTAGTGACAATAGGAAACCACTAAAGCAAAGAGGAGAGAAGGGTTCTCCAGGCTGCTGGGGACTTACTTTCTTTTCTGTTACTGCTCGTCTGTTTTCCAGGTTCAGCCAAGAAAAGGGAGCTATTAGCATGGGTTCTGTTGGCCAGACACCAAGCCCTGAAGACTGTAACTAATTTGTTTCATTAGGTCATAGTTAGATATTCTTTTAGACCTGATGGACTGTCATTCGGAATGACGTTTTTCTACTTATTTGTTTAGGAATAACCGATACTATGAGAATATTAGTGAAAAGGGAGTGGAGACCCCTTCTGCCCTTCTCTGACTTCAGACTGGGAATCCAGCAGTGGCTTCTGACACTGTTCACATCAGCTATTCCAAACAAGAGTAAAGGGAGACAGGAAGTAAAGATACGCTCAATGAGAAATCTTAGTGGAATACCACACTTGTCAGTTTCACCGTTCCCATTGCTAATCTTCCCAGGGTCACTAGCCTGAGAGTTGGGACTGGTTGTATGAAAGTGAGGGTTGATTTCTTGATTTTTTTTTTTTTGGCAAAGGCAACAGAAGCTGAATTAAAGTACCAATTAGGTACCAAGACAGAGCAAACTGCAAACAGTAAAGGTTGGAATGTTCTGCAATGCTGCTCCTGAGAAAGGATACACTGGAAATAGGAGAAAATTTAGATGCTTATTTAGGGCAAACAACAGTTTAGACAAGTATGATGAGTGTGAACACTGGAAGAAAAAATGAATGTGAAAATTGCTCACAGAGACAGAGCAGGCAAGGTTTGCTCATTGACATCCTACTATAAATGAAGATTTCAAGGATGCAGAGAATATTCTATTACTTTAAGCCAGAAGATACTATTAACATTAATAAAAAGTGAAGACAGAAATGACTCGTTGGGATATGAAGATATTGAAGTAGAGTAGGTCAAATTGAATAAAAATCCACCGGCAAATGTTTAGCAGATGGCTGACAGTGTACTGAAAGAGATGCTAAGAAAAGTGGAGAGCCCTAGAAAAGCCTTGAGAGAAACTATGTTGACCTTACAATTTATAGATAATTAAATATTTTGTACTGAGAAAGAATGGATAGTTTATGAAAGAGGCCAGTAGCCTCCAATTCTGCCAACAATGGTGGCTCAGTATTGTGGAGTAATTTTCTCCCAAACAGAATCCATCTTGGAGGAAAGCTCTTTAGGACACAGAATATTAAAATGAAGATAGAACAACAGGATATTTTTTTAATTTTTATTAATTACATTTTATTCACTTTGTATCCTCCCATAAACCCCTCCTTCCTCCCCCCCCCATCCCACCTTCCCTCCTCCTTCTCCACACATGCCCCTTCCCAGGTCCACTGATAGGGGAGGTCTTCCTTTCCTTCCTTCTGATCCTAGTCTATCAGCTCTCATCAGGAGTGGTTGCATTGTCTTCCTCTGTGGCCTGGTAAGGCTGCTCCTCCATCAGGGTGAGGTGATCAAAGAGCAGGCTAATCAGTTCCTGTCAGAGACAGTCCCTGTTCCTATTATTATGGAACCCACTTGGATACTGAACTGCCATGGGCTACATCTGAACCCCCATGGGCTCATATTTTTTGGTTCTATTGCTCTCCTTGTGGAGCTCCACAACAGGATGTTTTAAAGATGTTGGAGAAGCACATTCCATCCTGCAGGGAAGCTCCTTAAACTCAGAAAGTTAACAACTCAAAGGTTTCAGGAAGGCCCTAAAATTGAATGAATGAACTAGGTCCCTCTGTCCCCAAGCATGTGTAAGCAGTGAGGACTTCTGAGAGACACTCAGAAGTCAGCTGACTACCTAAAAAAACAGAGACCAGCCAAGCCTCTTAGAAGAAGCAGAGACCATTCAGTTACTTTAAATAAACAGACATCTCTACAGAGCTACCTCGAAGGAGCTTGGACTACATAAACTACCTGACAAGGACAGTCTGAGATTTATTGAGCTGTCCACAAGGTGTGCAGTACATCCCAGCTTTGTTGAGCTAATATTCATGCTGGGGTAGGCTTCGATGATGTGGCTGTCTTTGAATTGTTTCTGCTCCTGTAACTTTTCCTGCTCATTCCTGTCAGTAACACCAATAAAACTCATTGGTTCAACAAGTTCAACTTTGATAATAGTCTTTCTTTGGTCTGTCACCAGTTATTCCCATATGGTGTCAGTAGACAATTATTCACAAATAGAGTCACAATTTGTAGGATTTGATCTCAATAAGAGAACTCTGTGTGTGTGTGTGTGTGTGTGTGTGTATTAGAAGCTAGACTTCAAGAGATCAAGGAGTCAAACAGGGGCCTTAGGGCTATGATGTATACTAATACTTGGACCTTTGGCAGAGAAGGAGAGGGTGCTACTGTGATTGTTGGGTAAGCTAACAGTATGCAAAAAGTGTTTAGGGAAGAAGAGACCTGAGCCTTTGATATACAGATGTGACTCTCCAAATAAAAAGTAAGATAATTCAAGACATACATGAAGAGAGAATACCCATGGAAACGACATTAGATCTGTCACAAGATACAGTGAAGAATAATATTCACAATGAGGGTAGATATGATTCTGAGGCATGAGATAAAAATGACAAAAGATACATTAAGTTGTGTGGGCAGGAAAGGTACTCCAGACAAGTTCTTCTCCATCTTATCAGTCATAATGAACCCAAGCTACTTCTTCATTATTAAAAGAAGCAGAGTTAACTCTGCAACGCCGAGATGAGTAGACACGTCTTTTAACTATCTTATTTTCTACATTCTGATGCTATGATAGCTGGGCCTTGCTCACCTTGAAGAGACACTTCCCAGGGTGGGTAATTTCTGGAATTAGAAAAGGACTCATCCGCAAATATGCTTTTCAAATGCCAACCAACCAACCAACTCAAAGCTCACAGTCCCTTTAGAAACCATTACTTGCCTTCCCTAGTCCCTAAGACCTAGGTACTAGACTACAAAGGCCAGCTCTGTGTCCCAGAATCCGCTGAAACTATTCAGGTTGCCACCCATCTGAAGCCTGCCTATCCTGCCTTGTGGAATCCTCCCCAGTAAACAACAAAACTCCAGTTCAGAGTTCTCATGTACCTTCTGGTCCTGACCTCAGGGCTCCTATGTGGCCCCCCTGTTGTGGGGAAGAGAGCTTTCATTTAGGAAGCGTGATCAATGGATTATCTTTCCAAGTACTGTTGAATTTCTATACCCAAATGGGTAGGGGATACAAACCACTATGTTACAACTAATACATTACATTTGTATTTAATATACTTAATTTATTAAGCATACAAGAATTAAAATTGTTGTGTATGAATTTGTTTTCCAAGCAACAGGACAGGAGCCTACCACAGAGGGCCTCTGAAAGACTCTAACTAGCAATGTATCAAAGCAGATATTAAGACTCACAACCAAGCCTTCAGCAGAGTGCAGGGAATCATATAAAAAAAGGGGGAGTTAGTAAGACTTGGCAAGGACAAGAGCTCCACAAAGACCAAATAGATCAGGGCACAAGGGTATTTTATGAGGCTGTTTCTCCAACCAAGGACCATGTAGGGATATAAACTAGAATCCCTGCTCGGATGTGGCCCATGGTAGCTCAGTATCCAACTGGGTAACCTAGTAAGGGGAACAGGGACTATTTCTGTCATGAACTAAATGGCTGGCTCTTGGACCCTCTTCCCTGACCCGGGAGGAACATCCTCTCTAGATCCCAGAAGAGGACATTGCAGCCAGCCCTGAAGAGACATGATAAGCTAGGGTCAAATGGAAGGGGGGAGGTCCTCCCCTATCAGTGGACTTGGAGGGGGCCAGGGAGAAGATGAGGGAGGAATGGGGAGAGTGGGAAGGAATGAGGGAGGAGGCTATGGCTGGAATACAAAGTACATAACCTGTGATTAATATAAAAATAAATAAATTGCTTAAAAAATGTGAAGATCTTATATAAACCTATAGGATAGGAAGTTCAAGCTGAAATCTACGCACCTAGAGAGGTTATACAAGAAGGAGGACCCAGATTGGTATGATCAATGCTTGTTTGAATGAACAAATGGGATGGACATTGAGTGGAGGAGAAAACAAG
>CM053752.1:89286226-89324170 GCA_028658305.1 Pachyuromys duprasi
CCTCCCCTGTTGGTGGACTTGGAGGGGGTGGGGAAGAGGGAGATGAGGGAGGGAGTGGGTGGGTAGGAGGGAATGGGGGAAGGGGCTAAGCCTGGGATTCAAAGTACCTAACCTGTGATTGAGATAAAAATAAATAAATTTAAAAAAATGTGAAGATACCAAAAAAATGAATTTGTTTTCATGTTGTTGGTAAAAGTTTACAAAAGGATAATGAACAATAGAAACCTAGAGAATTATTATGTATCATTGTAAACACAGTGTTAGAACAAGTATAATATCAGTTTGTGATGAAACATTTTTAAATACACAAATCATTAAGTTGCCAGATATGAAGTATCTATAATTCATATATTGTAAGTCAGAGGCTTGTGATGAAAGTAGATAAACTAACAGTAATAAGGAAGCTACATTTCTATATAAAATGGGATGGCACTTCCACAGAGTCAATAACTGAACCATGAAGCCACCAGTGCTAGTCTCAAATGACAGCTAAATCTTTCTCACTACAGCTATCTGCTCTTAATTCCTGGTGCCATTGTCCCATTTTAGAAGTCATGATTTTTTTTTTTTTGATGACTTGAAGCACAAACTTGGAATGTATACACACACACAGACAGAGAGAGAGAGAGGAAGGAAAGGCCTGAGCAAACATTGTAGGGTGTAAACACATAGTGAGAAATGAACTTGACTCTTTGTTCAGTGTTTAGCAACGGCAGTGATGTCTCCGAATCGTCTATACACTCAATCTGTTGGAGAACGTTGCTCCCTGCTTCCTTCGTCTGCCATGATCATAACAAGACAGTGAAGACTTTTGTAAATTATATAATTACTGTGTACTTTAAAATATGGGATCAATTACAAAAGATGATCCCAAGCCTCTAATTAGAAGGTTGATGGTTAGTGAGGCAACTCAGCTCCCAGCAACGATCTTAGTTTACAAATAATGGTGAAATAGTGGGTTTTCCAGCCTTCTGATAAGTCTTCTGGCTCTTTTAATACTGTCTCATTCTTTCACTTAACTAAATACTCTAAAGGATGGATGCATGGGATACAGCAATCAGTCTACCGGGAAAATGCTTTTATAAAAATATAGCCTTTCGTTCACATTTTCTGATACCAGCATCACACTTTGATTTTGATCATTTATAAAGACAACAGTTTCCACCTGTATAAAACCCAATGAACCTAGTTATAAAGTGAAGTTTTATAGAGGTGGGTGAGATAGTATTTGTTATTGTCACAATAACGTTGAATCTTTAACATTCCAAGAAAGGAACTACTATTTACATATTAAACTGTAGCTGACCCTGTGTTTCCTGATTAACTGATAACATGAGTTTTTGTGGCATAGTCTGACTGACCAGTGATCATCTTCTCACACTTGGAAGCTTTGCAAAAATCATGCAGTTAATTTTTCTTTCTTTGTCCAAAAATGTTTGCTTTCAAATCTCTATAAAAATCTGTGTGTGTTGAAATTGTAGCAGTTTCTTGGAAACCTGTTATACTGTAGGCATCCTTTAGGAGGGACATTCATTTGACTGAGATCAGCATTCCCCTGAGTTAGCATGTATTTTATTTAGGGTAACACTTTGAAGGATATTTAGAAAGGAGTTTACTGGTGGAATAAAACAGATCAGGAGCAGCATAGTCAAGAAAAAACTTGAATTTATAATTATCTAGGGTGTTTATCTGAAAAAAAGTTTTTTTCTCTTTGGTTTGTTGAGGTATTTGCCAACAGAATAAAAACAAACCTGAGACACAAAGAATGGGGTGTATGAAGCACTATTACTTGTTTAACAAATGTACCTTGCCAAATCTGGGCCAACACAAGCCTGGCAACCTGAGGTTCTGTTAAAGCCCTCTTGTCAGTTATTAAAGTGTAAAAGAATCAGACATTTATGCCTACACACTTTTGTTTTCTGTAGCAGCCTCTAAATGAAGCTCACACATGAATAGTCCAAGAAGGCCACAGGAGTGAATGACTTTCTGGCCTCTGGAAGCAATTCAGACAGTGTAGAAAGTGTAAGTTTTCCAATACCATAACTCAAGGGGTGGTCTTTATTTCTTTCTGTAAGACAGAAGACAAACAAGTTAAATCAGATAGATCACGTAGACCCCGCAACTCTTCCAGAACACTCGTTGTAGTGCTGGCAGTCACACAAATAAGTATACAATAATATGGCCCTTTTCCAATCAAAAGTTTTCTGGGCATTTGAATTGAATTCATTCCTCTCATGTGTCCCATAATATTTTTCCTTTGATTTTGTTTCTTTTTTTCTTTTTGCTCATAACAATATAATCTGTTCTCCTCTCTTTCTTTTTTAATTTATTAATTTTTATTAATTACAATTTTTTTCACTTTGTATCCCAGCTGTAGCCCCCTCCCTCTTCCCCTCCCAATCCCACCTTCCCTCATCTCCTCCCATGCCCCTTCCTACAGCCATGGATAGGGGAGGTTCTCCTCCCCTTCCATCTGACCTTAGCATATCAGGTCTCATCAGGACAGGCTGCATTGTCTTCCTCTGTGGCCTGGTAAGGCTGCTCCCCCATCAGGGGGAGGTGATCAAAGAGCCAGCCACTGTGTTCATGTCAGAGACAGTCCCTGTTCCCTGTGCTAGGGAACCCACTTAGAGACTGAGGTGCCATGGGCTACATCTGTTCAGGGGTTCTAGGTTATCTCCATGCATGGTCCTTGGTTAGAGTATCAGTCTCAGAAAAGACCATGGGCCCAGATTATTTGGTTCTGTTGCTCTCCTTGTGGAGCTTCTGTCTCCTCCAGGTCTTTCTATTTCCCCCTTCTTTCATAAAATTCCCTACACTCTTCCCAAAGTTTGGCTATGAGTCTCAGCATCTGCTTCTGAAAGACTCTACCCAGCAGGGTATCAAAGCAGATGTTGATTTTGTTTTTAATCTTACAAAAATACAGAAAATATCTTTATTCCCTATATCCAGCTATCCCAAGGTGTTTAATTAGGGTGTCCTAATTAACAACCTTATATAAAACAAACTCTATGTGTCCTAGTATTAGGAGATTCAGCATAAATTGCATTTCTATTCCTTAAGCATAATTCTGTGCATTGGTCTAAATCTCCCAAATAACCACGATCCCTCCCCTTGGTAAAGCCATAGACAAGTAACTCATATCAGCCCAGCTGAAGTCCAGGAGTTCTTCAGGCTCTACCTTTGTTTCATGCTTTGCATATGTGCTGCATATGTAGCTCCAGGTGCACTTCTGGATTAACGAGATAGAGGCCCATAGCTTCCCCCCCCCGACCCTGTCCTCTTTTTGTTCTCTCTATAACTCTTTTCACTACCTGCTTAGGTCATTCCTAAGGTCCATAAGGGCAAAGGGGCTTTTTAAACAGATGAAAGATAGCAAGAAAAGAAATGTCCATGAGAAAAGAACATGATTGATGAAAGCAAAAATGAAAGAGGACCACAAAAAATGGATGAGCAGTTTCTGCCCCCAGTTATGATGGTCTGGGACACCTTCATGACAGTAGACGTGTTTCAGGCCATTGTTAAAGTTTCAAATATCAATGCACTTTGACGTACATCAGTAGGTTCAGAGTTATGTCCACTTATTTCTTTTTCCCCCTTACTGGGGAAGAGAGAGTCTTTCTCTTATCCAATGTGTGGTTGATGGATGACACCTTGTAGAGTCAATTTTCATTTCCTGAGATAGACTAACTTTGTAAAAGAAGCAGAAGCAGAAGCAGAGGCAGAGGCAGAAGCAGAAGAAGCAGAAGAAGCAGCAGAAGCAGCAGAAGCAGCAGAAGCAGCAGAAGCAGAAGCAGCAGCAGAAGAAGCTTATGCAGCTCAGAGTTTTGGAGGCTAAAGTACAAACAGCATTTCACAGGTCCTATGGTGAATGGAAGAGCATGCTGAGGAAAAGGAGCACGCACAAAAAAATACTAAGCAAGAATCCAGGTGTAGTGGCACATAAATTTAATCTCAGCAGTTGGGAGGCAGAAGCAGGATATTATTGTGAGTGTGAGACCAGCCTGGTCTACAAACCTAGTTTCAGCACAGCCAGTGATACATAGTGAAACCCTGTCTAAAACAGCAAAAGTAAACGAGAGATTGGGTAGAGCCATGATCAGGCTTCTATATGAACCTTTTGAGGTCTTGTGAGAAATATTTTATATCTTTCAAGATGCAGGTGAACTGGATTCTTGTCTTTCCTTTGGTTTATGGTGCTTTTGAATCTGTTTGGACGGATGTCTGAAGCCTGTCAGGGTGTGCTTTACAATGGTAGTTCTTGTTCTCATTCTTCTTACTGTTCTTATTCTTGTTCTTCTTATTGTTATTAATTCATTTACTTTACATCCCAATTGAGATTCCTTTCCTCTCCCCCACCCTCTCCTTCCAGTCCCTTCCTCTCCCTGCCCCAACCCATTTCCCCCTCTTTTTCTCCTTAAAGAAAGGATGGCCTCCCATAGATATCAATCCACTTTGGCATATAAAGTTGCAGTAAGACTAGGTGCCTCTTTGGTATTGAGAATATACAAGACAACCCAGTTAGGGGAAAGAGATCCGAAGGCAGTCAACAGAGTCTGAGATAGCCCAGCTAGGGGAAAGAGATCCAGAGGCAGTCAACAGAGTCTGAGACAGCCCAGCTAGGTGAAAGAGATCCAAAGGCAGTCAACAGAGTCTGAGACAGCCCAGTTAGGGGAAAGAGATCCGAAGGCAGTCAACAGAGTCTGAGACAGCCCAGCTAGGGGAAAGAGATCCGAAGGCAGTCAACAGAGTCTGAGACAGCCCCTGCTCCAGTTGTTAGGAGTCCCACATGAAGACCAAGCTGCACATTTGTTACATATGTGTAGGGAGCCTAGGTCTGTCCTATGCATGCTCTTTAGTTGAGGGTTTAGTCTCTGTGAGCCCCTATGGGCTCAGGTTACTTGATTCTTTAGGTTTTCTTGTGGTGCCATTGATCCCCCTGGTTCCTTCAATCCTTCCTCTCCCTCTTCCAGAAGACTTCCTGAGCTCTGTCTAACGTTTGGCTGTACATCTTGGCATCTGTTCCCACAGCTGCTAGGTAAAGCCTCTCAAAGGAGAGTTACACTAGCACTGTCTGCAAATATAAGAGAATATCATTAATGATGTATCAGGGTCATCTACTGGCAATCCTTCTTAGTACCGTACCCTGGCAACCACATTCCCAACATGTGAACCTTCTCGGCTACACACCATATCCACATGTCTGTTTAACAGCAAAATGAACAGCAAACAAATGAAAACACAAACAAATCAATGAAGGAAAAGCCTTAACAAATTCATTTAACCAAGGTTTTGTACTATATAGGAGCCTGAAAGAGTGGAAAACCCAAAGACACAGAGAAAATGGTACACTTTTGTGCTAGAGCTAATGCCAGAAAAAGATAGTTGTAGAGAAACATGACTGAACAAAAGTGCTCATAACTTGATAACGACCTAGGAAAGGAGGCCCCCAAGGACTGTTTGCTCAGAGTCTTCTGTCTCTCTGTGCAACACTTCTGCCTATGAATAGAACCAGAGAGCTGTGAACAAAAGGACCCTCAGGGCAGAAGGGAGGAAGTACCAGAACGACATTCTTAGATCCCACAGTATGTTTTGGAAGAGGAAAATTCTGCCTCAGACCCTTTTTATCTGAGGAAGACGGGGATAAGATTAGAAACTTTCCTACTTCTAGACTACTTTTTTTCATCTTGAAATGCACGTTATGTCACATCTGACATTACCAGATGACCCGAGAAGTGCCACAAGAGATCCACAATTCAAAATGCCGTAAAGAAATGGCACTTGGTTGCCCTTCCGTGTTACTTCTATAGAGAGACCGCAGTAGGAGCATCAGGAAAATTTTCAGGTCACAAGAATGGGATATTTTATTTTAGTAATACAGAGAGAGCAAAAACATGCATCCTCCAAATAAAAATATCTCATTGTTACAACTCGTCGCCTCACACTATTAATGGTCAATTAGTTTGAAAACATTTGCATTAACTAATTTGGCATTATAAAAATCAACAAAATTATTGTTTAATTTTGACAGCCAGAGAAGTGTCTCTTCATAAAGCTTCTTGTAAATTCTCAAAATTAATGTCACTCAGCTAATCTCCTAGTCGTCTCAAGCATCACGGAGATAGTTCTGCTTTGTGTTTTCTATTCTGAATTCACTTTTTATTTAGAGCCTCAGTTTTTGTCACTGTTACGTCTTTATTCCAAATTCTTTCTCCTAGGTCGACCAGCGTTGCTCTGGTTATTATTTCTATCTGGACCTTTAATGAATTAGGCTCTTCTCTGGCTTCTTGGTCCCCCTCACTCAGTGGACTCACACCTCTCTCTAACTGCCCCAAAGAGAGCATAGAGCAAGCTCCCCGGATGGTGAGACACCTGTGAGACACGTTCTTACGAAGTCTGTGCGGGTTTCCACTCTCAACTTCAGAGGGCTCCTGGAAAATAATATCTCACTTACTGTTAGTTACTCTCTTGTGGGAAGATCTGTTTTGTTTTAAAATGATAATCTTCATTCTGCTTTTCTAGCTATGAATCCTTGCTAGTGCAAAGTATCAAATTAAAAAAAATGATATTGACCCAGCTATATCACTCCTGGGCATATATCCAAAAGATGCTCAAGTACACAACAAGGACATTTGCTCAACCATGTTTGTAGCAGCTTTATTTGTAATAGCCAGAACCTGGAAACAACCCAGATGTGCATCAACAGAGGAATGGATACAGAAATTGTAGTACATTTACACAGTGGGATACTACTCAGCAATTAAAAATGAGGAAATCATGAAATTTGCAGGCAAATGGTGGGATCTAGAAAATATCATTCTGAGTGAGGTATCCCAGAAGGAGAAAGACTCATATGGTATATATTCACTTATTTAGACCTATAAGATATGATAAACATACTGAAATCTATACATATAAAGAAGATAAACAAAAAAGAGGACCTGGGTAAGGTGATCAGTCCTTACTTAGAAAGCAAATGAGATGTAGGAGAAAACAAGTAACAGGACAGGGTCCTACCACAGAGGGCCCCTGAAAGACTCTACCTAGCAGTGTATCAAAGTAGAAGCTGAGACTCATAACCAAACTTTCGGCAGATGGCAGGGAATCATATGAAAGAAGGGGGAGTTAGTAAGACCTGGAGAGGACAGGAGCTCCACAAGGACCAAATATATCTGGGCACAGGGGTCCTTTATGAGACTGTTTCTCTAACCAAGGACCATGGTTGGATATAACCTAGGACCTCTGCTTGCCTGTAACCCATGGTAGTTCAGTATTCAAGTGAGTACCCTAGTAAGGAAAATAGGGACTATTCCTGACATGAACTCAATGGCGGACTCCCCACCCAGCAAGGGAGGAGCAGCCCTCCTAGGCCACAGAGTACTTTGCAGCTAGTCCTGAATAGACCTGATAAACCAGGGCCAGATGAAAGGGGAGGAGGTCCTCCCCTATCAGTGGACTTGGAAAGGGGCAGGGAGTAGACAAGGGAAAGAGGGTAGGATTGGGAGGGAATGAGGGAGTGGGATTCACCTGGGATATAGAGTTAATAAAATGTAATTAATACTGAAAAATAAAAATAAAAAAGTGGTATTAACTTTTTAGTATTTAAATTTAATTTGAACTGTCTAAAACACCAACTTATCGAAACTAGCGCTATTTAATTTGAATATTTCTCATAGATCATCATTACGTTATTTTTCTGTTTATGTTTTAATACTGTTCATCTTATTTTTTCTCTTGAGTGCAGAAATACAATAAACAACAAAACATTTTTAAATGCAAACATCCGTTAAGGCATGTGTGTGACTTAATTATATATACATACTTGTGATTTTTGTATGCATGTCTGTTTCTTCTCTTAAAAATAAGAAAAATTAATAGTTTACACTTTTAAAAATCAGATTACTGAATATTTTGGGACTATATATACTTCCTCCCAATTTAAAAAGAAAAGGTATCTTTTCTGTTTTTTTTTTAGGGGCCAAATTTAATAATTATAAAGATACAATTTTCTAATATTTTCAGCTGTGAACCTCTTCTCATTAGAAGACTCTTATTCAATGTGCTTGTCTATAAAACATAACTAAACATAACTAGATATCTCCTCTGTGTGTGTGTGTGTGTGTGTGTGTGTGTGTGTGAGAGAGAGAGAGAGAGAGAGAGAGAGAGAGAGAGAGAGAGAGAGAGAGAGAGAGTCTTTCTCTAGGCCTCACCTCTGTGGCTTCCTGAAGTTCTTAGAGATCATTGTTTGAACCCACAGTTGTGTTAGACCTTAGTGAAATTCAGTAGTCCTCTGGTTTTGTGTAGGTGATTTTTGTGAGTGCCAGTGTTCACTGCTAGGAAACACTGGTTTACATGACTTGTAGCCCACTCTCATTACAAGAGCAATCCCCTTCAATCAGAAGTGAAAACTACACCCTCATATGTCTCCAAAATGCCCTGATAGGTTCAAGCAAGTGCAGAGTCACTGCCGCCAGGTGAGGAGAGGAGCTGGTAGGGATGGAAGGGATACAAAGGAGAGCCAGCAAGAGTAGCCAGAACACATTGCATACATGTAAGAAAATGTCAAAGAAAAATTCATCTTTTTAAAAAAAGGGGGGGGGGGAATAATACAACGTGAAAATAAAGGGGAGGGATGATCAGGAATTTACTCTGAGCAATATCGAATGGTCACATTGTCTTCAAAAGAAATGAAAAGCAGTTTCCCTTTTAACCAGTTTGTAGGACCAAGAGACAGTGGTTCTGCTTGAATGACTTGGATGACTGGACTGCGAAGGCAGAAGTTTAGTGGGCAAAAATGCCAGAAGTCACACCTCTGTTGTAAACCCACACATTGAGACTTCATTACAGCTGTTTTTAATCATATTGTGATTGTCTTCCCCATTTGGCTCATACCTCAAGCACAGAAGGCATCCCTTGAAGGACCAGATTGAGAAACTTCACTTGCTTGTTAGTTTAAATCACACAAACTGCAAAATATTGATAAATGAGTTCACGGAAGGAAAAGATGTGGAGGGGGTGGGTAAAGAAGGGCTTACAGGGGGCCAAAAGTCTAGGTTAGCAGAGAAGGATGAGTGTGGTGAAGCTGGGCCTACAATACTCATGGCTGTTCTCCCTGGAGCCCCAGCTGGTTACTTGGATAATTGGATTCTGATTATTGTACGGAGACTGCATGGCAGGTTTTTTTGTTTGTTTGTTGTTGTTGTTGTTGTTTTTTATTAAACAGATAGCTTTGGAGATCTGAGAATGTGGTCTGCTGGTAGGACACTTGCTTAGCATGTGGGAGACCCTAGGCTAACTCTCCATTACCACAACAAACAAACAGCAGAATAATTTTAAATGTAAATATCTATTATGTTATGGGTAGAAATGAGCGACTTAGTTGTGTAAGCACAATGTATGGTTTTGATACGCATGTCTATGTGTCTTCTCTGAAGAATACAACTTGCTAACAGGGCAAAGTTTGTCAATCAGAGGGGGAAGAAGAAGGAACCAGGGGGAAAATGGGCTCTATGGGGAGAAGGAGGAAGCAACTGTCCCAGTTTTTCCAGTTTTGACTGTGATTGCCCATTTTTGTGAACTCCATCTAACATTAATGCAGCACTTTGTCCAGCTTTTTAGAATCCACACATTGACAGGAAGTATAAAGCATGCCTTGGACCAAAAATAAATAAATAAATAAATAAATGAGAATAGTTAACCTAAACTACAGAAATACTGAGACTGTAAGGTGACTGCAAGCAGATGTCTCTGAAAAAGTGTGAAACCCACAAAAAGTCCTAATTTCCTGCTATCACTGGAACGCTCCTCTGGCATTCAGACTGTCAGTGTCAGAAGTGCAGATGTACCCGGAGAGAGAGTTAAATACTGTGTAACTTACGCACAGACGTGAATCCTGCCTTCTCTCTATGCAAATATGGAGGGTGATGGGTGTCGGAATCATCTCTCAAAGGTCTTCTCCACAAGTCTTCAAGCAAGTCTCTTTCTCTTTCTCTCTCTCCCTCTCCCTCCCCCTCCTCTCTCTCTCTCTCTCTCCCTTTCCCTCTCTCTCTTTTGTTTTTGAGTGAAGTTGAGTCAATGGGAACTTTGCCTCTCTGGTTGTTATCTTTAGCCTTAGGATTTTAATAAGCCACACGGGTCATTTTCTAACTGTGACACTGCTCTACTGTTGCCTTCCTCTATTTTTTGATTCAGTCACTATTCGTCAGTTTGGGGAGAAACCAACTTAAATAGGTGGCAGTCATGCTCTTAGGTGACAGGCCTGACCAGACAGAATTACAGAGAGAGCTTTCATCCAGTAAAACCAGCCGGGGCCTTTGTGTTTGAAAGGCTCAAAAGCTTTGTGAACCATGCCAACACGTTTCAGACTGTTTGGGTTGAATCTAGGGAGGACTGGGAATGGACTTTGTCTGGGCAAATTTATTTTCTTTGAAAGAATTGTTTTTTCAGTCTTGGAGGTTAAACCCAGGACCTCTTGCAAGCCAGGCAGACACTCTACTAGTGAACTGCATCCCTGTCCCCTTTACTCATTTATTTTCATTTTATTTTAAGTTGTGAGGCACCGTCTCGCATACCCCAGACTGGTCTTAAAGTCCATGTGTAACTGAAGCTGCCCTTGAAATACTGATCCTCTTGCCTCTGCGTCCTAAAGGCTGGGATGGCAAGCGGTGTCATCCCGCTCTACACCTTTTTAAAACTGTGCCTGAAGCTGCTGGCAGGTGGCTTAGTCTATTCTTCCATGAAATAGTTCTTATTCACCACTGTGCTGTTTTCGAGTGTACAGTTATATGAGTTAAAATGACTAGAAGTTAGTGATGAGGTAAGCTTTAGAGATTTGGGTGATATCTCCAATTGTGAGGGTCTGCAGTCTTTCTTGACTTTCACATTGCTACTCAAATCCAACTTGTCTGATGTACAATACCCTGACTGACTTCAAGGTAGTGCACAAAAATTGAAATGGGATTGTGTGACCACACATACTCAAGGGATCAATGGGCTTTGTACACTGAATACTCAGGTACTGTGATTTAGCTGGTGTTATTAAGATGCTCATCATTATACTTCCTGCCCAGACACGCAGCATGTTCCAGATGCTTGTGTTCCCTTCTAACTCAGAACAGACACCAAAAGCTGACCCTACTTCAAGCTCTGAGTAATAAACAATAATGACAGATTCTCATCTTATGTCCATTAACAATGACTGAAATGGTCCAGTCTCAGGGTGCTCAATGACACAACAGAAGAAGAATTCATCCAGCATTGTGAGAAATTTGACCTTCAACTTGGAGTGTCCTTAGATTTGCCCTTTATTAAGAACTCACTCTAGGAAGAAAGAAGGCAGGTACTTAGGTATTCAACACTTCCAAGACATGAATAAGGTCCTTTCTTTTCTTTTTGGTGCCTCTTAAAACTTCCTCCAAGAACTGTCTTCTGGCAAATAGGGGCAGAGGGGCTCTGTGACATTCAGTAAGACATGGAAGAAGATATGACAGTCAACTTTGCAATGGCAAAGAGACAACCCTGAAGAGAAACGTTTTAATAATGTGATTTTGAGAGTCTTAAAAGCTTTCAAAGAAGCCTGATGTTCTTAAACAAACAAACCCCAAAAAACCTGCCATCCTATGAAGCTACAGAGGTAAGGTATCCTTTTAGGAAAAAGTAAGAAAAAAACCCACAAATACAGGAGATGAAAAAAATACAGCTAAAAGAAGGATGAGGTAAAGAAAATAGGTGTTGGAGATAGAAGAATGCTTCTCTGAGACCATAGTTTCAAGAATTGGACAGGGTAGCCTGTAAAGCAAAGGGTTAATTGTGTTCCGCCTCAAGTTGCATAAGACACTTGAGAATGTGGTTTTCCAGAGCCCTGTGCATCTTATAAACAGAATCCTTGTTGTTACTATCTTCATTTGGTGATTTCTTGTAGTCTATCTGTATTAAGATTGTTCTGTAAGAAAATATCTGATATGCAGTTTTTAACTTACAGTGTGTTTGAAGGTTTCAGTTTGCTGTTGTTTATCTCATTAACTGTACCTGTTAGGGAATAATGTAACCCAGCACTAGTGGAGTCGGAAACACAGAAGATCCTTCATACGGTGGCGGGAAAAGCAGAGGAAGATACTGTTCTTAGAGCCTTCAAGGCACGTTTCCAGTGACTCAGTGCCCCACTGAGGTTATTTTGTTGTCTTCTTTGAGACAAGTTTTCATGTAACTCATGCTAGCATCAAATTCAATGCACAGAAGGTGATGCTGCCAAATTTCTGCCTCTATGTTTGAATGGATGGAATGGCAGGCATGTGTCAGCATGCCCAGGACAAGTCTATGAAGATCAGTGGTCTGGCAAATGGACCAGGCATGTGAATTGCTCGAGTTTTTGTTTTGTTTTGTTTTTGTATTCTTTTGCTTTTTGGCATGTAAATATTTTTATTGAAAAAAGATTTCTTTTCATACAATGTATTCTGGCTGTGGTTTCCCTTTTCCTCGATCCTCTCCACCTCTCCACTCACCCAAATTGACATCCTTTCTTGCTATTTCTTGCTATTAGATAACAAACAAACATTTAAAAGGGAAGAAGAAAAGAAAGAAAGTAAAAAAGATGAAAGAAAAGAAAGGAAAGAAAAAAGAAATAAAATGAGCTAAACAAACATGAAAAGGACAAAAATAAAGCAAACAAATGAACAATAACAAAAATGAACAGAAAAAATTAGAGGCAAAGAAAACACACCAGAAACACATATAGACATGAGGTACACACATTCACACATAGAAAAGTCCCATAAAGACACAAAATCAGATAATCATTGAGTTTGTTTTGTGCTGGCCATCTGCTCCTGGGCACGGGGCCTATCCTTAAGCGTGGTTTGTATGCCCAGGAAGACTTGAACTCATTGGCATAAGAAGACTTTCTTAACAGAACATCAATACCATAGGCACTAAGATTAACAATAAATACAGGACCTCATGAAAATGAAACTTTTTTATACAGCAAAGGACATCACTATCTGGACAAAAGATCAAGGTATAGAATAGGAAAAGATATTTACCAACTATATATCCAGTATATAAAGAACTCAAAAAACTGGACCATCATTTTAAAAAAAACAAATTAAAAAGGGGGTATAGATTTAAATAAATATATCTTAAAAAGAAAAAACACAAATGTCTGAGAAAGACCTAAAGATATGTTTAATATGCTTAGTCGACAGGGGAATGCAAATCAAAACTACTTTAAGATTTCATCTTATACCGGGCACAATAAAGTTCAATAAAACAAATTACAGCTCATGCTGGCTAACATGAAGAGAAAAGGGAACACTCATCCATTGGTGGTGGGAGTGCAAACTTGCATAGTCACTATGAAAATCAGTACATCACTTCCTCAGGAAGCTGCGAATCAATCTTCTTCAAGATCCAGGTGTACCACTTGTGAAGCTTTTAATAAGAATGGTCCCTGTGGGCTCATGTATTTGGATGGGTAGTCATCAGGGACCGGCACTACTTGAGAAGGATTCAAAAGTGCGGCCTTGTTGAAGTGGGTGTGGTCTTATTAGAGGAAGTGTGTTACTGGAAGTAGGCTTGGAGATTTCTGAAGCCCAAGCCAACATCAGTGTTGCTCTCTCTTTCTCTCTGCTTGATCTGGAAGTAGAACTCTCAGCTGCTTCTCCAGCACCATATCGGCCTGCACACTGCCATTATTTCCATCATCATGATAACGGACTAAACCTCTCAAACTGTAAGCAAGCAAGCCCCAATTAAATGTTTTCTTTAATAAGAGTTGACTTGCTCATGGTGTCTCTTCAGAGCAATAGATCAGTGACTAAGACACCACTCTTGGGTATAGTCCCAATGGAATTCACATCTTACTACAGAGACTATTGCTCAATTATATTTATACCTGCTTTATTCATAAGAGCTACAAACTGGAAACAGCTTAGGTGCCCATCAATGGATGAATACATAAAGAAAATGTGATACATTTGTACAATTGAATATTATTCAGCTGTAGAAAAAAATAATCTTAAATTGCAGGAGCTAGAAAATATCACCCTGAGTGAGGTAACCTAGACCCAAAAGACAAATAAAGTATCTATTTGCTTATATGTGAATGTTAGCTGTTAAGTTTTACATAAACAGGCCACAACCCATACACATAAGTTAGTTACAGAGTAAGGAACTAAGGGAGGGGGACACATCCCTAAGAAAAGGAAATAGAACAGATAGTTGTTTATAGAGGGGAAAGACTAGAATGGAAAGATCAAATAGGGAGGGCATGGGAAGAGAGGGGAAGGGAGAAAATATGGGAGGGACAGTGAAAACTAAGGACCATTACTTGCAGTATGGAAATACTGCATAATAGAATCTTGTTGGCCCAAGGGGCTGCATAGAAACCTTCACACAACACAAGCTGTTGCCAACACTATTGTTTGCTCTCCACAAGCTGATGGTAAGGCCTATTGCTGAAAACAACACCTACATAACTCATTGAGCACATAGAGGTTGAACTGGTACGCTACCAAAAGCCTTTGCCTTTACTGACTAGTGGTCAGCATAATAGGAAGTACTCTGCATGCTGCCAGAAGAGACACATTGTTTTTTTTTTTTTTAACAAAATCCCAAATGTTTGATTTTTACCAATAAAGACTCAGGAGCCAGATGCTGAGGTGAAAGCCTACTATCTCAGAGAGATAGTACTCAGCTACAACTACTCAGCTAATGTCCCAGAAGGAAAAAGTCCCTTCTCCTTCTCCATGGTGTCTTAAAAATACTTCGTACTGAATGTCCTCTCTTTATTTCTTGTGCATCTCTCTATCTGTCCTTTGGACTTCCATTCACTTTCCATGTTTTATTTTGTTTTGTTTCTATATTCACTCCGGGTCAACCAATTGCTTGTTCTGTCTCTTGGCCTATAGTTGACTTTATTTAATCCTGTTTATAGAAAGCTCTTAGATTAAAGGCGTGTGCTAGGGCTGAGTCACACCACAACTAGAAACAAGTTTTTCCAGTGCACAATCTCAGGGTTCATGGTGTGATCCAAAATCCTGCAACAACAAATAATCATTAAACCAGCTACAAACTCTTCAATCTTGAATAGTGACGAGCCTGCAATGTGTGCTAGTGCAATAGCAGCACACATATTGTAAGATTATCCAACCACTATCTCTCTGTATTTAACGACCATTCCAGGAGGTGAAACCCATGCCCAACACTGTTCATGCGGCCAAGAACCCAAGACTACATAAGCCAGGGACCTAGGGGAAAACCAAATACCACTTACAAGAACGTAGCAAACAAATGACTCCTAATGGCATTCTACTATACTCATAGATCAGTGTCTTGCTCAGCTACCATCAGAAAAGCTTCCTCCTACAGCAGGTGGGAACAATTACTAAGAGCCACAGCTGGACATAGTACAGAGAGTGAAATACCTTGGAACACTCAGTTGTAAGTAGAATCTCTCCATCAAAGTGTATGAAGTATATATCACCCTCAGGGCTTAGGGAACTATGTGAAAGGAGAGACAGAAAGAGTCTAAGAGCCAGAAGGGAAGCCAAGGAAACACAAACTTCTAAATACAACAGGGCCGATACACATATGAACCCATAGACACTATGGCAACATACAGAGAGTCTGCCAGATGGTGTCCCAGAGCTGAGAGGGGAAGTGGACACAGCCTCCCATCCCTAACCCAGAATTCCAAATGAGAACTACACACAAAGAAAAAAATAGTTTGCTCAGGTAATTTTTTGTGTTTTATGGTCACCCCATTAGACTTAATAGAAAGGCAGTAAAGAAAACAGAAATAAAATGCTGGCGGCAGATTTGACTCATCAGTACTCAAAAATGTGCCAACATGACTTATACCCACACAAGGTGCTTCTGTATTTATGTTTTGTAATCATGGTGAAAATTACCAGTCCTTTCTCAATTGACTTCAGTTTCCCAATGTTTAATTCATTTTGTGAATGAAATGGAAATATAATATTCTTGAACATTTAAAGTATTCACTGATGTATTCCATTTACAGTTTTTTTGTAATAAATATAATATTTCTTAGCATCGTGCCTGTGGTATGGAAACATGGGGCGTGGGTGCACCTCAGGTGAAATGCTAGTGGGTAAGGTGGTAGGTTCATAGCCAAGAAACACTAATAGCATTTTGATTCTGCCTTTGGCTTAGTGTATTAATGTGCATCAAAATCCTAGATTCTATCCCAGAGTTCATTAAATAGTCTTAGTCAATGATTGAAATTAAGTTCAGTAAGTTTCTTAATGATAGTAATGTGGTCTGCTCTCTCACTTTGAAAAATCAAATTATTTTATAAAAATATCATTGAAAAATAAAAATTATTTACTCCTCTACACAAAAGAAAGCTATCCATGGCATTGCATAGTTACCCATTGAGGCTGTGAGGATGGCAACAAGAGCAACTACTTCTTGCCCATTGTCTCCTCTGGGCTACCTATAAATAAAGGAGGCTTCTGAATAAAGGTGGTTCATAGTGAGAGGGGAAGACTATTAGGATAAAGTTTGGGAAAGTTCAGGCTCAGATAAAAAGGCAAGACCAGAGTCTAACTGGCTTCATCTTAATTGGAAACAGAGCTTGGGAGAAGTTCCTAACATTCTGGAATGCAGTATTTTCCTCATGTTCATAGTGTTTGTTTTTTTAAGCTGGAAGGATTTGTTTGCTTGTGTTCAAAGTCAGCGTTGAAAGGGAGGGTACTGAGATTCTGGGATGGAGTTCATAGCCAACTGCGGGAAATTAGGGGCCATGTAATAGCAAGTCTAGGATCAGTGTGGAGGAGAGAAGAACAGAAAAAGACGAGGCAGATCGGCTGACTCAGCCTGAGGGTTTTCCAGTTGGACAGCCTGGATGTTTTTAAGAAGAAAGCCCTGAACAGTGAAGAGGCGAGAAGGAAAATAGATATTGTTGTAGTTTAAATATAAAACATCCTTAGGCTCATGTATTTGAACATATCCCCAGTTGGTGATTGTGTCTTGGAAGATTGTGGAACCCTTGTAAAACCTCATTGAAGGAAATGGATTCCTGAGAGCAGACATTGAGCTTTTAAAGCACAACCTCAATCCTGTTCATTCCTGTGTCTTGAGTGTGGACAAAATGTTATCACCAAGACAGACTCCCTCATGCTCTTGGCTCCACACCTTCCCTACAATGGTAGGATGAACTGTACTTCTCTGGAATCAAAAGTCAAAATGAACCTTAGTTCTCCAAATTGCCTTTGTGAGGACAATGAAAAAAAAATAACCAAGATATATGTAAAGTGATGGTGCAGAAAAAAAACAGAATTGCAGAAGTGGTTAAGGGCACTGGTTGCTCTTCTAGAGGACCTCATTTCCACTTCCAGCATCCACATGGCAGCTCACAACCATCTGTAATTCCAAGTTTAGGTTATCAAACAACCTCTCTGACCTCCATAGGAGCCAGGCACTGATGTGGTAAACACATAAAATTTCAGGCACAGCACCTACACACTCTTTTGAAAGCTGTCATGAAGCATTGAGGTATGTCAGCAAGGAAAGGAGCAATTTACTCCTGAGTCCACCAAAGAAGTGAAAATCTGAATTAATCAGTGGATTCAAAGATTTAGGGTCTCAAAGCACATCATGGCTGAATCCCTTGATTCATCATTACTCGAAGCCATCCTGCAGAAGATAGCCATTCTTTGTGGCCAGTTGGTAGAACTTAAACTTGCTTTGGAGGGTAGTAAGTGTAATACTTCAATCTAAGTCCTTAATAAATTGAAAATATTTTAAATTACTTTATGCTTACCTTTCCGAGAAACAGCATTCATCCAAAATTAAATACTTTTTAAAAAAGAAAATATCTCATTTTTCAGCCCCAATCTTGTTTCAGTTCATTTAATAAAGTCCAGCCACTATTTTAAGCACCAAATAGCAAAATCGTCAGATCACCTATTGCCAAGAGTTAAAGATCAGACTCAAGACTGGTTTCATAGATACAGGACCATTTGGACCACTCTGTGAGTGTTTTCGATGTCTCTGCCCAGAATCCTAGCCACACTCAAACTCATTCCACCTACTTTGCCACTGATCCTTAACTATGTAGTTTCTGGGATTGTGTCCTTAATGGCAAGGACAAATTACAGTTCTGCTGGCCAAGTGAATTAACAGAATAACAACAGCTCAAGTTCACATTGTTCCAGGAGCAAGCAGAATTGAAGCCAAATGCAAGCCATTTTCAACTTAATTGAAGGAAACATATTTTAACACTCGGGCTCTGTGGAGGTAAACAGATCCCATTGCTATTTCCCATTCCAAAGTTGCATGGTTAAGCTAGTTTTCTACTTATAAGTCTATAAAGATGGAATAAAATACTATGAAGCTATTCAGCTGAGGTGCACAACCTCTTCTGCTTCATGCTGTGGACAGTGTTTGCATATCCCATAAAATATCAGAAACTTGAATCTGATATGCAGTGTGGGTTTACTAGATATTTCACGTATTAATGGATGTAATTTTTATAGAGGTATAGTCATTATGACACCATCAACGTTCTACTGACAGACAAGCTTTCAGGCTTAAGGATAGACATACGATGATGATGCAGAGATTTATCTGAATCCTTAAGCCATGTTTTAATAAAAACAAATATCCCTGTATAGCAGAGGCAGGTCTAAGCATCCCACATGTTTCTCCCACAGTCCCCTATGCCGCTTAAGTTTTTGTCAACTTGACACAAAATGCTGTCATCTGGGAAAGAGGACTGTCAGGTAAGGAATTGGCTCCATCAGACTGGTCTCTAGTTGAGACTGTAGGAGTGTTTTCTTAATTTGTGATTGATATGGTAGAGCCCAACACACTGTGGTTGACGTCATACCTGGGCAGGTGGTCCTGGGTTGTGTAAGAAAGTATGATGAGCAAGCCATGGGGAACAAGCCAGTAAGCAGCATTCCCCGCCCCCCCCCATGGTCTCTGCTTCTGTCTTCCAGGTTCCCACATTGACTTCTGGTTTTGACTTCCATCAATGAAGATTTGTGATATGGACATGTAAGCCAAATAAACCCTTTCTTCCTTGAGTTGCTTTGGTCAGTGTTTTATTACAAGAATGGAGAAGCATACTGAAACATCTCCGATAGCCTGAAAAAGTAAGCTTAAATTTTATATCTGATTATAGGTAGGAGAAAATAGGTTTAAAAGGTTAATCAAACTTACTAATGAACACATCTTACCAGTAGTAAAAAGAGCATTTGACCCCAGGTACTTTAGCTGCAGACTTTCAACTATCACCATGTATTAGCTGACTTCTATTCTGAATGTGTTAGCTACTTCTTCTATTGCAGTGATAAATATCATGGCCAAAGCAATTTATCAAAGAAAAGTGTTTAATTTGGCTTGTGGTTCTAGAGGTTTAGAGTCCCTAATTACAGAGCAAAGGCATGGTGGCTGAAGGTGTTGAGAGCACACATCTCCACCCGCAAGCAGGAGACAGAACGAGCTTGAAATGGCTCTAATCTTTAGAACCCTCAAAGTTCTCTGTAGTGACATGCTTCATCCAACCAGGCCAAGCATCTCCATCCTTCCCAAATATTTCCACCAACAGGGGACCAAGTATTTAAACACAGGAGCCTATGGAGCCCATCCTCATTAGCACACTGAGCTAATTAGGCTGCCCACTGAATTCTACAAGCGTGATGATTTTTAGTTTATTTTTTTCTGAGCAAAGACTATAAAATAACTTTGAGTAGACATAGATAGAAATAAATCCTGAATTTATTTATAAATTTTTAAAAGCATAAAAATCACAACTTATAAGTTCAAAATAATTTCTAACTGCCAGAACTATCATCACAACTACGGTAACAGTGATAGAGTGATTTGCAGCATAAGGACAGCAGTGCTGAAGCGGAAGATTCTGAGTCCCAGCTTCTAATTCCTTCCTTCCCATGAACAAAGGAGATGAGCTTCTCAGCAAGAACAGGGTTAGTGACAACTTCGAAGTAACTCATTCCAGTTAGGTCCCATAGACTCATAAACATTACAGGCTATTGCTGTTAATCTTGGATACCCCCAGAACTTGATAATAAAACCCTATTTCTGAAGACACCACATACTTGAGTCATAGAACAGAACAAAATCAAATGTGTACTTGTCAGTTTGATATGAACTCTGCAAGCTGCAAGAATGACTGGCTTTGCCAGACATGCCCATGGGTGCAATGGAGGCATAAAAATCATGGGAGTAACCAACTGCTTTTGACCACTCCACATGTTCTACTCCACAAGATAACACTCATATGTTACTGTTATTGGACCAAACAGGTCATAGACCCTAAGAAACAGCCTATTACTACTCTTCTGTTAAATCAATATAGTAATAAACTGATTTCTAACTATCTATCCTTATATCCATAGACCAAAACATTTTTCAACCCTAATCTGAGAAGCTTTTATTTGCAATAGGTGGTGGTTAGTACAGAGATCCAGAGCTTGTCAAATTGCACAGCGGGAGAGATTGTGAAATGCTCAGCCCTAAAGGGAACACATATACCACACAACCCCCTACCAAAGCCTCGGAGATCATAAGAGAAGAAGGGTGAAAACAATGGAAGATTCAGAGATGATGGATGGCTACAAGGAAATAATTTCCAGAGATAGAGGTAGCAGGGCATCTGCACTTATGAACAGAAAGAAATTGTAACAGTGTGCATAAACCTATGCACACCCAAGCCAGCCCAAATCTCAGCATGGAGAGGGAGTTAGGCACACAATACCACCCATAGGCCTGGAACAATTAACAATTGTTAGCTGATGGGAAAAGAGGGATTGGTTTACTCAGCAGACTGTAGACCTCTATAATGCAACATTTCCAAGAATATTTGGACAGCCTAAATTGCTCTTGAAGTGTTTTAAAGACACACACACACACACACACAGAGGGGGGGGGGCAGAGAGAGACAGAGACAGAGACACAGAGAGACAGAGAGACAGAGAGAGGTGAGTGGATACGGCAGGCAGCAGATCTGGGAAGAATGCGAGGACTAAGCACGATCAGAACGCATTGTATGAAACTTAAAACTGTTAAAGAATAAATGAAAATGTAAAAAAAAGAGTATTATCACAGAAATAATTTACTTTTTAAGCAAATAATTTTAAAGAATGCTTAACAAAGTTTGGCACTTTGTAATGACAACAAGATGTGTAGTGTGTGTGAGAGAGAGAGAGCATAAGACAACATACACAACTAACCAAGACCTCACAGGTTACTGAATATTCCAAGGACTATTCCTTCCATAATTCTGAGCATGGATAGTCAAGGAAGTTGATTGTCTTCCAAAATCCTCCTGGCTCTCATTTTTATAACATTTGTTACAAGTTGGGAACTGCTTATGGACTGTTGGAGTCCTTGTTTCCAGGGCTGTGAGCCAGAAGCGCTGGGTACTAACATCCTTCCCCCCAGATGTCCATAATCAATGACTATAGTTGTGGGAGTATTACAACATCCCCAAGTCCCTGGCTTGGTGAGGATTATCCTGGCAGAACTCGCAGTCTGCAGTTTCTACAGCATCAAGCTGAGGCTACCCTTTGGGAGACTACCTGAGATCACTGCTTCCTTGGCTTCGTTTCTTTCTCTGCCTTTTTTTAAAAAATCCAACTCTCCCACCCCTAGATTCCTTTGGGATAAGTTGGTTAATAAATCAGTTAAATTAAATCATCCACTGGGAACTTTCCTGGGGTAACAAACCTCAGACAGAATGTGATTCCTGATTCTGCAGGCTTTGGATCTCAATAATGGCAAAGGGATTTCATGGACAGACTTAAAGTGAAGTACTTATGAACAGTCAATGAAAGGATAAGGGAAGTGGAAGGGAAAGGAGGAAGCAATCAGTGAACAGATACAGATAAACAATAATAAAAGACAAGAAGACTGGAAGACAATAAGGGTGCCTTTACTCTGATAAAGAGCATACATATACCAGGCAGAGAGTATATATACAAGGCTTCCCCTTTTCTGTAACCAGGACTTTGAACTTGGCTTTGTTGAGCCCCCAGTTACCCTTTTTAAAATATGTTGGACAGTTATAAGCTGTCCAGTGGTGAGGGGTGTCTCAATTCTGTTTTAAATTACATTTCTCTTAAAGAAAGCAAGACTCAAAAACAAGCTTCAGCTACTGTAGTGTTTGTATGGGGACAGTGCCTGGGTGCTCCTGCATTTTTCTCCAAAGCATAGCTGTTTCTGTGAGCTGATGCTATAAGGTATAGGATTAAACAAAAGAGGAAGTGTTGTATCTATCAGGTCAGGCTGCCACAACAGAATGTCACAGACTGGCTTAAATGACCAAGTTGTTTTTCACAATCCTTAGAAGCTGCAGGTTTGACACCAGGGCTGAAAGCTCTGTTTCTGGCTGACAGAGGGCCACTTTCTTCTCTGTTCTTACTTGGCCATTCTTATTTCTCAGGATTGTGGTGGGTCTCATCCTCTTGTAAGGCTGCCAGTCCTATTTCGTTAGGAGTGTTTTCTTACAACTTCATCTAGCTTTGATTCCTACTTAAAAGCCCTTTCTCTAGAGACGGTCCTCGGGGGGATTAGAAGTTAACTACATGAATTTTGTGGGGCAGAGTCCACAGTATAAGCGCGCAGTCACCTGAATCCCACCTCGGGACTCATTCTGCTCTTGGCCACCTCTTCTCTGAGCACCCAAGGGAGCAAGCTCTCTTTGAAGGTACCCATGGGTAAGTTCTTTGGAAGCCACTGTGAGTCCTCTCTAGCTAGGGAAAATTTGGGGGAACGCTGAGTTTAATGATACCTCTTTTTGTCATCTTATTTGTTCCATCCGAAATATACATAAATCTGTGCTCTCCGTCCAAGTTGAGATGTTATCATGATGATTCAAAACCAGTCAAATTCCACAAAGCGTCCTTTCCCCCTCCCATCTGCCACCCCTTGCCAACAACAGGAGACTCCATGTTTCTTTCCCATTGCCAGTTGTCTTCTCTTGGACATATAGTCTCAAAGCCAACCAATTCTATTATCAAAGGAGCAGGTATCCAAATGGGAACAAGACAGAGTGTTGTTCCTATATTTTAAAAAACTATTTTATATTTTACATATATTTTACATATATGTGTATAGGGTGTGTGTGTGTGTGTGTGTGTGTGTGTTCTTTTTGCAGGAGCCCATGCAAGTGAGGATAGAAACTAGAGTTATACATAGTTGTGAGCCACTTGGAACTGAGTACTTGGAACTGAATAGGTCCTCTTCAAGAGCAGCAAGTGCTTTTAGCCACTGAACTCTCTCTTCAGTCCCAGAGTAACCCTTTTTGAAGGGATAGTCCCATCTTTATTAGACAGCCTCTTGTAGTCTCCATAATAGTCATCCCCAATACCTGAGAGTCTGCATGAAACTTAGTCTCTGAGGATTAAGATGGTATTGCTTTTCAGGGCAAGGCTAAAGGTGCAGAAGACACCCCTTTTTCCTTATCACACTGATGTTTTAAAAATTCAAAAGATAGGTGCATAAATAGATAATTAAGATGGTACATTTCAATTATAGGTGGTATATGAAAGCTATAAGTCATATCAATAGGTAATGGATTGTAAATAGATGTAAGATAGGTGATTCATTGAATGAGTATATAATGGCTAATATCTAGTTGGATCCTTAGTTACTGAATCGTTTTTGCTTCCTTTAGTTGCATCTTTACACCTTCAATCAGTGATTCTGATCCCTTCCAGTGATAGTTTGTCCAGCTGAGGGAAATATACATTATTTTGTCTGTGTTGATGCAGAATAAGTAACTCATGGTCCAAGATACAAATATAATCTGAGTGCTCATTTTGTATGCCCTCTGAACTAAGGTGGATTTTATACTTTTTTAAGGTATGTAAAATAAAAAATGTCAACAAAAATGGGAAAACCTAAAATATTTACTTTCTAAAACTTACAGAAATATTAACTTAATTTCTTCTCTAAAGAAAATTTCCATGCTGACAGGAAAAATTATTTTAAAACATATTTTCACACCATTTCCTCACTTACTTTTCCAAGGGAGGACAAGAGATCCTTCCTTGCGGTAAGGAACCTTTTACCCACTGGGAAAATTTCATAGCTAATTACTAAAATACTATTATGAGTTTAGGATAGTGACAGGGTGGCATCGAATTGTGCCACAGGGGTTGACACCAGGGAGCTTCCATCTCAGGAAGTCCTGTGCACACATGCCTGAGGACTCCTGATATCACAAAGCAATCTATGGATAGGTATACAAAGAAATGCACCCACTGATGGCCATGGAATTAAGATCACCACATTTACACAAAGAAATAACTAGGGGTAATTATTAGCCTTTATGGAGATGCCAAGACATGCTGAAACTTATAAAAGACCCAAAATATTAAAAAGCTGAGGTAGAAAAGCTCACAATTTTCTGGCAGTTGTGACTATCAAGATATCCAATGACCTATTAAAACAGATGGACACTTATCTTAGAGTTTCAACTCTAAAGCTGTTCAGTCCTGGAATTATTGCTACAGAATTCTGTAACAGATTACCAGCTCCTTGAGCCAAACTCTCCTGTTGCTCACTGTACTGATCTGTACCCTATATATCCTCCAGTGATGGTTCAGGAGCACAGTCCACCTAAACAGCATATTCTGAGCACCATAAAAGGTGATCGGAAATCCCCTACACCTTCATAAAATTTGAAGTGAGAAGTGCCATACAATCTTGACCAGTGATACCCTGAGAAGCAGCAGCAATGCAGAGTATCCAGAGCAGCCTGCATTGTAGGGTTCCTTTAATCACATGCCTTCTTAACTATTGACCAGTGCTGTGTAGCTCCTATAGGGTTCAGAACTCATTACTGGTTGCATACCTGGTGAGGTCAGATGTTTAGAGTGGCCAGCATCTGCAGTCTGACAATCACAGGCTTGTGAAAATTATTACATACTTCCCTATGCACGTTTAAGAACATCAACAAAGCAATGTCACATGGTTGCGACTGAAAGATATATTTCACTGAGGTCTTATGGACCTTATTTCTATAGACCATTATAGAGTCAGGTTTATGATCTTAAAGCAAATGCATGCCGGGTACAATGTAGGTGAGCCACTAGCTGCATGTATGAAAGCAGCAGCTGACTTCCAAGTTGTTCCATTTTTTTATTGAAAAAAATATGCGCTATATTTTGCTAATGATTTTTCTTTTTCCCAACTCCTTACCTGCCTATATACCTACCCAACTTTATGATCTTTTCTATATCTTTTTCAAAAAATACAAAAAAAGACATGAAAAATCAACAAACAATAACGACAAAAACAAGAAACACAAAACAAAAATAAAAACAGACAAAAAATAGACAAGAATATGACAAAAAAAGTGCCTCAAACAAAACAAAGTGAAAGAAAGAGTCCACAAAGGTAGCCTTGAGTTAATTTTGTGCTGGCTGACTCCTGGGCATGGAGCCCAACCTAAATATGGTTGATATACCCAGCGAGACTCCATGGGAGAACACTGATTTTTCCATTTTCACTGAGTATAACTTGCTGGTGGCTGCTGGGTTAGAGATGAGACCCTGTGTACACTTCCACCTCAGTGCTAGGAGCTTGTCTGGTATGAACCTGGGCAGGTTTTGTGAATGCTAGCACAAATTCATATGTGTATCAGTCCTGTTGAGTCTAGAAGACACTGATTCCTTGGAGTCATCCATCACCTCTGGCTCTTACAATCTTTCTATCTCCTCTTCCACAAAGCTCTCTGAATCCCAAAGAGAGGGGTTAGATGAAAAATGAGTGTTCCAAAGTCTCTCACTTTCTGCATATTCTCCAGTTGTGAGCCTATGCATTAATTCCCATCTATTGGAAGCAGAAGCTTTTCTGATAAGGGTTGAGCAAGGCACTGATCTATAGGGATAGCAATATGTCACTGGGAGTCATTTTATTGCTATGTTTCTTTAGTAGAATAGTAGTAGTAGGATTTTTCCCTAGGCCATGACTTATCTGGTCTCTGGTTGAGCACTTCAGCAGTGTCAAGCATACGTTCCATTTCATAGAGCAGGCCTAAATTCAATCAGAAAGTGATTAGTTACTCTTGTGTGGTCAGGTCACTGTTTGTAGACAGCATTTATAGCGTGGTGATACTGATACCTTTCTCCCATGGAAGAGGGAAAGGTACTTCTAATACCATAAGTGCTGGTCAACAGGGCTTCTAGTTAGCCACCAGTTCAACTGCTCCCTGTTTAATGACATAAATAAGTGTTGTCTTACGCAATAAGACCTTACAATCAGGCTGTGGAGAATAACCAATAGCCTTGGTGGTAGCTCTTAACCCTAGGGATTTTCCATGGAGCCTTTTGGTCAATAAGATGTAACCCATTCCTAGTATTGGAGATTTTCATTGGTGGCATAAGGTATCTAGTTGAGGTACAGTGGCCTCTATTATTTGGTAACTCCACTTACAATTGTTTCATGTATGTGTTTATTTTAGGAAGCTTACACAATAGTAGGTTTTCATAAAGTTTTTCACATGACCTTTAGTGTTAGTTGTCTTTCCTGTATCCTTCCTTACCATCCCCCTTTCTGTTTAAGCCTCCCATCCTAGTTTCCTCTTTGTGACTCCATAACACTATATTCTAATGGCACTTCTTGGAGCTTTGTCCCCAGCCACCTCCTTACATTCCCTTACAAGACACCCAGTCTCTGCGGTGACTCAGATTTTAGCACGCATATTGAAAGCTTTAAAGTATCATCCACAGAGAATATTTGTCTTTTTTTGGTCTAGATTACATGACTCAGGATGATTTTTTTCTAGCTACCCATTTACTTGAAAATTTATGATTTCATTTTTCTTAACAGCTGAATAATATCCTGTTGTGCAAATTACAGCATTTTCATTATCCATCCATGAACATGGATGATGAACATCTAGGCTGTTTTCAATTTCTGACTATTATGAGTAGAGCAGTAATGCACACGGATGAGCAAGTATATCTGTAGTAGGATGTAGACACCTTTGGGTCTATGCCCAGAAGTGTTGTAGCTGGACCTTGAGGAAGAACTATTCTTAGCTTTCTAAGGAATTGCCACTAATTTCCATAGTGGCTGTACCAGTTTGCATTCCCACCAGTCATGAACCAGATTTTTCCTTTCCCTGAATTCTTACCAACATGTGCTATCATTTGTTTTACTGATTTTGATCATTCTGGCTCAGGTAAGATGAACAATCATGTTGTTTCAACTTGGATTTCCATGATGGCTAAGGACGTTGTATATTTCTCTGTTTCTACAGTTTTCTCAGCTGTTTGTGTTTCATCATTTGAGAACTTTCTGCCTAGTTATGTACCTTTTTTTCTTCGTGGAGTCCGTCATATGTTGGTCCACGACTCCTGAATATGAGGTCTGCTCTAAAATGGTTGATGCACCCAGTGTTGCTCCATTAAGAAAACTGAGTTTCTCTCTCCCAGAAGGTATAAATAACAGTTAAGTTGTTAACCTTTACTTTAGTGGCTAGATTTTAATTTATTCATTCACTCTCTCATTTTTTTAAAAATACAAGAAATTAAAATATAATAAGATAGAGCAAAGACTATCATGTTGAAGTTGTACATGACAAGCCAACAGAAGACAAAGCATCTAGGAAAAGGAACAAGAATCAGAGACCCACCCCTGCTCAGATATAGCCCATGGTAGCTCAGTATCCACGTGGATATCCTAGTAAAGGGAACAGCGACTATTTCTGACATGAACTCAATGGCTGGCTCTTTGACCCTCCCCAACCCCCCCCCCCAAGGGAGGAGCAGCCTTGCTAGGCCACAGAAGAGGACATTGCAGCCAGTCCTGAAGAGACCTGATAAGCTAGTGTTAGATGGAAGGGGAGGAGGTCCTCCCCTATCAGTGTACTTGGAAAGAGGCAGGGAAGAAATGAGGGAGGGATGGGGGGATTGAGAAGGAATAAGGGAGGGGGCTACAGCTGGGATACAAAGTACATAACCTGTGATTAATATTAAAAAATAAAAAATCAGAGACCCACTTGTTTGCACACTCAGGAATCCCATAAAAAACACTAAACTGGAAGCTATAATATATGTGCTGAGGACCCAGTGCCGACCCATGCAGGTCCTGTGCACACTGCTTCAGTCTCTGTGAGTTAACATGAAGGCCTTGTTCTCTTGATGTCCTCCATCCTCTCTGGCTCTGACCCTCTTTCTGTTTTCTCTTCTGCAAGGTTCCCTGAGCTCAGAGGAGAAGGATTTGATGAAGACAACCCATTTAGGCTTCTCGATCTCTGTGTAATGTCTGACTGTGGGTCACTTATATTTGCTCCCATCTGCTGCAAAGAGAAGCTTCTCCGACAATGGTTGAACACGATGCTGATCTATGAGTACAATATTAATATTGTTGGGACTTGTTTTATCACTACATTTTTTTAAATCAGTAGTGTTTGGTTTTACCCTAGGTTACTGGGCTACCTGGTCTCTGGTTCTTGGTCACCTAAGCAGTGTCAGTTATGGCATTTTAATTGAGTTTTCTCGACTGTTTTTCTTTGTTTTTATTCTCTATACTAACACCTCTCAGATGTATAGCTGGTAAATGCCTTTTTCCCTACTTTGCCCAAATGATGGTGTTCTTTGCCAGAGAGAATCTTTTCAGTTTCGTGAGGTCCCATTTATAAACTGTTGGTCTTAGTGCCTGTGCTATGGTGTCCTGTTAAGAAAGTCCATTCCAGTGCCAATAAGTTTCCCACTTTCTCTTCTGTCAGCTTCAGGGTATCTGGCCTTATGTTAAGGTTCTTGATCCATTTGGAGTTGAGTTTGGTACAGGCTGATCAGTATGACTCTATTTTTATTATTTTACATGCATTCGTTCAATTTGACCAGCACCATTTGTTGAAATGGTGTCTGAATTTATTGTCTTTTCTCTATTGTCTATTTTTGGCTTCCTTGTCAAAAATTAGTGTCCACAGATGTGCTAGCTTGTGCCTGGGACTTCAATTCAATTCTACTGATCAGTGTGTCTGTTTTATGCAAATATTGAACTGTTTGTATTACTATTGCTCTGTAGTACAACTTAAAATCCAGAGTCATAGCACCAGCCATTCTTTTCTTTTTCAGGATTGTTTTAACTATTCTGGGTTATTTTCTATTTCCACATGAAGCTGAAGGTTGTTTTTTCAATTTATATGAATAATTGTGATGGAATTTAGATGGGGATTACATTAAATCTGTAGATTGCTTTTGGTAGAATAATAATTTATGCAAGCCAGGAGCACAGAAAAAAATATTTCCATTTTCTGATATCTTCTTCAATTTCTTTCTTCAATGCCTTAAATTTTTATTATCAAAGTCTTTTACTTGCCTAGTTAGAGTTATCTCAAGTTATTTATTTTGACGCTATTGTGGAAGAGACTGTTTCTCTGATTTCTTTCTTAATGTTTGTCATTTGTATTTAGGAAGGCTACTGATTTTTGTGTGTTAATTTTGTAGCGTGCTACTTTGCTGAGCATGTTTACAGCTGTCAATGTCTTCTGGTGGTTTTTATAGTCATATATATATATATATATATATATATATATATATATATATATAAAATCATATTGTCTGCAAGTAAAAAGACTTTGATTTCTTCCTTCCCTACTGCGTCCCCTTTATCTCCTTCAGTTGTTGTTATTGCCCTAGCTAAGCATTGAAGTATTTTACTGAATAGGTATGGGGAGTGGACATCCTTGTCTTGTTCCTGATTTTAATGGAAATGCTTTGACTTTTTCTCCATTTAGGTTAATACTGGCCTTGTTGTAAATTGCCTTTATTATTCTGAGGTGTATACATTGCAATCCTGGTCTCTTTAGGACTTTTATCACAAGGAGGTGTTAGATTTTGTTAAAGCCCTTTTCTGTATCTAATGGCATAATCATGTGTCTTTCTGTTTCCTTCCATTTATGTGGCATATTCCATATATTGATTTCTGTATGGTAGAACAACCTTGTATATATAAGATGAAGCCAACTTGGTCACGGTGAATAATCTTTTTGATGTATTCTTGAATTTGGTTTGCAAGCATTTTATTGAGGTTTTTTTTTGCATCTATGTTTGTAAGAGATATTATCTATAATTTCCTGTAATTTTTGTGTGGTCTTTGTGTGGTTTTGGTAACAGATTAATATTGGCTTTGTGAAAAGAATTAGAAAATGTTTCTTTAGTTTCTATTTTTAAGAATACTTAGGAGTATTGATATTAACTCTTCTTTGAAGGTCTGGTAAAATTCTTTGCTGAATCTTTTTTTTTCGTAGCTTGAAAGACTTAATTTTTCTGTGTCTATATCAGTAGAGGTAATGGGTCTGTTTAACCTGTTTATTTGATCTTGAATTAACTTTGGTAGGTTACATACATACATACATACATACATACATACATACATACATACATTTGAGTGTGTGTGTGTACATCTATTTTGTTTAGGTTTTCCAGTTTAGTAGAATATAGATTTTTAAACTGTGCCTTTTGTTTAACTCAATTTCCTTGGTGTCTGTTGTAATGTCCCCTTTTCATCTTTAATTTTATTAACTTGGTCTTTTCTATCCATCTTTAAGCTAATTTGGCTAAGGGTTTATCAATCTTACTGATTCACAAAGAACTGGGTTTTTCTTTTCTTGATTCTTTGTAATTTATTTGTCTCTATTTCATTGATTTAAACCTGGAGTTTATATCTTTTTGTCATCCCTTCTTATGTTATTTCTCCTTGTTGTTCTACAGCTTTCATGTGTGTTGTTAAGTTACTTATGGGATATCTCTGGTTTTTATTTGTTTGTTTTATGGAAGCACTTTGGTCTATGAACATGCCTCTTAGAGCTGCCTTCCTTATTTCTCACAGGTTTAGGTATGTTGTGTTTTCATTTTCATTCTGTTCTAAAACATTTTTAATTTTCCTTTGATTTCTGTCTTGACCCAGTTTTTGTTTAGTAGTGAGTTCAGTTTTTGTGAGTTTGCATATTTTCTGCTGTTTCTGCTTTTGTTGATATCTAGCTTTAATCTATGGTCAGATAGGAATCAGGGTGTTACTTTAATTTTCTTATAGGTGTTGAGACTTGTAGTATGTGGCCAATTTTGTGAAAAGTTCCATGAGCTGTTAAGAAGAAAGTATGTTGTTTATTGTTTAGGTGGAATGTTCAGTAAATTACTAGGTCCATTTGATTTGTGTTATGCTTTAATGCTATCATTTATCTTTTTTAAAAAATCTGGATGATCTGTCTATTGGTGAGAGTTGGGTATTGAAGTCACCCACTATCTCTATGTGATAGTCCATTCTTGATTTTAACTATAATTTCTTTTTCTTTTATGAATATAGGCACCTTTGTATTTGGTGCATAATGGTTTACATCCTCTTGGTGGATTTTTTCTTTGATGAGTGTGCAGCATCCTTCCTTATATTTCTTCCGATTGGTTTTGGTTTTAAGTCTATTTTGTCAAATACTGAAATGATTATACCTGCTTGCTTCTTGGGTCCATTTGCTTGGAATACCTTTTCTCATTCTCTCACCCTGAGGTGTTTTCTATCCTTAGTGGTATGGATGCAGCAGAAAGACAAATCCTGTCTTCTAACCTACTATAACAATCTGTACCTTTTTATTTGTGTGTTTATTTATCTCAATAAAAATTGAAACCATTACTTTTGAAAGTTATTAATGAGCAGTGTCTACTGACTCCTGTTACGTTGTTGTTACCGTGTTGGTTTCCTTCCCTCTTTTGACTTACTGTTCTGGAACTATTTATTCCATGTATCTTAGGTAGTGGCTGTGGGTTCTCTGGTAGAGAGTGCTTCTAAGTATCACAGGCGACATAAGGAATGGAATGGGTTACACGGGACTGATGAGAAGGCCAGTAGAAACGAGGGGATCCTGCCTCTACATTGAGAGGCAGATTCTCCAAGGAATGGAGATAGACAGGGAGGAGAGACTCCTACTGGCAGGCTGCAGTAGGATGAAAAGTAAATTTGGAGAGACTGGAATGAAATCAGGTCATATGTTTTCTATTGTCATCCATGTGTGCCTCTCCCTGTGACTACCTCATCATCGCAGCTGAATTCCACTTCTTTCAGTATGGGTATGTGGAACGATGTACATGCAACCTCAGTATGATGCCAGGAGTATTGCAGAGTTTCTGTACAAAGCTTTTGTAGTTTATGACCACTTAAGATAACTTAGAGGAATTTTTTTTCTTTTGGCCAAATGTGCATTTTTCTGAGATTGCCAAAGAGTAGAACATTACAACCATAGCCAGGCTCTAAGAAATACAATCACATCTGTGTTTCATAATGATTTTGAGCTGGATTCCTGTTATAAGGATTTTTGTTTGTTCTGCCAGAGACATTAATATACTAACTTACTGAGGAATAAAAGCTAAAGCAAAGAAATGGAAAAAATATCAGGCAAAACTAGGCAGACTGGCTTCCCCTCCCTTCTTTTTTGACTTCCAGAATCTCCAATTTAACCATAATTTTTTCCTGATAAATAATCATGCGCAAGTGATTGCACTGTTGTGTCCTAACACAACTTTAAAAAAACAACACACAAGAGCCAGAGACATCAAGAAGCAGTGTGTAGGAGAGGCATGCAATTTTTTTTTTGGATGTTGAACAAATCACAGCACTTAAGAAAAACCATCTCCACATGCATGCTCCAAAACATCGACATGCTACCTGTGAAGAAGGGTTTCGAAATCAATCTTACATGGGGTGCAGAGAACACAGATTATAATCCAAGGGGCCTATAGAATGTAAGGTATGTGAGTTTTGAAATGACAGAACTGAGCTGAGTCTTGTGTTTGTCTTTTTCGTTCTCACATGACCACTCTGATTTTTCACACTCCTTAGAAAGATAAAGGTTAATCTACCAAATGGGGTATTTCAAAATCAGTGTCAACTTATTTTAAGACTTGGGGAGAACAAGCGCTCCACAAAGACCAAATTGAGCAGGGCACAGGGGTCTCATACGAGACAGTTTCTCCAACCAAGGACCATGTATTGATATGGCCTAGAACCCCCACTCAGATGTGGACCATGGTAGCTCGGTATCCAACTGAAGACCCTAGTAAGGGGAACAAGGGCTATTTCTGTCATGAACTAGATGGCTGGCTCTTTGACCCTCCCCCATACACTCCAGGGAGTAACAGCCTGGCTAGATCCCAGGGGAGGACTTTGCAGCCAGCCCTGAGGAGACAAGATGAACTGGGGTCAGATGGAAGGGGAGGAGGTCCTCCCCTGTTGGTGGACTTGGAGGGGGCAGGGAGGAGATGAGGGAGGGATGGGGAGAGTGGGAGGGAATGAGGGAGGGGGCTACACCTAGGATGCAAAGTACCTAACCTGTGATTGATATAAAAATAAATAAATTACATTTAAAAAAAAGAATTAACCACACCCCTTGTTTCAAAGATAAGTCCTCAGAGTATATCAGTACATTTATCCAACGAAATCAAATAAAATTTGCTAGTGTGTGCATTTCCAGGTAACTTATGCTTCTAACTTTTCCATACCTACATAAATGTATTTCTTTTTTTAGCCAATGCTTTGAGTAACAGAAGATTGGCACACATCCTAGGTTTTGACTCAGAGAATCCTTTTGCTGCTGCTGGGGGTTTTTTTTTTGTTTTTTGTTTTGTTTTGTTTTTTTAATGTGAATCTTAGTTTTCAAAGCTGGTTCAGAGCTTTGTTGAACTTCGTTGGGACGAATGTCAACTGAGATTAAGGTGTCCCAGGATGCTGCCTTGACCTCACCTTTCATGAACCTCTAATGCACAGAAGTGCAGTTGCCGGTAGCCATATTGTATGTATGTTTTCTGCATTGCTAAATTTTCCAAGATTCTCTCTAATGAGGTATATTGACTTTGGAGTTAAAACGAGTTATTTTTCTACAAGCTTTTTTACAGGCTTTCTTCCTTGACAATTTAATCAAACTGGTGAGCGTGAGGTAGTTTTGTTTGTTGGGGACAGTATTGGTCTCACACATGCTGTGTGCACATACACTGCTCCTGAGGTATTGCCTCAGCTCACAAGACAGTGTTTCCATGTTGATTTAATTTGAATTTCTCTGAGTATTGTCCAACTTTAGCAATCCTCTTTTTGGCTCTTCTCTATGAACTATTTCAAACTCTGCCTACTTTTCTTTTTCTTTTTGCTCATAAGTTGTTAATTTACAAGAGTACTTAATTGAATTTGAAAAATCAAAATACCAACAAACACAATGTACATTACTGATGCACAGTTTCTATCAAAGATGGTTATTAAAACAAAATTAAGACATATGACTCTGCTGCCATTTAAAATATGGTAAAAGTGTCTTTGATCACTTGCTCCTGGTGATGTGGCCTTGCCAGGTCATGGAGGAAGAGGATCGAAATAGTCCTGATGAGACTTAACAAGCTATGGGCAGATGGCAATGGTAGAGATCTCCACCTTTCAGTGGACTAGGGGAAGGGGATAAGGGAAAGAGGGAGAGAAGGTGGGATGGGGGGAGTTGAAGGAGAGGCTTCAATCGGGACATATAATGAAAAAATTGTGAAAAAATAATAAAAAATGATAAAGATAATAGGACTGGCTGCCAGTATATCCTTAAGGTGATTATTTAGTGCTCTTGCTACATGCTAAATGATTTTTAACTTTTAGCTTTAAAAGTAGTCTTGGGGTCATGGAATTCTCTTTTACAGAGTCTGCTGAAAGAAATTTACAGTTTATGCTGATTTATGTAGCTACATTAAATGCATTAAGATTGACTTGAATTTATCCCTGGTGGTTTACAAATTCTGTCCATGATATACTTGTGTAAGTTAATACCTCATTTGACTATAGATGAAGACAAATCTTTTTAGGTATTTGACATCTGTTTGCTGCATCAGTTATTATTTTTAAAGAGCATTCCTTGTACCATCAATCATTTGGTTTTATTACAAATGAGGATTTCTTTCTTGTTTTTCTCCTTTTCTTTGTCCTTTGTAACTGTATATGGAAGCACTTGCATGACACAGAGCCATGTTTCTCTGCTGTACCTGCATTTTCACAAAGCTACTTAGCATCAGAAGTCTGAACCACATCAAGGCTTTTTTCCCCTGATAGACTTTTGAATTAAAAAGACATACCTTTCCTTCTTCACTGCTCTGTGCATAGAGAACCATGGCATACTTTAGGTAAGTACACAATGACTAGCGTCCAGGTATTTGATTGTGTATAAATACAGTCTGAGGCCACAAAGACCTCAACGGTAGAGCTTCAAAAGGCAGCTCTATGAACACTTCCATAATTTTAGTGAGTAACAAGAACAACCCAAGGTAATCATGGTCAAACAGACACAGGGCTAGATCAAAATAGTTTAAAATCCATGCAAAGATAATAGTTAATTTTGGAGACAAGTGCATGGAAACCAAGACTCATTAGGCAGAAAGGAAATATCACTAGCTTCACTTTCTGGAAGACAGAGCACACAGAGTGGCAGCTAGCACAATCAGGTGCCTCCTCAAGAGGCCAGAAGGTAGTCCCTGACCAGGAATCATAAGACTTGCTACTTTGAAAACAGACAAGGTTTCTCTGATTTAGTACAATCTTGTATGAAATCACCATGGCAAACAATCTAAGTCAGGACGACAAATGACAAATTGCAATAATCAGCGTGCTTTCAAGAACGAAGACGCAATCCCACGATGTATTTCCTAAATGGATCCAGCTATTTGGGTCAGAGGAAGAAAGGGAGGTAGGCAGTCATGAGCCATGTTTTACACAGGTGGTATCAGAACACCCAAAGGGCACCTGGGAAGGACACACGGATGGGCCGCGAATTGTCAGAAGTCTATAGAATCATAGCAGCCTTTTCACTCCACCCAATGGAGGCTGGTATGGTGGCCTTTCCCTGGGAAGTGAAGAAAGTAGCTAAATGTCAACCCTCTGCCTACTGCCACCACCTCTGCTCTTTGTTTGGTTCCAGAGTTCTTGTCAGCTAGGTCATCCCATCTACTCTGAAAGATGCTTGGTAACATTTTAAAATGTTACTTTTGGAGACTGAAAAGGGAATGTATTCTTCAATGTACTCTAGTCATCTTCTCTTCGGTGAGGTATGGACAGAGCAACCAAGCTCTGTTTGGCTCTTTCTTGTGAACAGGTAAACTTTGAAACACTTGAGAAATGTAATTGAAATGTTTTGGCTTTTCACGGCTTGAAGTCATTGTGTAGGTCAATGTTGAGTTCTGATTTCTGGAGATTTTGGCACTCCAGCCAAATCTCCAAGAGGTCCTCCAAACATGCAAGTTGAAAACGAGAACTCAACTCACAGAGGACCTACGAAACTGACCATGCCTCTACATTCAGCATGATGGGATTTCAGGTGTGCGCATTTTCAACAGCTTAAGTAGGCTGACTGTAAAGGAGAACACCCTTTTCCAAGGTGGGACCAATTTCTTAGGAAGCAAGAAAACGGCCACTTACAGCATTTAATAAAGGCCAGGCATCTCATGCTTCTAATTGATTCCAGGCCCTAGGGCTCCGCTCTCCATCCAGACAAAAAGTGCAGAAGATATTAAACCATTATCTTCACAGACAATATGAACAGACCATAATTTGCCATATATTAATTATACCTACCTAATCTGTTTTTGGGAGGCGGTTATGATAAGAGGAGAAACTCTACAATCAGGCTATTAAAACTAATAGAAATTAAAATTAAGTATAGAAAAGAATACCATATGCTAATTATGCTGGCTAAGGCACCATCTCAATAAACATTAAAGTTATTTCTGAGTCCCCCGGAAAAGAGAAATGGATGCATTTTGAGCTTGCTCAGTCGGTGACAAGGGTAATAAAAATTCTTATTGTTTATATTGTGCACTTTTCTCATATGTCACAAACCTATTGCAACCCACCAGAACAGTCCCACTTTTGATGGCTGACAGTCTTCTTTGCCTCTGTGATCCCATCGTTTCTTCCTACTTTGTGCATTGTTCTTATTTTTCCTCTTTCTCTCTTACAAAATACTTGTGTTGATATTTGGGGAGGCTCTACTCTCAAGATCTGTCACCTAATCACATCTTTGGGCATATAAGGTTGTAGCTGATGTAAAGGGTGCCGTAATGCCGCACACTTTCTGGGACTGGAGAAATGATAGCATCAGAAGAAGCCGTATTTACAGCCTTTCCCACCCAGGAGGCACTGCTCTCAGAGAAAGGAGACTTTGTAAGACTTCACCACAGGAATACATTTTGTCCACATGGTCAGTTAGCTCTTAATTGGGGGTCTGGTTTATGTTAAGCATTCTACAGGCATTTCCATCAGAGAAGGAAAAGGAAGGTGTCATTATTATTTCATGGTGACACTCAAGCTCACTTATACAGGAGATCTATAAAGACTTGAGTACGAGAGGAAAGAGCCAGAGCCAGAATGAGACAGCCTGTTGCTATGGAGATGCAATCAGTATTTCCTTTGACTTCCCTAAGAGGCCCTGCAGCAAGCTCTTCTACATACAGACATCTATCACAGTTTGAAATCCTCTTCAGTTTCCCTTGATCAAACAAACCTTGTTCCCTGCTCAGCGGAGCCCTGTGCTCATTTGTTTGTTCAGCAAAGGTCTGCCTGCTGCTCACCTTCCTCCCCAGGGCATCAGCATGCATCCATCCGTGTTCCTGTGTGCACCTTGCTTGCCTTCGTCTTTCCCTTCTTGTAACCTAGCAATCTGCCATCTTAGGTGTGCATCATAACCCCAGGGTGAGCTGTTTAAACGCTTAGGTCAAGGCTTCAAACCAACCATTCAGAATCTCTAGGAAGGAGTTCCAAAGCCAGGCATGCTGACAAACTGTCCAGGAGATTGACAGGACCATAAGAGATCAGAAATCTTTGCCTAGTTACACAGTATTTTTATTATTGTTATTGTTTTTGTTGTGGACACAAAGAATTGCTCTGCTGCCCATACTTAAACTTCTGACAATTCTTCTGCCTCAGTTACCCAGACAC
>CM053752.1:89324670-89348437 GCA_028658305.1 Pachyuromys duprasi
GTCTATATTAGAGATATCCCCCACTCCCATAACTAGTGGGTTGGCCTGAAGCCTAAGATGCTTATCAGACATATCTTCTTGGGGTCTCAGCATTGCAGTATATCTATTCTGTACTATATGAAAGTCCGGTTATAAGTATGTGTGTCTTTCTGGGTCTGTGTTACCTCACTCAGGATGATCTTTTCTAGTTCCATCCATATGACTGCAAATTTCATGGTTTCCTTGTTTTTAGTGGCTGAGTAGTATTTCATTGTGTAAATGTACCATAGTTTCTTTATCCATTCTTCGGTTGAGGGACATCTAGGTTGTTTCCAATTTCTGACTATTACAAATAAAGCTATGAACATGATTGAGCAAACATTGTGTGGTGGAGCATCTTTCGGGTGTATGCCTTAGAGAGATATAGCTGGGTCCCCAGTTTTCTGAAAAAGTGCCGGATTGATTTCCAAAGTGGTTGAACACGTTTTCACTCCCACCAGCAATGGAGGAGGGTTCCCCTTTCACCACATCCTCACCAGCATGTGTTGTCACTTGAGTTTTTGATCTTAGCCATTCTCACAGGCATAACATGGAATCTCAGTCATTTTGATTTTCATTTCCCTTATAACTAAGGACATTGAGCATTTCTTTAAGTGCTTCATCAATATTCAATATTCCTCTGTTAAGATTTCTCTGTATAGCTCTGTATCCCAATTTAAAATTGAATTATTTGGTTTGTTGGTGTTTAATTTCTTGAGTTCTTTATATATTCTGGATATCAGTCCTTTGTCAGATGTAGGATTGATAAAGAACTTTTGCGAATCTATAGACTGTTGCTTCATTCTATAGACAGTGTCCTATGCTTTACAGAAGCTTTTCAGTTTCATGAGGTCCCATTTATTAAGTGTAGATCTTAGAGCCTGAGCTGCTGGCTTCCATTCAGGAAGTTGTCTCCTGTACCAATTAGTTCAAGGCTCTTACCCACCTCCTCCTCTAGGAGATTTAGTGTATCTGGTTTTATACTGAGGTCTTTGATCCACTTGCATATGAGTTTTGTGGAGGGTGATAAATATTGATCTATTTGGATTTTTCTACATATAGACATCCAGTTAGACCAGTACCATTTGTTGAAAATGCTGTAGTTTTTCCACTGTATGGCTTTGGCTCCTTTTTCAAAATTCAGGTGTGCATAGGTATGTGGGTTTATTTCTGGATTTTCAATTCAATTCCATTGATCAAGCAGCCTATTCCTATGTCAGTACCATGCAGTTTTTATTACTATTGCTCTGTAGTATAGCTTGAGGTCAGGTAGGAGATACCTACAGAAGTTCTAATTTTAAATAGATTTGTTTTAGCTATTATGGACTTTTGTTTTTCCATATGAAGTTTAGAATAGTTCTTTCAAGGTTTGTGAAAAATTGTGTTGTTATTTTGATGGGGATTGCATTGATCTGTACATTGCCTTTGGTAAGATGGCCATTTTTACTATGTTAATTCTACCAATCCATAAGGATGGGAGATCTTTTCATCTTCTGGTATCTTCTTCAATTTCTTTCTTCAGGGACTTGAAGCTCTTGTCATACAAGTCTTTGACTTCCTTGGTTAGAGTTAGTCCTAGATATTTTATATTATTTGTGGCTATTGTAAAGGGTGTGGTTTTCCTAATTTCTTTCTCAGCCCATTTGTCGCTTTTATACAGAAGGGCAACTGATTTTTTTAATTAATTTTGTATCCAGCCACTGCTGAAGGAGTTTATTAGCTGCTGGTGTTCTCGTGGAATTTTGGGGGTTGCTTATATACAGTATCCTATTATCTATTAATAGTGATACTTTAACTTCTTCCTTTCTGATTTTTATCCCTTTGATTTCCTTTAGTTGTCTTATGGTTGTAGCTAGAACTTCTAGTGCTTTATTGAAAAGATAAGGAGAGAGTTGGCAGCTTTGTCCTGTCCTGATTTTGGTGGAATTGCTTTGAGTTTCTCTTCATTTAGTTTGATGTTGGCTATCAGCTTGCTGTATATAACCTTTATTATGTTTAGATCTTGGCCTTGTATCCCTGTTCTCTCCAAGACTTTTATCATGAAGGGGTGTTGGATATAGTCAAAGGCTTTTTCTGCATCTAATGAGATGATCATGTGATTTTTTTTCATTCAGTTTGTTTCTATAATGGAATACATTGATGTATTTTTGTATGTTGAACCATCCCTGCATCTATGGGATGAAGCCTACTTGATCATGGCAGATGATGTGTTTGATGTGTTCTCATTTCATTTAAAACATTTTTAAAAGAATTTCAAGTTAGCAGAGCAGTGAGGCTCATGTGGTGTTTCTTAGCTGAGAGGTAGGTGTGTGGGTTCTAGAGCTACGAAAGCAGGGCTCTCTAGCCAGTATTGGATGCTACCTTCTCATTTCTTGCCACTCTGGCATCCTTCTCCTTATTCACTTTTCCACAGACTCCTGGAAATCCCTTTTCTAGAGAGTAGAACCGTATCTGTGTGTACATTTGCTATCCTTGGGAATTTTGGCTCCACCACTGAGAGATTTCCCATGGTCCCACCGGTGACTACATCCATGAGTTGATAGGCAGCATTAACCAGACTTAATGGTTACCACAAGAAAAGGAAGAGTTGAAGAAGAGGAAGATGAGGACATGAAGTTGGGAAGGATATGTGAGAAGTCAGAGAGGAAGAATGGAGAATGGAATATATTTTATTGTATATATGCATGAAATTCTCAAGATTAAAATAACAAAAGTAGGAAATGTTGCTTTAATATGAATGAAACCAGGAGCAGGAAGACAGTGTATGCAAAAGATCACACTGAATATTTAGAGGTTTTCAGGGAAGATTCTCACAAGCTAATCAATATCTGGGGAAAAAAAGGAAGTATGGTTCTCATAGCTGCTAACATTGCTTTAAGATCTCATAGCTAAGAGTGGCAGAGATGGACCATCAACAGAGACCTGCTAATTCAGAACTACCATTTTTTGTTGTAACCTGTAGAAAGAATCTCTAGTGTCTGTATGGAAGTGCTACCTGTCAATAAAAACTGACGGCCTATTAGCTGAGGCCAGGAATAGCAGGTTGCAGATCTGGAATTGAGAGAGAGGAACTCTAGGATACAGTTTCTCCCTGGCTCTGAGGAAAATGGACGTGTGAAACTGGAGGAGAGGTAACCAGCCATAAGGCACACTTAAGGTAGATAAACGGGTAATTAATTTACAAGCTAGTCAGGCAACGAGTAAGAGCTTATGGCCTAGACATTTATTCATAAATACAAGACCTCAGAGCCATTGCTTTGGGATCTGGCATGCAGGAGGGAACACCCGCATTTACATTTATTGACGATGTTAGGCCCTGTTTTGTTTCCTACAAAGAATGGACGTGTATGAAATGTTGGCTAAATCATGGATCTGTTTCAACAACCATCTCTTTTCAGGGAAGAGAGGATTATGTAGTTGGTGCATTGCAGTTGCTTTTGGGTTACTGTACATCATGACCTCATACGGGGTCAAATAGCTGAATGAGTGAGCCATGAAAACTTCGGCAATAGTACAACATTTCTGGATGTGCCACAACTAAAAGCCAGTTTAAAGAAACAAAATACAAACCAGAATGATGTGAAACGAACTGAAGTGTTTCTGGAAGTCTTTACCCACAATGCATTGTGCGACTTCTTTAACTAAAGCCTTGTTCTGGATACATAAGACTTAACACTCTGCCTTCCCCTACCATAATACCACATGACACTGTCGCACGTGCTCTGAGACACCTCAGCTCGGGTTCAGCATTGTCATTTTGTAATGTCTTGCTTTTACTACACATATTATGTTTTCTGCTCTTCTTGAAACATAATGGTTTAAGTATGGGAAAACAAAGACTTTTCATACTCAGCATTTCAGCATCAAATTACTATATGTTTAGATGTATTGAATTAGAATGTTTCATTTTTTTCTTTAATTTTTTCTTTTGTATTTTGAGATTATAATATAGTTTCATCACTTCTTCCTTTTCCTCCCTTCAAAGCTTCCCATATACTCCTTCTCGCTGTCTTCCAATATAGGCTCTTTTTCTTTAACTGCTAATATATTCCTGAATAATAGAAGAATGACCTGCTCAGTGTATATGTGTAATGTTACTTGTATGTTTATGTTTTCATGGATGACCATTCGTTAGTGGATAACCAATTACTGTGTCATTCCCTGGGGAAAAGGAGTCAGAAGGAGCATAAGATCCAGCGGAACAAAGAGTTTGCTGGAAGACTGTGTCTCCTCAAAATGCCAGAAGCCGCCCCATGGAGTCTCACCAGTGTGAGTGCCTAAGCATGCAATGAGCAAGGATGACACCAAAGGATATGCGAAGACAGGCTGGGGAGAGTCCTGGAGGCTTCAACTCTAGACAGCAAACTAAGGGTTGCTAAGACCAGACAGAAGAGTCTTTCTCAGGGAAGACCAAATCGCTTTTAAGATTCTTTTAAAAGGAGACCTTTCCATCAACTTAATAAAGTATAGTTATAAAAAGAGAAGATGCAAAGCCTCCACCAGCATCCCGCTGCTAAGGAGAGTGGAGGCCCTTGTCTTTCAGTGTCTGCTTACCTCACTCAGAACTCCCAGCTTCACTCATTTTCCTCAGTTTACTTCCTGCATGTTTTAGTTGGCTTGAGTTTAATTTTTTTAAAAAATGTTAAATGAATTTGGCTTGGGATTAGGACAGAATTTCTCTGAATTTCTGAATCAACGTCTCTGTCATTCTCCACTCCACATTTATGTGAAGTAGCGTTTTCAGCATTCATAAATCTAAAAATCGAAATATTGATCCCACCCAAAAAATGGCGAAGGCGGCAACACCCAGCAGTATGATGTGCTCATGTACTTAATTCTTTAAGTAAAAGCAAGCATGCCCATCTCATTGGTATAATGACATGGTTGAGAATTTTGGAATTTTTATTTAAAAACACAGAGAGAGAGAGAGAACTATTAGAAGAATGTGCTTTTGTTTGTTTAATGTGTAGGGATTTGGGGCTGCTTCGGACTGTCTGCAGCAGCTGACCATGATTTGCCTTGTGCTCTAGTAGAAGCATGGTTTTGCCAGCTGCAGATAATTTCTGCAATTGTGTGATGTTTGGAATTCTGGGAACATTTCAAAGTGTATATAAATTCAAGGGCCCCGAGAGGTGAGTTGGAATTGTTGGTCATTTAAGGAGGTTTATTGCAGTTTTTCCGTTCTCCCTTTCTCTCTCCCGCTCTTTGTCTTTCTTTTCTATCCTCGTTTCTCTCCTGTCTAGTGTTAAGGGTGAAACCTGGAGCATAAAGGGTGGAAAAAAGAACCCACAGAGTAGCAAAGACCAGCTGCACGTTAGTGTGCAATCTTTTCTGTCTTTAATACAGGGGGAAATCTATGTATTTCAAACTATTTCTTTAATATAAACATTTATGGTTTGTTATAAGTAAATGTTTGATTTGTACCTATTTTGTATTTTGTGTATTTCATCTTATACACACCTCTATCTGGAGCTGAATGAAACTTTTTCAGGCAGAAGGGAGTAGCAAATGGGGAGCATTTAGGAAGCCCTGACTTCCAGAACTAAAGCCTTCATTTGTTAAAAAAAAAAAAAAGTAGTTATAGATTCATGTAATGTCATCTCACAAGTAATCTGCTTTATTGATTATGAAAACTATGTGACTAAACATACTTGAACATCTATATACAGAAAATAAGCTTAAGGATTTTTCTGCCTTTCTTTCCTATCTGTCCAGGAAGTTTCTAGACATACTATTTTTTTTTTCTGGTTGTGCATCATGCGAACTGTAGGTTCTCATCCTGTTCCTGACTGAGGTCAGCCTCTGCAGAGAACAGGGATTTTAATTGTAAAGGCTTTGTTGAGTCTGTGTCATCATTATTTATGACTTTGTTCTTGTTCTATATTGCCTGTGTCTAGAATAAGAAACATCACACGCACTTGTCCTGTGTGAACTTCGATGATTTGTTGTTTTAATTAAGGAAATTTTAAGGCATTGATGCAGAGTAGCACAGATGATCCCAAACAAAACATAACTATCCAGGAGGACAAGCCACAAATCTGATGTGAGCCTGCCTGCCTTGAAAAGCCACGATTATATCCTGTGTCCTCTAGGAAGATGATCACTTTCCACACAAATGGTCAAGAAGCTTGAGCATCCTTTGTTTCCCGGAGGGAAGTATATATCTGAAATCTGGCGCAACCCACTAAATGTCAGTGCATTACACACAAGGGGAGAACAATGAAGAAAAAGAAAATACATGAAATTAGACATATAAATTGGAGGAGCTTACTTGCCTTGAGGGGAAGGATCGTGGAATAACTGCTGGCACCCTTGAAAATATCGCTCCCGTACCTCATTATGCCACCTAGATTCCCAACCTGTCACATCCGATGAGGTTTTTGCAGACCAGTGATGCTAGGCCTGTCAGCCTGATAGTCTAATTTGGAACGACTTTCACGGCCCCATTTGTAAAGCTTCCTGCAAAGCAACGAGGGAAGCCTTGGCAGGTGTTCTTTCTAACTCCATTTACTAAGAATATTTTAAGATTTTGGTGAGAAAGGTGTGGTGCCCCTGACGCGCAGGGCATCCAGGCATTCTTGATGCTGTTCATGATTTAAAAACAACACTAGCAACACCAAATCCCCAAGGTCTGAGCACAAAAATTCACGTCTGATTCCATAAGTAGGAAAATCGTGTTATTTATAGTGCATTCAAGTTCATTATCCTACTTATAATTTGTTGCAATTAACTAAATACATTGTTAATTCTGTTGCTTTTCAGTAAGACTGATTATAGATATCAGGCTGGTTTTCTTTGTTTGTTTGTTTATTTTTTGGTTTTGTTTGTTTGTGTTTTTTTTTCCAGGGCTGGGTGAGTTGGCCTTCTTATGTTAAAGAAAGTTCAGGGATCAGATAGCAACTACCTAATGCACATCTGTACTCCTGGGTATTTTCCAAGGAATTCTTGGAACTCTGTGTCTTTCCAGAGAAAGGAATTAATTTTTCTCCCAGTATCTGCTCACCGGAAGAGGAGTGCATTGTGCTTGAGTCCTTGAAACTCCTCCCTAGATTTTGTTTCAACCTTGGTTTGTGGGCAAAATCAGTGATAGTGGAGGCTGGAAGACACAGGCATTGAAGCCTCCTACTGGGTGGAAGACTAAAGCATGGTGATTCTGTTCGACATAATCAGGTAGTTGTCATAATCCTGAACTATGGAAATCCTTGAGGCCCAAGAAGACAGAGAGTAATTTCCACTTAGAGGAAGAGGATGAGTCACTGCCCTTCCTTCCGCCTCCCTTAAAAATGCCCGTGTTCTTTCAGGGATCCCTGCCACCCGTCATCAGGAAACTCCAGGGACAACACAGCTGAACTTTTTGTGGTTAGTGGATTCACAGCAGCCTAATCCACCAGCTCTCGGCAGGTGTGATGTTTGTTGTGAATATACCTTTGATCTTGCGTCTTTGCAGAGAGCCCAGTGAGGACAGAGGAAGTGCATAGATGACACAGGAGCCTCTGCATAGCCCTCTGGTCATACTTCCAACTTATTTTGGGCATGATCTTTTCCTCTTCCTCTTCCTGTAGCTCTCAATGTGTGTCCTTGTATTCATGCTCCACACAAGTATTCCGGTGTCTGTTGTGTCCCCCTCCCCATTCATTTCTTTTCCTAGACAGACAAGAATAATTATTTCTGTTCTCATTTTCCTCTTTATATGGCCTCTCTGTGAGCATCATTAGGTTACACTATTACATTCCAAGAGCTATGCATTTGATTTAGGTGAATTTGCTAGGAATAGCAGTAACCCTGCTTGATTGAAGAGAAACCTCTCATTTGCTCTCTTGCTCTCTCTCTCTCTCTGGCTTTCTCCCTCTAGTTGAGTACAAAGAATCTGCAATCTGCTTCCAGTCATCACTGCTGACACATCAAAGAAATATGGCTTTAATTTTTTCTAAGAAAAAAAAATGAATCATGTAGTGTTCCCCATACAGACAGTACCCTCCTCTGTTAGATGGCTGTGCAATCTTAAATCCTGGGTCCCATTTTATATGCCAGTGATGGTCAACCGATCAGTACTGTGCAGTGCAGAGCACCACCACACCAGGACATGACCTCATCTGATCTGAGAAACTGAGTTGGGGTTGAGCTGGGTCAGTGTTTGCGGGAACATGTTTCCGGTGAGAGCTGAGAAAATCTCAGGAAGGGACAACAGTTTCTCATTCTGCACAACAGCCCTCTTTGATGAGAACACTTCAGTTGAAAATTCAAAACCAATGATAAGCTTATTATTGTCACGGGAAAACCACTTAGTAGAAAACAACTTCATCTTTTTATGAATAAGCAACAAGACACATCAACTAAATTGCAAAAGAGAAAAAGTTCATTCATAGTTCATTTTTGTGTCAGGAAGTGAAAATAAATGAATCCTTTTTTTTCCCTCCCCAAATGGATAATTACCAAGGGTGGCGGTTACAAGCAGAGCATTTCAGCTTCTTCCCCATTGCTCTACTCAGTTTTTCTAATGCAGCGTCTGTCATTTTAAGACCTTCAATATCCTCGTGAATCATACCTATTTCCAAAGGCTTCCAGAGAAATGCAGAAAACTTGCTAACCAAGGATCACAAGCCATTGAGCCAGCACTCAGGACCCAGAATATCTCACCAAACAAAGCAGCCCATTCTCCAGTCGCTTAAATGAGCCAGGGCCTTTTGTCACATTGTGACGAGGCAGAGGAGGGTGTTAGGAGGCAGCAGAAGATGAATAATGAGAAACAGCACTTAGGCCTGAATTTAGTAATTATGTTCTGCCCACTAAAGGTCCCTGTGAGCATCACTGGCACTCAGTCTTTCAGTGTCTCATGACTCATTACTTGGATACACTCTTGCTTGTTATCCAGCCCACTGTGAGGGAGCTGTATCTTAAAGCTCAGGGAACAATTTCCCTTGAGTATGTGTGCAGGTGGATGAGCCAGTTGTGGGAGTCTGAGGCTGTTTCTGTGACAGGAAGATTCCTGCAGGTTTGTTTCAGCTGCCACAGAAATGACTCTGATGAATATGGATTATACTTTGCTTTAGTATTGTCCTTGCAGGCATCTCCATCAACATGTATGCATGCACACACATACACACACAAACTGACACACACTCATGCAACCCACACACTACCCAGCTCTGCTCTTAAATAAGGTCAGGTAGCTACATTTTCTGGAATCAACACCAGGCAAAGAAGCCTTCTGGACTGTGTGTTTGTGGGATAGCAGAGAAAAGAAGAAACAGAGAATGTGTGTTATAAACCTGAAGAAATATGGCTTAAAACGAAAAGGTAAAGTAAAAAGAAAAGCGTGTTAATAGAAGCTACGGACATGAGCAGTGAATCATACCTACAAATACATAAATCGAGTAAGTAATTTTAACTACATTGGACATGCTCATGAAGAGAAAAAATGTGAAGAAAATGAAAGTAGCAACTTGGAAAAAGAATGCAGGTATAACATTAGGTCTCTGGCAGATCTTGGAAGATATGCACAAAAAGCAAATATACTTCTAGTCTTGCGGGATATACATGGATTTATTGTATTTAAGGTAAATTGATGTCCCAGGGATGCATGTCCAAAACTGACATTCTTCAAATTTATGCAATGTCCAGTTATGTTTCTACACTTTTAGAATGGTTTCTGGTTTCAGAAATCACTGTTCTATACCCTGTCTTAGAACCTAACAAAGAATACCAGCACCCGAAGAGCCGCAAAATGCCTCCGTGGTGCCAGTGCCTGTGAGGCGTGGCTGCCATTTTCCCCTACTGTACTTGAGAAAGAACTTTTGTGTTTGTTTCTGTGTCATGTTGTATTTTGTCCGACAGCCACTGCTTTAGGAGTCTTCTGTGGGTCCCAGGTGGAGAAGCAGGCAGGATGGACCCACCTAAGCACATGAGGTTGAGCCTTGTATCCTTCCTCAATTGCTAGTGGAGCCAAGGAAATGCCTTTATCAATGCTCCTAAAAACAGGTTTCTCCCTGGTTCTTCAATTGATCTTTTCCTTTTGAAGCTTTTCAAGAGTCAGGTTAACAGTGTTTTTATATAATTATTATTTCAAAAATAGTAATCCTTAATTAAGCCTTTATCAAAATAGGCTGCATAATATCAGTATAAAGATGTATCTTGAATATATCTTCTGTGTTCACTGGCTTATTTATTAAAGAAACTTTTGTAGCAGGAGGTTTTGGTTTCTTTAAAAACCCAGTTATGTTATGTGAATATGTTTTTGTTTTAATCCCAGGAGTGGGAAATGAGGCTGTTTTAGATCTATGATTTGTCTCATGCTCTAGCAGAGGCATGATTTTGCAAGCTGAGGAGAGTTTGCATCTTGAATTTTGGGGAATCTTATGAATGCCAAAGCCCTGAAGAGGACAGAGGTGGTCCAGAGCCATTGCTGCTGCTCTCCCTGCTTCTTTCCTGCTGCTGTTCCTTGCTGCTGCTGGATCTTGACGCTGCTTTTGCTCATTGTTTATTACTTTTTGCTGGAGTGCTGGCTGCAACTTGCCCCAAGGAACTCATCACCCCTAATCATCAGGAGACCTACCCCCTTCTCCTCTATCATTCTTTCTCTCCTACCTAGTGATGGGGGGGGGGGGGTTGGAAGGCATTGGGGTGGAGAAGGGCAGTAGGTAAAAGAACCCAAAGAAGTAACCAAAAAGTACAGTTACAAAATTTGATAAATAAGTGAAGAATACTTAATGTTTTGTTTTGAAGGCAGGAAAATAAAGTGTTGTGCCTCAAAGAACTCCTGTCACACAAATATTGCAAAGGGCTGCCTACTATTTTGGTGTACCAGTTAGTGAAGAATTGTTTTGCTAATCGCAGTTTAACTAAAAAATTAATGAATTCCTGTTTGCTACAGATATGGCATTACATGGTCAGTAGCTGCTAGAGTTTGGATCTGGAGGCTCCCAGAAGGCTCTGTTATTAAGACTTTGGTTCGAGGACCGTGGCACCAGTAAAGATGATAAGTCCCTTAACAGATATAGAGTGATGGGAGGGTTTTCCAGTCATTGAGGTCATGGCCTTGAAAGGACTGTGAAATTTAGGAATCTTCCTGTCTTTCATGTGAATCTGGTCCTGAGGTAAGAGCCTTTGCTCAAGTACAGATTTCTTGTTGTTTCTTAACACAGGTCCTGAACTCTTCAAAGCCAGCACATCCCAGGCTGCAACTGCCTGAACTGTGAACCAAAATAAGCTTCTCTTCATCAGTTGCTTATCATGAATATCTGTTACAGTGATAGAGAGCTCATGGACACAGTCGTATCTCAGGTTAATGTGTGCAGACATCTTGATAGCAATGTGATGATTAATTAGCTTAAATAGGAAATGGAGAAAAGGGTTACAAAAGACATTTATTAGTTTTGTTTGTTTGTTTTAAATGAATAATCTAATATGTATCTTCACTTCGTGCATTTCTATGGTCAAGAATTAATAGCATACCATTAAGTATTATCAACTGCAGTCTTATGAATGGAGTTGAAATTATTTAAAGAGATTTAAGTAACATGACCTAAAATATTTTTAGGTTGCAGGTAGGCTTCAATGCCAGCTGGCTACGTGTGGAAAATCACATCACTGGTGACAAGTAATTCCAGGTTTGTGAAATTATAGATGAGTACTACTGTCAACCTTGGCCAGCAACAGTCCCCTCTGCATTGCTCAGTAGTTAATGCAGAGGCTAGTGACTGGTCCAATGCTAAGAACAAGTGACTATCGAGTGCTTCTACCTAAATGGGACATCTATATCAACACTCCTGAGGCTTTAGAAGCAGTTTATTCTGAGGAACAGGAGCAGAATACAAAGGGTTGTGCTTCAAAGTACAAACTCCCATGACACAAATAGAAGAAAACCAGAATGGAACATCAATACAGAGCAGGCAGAAAGAGTGTCAAGAGCTGGAGGGTAAGAAGAGCACCAGGAAATGCTGCTGTCTTCTAGTTGGGACATGGCTCTTATACTCATGGACTCTTGGCAGATATGGTCACCTGCCCAAGTCCTGTCAAGAGCATGCCAACAAGATCAGTCAACATTCCAATAGGCAGCACTAATTGAGCTCAGTAGGTAAAGAGAAGGGGGTGCATGAGGTAAAGGCAAAGAGGACAATATCCAGGGGTGCCTAAGCAGAGTGGGTACAGAGTTGGGATTAGAATATAATCAAGACATCCTGAGTGATGTATCCCAAAAGCAGAAAGACATATGGTATATACTCATTTATATAGACCTATAAGATAGGATAAACATACTGAAATCTATACACATAAAGAAGATAAACAAGAAAGAGGACCTGGGATAAGATGATCAATCCTCACTTAGAAAGACAAATGGGATGGACATTGGATGTAGGAGAAAACAAGTAACAGGACAGGAGACTACCACAGAGGGCCTCAGAAAGACTCTACCTAGCAGTGTATCAAAGCAGGTATTAAGACTCATAACCAAACCTTTAGCAGAGTGCAGGGAATCATATGAAAAAGGGGGAGTAAGACCTGGAGAGGACAGGAGCTCCACAAGGACCAAATATATCAGGGCACAGGGGTCTTTTATGAGACTGTTTCTCCAACCAAGGACCATGTATGGCTATAAACTAGAACCCCTGCTCAGATATAGCCCATGGTAGCTCAGTATCCATGTGGGTACCCTAGTAAGGGGATCAGGGACTATTTCTGACATAAACTCAATGGCTGACTCTTCGACCTTCCACCCCCCCCCCGAGGGAGGGGCAGCCTTGCTAGGCCACAGAAGAGGACATTGCAGCCAGTCCTGAAGAGACCTGATAAGCTAGAGTTAGGTGGAAGGGAAGGATGTCCTCCCCTATCAGTGGACTTGGAAAGGGGCAGGGAGGAGATGAGGGAGGGATGGTGGGGATTGGGAGGGAATGAGAGAGGGGGCTATGGCTGGGATACAAAGTACATAACCTGTGATTAATATAAAATAAAAAAATAAATAAAATGACTGCATCAACTGAGAAAAAAGAATATAATCAAGATACATTGTTTACATGCATGAAATTGTCAAAGAATAAATAAGATCTCTATTTTTTGGAAAAGACTAGAAAAAATGAATAAACAGTATATATGCTGTGTTTGTATGTCATAATTAACAATCTCAAGCTCACTGCTTTAGGCCAGTCAAAACCTAACACATGTTTCTTTCTCATTATGAAGTACTTAATGCTATATGGTAAATATATGGGGAGTGAATTTTATATGAAGCCTCAATGTCAAAATATTTATAAAGAGGGAAAGTTTGACTTAAATATGAAATGAAGATATTTGCACTGTAGAAACAGCTCGTGGAGAATGTGAAAAGATAGCATCAAAGGGTTCTTAAACATCTACAAGGAATTGTTGAGACAAGTAAGAAACAACAGGATGAAGAAAAGAGGGTTCAACAGAACTCCATCCCCAAATATAAGAAATTCGTCAATGCACAGAACATTAGTCCACCTTTCTGTTGGTCAAGTAAATATAAATGAAATCAGCAATGAGCTACCACTTTTGATCATCAAATTGGCATAGAGTCCATGTATATGGGTATTGAGCAAAACACTGCCAGGATTATAATCACAGAAATTAGTACTAGTAAAAACATCTTAGAAGTCTGTTTGTAAAAGCGCAGGCATTAAAGATAGATGTTCCTGGAAGTAACACTTCTAATAATAAAAACATAACCATTTTTAAATCACCACATTATCAAATGAATTGCTTGGTCCATGTAGCAAAAAGATGAGCACATCATTAGAAAAAATTAGGATTTTCAGATCCTGATGAGGAAACATGGTTCTGTGCCTTAGCTGGGGTTTCTGTTGCCATAATGAAACACCATGACCAAAAAGCAAGTTGGAGAGAAATGGGTTTATTTGGCTTACACTTCCATATTGCTGTCCCTTACAGCTGGATCTCATGGAGGCATTTCCCCAACTGAGGCTCCTTTCTCTCTGATGACTCTAGCTTGTGTCAAGTTGGCACAAAACCAGCCAAGACACTCTGAGTCATTACTAAGTGTAAACACAGGTCATAAATGCATCTTCATATATGTGATTGCATTCTTAGGTGAGCATGCACACGTGTGTGTGTGTGTGTGTGTGTGTGTGTGTGTGTGTGTGTATGTGTATGAGTCTGAGTGCCCTTTGGCCTCAGGGATATCCTTACACCGCTTGGAGTACCCAAGTGAAGTAGAAGATGGGCTCTAATGGACATGCCCCCATCACCATCCTGCACTTCGCTGTCACTGTGCGATTCTGAAAACCTCTTCCTGGACACAGTCCGAACCTTCATTCTGGACTCCTTGATTCTTTTGTCAATACATTTCACCAGGCCATTCTCAGCATAGTGGGCTCAGTGGCCTTTACAGGATTTTGGTGACAGATATATCAACACTTCTCTCCTCGGTGGCTTCCTGTTGCACACTAGATGAAGTTTCAGTTGTTAGCCGAGCTTACAGGGAGCCTTGCGATCTCAGCCTCCCCAGCTTCCCAAGCTTCCCAAGGCTCATCATCCTTGCCTCACTGGGCTCTAGTCTCTTTGTCCTCTGTCACTTACTTATTTTATGGGACACAGTTTGTTATTTATGAAGTTTTTACTCATGCCTTCCAGCTTTTCCAGAACAGTTCAGAAGACTCAGCTATTCTTCCAGATTCTACAGGACTTCCTCAGAGAAGTCCTTTCCTGGCCTTCTTTAATAAGTAAATTAAACTCTAACCAGGTTCTCAGTTGTGATGGTCTTTTTATTCTGTGGACTTTGCACAGTTGGAGGTGCTATATGGTCCTGTGCACAGTGTTTGCCTCTCTGCCCGAGTAAGAGTCATGAAAGGACTGTTATAGCAGTCACACCTTTAAAACAAAACCAACCAACCAACAAAAATTATGATATAGATTCTTAGCACAGTGCCTAGCAGAATAGGTATCTCTAAATGAATGAAAAATAATCTTAACCTCTCATTGTTGATTTGTGGTTTTGAAAACGCTCCCTTGGAACAATGAGGTATCTCATAATGTATTACAAAGAAAACTAGAACACAAGATCAGACAGCCATGTGAAAGCCTTTAAGTTCACAATATGAACTTGCATTATGAGTTAGTGGAAATATCCGTGGACGCCACTTACAAAAATAGTCTCTTTCTGGCCCATTTGCTTTCCATCCATAGGAGAAAGGGTGTTTCAACCCTGCTGAGCATTTGTGCTGCTAGAATCCCAGTTACCAGGGGAACCCAGCATCACTCTTTGTTAGATGATCCTGTCTTGACTCATATTTTATATCTGGGAAATTAGCATGCATACCCTTTTACCTTTATAAATAGGACCCCAGATGATCTGTTCTTACACCCTCCAAGTTTAGAAGTTTCCTTTTGATGAAGGAGGTGGTGAGATGGAGGAATGTAGGAGAGCCCTCACCAAAAATAATCCTCTGAGAGGGAAAGAAACAGAAATCTAATCCTGTGCTCTGAGTCAAGTACTCTTTAAATTTCACAAAGGGCTTTATTAATGTGCACGCTGACTTCCCAAGCTCTAAAGGCTACATTCATCCTGACCTCATTTTCCATTTCTACTAGAAACACCTGCATATGCACTAGATATCAGTTCCAAGTGTTTTACACTAGGTATTAATTAAATTGCTTTGATCATGTACAATAGAAACCAGGTGATTACAAAAAGATGTAGAAATGCTTTAGATTCTAAGATATCAAAGATGACTTGAACAGGAAATCACAAGAGAGGATAGAAAAAGCACTTTCCCAGTTTCATAGACCTTTCCTCAGAAGTTCTGGAATGGCTGTGTTATTTTCTGTGGGTTGTAATTCTCAAGGAGGCTCTGATTGTTCCATCTTCTACTTAGGATCCCATGTCAGTGTCTCCTTTGAGTACTACCAACAAGAGCCAGCCAGCTCTGGGACCGTAGTATGCAAAGAAGTGTTTGGAAAACACCTTAGTTGCAGCTCACTCATCCACACCGACTGTGGGCTCTATTCAAAGCCTTCAATTGTTGAAAGAGAAAATGAAATTATCAGGGGAAACTCACCAAACCTTGAAATATCTGTATCCCTTATTTAAATACATTTATTTTAGAATAGAATTCTACAATGACATATTTTTAACGTTGTCCAAATACTACGGTAGCTATAGGAAATTGAGGCACACACATGAACCCATATAGTTGAGGGTGGATGGTTTCCCTTAGAAAAATACAGCTTAATTTTTTGTTGTTGTTGTTTACCAACTAGACGGGAAAAAAATAGAATGTTTTCTAGTGCATACACTAACTCCTCAGCTTTGGCTACTTTTCTCCATGCTCATATACTTAGATTCTCCTTATTACAACTGAAGACAATGTCTTGATCTGAGGCCCAGGGTGACCCCAAATTTATGACCATCTCATCTCAGGATCCTGGATACAGGGACATGGGCACATGCCACTGTGGCTGACTTTACCTCCAGTCACATTTCCACCCTTTTCTTTGTCTCATATCCCATTACCTTTGTCACGGTACACCGTGGCTCTTTGTCATTCTCAAAGATTGACACTGCCCATTCATTCTTGCCTAGAGTCAGTTGCCTCCTGTTTCCCACCGTGCGTGTGCTGTGTGGTGACTGCCAAAATCAGGACTTCTCCTTTAAGTATAATTTAAAAAACAATTGATCCGGCTTTTTTTTTCTACTTAGTCAAATCTAGTCTCCTCTCGCCAGCATCAAGTCCTTCGACAGGCTACCACCCTTGCCATCACATCCTTGGCGTACGTACACACTCATATCTAGAAGTTAGCCTCCTTATTGTCCTCCTCTGATTATATCTTCCCATCTGCTCCTACACTTGGATTACGTTTGTTTGTTTGTTTGTTTTTTCTACTGCTCTAGGAGGCCATATCCCTCATATTTACCAAATAAATATCGGCTTATTACTTTATCAGCTTATTAATCTAAACTCACCTCAAGAGTTAGCTTTTTATGAAATCCACCCATGCCTAAAATATGTATTTACTTTTGGATTACCCTGTTCTTTAATGGGTACTTGAAATTTGAAAGCAATGTAGCAGAATATAAAGGGTTTAATATTCATTCAGTATTTTAGATAGATATATATTATATATTCAACCAATTAATACATAATATTAATGTCATGGCTGATGTTACTTAGCACAATAGAGATAGAAAGAATAAGACAGATAAAGACTCTCATGGTAGTTATTTATGGTGGAAAAGACAGGTTGCATCCTGGGAAAGGTGAGAAGTGTCAAAAATGAAGAAAGACACCAGACTCCAGCAGAATTTGAAAACCAAGAGCTAGGGAAAGTAGCCTGATAATTTCTTAAGTTCCTCCTCAGCCTTCTCTCTCTCCTGTGCTACACATTGCTGATTTGATTTTCAGTGCACTGGGTGATCTTAAACTTATAGGGCAGAAGGTTTGCAGAGGACAGAAGGAAAGCAGAGACAATGGACAGGACCTGGGGAGGAAGTGATGGTGTATTGGGCCAGGGGAATAGCAAAGGAGCTGGAGCAATTATTTCCAGCCCTTGCACACTTTTCCCACTGTGTTAAAAGCCTCTATACACGGATGCATTGTTTTTACCCTTGAGCAATTCCACATGTAAAAGCACACAACAGATATTCCACAGACATCTGCCAACATTACTAGATTGAATGTTACCTCTGATTAATTTTTAACCAGTGGTATATGTAATGACTACTCTGACCATTCTTTTCTTGTTAAGTATTTCTCCATCGTCGTGATGGAAACTTGCACAATTAATTTTTTTATTATTTTCTGGCAAGGATATTCAGTAAAGACAAAACAGAGCTACTAAATTGAACCTTGCTAACATTTTTCAATTTTTAGATGTGTCCTCAATGTGTCACCTTATTTTAAGGATTTCCATAAGAAAACCTCAAGGCGATGTAAGAATGTTGAGCATTTTCTTTTTACCCCACTACGAGTGCTTGCATATATCTGGATACCATGGTAATGTTTCAAATGATTATTTATTCCCCAATGTATAGTTTTTGAGTAGGATGTGCCAATGATTAAAAACCTGCTAAATCTCAAGACTGCGCTCGGGTATGTAATTCATTTTTCTTTTTATAACTTTAACTTGACTGCTTGAGAACCAAGTTTTCACAAGTAACTTTTGAAAAAAATTGAATGAAATAGTTATGAGAGTAGCCCACAGAAATGAGCTAAGCCAAGCAAGCAGTGGTGTGTTCTTCTTGGGATAACTGCACAATGTATGGGAAGCTAAGGGTGTTCAGTTACCAGCGTAGATCCCTTTAAAAATTCACCAAGACAGTGAAAGGGTCATAATTAATGATGAAGATGAAAGCATTTTGGAAACATTTTAAATGGCTACATATTTGGCTTTTATTTAATAAATCACAATGGGTTTAGTTTATCATTGATTCAGAGCAATTCAAAGTTCTATAGCTGTTTTTCCTTTTAAGGATTATTTTTTGGACTGTATGACTAAAAGTCAGAGGTTATTTTCTCAACATCAAAGTCTACTACTACCTGCATCAATTTTCAGAAGAAACCGATAGGGAAGAAACAGATGATATGCAAAGCTTTTTTGGTGCTAAAAAATATGAAGTTCAATTTATGCAAGTTGGATTTCTATGACAAGGGAGGAAAAGACAGCCCAGAAATGACCATGTGCTCTGTGGTTCTGACTCTGTACCTAGCTGACCTCTTCTGAGGCAATGGTAAGATCCAGAGTCAGGCCTCCCAAGGCTGAGGTTACTTCTCTTTGGTTGCATCCTACTGGCTTGTCTTAGTTTTACTATACTCTTGTTGCTACTCCATTAACTGAGCTGTAGAAAATCTAACATGTTTCGATGAATTAACTACATTCCAGGAACTATTCTAAACAGTTAATAACACCCACAATTGTATTAGTGTCTATTCCATTATGGTAAGTGGGGCCCAGGGCAGCTTGCTAACACATCAGTACCACAGAGATACTGAAGGGTGAAGCTACCGGTTCCTGCAATGTGAAGAAGAAACACTTACCCATTGCTTTATTTGTAGCTACACTGTACTGAACATAAAATCATACAAGATTTAAAACTCAAATAGGGTTCTTAAAAATTGAATGATACATAACATTCCGATGATCATTTCTTGTTTTATAATAATAATTACTAAAGTTTCAGCATTAGGTACAGTTTGTTAATTTGGAGAAGTGTGTGTGTAGCTGTGCGTTTGAATATATGTAAAGACTAGAAGCAGATGCTGAGTATCTTTCTCAATTACTCTCTACCTTATATTTTGAGACTTGGTGGGTAACAGAACCTGGAGCTCAGTGATTTGCCAGGGCTACCTTGCCAGCCAACAAGTCCATGTATCTCCCTTCCTCAGTGCTGGGATTATAGGAATGCTTGTCACGCCTAGCTTCTATACAGATGCCAAGGCTCTGAACTCAGATCATGGTATTGCAGGGTGTGCACTTCACTCACTGAGCCTTCTCCTGACCTAGGAACATAATATCTCATATGACAGACTGCGCAGTTGTCTTGACATTGTTTGCACTTCCAGTGCCATCAATACAGGGCTTAGATACCTGACAGGAGCTTTAGAATTGAACGAATGAAGAATTTGTTGTGTGGGATGAAATATTGATTCCCAAATAAAGTTTGTGTTCCAGAAACGCTGAATGTTTTTATTAAGGTCATCAGGTGACCTGGACTGTTTCCCAATGTTCCACCCAATCATTCCTAGTCTCAACAATACCTTCACATAAGAAAAAGCATTGTGAGCCGTTGTAAATGGTGAGCTTACAGATGACCTTACTGTCTGTACAAGTGTTGTAGGCACTCAATTGCAGTTTTTGTGGAGAATCAATATTATTTTAATAATTGTGTGCATTATCACTCATTCAGATCAATTGCAGTTTTTAAATCTGAAATTCCAGAAACGCTTAAAATAAGACAACATTTTAAAAAGTCAAACTTGTGTTTCCCACTGTGTTTTCTGGCAACAAATCAGTTTCCTACCTTTGTGGTCAAACAGATGTAATGACTGAAGATCAATTTAATCTACGTATTTAGAAATAATTGTCAGGGAAAATATAACTAAAAGTTGGTTTAGCTTTCACATATCTCAACCTTACGTGTTCCAAGCGACATTTCAACCAAGAAATGCTCAAGCTGATGAACCTATATGTGCTTACTAATCAGTAAATTATCAGTTTGATCCCAACTCAACCCATTAACTTACTCAGATTGCTGTATTTACTGTTTTCACTGAATAGTATCAGATCCCAGGCAGCTGTATTGACTGTAAAGTTATTAACTTTCAAATAATAGGTTTTCTCACAAACCTCTAAATGCTTAAAGTAACTACAGGAGTTCATTTCTAATCTCAGTTATAGGAGATCATTTTCAGAGAACCAAGTTTAACAAATGTTCAGAGAGAAATATTCAGTGTTACATAATTCTTTTATTGGTCATTGGTATCTTCTTCCATAAGGTAAACTGGGTTTGGTTCATGTATCCAGGCAACCTGAAAATCACTATTGTTCACACAGCTTGGCCAGGCTTCCAGTTCACCTCAGGTTACATTTTGGGTAATATTGCTCTAAATCAAACAATCCTGTGTAATTCTTTCATAGGTAGCTTAAGTTGTCAACTGGACACACCTAGGAAGAGGGACCCACAATTGAGAAATTACTTCTATTAGATTGCCCTGTGGATAAGTTTATGGGGACATTTCTTCATTTATAATTAGTGTAGGAAGGTCCAGCTCACCTTTGTGCATGTGGGACTGGGTTGTAGAAGAAAGCAGGCTGAGGACTTAGCCATGCGGAGTAAGCCAGTGAGCAGTGTTTCAGTTACCGCTCCAGGTTCTTGCACTGAGCTTTTGCCCTGACTTCTCTTGATGAAGGAATCTAACTTGCAAACGAAATACATCCTTCTATCTCCAAGGTGCTTTTGGACATGGTATTTATCACAAGTCACAGAAAGCAATCTAGGGCAAACTCACCATCTGTTCCATATGTCTTTGCATTTCCTTTCCTCTAACAACTCTGCAGATTGTAGCTGCCATGACAGAGCTGATGCCTAAAAACTCTTGCTTATAAAACCCCAGAGAGTATGTGTAAATCTTCCCAGAGAAGCAGCAGGGGACAAAGTTGCTAAAAGAACTACTATAAAACTTAATGATTGGTTGAAAACACAGCCTTGTCTTGCTTTCTCTGGTCTGGGCATCAGTGAAGGTATCGTGCCAGTTTGTATAGTGTAACATGTATGTATGTTTTCAGATATGTTTTGGTATTGGATAACCAATTCATGTGCTCTTCTCTGAAGAAGACTAGTTCTCCCATTGTTTGCATTCCATTGCCTATAGTTGCCTGTAGGGTTGGCTCCCTTTGGACTTCCTACCTCTCCATGTTGGCATCTCTATTGTTCTTGTTCAGATCATGTTTATAAAGTCAGTCAGTCATGTTGGTGAGTCATGTTGGTGTAAGCTTCTGATATTCCTAGAAGAAGCTTCACACAGAAAATGCCCAGATCCTCTGTCTGTTATGTTACTTCCACCCTCTCTTCTACCATGTTCCTTGAGTCTGAGTATAGAAGTTGTGTTGTGAATGTATCCTTTAGGACTGGACTCCATAACTCTGCATTTTGATTAGTTGTGGTTTTCTGTACTATTCTCAGTCTGTTGCAAGTGGAAGTTCCCTTGATGAGGAGTTAGGGCTACACTGATCTGTGGATATTAGGAGAGATGTTTTGAGTGTAGTTAAGGATTTCTCTGGCTTGGTAAATCAGTGGTGGCAGATTCTCCTCTAATAACCATGACTTTACCTTCACTGAGTAATTAGCTAGCTTTCCAGTGTCAGGCATGGTTTATCTGTTATTGAGCAAGTCTTAAGCCCAATTAGAGAGCTGTTGTTTACTTCCAAGGTTTGCATGCCAATGCTGCTCCTTTACGGCCATTATCCCACGTTGGCCATTGGTGTGGCTCATAAGCATTATAACTGGGTAAAACAGTTGGTTGTTTCCTTCCTTTGGAAGCATGCATGGTGCCCTCTGGTACCATAAATACTGGTTCTAATGGAGGATACATTCAGATTAGCTCCAGTTAAGGTCCTCTGGGCCCTGAGTATAAAACACATGGTATCTTCAGCAATAGGGGCTTAACTTCCACCTCTGGGAAGAAGGAAGGGAAACAGCAGTAAACTGTAGTGTTTGGGAGAGACTCTTGGACAACCCTGACCAAGAACTCAAAAGAGAGCTTCTCATGCCTAGTGTTTGGGTTTTTGTTAGATGGCCTTTGGCTCTTGGAGGGAGCTTTGTCAGTCCAGGTGACAAATATCATTAAAACATATAGGTGGATCCAAGATGGCTACCCCAGGAGGACACTGTGTCTGAGGAACAGGACAGTAGTGTAGGCACAGCAACTGGGAGACTGAGATCTGGGACCTAAAACACCAGCGTTTGCGACTGCCAGGTGAGCGGAATTCCTATGGTGGGGAATTCAAGTGGAAAAGTCCAAGGGACACCCAGCTATTCCCCGGAAAAACTCTGGTGGGTGACAGGCTGCACACAGCCGCACTGGGCACCTAAGCCGACATTCTGGGCTGGGTCACACAGTACCCGGGACAGACGGAGTTTCACCCAGATACCGAGGGCTACACTGGTCAGACTCACACCCCTAGGCGCGCCCAGCCACCACCCCGGATTGGGACTCATAGTATCAAGTCCAGACTGAAGTGCCCCCCAAATACCATCTCAGACCGTGGTGCACAGCCCCTGACCCAGAAGGAGGCGCCAAGACTCCAGTCAAGAGGAGAGCCCTTAGCAGCAAGCGCAGGTTGGAGTGTGGAGCCTCCTGACCAGAGCAGCACCCCCAGCTGACATCTCAAATAGGGACACTCAGACTTTGGCACAGAGTGAGAAGCCAAACCTCCAGATCAGAGGGGAGATCAGCCTGTGGTGCTCACACCTTCTAGCACAGAGCACGAAGCCGGGCACACAGATCCCACAACAGCTTTCAACTGAGGCAACAACACATACTATCAAACCACTAGAACTCCCTGATCTTCTTGAAGAATACTCCTGACACAAGAGATTGACAGTTCCAGTCTGAAGTTCAGCCTTAAAGCACAAACAGCCCCTTGATTATATATAAACAAATGCCCAGAAATCGGTGAAAGAACTTACCCAACAAAAATCAGGACACCATGGCCCCACCAGAAACACCCAAAAGCAATAGAGATTTTAATTCAGCGGAGACACAGGAAAATTATGTTAAAGCTATAATTATGCAGATATTGGAGAAACAAAAAGAGAGACAAAAAGAGGAAATACACAAGGCCCTGAAAGAAATGGAGAAAAATTTAACTGCACACTTAGAGGAACAATTAAAGATAAACAGAGAGGAAACAACCAAAATAGGAGACACAGTCAATCAGTTGAAGGAAACGGTACAAAGCATGAAAAGGGAATTAGAATCTATAAAGAAGACACAAAGGGAGAAGAACCTGGAACTGGAGAACTTAGAGAAAAGACCAGGAACCACAATGGTAAGCATCAACAATAGAATACAAGAGATGGAAGAGAGAATCTCGGGAGCGGAGGATACGCTGGCTGAAATGGATTCCTCACTCAAGGAAAAAAGAAAATCGGAAAAGACCCAAACACAAAACATCCAAGAAATTAAGGATGCCATCAAAAGACGAAACCTAAGAATAATTGGAATAGATGAAAAAGAAGACTCCAGGCTCCAAGGACCGGAAAATATTTTTAAGAAAA
>CM053752.1:89355385-89400032 GCA_028658305.1 Pachyuromys duprasi
AATCAATTTGGCGCTTTCTTAGACAATTAGGAATAGTGATTTTCAAGACCCAGCTATACCACTTTTAGGAATATATCCAAAAAACGCTCAAGTACACAATAAGGACATTTGCTCAACCCTGTTCATAGCAGCTTTATTCGTAATAGCCAGAACCTGGAAACAGCCCAGATGTCCCTCAGTTGAGGAATGGATACAGAAATTGTGGTACTTTTACACAATGGAATACTACTCAGCAATTAAAAAGGAGGAAATCATGAAATTCGCAGGCAAATGGTGGGACCTGAAAACGATCATCCTAAGTGAGGTATCCCAAAAGGAGAAAGAAACATGTGGTATATACTCACTTATATAGACCTATAGGATAGGAAGGTCATGCTGAAACTTACACACCTAGGGAAGATATACAAGAAGGAGGACCCAAGTTGGTATGATCAGTGCTCATTTAGATGAACAAATGGGATGGACATTGAATGGAGTTTAAAACAAGCAACAGGACAGGAGCATACCAAAGAGGACCTCAATATAGCAATGTATCAAAGCAGATACTAAGACTCACAATCAAGACTTTGGCAGAGGGCGGGAAGTAATAATAAAAATAGGGGAAGTTAGGAAGACTTGAGGAGAACAAGAGCTCCACAAGGACCAAACTGAGTAGGGCACAGGGGTCTTATATATGCGACAGTTTCTCCAACCAAGGACCATGTATGGATATAGCCTAGAACCCCCACTCAGATGTGGCCCATGATAGCTCAATGTCGAACTGAAGACCCTAGTAAGGGAAACAGGGACTATTTCAGTCATGAACTTGATGGCTGACTCTTTGACCCTCCCCCATACATGCCAGGGAGTAACAGCCTGGCTAGATCCCAGGGGAAGACATTGCAGCCAGCCCTGAGGAGACAAGATGAGCTGGGGTTGGATGGAAGGGGAGGAGGTCCTCCCCCATTGGTGGACTTGGGGGGGCAGGGAGGAGATGAGGGAGGGATGGGGAGAGTGGGAGGGAATGAGGAAGGGGGCTACGCCTGGGATGCAAAGCACCTAACCTGTGATTAATATAAAAATAAATAAATTTTTTTAAAAAAAGGAAAAAAAAGCCATCTGTGTTCCATCCCAAATAAATAAATAAATAAATAAATAAATAAATAAATAAATAAATAAATAAATAAATAAATAAATAAATAAAATATATAGGTATGTTTATATACAGATTTGCACATTTTGTAAGGGTTTTTTTAGTTAGATGGTTGATAGTATGATTTATTATGACAGATGCTTGGCTTCTTCTGTATTTCTTTCCCTTCCCCCACCTAACTAGCAGCCCCTCACAGTGCCCTGTCTAGATCACTTGTATCCTGCTCTTCCCTTCTCTATTGCTCTCTTACCCCTTAACCGCACTTGACACATCTGTCTTTTCTGCTTTCCAATCGTGCTTTATTTCTTTCTTTATTTGTTCTTGCTTTCTTTAAATCACTAGATTTAACTATGTGTGTAATTTTGTTTATTTGTTTAGCTTAGGGGAAAGATAAGTAGATGCCAGGAAAATAAATGCCTTAAGTTCTATGTAAATGAGTATTGTAAGCATTGACCAGTGTTTCCAATATGATCTGCTATCACAACATTCTCTCAGAAACCCTAGGTAAGAAGGTGGGGTGTGCAGGTTCCAGGCGGATTGCAGTAGCTGCCCTTTGTGCATTGCAGGAGTTCAGGGCTCGCAGGGATGTCTGCTGGCCAGTTCACCACAGTCTCTGGGTGTGCTCCATTAGCTGTGCCTTAAGGAATGCCACTTGCTCTCTGTCCTATGAGGCAGAACAATAGGGCACTCTCCTCGAAGAGCTGTCGATTCCTCCAAAGTTCACTCAAAGCCCACATTTTTTTCCTCTCTGAATAATGTATGAGCTTGATTCACCCATGTGCTGCTAATCTTGCATGGAGGAAACTTCCAGCAGTTTCTGCCTTCTTGTCTGATGTCACTGAGAAGCCTCACCAGTTCAAACAGGAAGGCTGTGTGATTAGATTTTGGCAGAGAACTGTGATGAAAGGGTGGCTGTGGGGGAAGCCCAGAGGGGTGTATGTGGTTAGGCAGACAGCACCCAGTTTGAAAGTCTTCGTTCCTCAGGGGCTCCTGATAGAGAGAAAAGTAAACCTGGCTCAGTGGGCACCATAGAGAGTAAGCATTTTGTTAAGGAAACCCCTCCTACATTGTTCCCGTTTATAATATAGGGTCCAGAGACCAGCCCTTAAGCCCTGTTGTTACAAGATGATATCATCATCATCATCATCATCACCATCATCATCTGTGTGTTACTCCTGGGACCACAGCAAGAAACATATTCTCTCACATTTCTGGAGGTCGACTCCAAAATAAGATGTGGCAGAACCACGCTCCTCCAGAAGCTTCTCAGCCTGTTTGAGCTGTTCCTGGCTTAACCCTGTTTCTGTCTTCCTGGGGCTTCCTTTCCTGTGTGCCTTTATATGTCTTTCTTAAATGTCATCAGTCCATCAGTCCTTGGATTCACAGCCCCCTCAAATCCTGCATGACCTCATCTTAGTTACTCAAACTTATTTCTAAATAAGATCACATTCTGAGACTTTGGGATGGCTTGAATTTGGAGAAGTGTTATTCAATCCAGGACAACCAAGAGTAGAAAACTACCCATACTTTAGAGATGTCTCGGCTGGTTGCTAGATCTGGGGAGCATGCTTGATGCATTTGTGAGAAGGAGAGACTGAGGATTGCCTTCTACTCACTCAGGCAGAGGATGAGGTTGCCTATAGCTGCCCAGATGTAGGAAACCTACAGGGAATTGCAGCCTTCCACATCTTCTTTCAACACCACTTGCTTCAACACTCTTCATTTACCTTTTCCCTGAAGCTGTATTTCCCAGAGGAGAAGCCCCATCATTCAACATAGATTTTTATCGATTTAGTCAATCTTGAAATGCCATAAGGTCACTGTCTCAGGATCTGAAGGTAAGGAAGACAGAATCAGACATTAGAGAATCATAAAATCTCAGGTATAGGAAAGAAATTGAGGGGCAAATTCGGCACTACTATATGAAAATGGTACTTTAAGTTTAGTGGTTAGCTTCACCACTCCATAAGCAAAAATGGCCCAGAACTAAGTCCAAAATACCTGCCTGGTGGATCTCTGCAAGTTAGAGAAGAATATTATTGGGCTGCAGAAATGGCTTAGTTGTTAAGAGTGTTTGCTGTCTGCCTGGGAATAAGGGGATCCAACGCCCTCTTCTGGCCTCTATGGGTGCATGCATATGTATGGCAACACACACAGAGAGACAGACAGACAGACCACCGACAGACAAAGACAGACAGGGAAAGACAGAGCTACACACATCCACATAAATTAAAAAGAAATTAATTTCTAAGAAGCATATTATTGGAGAAAGCTCCAAACACGTTCTGCCCATCTTAGTTTCCTTGTATTGCTCTAGCAGAATACAGATTAAGTAATTTAGATGCAGTAGAAATTTATTTAGAGACTTTGAAGCCTAAGATTAAGGGTCTATATCTGAGTCTTCTTGCTGAAACTTAACATGGTAGAAAGCAACACACAGTGAAAGAGGAAGAGAGAAAGATAGGTCATCCTTTTCTGGTACAAGAAATCAGACCCAGTTCCTTATACACTCTGGGCAAGTGCTCAACTACTGACCTATACCTCAACCCACTCCTTTTACTAGGCATTCATTTCTGAGATAACTAGCTAACACAGTGTAATGACATTGGAATTAATCCATTCTCCAGGACGAGGTCCTCTATTTTAAAAGATTACATCTCAACACTGATGCATTAGGGAGAATGAATTTCCAGCACATGAACTTCAGGAATGCCTGCGAACTACAACATCTCCATGGTGATTTTGTCTCAAATTCTGCAGAAGGCTCAATGTGACCTCTTTTTACAATCCCAGCTTATGTGTAGCATCTCAGCTCTATGTTGTAGTTTGCTAGTGTTTGCCCTGCTTGGCTCTGATAAGCCATCTGAGGGTGGAAGAATGTGAGGGGGTGGAATGTGACAGCACTATCTTCTGTTGCTCCAAAGAACACATTGGCCCTCTCACACCCAAGCAGTGTCCAGAGAAAAGTAGTGACCACATCCTTTCTATGACTCACCACAGACATGTATATAAGATCAAAACTCCTCCAGCTCTGTCCTTTTGTCTAGAACCTTTGTGGACTTGGCATCAGCATGATTTTCCCTATTAGTTGGACTGTTTTCAGTTGCGACTAATAAAACACACAGGTCAAAGTGGTTTTTAAAACGAGGAGTCTATTGCTTCCCACAACAAGAATTCTTGAGTCTAAGTCGTTTACAAGATTAATTCACCAGCTTAATAAAGTCAAGGGCACAGGTGTTTTTGCCCTTTATTCTGTAAGGCTGCTATGTGTCCCCTATAGTCTCAAAATGGCTAGAGCCAATTCATGTGTAACACATACAGACATGGAGGGTAGGGTCATATTTATGTCCACTTCCATAGGCCCACAGGTTCAGAAGAGTCCTATGATAGAGTATAATTCCCTAAGTCAAAATCTTGAGATTCTTAATAATTTTCCAATGAATCTGTGCTTTATAAGTAAAGTTCAAATGGATAAAGAAGCTTGAGCCAACAGCTTGGACCTCTACTCATAGGCAGTCCTGCCTAGCCTCCTCATAAACATAGGTTCTAAGCCATCTGCTCCCCAGAATGCCACGCAGTTGGCATCACCTTTTCCTTCTAGCAGAGTGAAGGCGTAGAGACACAGGAAGGGTCAAAGTCAGAACTGACTGTGTTCTACATCCCTAACCACAGCTCCCAGCTGCTGCTAACATGCCAGCACCCATCTAGAAACAAGAACCACCATGACAACAAGAAGAGGAGATCCATAGAAAGGAAAACACTCTTGCTTTATGTTTGGGATAAGGACCTTTCATTTTGAGTTTTCTCTTGGATAGGCAAATTACTTGCTGACCCTGTGTAGATTTCCTGCAGGAGAAATGGACTTTGCAGTGTTACGGCACTGTTGTGGCACACACAGATATAACAGCAAGGGCTGAAAAGAAAACCTCAGAAACTATCTCACCTGAAGCTTTTCTAGTTCTCTTGGCTTTGGGAACTCCAAGTGAAAGTCACGGTGTCACAAGACATGAAGGAAAACAAAAGGGTGAAACAATAGCATTGTTTAACTTCTAACAAATTAATCCAGTATCCAAAATAAGTGTTTACAAAGCCAACGTGGTGGTAACTACTGAATGTTATACCCCCAAAATCTTTCAGTCTTCTATCCCTTGTAAGTCCTACAGAACCTTCTCAAAATCAATCATGATCACAGAAACTTATTTCATTTTCTAGCTTGGTTTCAACATTGCTCTGTTTGGTAGTATAAAATGGGAGTGTAACCCACTGGAAAAGATGTTACAACGATTACTGTTTGTTATGTATTAATTCTTGTTTTTACCTAAGACTTAGCACTTCATTAAGCCACGCAGTGTTTGGTTCCTATACATTATTTCTGATATATCAGAACTACATTTAAACATCCTTAACTTTGGGGGGGGGGGGTTAGATGACCTGATCTGCTACCAGAATGATATAGACAAGACACCAAGTAGAAGCTGGTTTTGTTTTCTTCTGTACCACTCTTCCAAGAGATTATCATGCCAATGATTGCATAGCCACACTGGTAGACCCCCACAGAAGAGCTAGCACAACCAGCTGAGAATGTGGGGGAGGAAATCCAAGCCTGACTGTGCACTTGGGTTTTAGAAAAAACAGTTGCCAGGTTGGAAAGACTTTGGCAGACGGCATACCAGCTGCTTCGTATTCGTCCATCACTTTAGCCTGGTAAACATTTATGTACCCCACAACCTCATCCCCAAATAAACTATATTCCAGAAAACTGCATCCCCAAACCCACTATCCAAAGACCAGAAAATTCATTCTGTACAGAATTTCTGCAAATGAAGATCAGAGTCTGCAGTTTTCCTGTAAGGACTCTATCAGGACTGACAGGGTTGCCTGAAAAAGAGAGTCCCCTCAGATATGTGAGACACACAGGGCAACCTAACTGAGCATCACTATAGGGAGAGGAGGAGCATGCTGGACACACAACAGGTTTTGCCTGGCCATGTCAGAGTCCTCACAGTCCAGCTGGAGTTCCGTATTGCTAGAATTCTGGGGCTTGTGACAATTTAAAATTTATTTTCTTTTATATGCATTGGTGTTTTGCCTGCATGTATGTCTGGATGAGGGTGTCATAATCTCTAGAACTGGAGTTTCAGACAGTTGTGAGCTGCCACGTGGGTGCTGGGAATTAAACCTTGATCCTCTGGAAGAGCAGACAATCCTTTTAAGCACTGAGCCATCTCTATGGCTCCCGGCTCATGATATTTTGATAACTTCTTCTAGGGTTCTTTGGTTTCTTCAGTCTTAAAACAACTGCTCAAAGTAGCCACAGTTGGCCACACAGAACATAGAAAAAGAGCCGAGTTAGTGGTGGGCATGTGTCGGTACTGAAAAACAAAGAAAAACCAAACCTCAGAATAAACAAAACATGGAGACACTTGGAAGCTGCAAGGTGGTTCTGGTATTTGAATGCCATTTGACTGTGTTGGGGAGAAATTCATCTAAAGCCATGAACTAAAGGTATTGATTAATGCTATTTGTAAAAGTGCTTTATGACCAAGGACGTTGATTTTCTTGTTATTTAGATAAAACTCCTCATTTGCAGAGTCAAATATATCCCCCCAAAAGTTATGTGACTTTCTTAAAATTGTATCACTTCCAGTCTCCTGACTGTCACTCAAGTATAACAAATAACACACACACACACACCTAGATCTTCCTGGCAAACTTAATTCATTAATTAAGCGGATATAGCTGTGTGTGTTTATTTCTGGTTTGTCTATCTTTTTTGGTTTTTTATATGATTTTTATTTTTATATTAATTACAGGTTATTTACTTTGTATCCCAGATGTAGCCCCTTCCCTATTCCCTTCCAATCCTATCCTCTCTCCCTTTTGTCCTCCCTGTCCCTCTCTTAGTCCACTGATAGGGGAGGTCCTCCTCCCCCTTCCATCTGACCCTAGTTTATCAGGTCTCATCAGGATTGTTCTATATGTTTATTTATGTGCTAATATATTATATTTGTTACTGTGACTCTGTAGTATAATTTGAAGATCAGGTTTCGTGACACCCCAACATTATTCTTTAAAGCAAGGGAAAACAACAAAACAACAAACTAGTCAAGAGACTGCTTTATTGAGAATACTTATTAAATTTTGCAAAACTTAAAAAATAAGATAGATAAATTTGGCCTGTGGTTTTGCTGGTCACATGGCACAAGCCTGTTATTAATTGGATGCAAACATATTTTGACTGGGCATTTCTCAGAAATAATGTACAACTCAGTCAGTCTTCTAGGACACAAAATTGTATTCTTTGTAATTGGCACATATTTTTGGCAAAGGGCCAGATGGTAAATATTTGGTGGTTTGGGGCCATCTGGTCTCTGTCAGCACTATTAACTGTTCCCCACTGCATTGGGAAAGCAGCCGTAGACAATTCGTAAAGTAGGCACTAGTGGATTACAATAAACTTATTTACAGAATGTTTAAGCTGCTGGATTTAGCCAATGAAGACAAAGTTTGCTGCCCTCCACTATTTAGGCTCACACTTTGAAGTGTGAGAGGTCTTTCTCAGTGAGTTCTGGGAGAGAGCCCCATCAGGATCAAAGAAGAACCAAGTCTTCACATACAGCTTTAGAAGTTTGAAATGTTCTAAGCACCTCAATAGTCTACAAAGGCTCCCCTACAAAGTTTCTCATACCCCTGTATGCAAGAAACCTTTTCAAACACATTCTCTTACCATCTTCTTCACTAAAGATAGTGGCACCATGGAATGCAGTGCCATTTCCTGCATCTGTACCATCTTAAAAGAAAAAAAAACTGAACCTTATTTGACCTGGTTATATAAATGGCAAACAACATACATTTTTAGTTTAACCTCAGTGTGAGATTAAATACAATTTTGGCCATTGCAATATATCTTCAGTCCTAGGGACATATGGCTTGGACTCAGGAGTGTATCTGTGCATGCGTGTGTGTGTGTGTGTGTAACAGAAAACAATGCCATCTGTCTAAACAGTAGGCATGGTGCCAGATGCCAATCTGACTAAGCCAGACAGACAAATGAATGAAGTGAACTTCAGCCTCCACTTCCTCCTCCCCCAAGAATCTATTAAAAGACTGAAAGAGCTGTTTAGCATTGGGTAGTGGGACATGATGCTAAAGTGCACGCTCCCTAACAACAGGAGCAGCAGCTGCCATAGGCAAGTTGAGTAACAGTTGTCTACCACGGTCGTGTCCCAGCTCAATCCCAGGACTCAGCAAAGGAAACTGCGGACTTCCAGGATGTGGACACTGGGACAGGAAGTGAAACAAAGCACACATTATAGAACCATGGACGACAGCTGTGAGGATGTGGAAACTGCCTCTGTCAGTCTAAAGGCAGAGAGAGACTGAGGTGAGAGAAGCTAAGCCCACTTTGCCTCTTATGTAAGATTTAGGGAAATAAATGAGGACATGGAGAATTAGCTTTTAAAGTATGTTGCAGGCAATGAAAACCTTGTAGGGACTCAGGTTTCCCAATTATTCCTCATGTTTTCCTTTTCCCTTACAGAAACTAGAGAAATGGTCAAAGTGAAGAGCATTTTTACATTACATATTATTAGAGTAACTTTCCAACAGAAGAATGCATCAGAATAACAAATTCTGGTGTGTCTACCAAGCAAAGCCATTGATTAATAACATAACTGCCATTTTAAAGAAATAAACAAAATAGTAAAGAAATAAAAAAATAACAGACAGGGTGGAACAAACAGGACAGGACAGCCCCCTCATTTCCCTTACTCTGCTCCCTGAGGAAACTACAGTAATTTCTGAATTTGGTATGCATATTCATGACTGTATTTTAATATACTACTACAGAATCTCTCCATATTTGCAAACATATGTATAACATATATATATAGAATCTCTCCATATATACAAATGTATATATATATGTATGTATGTGCCTCTTATATTTGTAAGTAATATAGGTGAAGTAAATTTAATACCCAACTTTGCAGTTTTTATACAACTAATGTCACATTATTTTTGGTATCTTTCATTCTACAAAAATTAATATTAATCTACTAAATGTTGGCAATGTTGTGCTTACGGTTGGTATCATGAAGTCATACGGCATTTTCTTATACAGATTATGCTGTCCTGATTTACCTCTTTCCATTGTCTGGCACTCATTTCACTGGTCCACATTAGTGAGATTTACATTGTGTTGTCCTACACTATCTGTCCTATCATTCAAACTCTCATTCTCCGTTTTCCCACTGTATCCGCTCTAAAGCACCAGCTCTTCTGCTGAGAAGGGCCAAGTGGTGGAGGGTACTTGCTGGGCTCCTGCCAGGCTGAGAAGGTCTACAGTGTGGATCTGCCAGCAGTCTAAACACTGCAGGGAACTTTGTTTCCTCTTGGGAGGCTATGGTTTGTGGTGATCAGATCTGAGAAAGAACTTTCTGAGTCAAGATCTACTTGAGATTCCAAGTGGATTGGTCATTCTAAAGTCATGTGTCATCCTGTGCTCATACCTGTGGAGGCGCAGAGCAGAGCATGAAGTACATGTCTGGCAGCCCTCCACACTCCACACGCTAGAGGCCACCAACAAAAAAATGCCATAGGTCCTGGGTTTGAGAAACATACACACCCTTTGTCACTTAAGGGTGTTTGGAGCTGTTTCCTGAGAACCATGAGGTGCTTGCATTATAAACCTCATTCATTATTAAATGAGTTAATTTTCTTAAAAACACACACACACACACACACACAAAACTTGGCAGAGTAATGTTGAAATTAAACTAATGCACCTTTTTCAACTTTAAAATGGCACAGATCCAGACTGAGATCAGGGAAAAAAGTAAATAACTACCCTCACTATTTTAATTAACCATAATAACAACAAATCAATTATTTTTAAAAAATTCACAATGAGCCTAATGCTGAGGAGTTCTGCTAGTAGAAATAGCCCAGTGATGCTAACAAATGACAAGGAAAGTGGTCGGTCGGTCGGAGACTCAGATCTGGGTCTGCATTGCCTATTGTCCTGGCTCATCCTTTTCCCAGTGTGGCTTCCTCAAGCACTTAGAACTGTGCCTCTAAATACTGGTTTTCAGAGGGCTGTGTTAGCTCCATGTAAGTCAGAACTGGAAATAGAAAGCATCTGCAAACTTGGCCATATTGCTGACCCTAGAACCATGCAGTCTCTTACATCCATATAATCCCTACTCAGAGCTTTGTTCATCATCCTGTAGCATCCAAGCAGAATAGCCCTACAGCGATGGGTGGCAACTCATGCTCTTGTAATTCTCGTGACCTTGCCTAATTCCGATCTCTCCTCTGGCCAAGGAATGAATACTCCTAAATAATGAAAAGCACAGTGATAAAATGGCCTGCTACTTCAGGTAAGATTGTGTTGCTAGATGCATTCAGAAATATTTGAGTTTAGAGTTTGGGAATTCTCCATCCTGTAGCTAGTGCACTGAGCTCCCATGAGTGGGTTCTTCTGGGATATGATAGCAACTGTGTGGAGAGGAGTTAAAGAGCCACGAGACACCATCGCTTGGGTTACTGTGCTGCTAACAGAGCTGTTTTTACACATCATTTCATGCCTAGAGCAATTCTGTGAGTCTTATATTTAATTGTGTTGCTGAAGATGCTTCAGCTCAAAACGCTTGAGAGGCTCACAAAGGAGCCCACTGCGAAGAGATGGCAGGTCCAGAACTGCCTGCATCCCCTGTCTTCCACAGGAGATCTGATGCCAGGTCCGTTCCACATCTATGTTCCCGTCTACGAAGGAAACTGAAGTGCTACCAAACCTTGCCAGGGTTGTTTCCTTGTCTATAATGTGGGGACAATGCCCTTTTCTATCTCTTTAAAAGAACTGCAATTGGAAACGAACTGTATTATGCCATGTGAACAAAAGATATTGTTATTATACTACACCTGCATCCGTTTGCCTCAAAGCTTGCATGGGTTCATACAGTGCAGAGGATGTTCTTGGTCCACTGTGAGCACATCAGAGCTTACAGTAAGGTGACCAGAAGGGATCCGGTCTTCCACTGAACTTTTGAAGCTGTAAACTGCTCCTGTTTTGTTTTGTTATTTTTTTAATTTTTAAAACTGATCTCTGAGCACATTACATACTCATATTAAACAAAATTTAAGGGAGATTTTTTTCCAAGAACATCAGGATAAAATAAATGAACACATTTTTCCATCTTTGGACCTCAGAATACACAAATCAGTTAGTAAAAATACATAATTCACATAATTTGTCCTACTTCTGTTAAGGACTTTACAGAGGATCAGCAATGCCAAAATATTCTTCATAGAAAAGCTCTTGAGAATTGTGTCCAGAAGCATGTACCAAGGGAATGACTGTGCTAGTTATTTAGTTAAAAATGCACACCGTCCCAGGTTCCACCAGTATATAACATCACAGGACAATCAGAGCATGTCCCTGCATCTCAGCATGGTGTGACAGAGAGATTACAGAACACTTGCTCTTACTTTATATTAATTCTATGCATACATATCAAATGTAAACACACATATGTATCTATGACAAGATTTCAGGTCTATAATACAGACATGAAACATATGTGTGTATGTATACATGTATATATATATATATATATATGTGTGTGTGTGTGTGTGTGTGTGCGAATTAGATAGAGAAACGCAAATACAACTTAGCTCACAACCTCTATCAGAAGGACATCCATGATAATAAGTTGTTCTGTGTAGTATAAGAACATGGTCACAGACATTTTTTGAAGGCCCAAAGATATTACGTGAAAGAAGGCATATGGCTCTTCCACTAGAGATTAATATCTCAGCATCAATGTATCCAGATACTACTTTATGTTCATTAACAAATAGAACATGGTTTGTTGATAGACTATAGTTAATAAGTATTTTATTGATTAATCATGTTTAACTTTAAAAGGCTGAAAGAGATTGGTCAGAAGAAAGAGCCAAATTGCCTTTGAGGGCATAGTTGTTCATACTAGGGTGATTTCTACAAAAGACCCATTAAAAATAAAATTTAAAATTTCAGTCTGCATTGATGGTACACCTGTGATAAAAACCTAGGAATATATAAATGGATGGCTCTGTATATAATTTCAGTGTTTTGTTTGTCTCTCATTTCTTTCCCAGCACACTCACTTTCTAAAGCAGGTCTTCGTCTTTGTGTTTTGTTTCTTCTTGGGAATTCTGAGAGGAGATGAACAGAAAGTGAGCCCACACTCTTAATACTGTGGTTGGTTATTTTTCAATGGTCGTTGCAGCAGAATTATATTTGTCCTGTCATTTGGTCTTGCATAGAGCAGTGATCAGCCTCTAAGACTCTCCTGGCCATCTGCAGCATTTCATATAAGAGAAACAAAACCAGAAAAAAACAGAAGGTTAGCTGGTTTCATGGATGAGACAAGGAATTGCTGTCAATAAGACACAATCTCTAAATGCTGGTGTAAGGGGCTAGATAGAGAGAGAGCTCAGATGTTAAGACCGTTGGCTGCTCCTCCAGAGGACTCTGGTAGAGTTCCAGATACCCACATGATGATTCACAACCGTCTGCAACTCTAGTTCCTAGAGATCTGATCCCTCTTCTTGCATCTTTGGCCACTGCACATACGTGGTACACAGATATACTTGCAAGCAAAGCCCCCGTACACATAAAATGAATAAATAAAATTTTCAAACTAAAGGACTGGAGTGAAACCATGCCAGCAGGAACATATTAAGCTGTACCACTAAACTTGACTTGAGCTTTTGAAAATCCCCACTGGTCTTCACCCTCGCTGGAGTATGACTCATTGGTAGAGAACTTGATGAGTTTCAAGAAACTTCATCTTGGCAGACATCCTAAATCTTCCCTTGAATTGCTATGTATGCATACCTAGCCTTGTAACTAACACCCTTTATTTGGATTTTGAGATTTCGAAATACCAATGTCTTTCCAGTTTGAAGGCTGAGTTTTGAATTATGTTCAGACATTTCCTTTCTTGCTGTCATTTGTAATGCACTCTATGACAGTCTTTGAGATTAAATGTGTGTTCTGAAAAATAAATGTGATTGGACCTTATCTATGGGTTTGAGAGAGAGCTGGGCAATTTGAACTTGCCTGTGACAGCTGAGGCAAAAGGTACATGGCGGATGGGGTAAGAAAGAGGAACTCTTGCAAGTATTAGTAAGTAACTTATGCTTTTGTTTCTAATAAAGCTATGTTTAATTCAGAGACTCCGTTGTCACTATTAATTTCTCTTTATGAGGCATTCCAAAGATATTGTATTATAAAAATAATAACCAACATTGTTATTCTCAGGTATGTGAGCAGTAAGCTGACATTTTGGCCCTCTGGCTATTTCTCAAGACATTACCTAATACATTACCTCATAATGATGACTAGAGAAAAACATTTTTAAAAGCCCAGCCTTAAGTGCTTTGATAAAGCCACCCCAGGTCTGGTGGCCAAACTTACATGCCAAAACCTCCTAAAATGAGTTAGGGGTGGTAGCTGTCTGTGCCCTCTCTCAGTGGTAACATTTCTTTCCTTTCAAGAGTGTATTTCACCTTGGAACAGAACTGCTGGCCCTCAGACCAAGGACATAAATTGTGCCAATTTATCTTTTCCAGAGCAGGAAGGGGGCAGCCCGTGAGTAGCCATAACACACAAGACTCTGTCTTCCTCTTCATATTTATGCTAGGGAAAAATTATAAGGCAATAAAAGTTTTCCTGTCGGAGTTCTTATCCCTTAGGAAGCAGGGTTGGGACACACAAGCACAAAAAGCAGAAACTTAGCAAGACTCCACTGTGACACAGTGCATTGCTTGCAGCCCTGCCAGAACCTGACAGACATGCCCCCAGGAGGGGCTAAGTCCCTGTAGCCAGCAATGGCTGGTTGTGGGGTTCATGTTCCATTTTCACTCAGAGAGTAAAAATCATCTCCCTCATTCTTATGGCTCTGCATCAACACCTCAATTGGCCCAGTTTCCTTCCTCTTATTCCATATGTTTCACATCTGTCCCTGCCATTTTTTTATCCATATTTTTAGAGACATCACCCAAGATAGTGGATCTTGACTCTAGTTGCATATTAAAATTACATAAGGAGGGTTAAAAAGAAGGCATCCAGTCACACTGCCTGGCACTTTTCGTTCAAATAGCCGAGGCCTTCGTTGGTTAATGAAGCAAAACACTCACCAGCTAATTCTTGTATGTGTGCAAGGTTAACTACACTGGCCTAAGACGTTAAGGCTTTTCTGAACAAATAGCTAGTAATGTTTCTGAGTCGGGGAGTGTTTGAGAAAGATAAAGCTGGTGACATTTTGCAGAATGCAAGGTAAAAAAAGAGAGGCTGCTTGCTTAGCCCAAGGGCTCATCCGTTCCATCCATATTCAAAGGCTGATCATTCATGGTAGCTGGAGGGTCATGGGAGTTATAATGACTCCATTCACAATCACAGCTTAAACCCTACTTAATATTATGTTTAAATGCCATTTTAAATTGTCTTCTACGGTAAATCGCAAAACTCACAGGCATTACTGCTGAGGAGCAGCTCTAATGGGTGTGTATTTACAACCACTGTGGATTCAGATTAGCTCCCCTACAGAATCAGGAGACGGAGACAGGCCAATGGGCCCTCTTTTCCTTGCTTGTTTTCCAGGCTGGAGATAGAAGAATACTGAGAGCAATTCCAACAACTCACACGTGAGCAAAGGCTGTGAGTGAGTGTGACAGAACTCCCCACCCTGCAAGGGTGCTCGGACCAGAAGAGAAGCTAGGGAGGTGACCGCACAGCAATGCCTTTAAACAGAAGCCCTGCCATACTAGAGCTTGCTCTCTCCTCTAGAGAGGAAGGCACGATTCCAATTTGGTAGATAGATGCTAGAGATGCGTAAAAATCAATTTAGTCACTAACCAGCTCTCTGAAAAGATTCTTAGGAAGTTGAAATCCAGTAACATGAAATGATACAAAAGGAAAAAGAGAGTGTTCAACAAGGTCATGAACCCACCACTTCTACCTAAATCCCAAACATTCTCATCTCCCGAAATGTTGATTATTAAGTTTCTATTCAACACCTTTCTTAAATGCCCTATTGCACCAAATGCAACAAAATGCGTAAAGAAGAATAAAAACCGATATGGCCTTCAGCAAATATTTATTATGTGGCTTGATCATTTTACTATTGACAAATAAACAAACATATATATATACATATATATTAAATTATGGTTTTGAAATGCCAACGTCAGGAAGGGCAGACTTCTGCCTCCTGCCTACCAAGTGCCTGGATATAAAGACCTACAAGAGGCAGCCTTAGAAATGGGTGTGAAGTACGCACAGATTCTTGGTTGCAAGAACATCACGAGAGAAGGGGGAGAAAGAGAGGATGTAAGGAATACTTGATGTGTTGTGTGCCTTCTCCGAGGCAGAATGGGTGCAAAGTTACAAATTCAGGCTGCAACAGAAGAGCAGAATATCACAGCGAATGAGTGACTCACCAAGGAATTTGGATCCTACTTGGCAAGCAATGAGTGGCTACCAGACATTTTTAAGCAATGAAGAATGTGGAAAATGAAGCATGGAATGGATTGGATGGGAAGGAGAGAGATTAACCCCTTATGGTTATTCTAGCAATGCAGAGGGGACTGGCATATATTAGAAAGAATCCTCCCACCCCAAGGCAAGCTAGGGTGGCCTTAAAGGCAGCAGGGCTCTATATATCTCACCTTCTCCATCTTTCTTCCAATCAGTTGCTTCCTGTTCAAGCCAGTCTAAATAACAGGCTAGCGTCATCAGTATGCACCCAGCTCTGTAGGAAGATCACAACCTGGAATTTAGAAATCATCCTCCCGTGATAGCCCCACATACAACTAGTCAAAGATGTCCCCTGAGTAGGCACTGCCTGATGTCAGACTATTGGTGATAAAGATGACTTTTACACTCAGGTAATAAATCTCAGCCTATTATCCTCTTTAATAGAAGAGGTATGTTCGAAGAATTCTCCAGAACACAAAGCATACACATCTGTTCCACAATCCACATTACCTCCATTCAGTAAAACTGACTGTGGGCCTACTGTGCGTTGGTTGTATGTCAAACTAACTCCCAGGGGGTCCACAGTGGAGTGAACATCATGTCAGATTCACTCTATCCCTGCCATGCTGATGACAGGGTGTCACACACGAGCTTCTACTTCTGCCTCTCAAGCCCATGCGGCCCTGGAACAGCCTTCCCTTCAGCCTGGCCACCAGCTTCCTCCGCACCAATCTACAGTTTGTCTAGAAACATGTCCTACAGACAGAGCCTGTTCTGTTGCTCATTGTTGCCACATGCCCGCCTTAGAACAGATTTCCTGTTGTTCCTCTTGGAATTAAAATGTAGTGTCATTGACTAAAATGGGTGCTGTCATTCAGGTTCAATTTTCCCATTAAAGTTGTTCCTGGTAGGAAACTTCTAGTACAAGATGTAGGTGTGTCATCTTCTCTTTTGGTAACATACCACATAGCCAGAGTTACCTCACACCTTCTAGGGATGGCTTAAATGTGTGGAACATGCTGAAGGGTCTCATGTATGAAGAATGAACAGCCATTTTGGTCTTCTAGATGAAATCACATCCAGTGAGCGATGTCACCTGACCATTTTCATATCCATCTGTCTCAGGAGACCTAACCCTGGCAGAGTCCCTCCCACGAGTCCTCCTTCCCTGGATTAGGACATTTTTCTCTGTGCTCTTCTAAACTGAAAATACATGCTTGGTTTGGATAGAAGAGAGACAACAGGAGTTCAGCTCCATCAGACAGAGTCTGAACAAGACGAGAGCCATGACTCTCTGAAGTGTCTTTCTCAGGATGGAGAAAAGTGGGTGGTGAAGGTCGCTCCTGCTGTGAAAGGCTGTTGCCCTCCAGGGCGGGTCTACTGACTTGACAGTGCTTTTAGTCGATTTTCAGTACCTCACCAAATGTCCACTAGGTGCTTCCTTTATGTATGACATATGCTGAGATCAGTTAGAGAGGGTTGGTTTTATTAGGGTTATATTCCTATAAGAGCTTTTTAAGGAGTCTTTTAATGCTGCAGTGTAGTTTCATTAAAGAATTTTGTCTCTGTGGTTATAAATAATGGAGAACTTGTTGATCTTTTCCTCAGATAACAAAGGGTCTGTTGGAGTCTTGGTAATTCAATGCCAAACATGTAGATAAAACCAAAGTAAAAGACCAGAGGAAAACAAGCAGCCTTCTAGTTGATGGTGAATTTGGAGTTCAGCCTGAAACATTACATAAGCTAGCCCAAACACACACATTTGGGCTAGCTCATTGTAGCGAGGTTGCCTAGAGAGGACAAGGTCCTGGGTTTAATCTCCATCTTGAGGAAACAAAGAAAAGAAAAGAAAGAAAAAAAAGAAACGGAAGGGGAAAAAAGAAGAGGAAGAAAGGGATTCTCTCTCTCATTCTTGTTCTTTTCTTTTCATTTTTCAGTGAATTTCCTTTTTAGTCCAGGAGACTAATCTATGAATTCAAACTTACCAGTCAATCTCACTCTCACTAAACTGTAACCCCAGACATTTTGTACTTTTAATTGAGAGTCTGACTCCACTGTCCAGGCTGGGAGTAAACAAACTTACTCTATAGCCCAAGCTGGCCTGCAATTAACAATCCTCCTACTTCAACCTCCTTAGTACCTGGGATCAAGGACTAGCCTAGTCTCCTATCTTGGCATCAGACATGCTGAGGTTTCACAGGGCAGTCCCAGAGAAGCATTTGAGCCAAAGGTGAACAATCCCAACAATGGTGATCTTTAGGTTCACAAGGAATTCCTATCAGGTCTCCTGTGTCCTGGTCCCAAATCTCTGCCAAACCTCTCTGCAATGTTCCCCATGGTCCTCGAATGTGCATAATATCTACCTTTCTCAGCAGTTTCAAAACCTGCATTCCAGCTTCCTACCCTTTTCCAATTCTCTTGTTTATAGGAAAGCATTTCTGGCTTACATTCTCAACTTTCGTTAAGTAGTAGATGAAGGATGGATAGGCTGTGCTGACAAACTTGAACAGTTGTGTGTGCTTACACCTGCTGTATCTCATGGGCATGCAGTACTGGCTCGGGTGTTGGATTGTTATGGATGACTTTTTTTTATGTTCAGACTCTAGTTTTAAAACAGTGTAACCTTCCAGATTTACCATGCTAATTATTAACACTCCTCCCAGGGGCACAAATGTCAGGAGTGTGGCAGATATTTCTTTCTGCTGGGGTTTGTCTGACCAATGTATGTAAGGTGGTTTTTGTTTGTCTCGTTTCCCTGTTCTACCATTATTATTGGGGAAAGTGGGGGTGGGGGGTTGCTGCTTTCAACATTACCGGGGATATGAAAGTTTCCTTTGAATCTCAAGTCTCAACAATACAGGATTTTTTAATGGACTCAAAAGCAAGCATGAGGACAATTCTATTAGAGCCTGAGAGAAAAGCCACAGGGCAGCAACCTGGAGGAGAGATATGGAAAAGACAAAAGCTGCCTTCGCAATGAAGGTCAGCAAACAGCTATATGGCAAAATTGATGAGGGGCCCAGAGAGTGAGAAATCCCAGAGTGCTAGGGAAAGAGTGTTTCCCAAAGAAAAGGAAAGGAAAAGGGAAGGAAAGAAAGGAAAGGGAAGGTGGCCCTTCTCTGAGTAACTCACCAAAGTCAAACAGGTTCTAACATGCTATGCGATGGAAACTGTGGAAATGGCTGCATTCAAGGTCATTATCTCATTGAAGGAACAATTAGTCCTACCTTCTACTTAGTAGGTCTTCCAGGGAATGAGATTTTTCTAGGGGAAGTGGAAGGGACCCCTGGCCGGCTGACTGATAGGCCCAGCTAGATTAACTGTTAAAAGGAAGATACGATACTGCAGAACAGCTTAGAATGTCTCCCTGCTCAGGACCAGAAGTAGAACTTATTCTATTCTTTTGACCTGGAGAAAGAATCTTTCCCTTAACTAGTTTCAACAAAGTCCAGATACCCACAAATTTTCATATGGTAAGTTAAATCCTAAAGAGGGGCTCCTTCCAAAGGTTCTGAGGGAAACAGGAGGTAAGGTCCAGAGTTCTCAAAAGAAGGTCCATTCTCAATGGCCTTAAACCCACTAATAACTGTCCAATTACCTTACTATTATATTTTTTGTATTGAACCAATGTTTTTTTAGATTGATTTATCTGCTTTGTTCTTCTTGTCACGTCCAAGGTAGGCCTTCAAATGGCAGAGCTGGTAACAATCAGAAGGACTTTAACCTGACAGGATAAACTCTAGGATTGTTATTGGGTAAACAGAAGCCTAAACTCAGAATTCCTCAGGAACCTCAAAAGACAGGTTTGATTTACCTGGAAAACCACTATTTCCCATATCTGCCCCCAAGGGTCAACTACCTTCAGCAGGACATGTAGTTCCTGGTCTACACAAACAGCCTGCCCCCTTAAAACTGATGAGGATTTTCCTGTTCCCCACTGTTCTCTGCCCCCTGAAACACAGCCAGGCAGTTCAGTTCTCCAAATGAACTCTTTCTATACTGAGTGGTTTGGTTCCTTGCTTTCGCTGTGCCTGGCTTACGCTTCTTGTTATCTACACATAAGCCCTGGAAACCCATCTGCATTTATGATTTGTTGTTTTAAACTATGTAGTTCTGTCAGTGGGGGAACTGAGGCCCCTTCTTTCAGATTCTTAGTCTGGAAAATAAAAGAACTTAGAAATGAAATCAGAAGGAAGATTAAGGACAATTTTACTGTAGTTCAAAGTGATGATGATGATAATAATAATAATAATAATAATAATAATAAGGCAAGCTGTAAATTTTGGTTGCTGCCAAGAGACAGAAAAGGAAGAGGAAAGACCAAGCCATGTGTAAGCAGCTGCATGGTGGTGGATAGCTTCAGAGAAATAATGAGAAAGCCTTGCCCATCGGTATCAGCCTTCTTGGGGGAGGAGGAGGGTCCATCTCAGTCATGTGATTGACAAGTGCAGCTGGAAGAAGGAACAATGATATGTAGTATTCTTATCTTTGGAGATGATCATAGAGTCACATCTCTCTATTCAGGCCCAGAGGTAGATTCCACTTTTTGTGTGTATATTCTAGGGGGAAAGGGTTTCTCTTAATGGGCCTAAGGAGGGCCCTTATATCCTTCCTCCGTGTCCTTCAAATTAAATATTCTAAAAATGCTCCTAAAGGGCACTAGCTTATATCTACATGTGTGTCTGTGCTAACAGCATGTTAGCTGGAAACACATCCGAGATGACTGGCAATTGGCATTTACTAACGGTATCTGTCAGCCACCAGCTGGACACATTATTTCATGAAAGAATGCTGCTCCTGCATTGTCTTGGCAAAACGTTCGTATCTCTTTACTTAATAATCACACATTAGGGGAAACCTATGCATTTTCGTAAGCCTTCAGAGTTGTCAAGATCTCACATAGAACTTGAATTTTGAATGTTAAACCTGAACTGTAGAATGGCAGGTGCACGGACAGTCATGTTTAGGTTCAAATCCTGGTTGCTGCCATTTACCATCTCTCAGGATATCAATCCCTTTGTTTGTCAAACCGGAGCAAAATTCATTGTGGGCCTGTACCTAAGATAACATCTGTACTTAAGAAGTTTCTGTACAGTAAAAATTACTCCAAACATGGTGGCCATTTTTAGTTTATTGTTCGTTTTCTTGAGAATGTTTGCTGTTTTCCCTACTCAGGTGCTCTCACATGCAAGATTAATGCTTGCTCTCAAATTTCATAAGGCACATTTGGCTTTCTGGAAAGATAGGTACATCCATCTGGAAACTAAGTTTAAGAAAATAAATATTTCTCTCTGGAATGAGTAATAGCCCCTTGGGAGAAGCAAGGAACTTGACTAACTGAGGATTTTTTTCCATAGGTCATAGAAATTTTGTCCAGGTCTAAATAATCAGTGCCCCCCCTTCATTAAAAAAGCCAGGGGAAATACAATAATCTATTTAGAGACTATATTTTGCAAAATCTGCTTCTGTACTCCAGCACAGCCAAGCCCACTATGCTCAGTTTGTCTCCCTAGATGACCAACCCAGTTCTGGGATGTGACAGACAAAAGGATACTTCCATTGTCCAACTCAATCTTCAAAGGTTTTTCTAAGATACATTCCAAGTCAATTTCAAAAATTTGCTTTATTGTGAAGAGACAGATCTTTTCCCAGGAAACATGATCATTCTGTGTCTTTGACTGACAATAAGGCAGAAAAAGAAGATATAAATTGGATAGAGGTTTTCCATTCTTAAACCAATTCACAATGAAACAAGACATTATAGAATTGGTTCCTTTTAGGAGTCTGCCCGGGACACACAGCTTCCTATGAGGTTTGGACTGAGCCCAATGAAGAGAGAACAAATGGAAAATAAGAATTTCTATAAAAATTAAACAAAAATGTGTAGTCGGTTACAATGAAAATATGAATACTTATAATAGTTCACCTTTTGGGAAATATATATATACAATGAATACATACATGCATATATAGTCATTGCAGCTTACAATGAAATCCAAAGGATGCTAAAAAAATTTTAAGAAACAAATGAAAAAGCAGGTCTAAGTAATTATCACAAAATGTTTTGCATGCTTAAAGTAATTTTAAACCACTCTTTTTTTGTCTCTTATGCATTAGTGTATTGTAGAGGAATAATTTAGCCATTGTCATTATAGTCAAGATGAGTCTTTTGCTATTATCTCCCTCTGCTCTTTCTCTTTCACTCTCCCTTCCCTTTGCTGTAGCTCAGGCTGGCCTTGAACTTACGCTCCTCATGCCACAGCCTCCTGAGCCCAGTTATCACAGGCATGGGCCCCATGCTCAGCTTTTGTGTTTTCTTAATATCTTACCTATTACTTCTAAGTGCTCTCAGTTACTTCACCAACACTTTAATGTCAAGTCATATTTAAATTGCGTAACTATTTCAAGAATGAACTATAGCCCAGCTATCTTCAAATGATTTGCGATGATAAAATTTCCAAAGAGAGGTACCATTCTTTCCATTAACAATTAATTTTTCTGACTTAAAATGTTTTGCATGTTGCTGAGATGATGTGTAGACGCCTGTTGTTAGAATGAAAACAAACGGCTAGGAGCCAGACTGAGCCTGAAGGGAGAGAACTTCACTCTGAGCACCTCATCAGAGCTCTGCTGTGTCAGAGATCATCAACTTTGACATTTGCTTCGCATTTTCTCCAGAAGGTGGTGCCTGTCAGCCACTCCCAGCTGTTTTTGAGGCAGACCTAGTTCCCCATTCCTTCCAGATCCTGATTCTTCAAAAGTGAGTCCTCCTCACTAAATGAGGGGCAGGAAGAAACATGTTTTTCCATACCCGTAACACCCACATAGCCGTCACACAGGGTTTGACCTAAAAGAATGTTTGGGGATGTACACCACCATAAACACTAGGAGAGAACTATTCACAGAATCATGATGTCATAAAAATTCAAACAAGACTCCAAAGGTCATCTGTCCTAAGAGTTCTTAAGATCAGCTCTGGAAGGTAAGTAGGTTATTGTTAGGAAGACCGGAGACGCTTTGAGGTTGTTGCAAATGTCATATGTGTGTTTATCTATGAGGAATCTAATTTTCATTGTTCTCTCAAACATACCATATCTCCAAGTAACTATTAAACTACAGTTACTTCCCAGAGGGCAAGGCCCAGTCATCGTAGGGTTAAGGACTGTGTCACATCACTCCCTCAACAGCAGAATTAGAGATGAAGCCTTATTCTCCTGAGACATGCTGATGACCATAGAATTCAAGCAGGGTTTTTCTACTTTTAAGAAATAGAAGTGTTTACCATGTATTGTGCTAAGTTTGTTTCTGAATCACATCAAAGGGATTGTTTGGTGAAGGACTCCAAGCTATCAGCATTATGCTAATCACTTAGAAAACTCTTATTCGACCGAACGTTTCTGTTCTCACTGATTATGTTGGCATTCTCCAGACATAGCCTCAACAGCAGCACACTCCCATCATCTAGATCCTGTAAATATTCTGGCATCTCCCCCACTGCCAGTAAAACGATTCAGCACAAGTATGCAGCGTAAAAGGGAGAAAAAACAAGAAACATGTGTGGAGTTCTCCATGTGAAATCTATAGCCATTAAGAGACTGATTTGTATCTGTGCCCTAAGCGTGCACTCAGCAGCCAACCAGGGGACTCAGCAAAGTGATGAGGAGGACTGGGAGAGTGATCCAAGGAAGAGAAAAATCACGATCTTCCTATACCCAAACAACCCAAGGTTAAATCACTGAGAAATCATTCAAATAGAATTGGGTGTGTGGGGGAAAGGGGGGCACCTGTACCATTGTGACATGGTATGGTTCCTGGAGAATGGGAGAAACCCCAACACGGACTTGTTTGTTACAGGGCAACTTTAATAAGGAACCAGATAACATCAACAGCTCAGATCCAAAATGAACATGAGCATGGTAGGCTACAGAGCATGTTATCCTGAAGGGAGCTCACACCCTGCCCCACCTATGTGTGAGCCCTTCTCTTTCCCACAGCAATGAGATCCAGAAGTTAGTGTTTCATAAGGAAACAGTAGAATAAGACCCAACTTCCCAAAGAACAATGGCTGTTTGGAGCAGGGGCATGGGCTTCCAAGCCGCCCTGGTTTCCTGCTGTTAGGGAGATCCAGATGTCAGGAATAAGACATCTCTGTGTAGATGATGGGAAGTTTGAGGGTGATAATGTTGGAACCAGAAGATGACAGAAACTGTTGGGGGTGAGACAGGAAAGCTTGACAATGGACGTTTGAGAGATCTTTTCCCAACTACACCACCATGGAGGAAGAGAAAGGGACTGAAACCATCTGGATGCCATGAAAAGTTTATACAGCAAAAAGGGAAATACAAAACACAAACACACAAAACCAGCCCAATGTCTTCAAAGTATGTGTAGTAGTATGTTTCCAGATTTGCATTCCATGTTATGGATACATCACTTAGAACAAAAAGAAGGTGTTCTGTACAGAGAAGAAACATCTTACTGATAAGAGTTGTGACTGTAAGAAAGGGACAGCATCCAAGAAGATGGGGCTAGATATCTAAGGCTCCAAAGGTCATGTGAAAGTCAGCTGTAAGCTTCAGTGCCTGGTAACACGAGAAGGTGCTTGGCTTAGTGATCCCTTCTATATTTGGAGTGACTCGTGTGTACATTAGTCAATGTGGAAAACAAGCTAGCCTTATTCTTATTTGTGAAGGTGTGAAATACTCACTTAGTGAGTGTCACAGCCATGAAGCAACAGTCTCTATCCAACCTCACGGAGGTAATGTGTGTATAGACTCTTCCTTATTTCGCAGGTCCCTAAGGACTTTGTTCTGGTGACCTAATTGCTAGAGAAGGCTTTCCATCAGAAGCTACCACACAATATATTCATGTTAACTATTGATGTGGCTCAGCTGGGATTCCTTATTAGGAAGTAAATATACTGATTTATTGTTCAGTAAAGGAGATCTCCAGCTTTCTATGGTCAGTGTTCAAGACAAACGTCCTTCATGTGAGGCATTTGTACTAATTGTTGCATGGGTTTATATCGCTTGCTGCTTTGTCATTGCTCTACATGGTGTTACTGAATGCTAAGCAGTAGAGATCATTGAGTCCCCAATTGCAGGCAGGTAGCAGAATAGCTTCACTTACATTCCATCCAGGTTTGCTTTTATGTGAAGATGCTATCTTGATCAGTATTTGGGTGTTTCTGCCAAATCACAAAACGATTTCACTGCCTGAGGATTGAATTAGTCAGTACACTTCATGGCCATCAGATACAACAAAATTTTTAGGAAGGTGTCTTAATGTTAGACAGTTTTAAAAAGGTGTTGTTTGTTCTTATATACATGGGTATTTTGCCTGCATGTATGCCTTTGTATACTGTATATTTACATATTTGTATATGTACACACTATGCCCGAATTGGTAAGAAAAGAGAGTTGTTATTCCCCTGGAACTGGAGTTTCAGGCATTTATGAGCCACCATGTAGGTACTGGGAATCAAATCTGGGACTTTTGGAAGAGCAGCCAGTGTTCTAACGTGCTGAGGCAATTTCTCTTGCCCCAGCATGGAGCTTTTTTTAAATTTTCCTTTAAATATTCCAATATAAAGAATGTCTGAGGGAATGGCATTTCAAAATGTGGACTGTAAATAACCAGCCCTGTACTATGTCCCTCAGTAACCCCAAGGGTCAATTATTCGGAAACGGTCTCCTTCCTTTAAACCCTTGCCACCCTGTCTTAATTTCTGTTCTAGTGCTGTACTAAAACATCATGACTGAGGCACCTTACAAATGGAAGCATTTCACTGTGCTTCTGATTCCAAGGGGTTAGAGTGCATGATGGCAGAACAAAGGCAGAAAGAAGAGCTGACAGCTTGGATCTTGATGTGCAAGTAAGAGACAGACGGGAAAGTTCTCAAGTCTCTTGGGACCTTAAAGCCTACTCTCCATGACACACCTCCCAACCGCTCCCAGACAGTTATACCTACTGAGGGCTACGTATTCAAACATGAGCCTAGGGGGGCATTCTCATTCAAATCATCATAACCCTCCAGTATTTCCCAGAAATTCCCTGGAGTCTGAAACTCAAATTTTAGTCACTTCCACTTGTAAAGATTTTGCTCAGCCCTATAGATTCATAAAGATTGCAACAGCCTCTTTCCCTAAAACTCCTACATTCACAGAACCACTTTGACACACATTAATAAGACTGGGTCAGATTCTTAGGTTCAGGTACTCAGTGCGGGGGGCCATTTTCTTCTGTCATAAAGGAGTTCTTGTAAATACTTTTGCTGTTTTGCCAGACATCGGGCATTCTTAAAGATGCTTCTGACGGGCTACAGGAGCTTTGAAAATTGAGTAGAAAAATGTCATACATCAACAATTGTTTTCTATCTTAACAAACAAACAAAATAACAACAACAAAAAGCCAAAACCCTTCCACTAGATGTTGAACAGGGGCAAGGTCTGACCATTACAGACACAAAGTGCTGAATGTGAACACCATCCTATAGCTGAGTCCTTGAGATGCAGCTAAACAGGAGTGATGAGTTACCTTAGATGCTGAAAACAGTAAAAGGGATGATAATCTTATGGTGTTGTTAATGAGACTCAATTGGGTAATGATGTAAGGAGCTTAGGGCAGTATTTGGCACATAGTCCATACACAACAAAGGTTACCTCTTAGGAGTATCATCTGTCACCCATGATAAATGCCTGCTGTCCATGGAAGGTGTGACCCACTCAGTCTCATGCAGGGAGTAGATTCATCTGCTCTGGCCTTCTTGAGCAAGAGGCCCGACCACAATTGGCAGGTGGGGTCCTCCCATCCCAGATATCTATCTATAATAATGGCTGGTATGCTCCTTAAATGAGGACTTTGTGAAGATAACAAGCTATTAGGAGAAAATGACAGGGCCCACCCAATGGAATGAAAATTACCTAGAGGTCACTATACAGTTAACTCAAACACTTAAGCTACGAGCATACACCGATTCTCCTAGTCTCTTCTCATTAGAGAAACTGCCGAGCTCACTCTCCTTTTCATATGGCACTCACTTTATTATCCTTTTCATTTTCCTTACATTTTTAATGATTTCGCACTTTTTCATATCACATGACAAAATTTCATTAGGAAAATGAAGAGGGCCATTGAGATGGCTCAGTGGCCAAAGGCACTTGCAGCCAAGGCTGAGTAATATCCGTGGGTCCCATAAGAGAGAAAGACTCCAGAAAGATGTCTCCTGACCCCTACACATAAGCCAGGAAATAATTTACAAAAGAAAATTCACTAATTTATAATTATCTCAAAATGATTATAAGTTAAAATTTAAAGTCAAGAGTATAGAATTTTATAAAGAAAAAAAATCTCCCATCAGGTTTTTTTCATTAATTATTACTGTCTCTCTTGTGAGACACATTGTAATTCTACACACTCTCTACACATGTCCATCCATGTATGTATGTACGTATGTATGTATGTATATGTGCATATATTTTATATGGATATATGTTGCTATGTATGCTTTCAAATAAAAATAATCTCATGCTGCCCATGCTGTCTGATGGCTTCCTTTTTCTATTAGAAAATCTTGGGTACCTTTTCCTATTTAGATCTTTCTTAATTTTTTTTTTAAGTGTGTACGTTCCTGCTTATCTGTATGGCCACCTTATGTGTGTAGTACCCATGGAGGCCAGAAGAGGACATCAGAATCCCTGAAACTGAAGTTGCATGTAATTGTCACCGTGTGGGTGCTGGGAACTGAACTTGGGCCCTCTGTGAGAACAGCCAGTGGTCTCAATTGCTGACCCATTGATCTGGCCCAGTGTTTAAGTGTACAAGTAGAAATGAGCCATATATCTAATAAGTACATGCAAGTTGCTATTTTCTCTGTCCAGAATTGTTAATAATTTAGCAGCCTTTGCTTAGAAGGCCTTAAATACTTATTTCTTATTAATAAATGAAATTGTGAAAATTTAATATTTCAGTGGTTTGCATTTCCATTTAGTTGGCTTGCATTCTTACATTCTTTATTCAACTTCCTACAAACTAATTAGCCATTGACCTGCAAGAACTTTTGCTTATTATATTATTACTTTAAGTGTAATTTATGTCACAGGTATGTTTTTATGCTTATTGATATTATTATTTTACTTTGTTGACTACAATTTTTATTGAACATAAATATTTGAATAATTTAATTGTGAAACAGATCCATATTTTTAGTTATTACTTATGAGTTTCTGGCTTTGCTGAGATCTTTTTCAATTCAAAATTAACAAGAATTCATTTTTAATTCATTTATTTCTACTTTTAAGAATATTAAAGGATTTAGTATGTCTGTAACATTAGAAATAGGAAAATGCATTTGAATTTATTCAAATAGCTACACAATTGATTGAGCAATATTAAATATACACTGTATTTCTCCCTAATGTTTGGCTATCCCATTTAACTCATGTATCCATGAAAACATGTTTCTGGATGATCTGTTGTATCTATGGAAATTTTTGTACCATTATTTTAATCATTTCTCCTTGAAACATTTTAACCTTTTGGATGTTATTCTCCATGATAGATTTTACTGTCTTAGGTTTTGGTTGAAATAAGTTTTAAAAATAGTTTTGGTAAAATTTATTGGATATGTTTTATTGAAGTTACAAAAAGTTCTACATTAGTTTAGATTACTTCCACCTATATAATGCTGTGTAATTCTTTACAAGAATAAGCGTGCTTTTCAACATATTTAACCTTCATGTGTCTCAGTAAGATTAAAAAAAAATTTACCTCTAGATAGATCTTGTCCATTTCTTGCTGATTTATCGGTGGTTTACTATTTCTACTATGCTTGAAAATGGGAGAAATGAAAAGGCAGGTTCTTACACACAGGTCTGTTACTGGGCTTTCTGATGAGAGCAACAGAGCTGACATGATGAACACACAGTTTAGTGGAGAAGCCCTGCTGACTGAGAAGAGAGTGAGGAGGAAGGCCCTCGTCTGATGGCCTTGTCATCACTGAACAAGGAGTTTAGGCCTTTCAGAGCCAAAGACAGTGTGAGGAATGCTACACAGCAGAGAACAAGAACCATGAGTGTTCCGTCTACATGCATATCCGAAGCTGTTCAACAGTTTCTCCAGCGCTGGTGAAGCAGAAGGTGAAATGTCAGCTGATGAGGCAGCAGAAGCCAGCTACCAGACTCTGGCTGCAGAAAGGAGAAGCCAGGGTTACCAAGCTGCAGAGGGAAAACATGCAGAATATTGCATCTATTTTCACCCAGTATATTGGTATTTTTTTTTTGGACCAAAGTCAGTATTAATAGAAATAAACCCCTTTTAGCCCATAAATTTGACTCATAGATCTAAATAGTAATTCTGCTAAGCATTCTGTTTAAGTTCTCCAGATAACTGTGTTAAATCTAAAATAACATGGGTTTGAAAGTTTGAATTAAAAAATCTTCATTAACAGGGTTTGCAAACTGTTGGTATCATTTTTATTTCATTGTGATGTTTGGTCTCTACATTAAATGGCTTGGCTTCAGGTCCTGGCTTTACATGTAATAAATAATAAAACAAGCTGTTAAAAAAAAGAAAACAAAGAAAGAAAATGGGAGTTTGTATTTAATTTTATATATTCTCTTCTGCTTTTGCAAAAAGTTTAATTTATTATGTTGACTTTTTAAACTATCACCCTGAGAGATATCTCATCTTTTTCTTCTAATGTTTTATCACGTTTTATTCTGATACAAACTCATGGAATGCAGGTGGTTAAAGTACAGGTGTTGTCCACACATGTCTTTTATTATCTCTATATATTTAAGAGTTTCCATAATAGAATAAGGTAAAAAAGCATATTTTTCTGGTTTTATCAGTCCACACCTTGAATGTTTCCCTGTACCCACCAATGGTTATATGTGTTCCTAAGGTATTATTCATTTCCACCCCTATTTGCCCAAACTCCTATTAATGTTTATTGCCTCTGCTATTAGATGCATTTTTGTATTTTGTCTAATCTTCTCTGCCTCATTTTCCCCCTCAGAGCAGCACTTATGTGTCTAAATAATTAGTTTTTTTTTATTTGATATATTAAAAAACTTTTAGAAAGTAACAGTACATCTCTAAAATACTTGAAATTATCTGATATTTATTTTAATTTCCATTATCATTCATAAATACATGCTACACACTGAGGAATACAGCAAGGCTAATATTTAATTACTGTCTTGACATTTCATGCTATTTTAGATAACAACAAAATCTGTGAGGGTCCAGAGATAATTGTAGCATATCATTAACGTTGCCAGTTTAAGGCTATTATACACACACTCCAATTGGTCAAATGAATAACTATTAAAATCTTCAAGATTATTAAAACTAACATCTGTTGGGATAATTTGACAAAAACTCAAGTCATGATGATGCTTCATCCATATGCCGTCAATTTTATTACTTTTTTTGTCTCATTGCTCAAGAAGAAAGAAAAGGTCAACTCTGCTTCTGATTTTTATAAAAGAGAAATTACACAAGTGCCTCGTTAATGACCTGATGCTAGGTGTTTTGTGCTAGCTTTCTGCATAAGAACAGGCTCCTTGTTTATGTATAGTTTGCACACAGATCTACCTGATGGACTGCTTAAGGACTCACATACCTACATGTACATATGCTGCCATGTGGACCATCACCAGAGAGGACTACAGGGCTGAAAAGGAAACTCAGTTGACAGATGCGTGAGACCTTGGTTGTGATTCCCAGCACTGTGAAACTGGACATGGAGGCAGTCTAGGCCCAGCAGTCAAGATGTAGAGGCAGGAGAAGGAGTTTTAGAGTATCCTTGACTAAGGCAGGCTGGACTGTATGAAATCCTGTCTCAAAAATAAAAGTTTGACATAGTAAGATTATTTGAATAAAATAACCTCTTTGTTTGTCTTTCTTGGTGTGCTTCTACGCCATCATTCATCTCATAATGGAAATATCTATCCCATCAGATACAAGGCATGTAAGGGACAAAAATAATTTTTCCATTTACTTCTACAGGCCAATGAGGGCACTGCCTTGTACAAGAGATTTTTCAGAAAATGATCATGATACTGATAACCCTTTCAGGATTTTCTTGGTGCTCTCCCTACCTTAACCCTCATCAAGAAGATAACGGAGCAGAATTCTAATAGAGCCCTATTTTTTTCCACATCTATCTGAGGAATTAAGACTACAGCAAACAACCTCTTAGGTTCAGATAGGTTGGTTCACCTTAATTTTGCTCAGGGGAGCAAGAACTTGGATTCTACTATGGTACTGGCCTCACACAATAGACTCTAACACAGCATAGATGTTCAGTCTTTATTAGCTAAATAGAGGAGTGACACAGATCCCAAGAAAAGTTCTTCAGAAGTACCAATAAACACAGCCAAGAACATGATTTGATGTGCATTTCTTGTGTGCTCACTTGTAAAATGGCATGAGCCCTGTTCTTGTGCTACTGGAAGGTGACTGACTATAAGACACACTGCTGATCAGCAGGGAAGCCAGGAACCTGCCTTAATGAGAGCTATGGATGAGAAGGGCAAGGCCCATACCATTTTCAAAGCCCTATGCTCGCTTCTTACTGTATACTTGGTGCACTGTAAGTTTGTCCCCCCTTCCCTGAGGTATCTGTTCATGGTGGTGTCTTCTTTTCCTGCCGGGGTGGGGGGAGCAGAAATCAGCTGAGCTGCCTAGAAGTGGTTTAGGGACGTGTTACTTGGAAAGACACTTTCCAGCCTGTAGAGCTGCTCGCAGGCTGTGCAGTGTGCTTCAGGTTTTCCGGCCTTGTGAGCTCTCACCCATTCTGGGGTAGGTCATAGTAGTAATGTAGCTGTCTCCAAGTCATTTCTACTGCTACAAGTAACCCCTCACCCATTCCATGAGTAATTCTAATAAAACTCACTGGACTTTGGTGGTATCTGTACTTTGGTCTGTCTTGGGTTCCCAATCTGGGGTGAGCAGACCTGTGTGTTGCATCTTCCCAGGAATAGTTTTCTCACTTAGCAGCTGGCCAGGGAGGTGTACACACTGCTCTAGGCACTGTGCATGAAGTTCCTGCATGAGGGCTGATCATTATTTGTAGATGATAACCAGCATTTGCTGATTTTCTCAGCTTTGGTAGTACAGGGCACATATATCTTCAGACAACAGCCCTCTATACTTTAGAAATGTTGCTCCTGGCCAGGCAGTATTAGCAAGCAATACTTGCTCTTCCTCCAGACATTTTAAAGTATTTTTTTTCTGTTGGACCATCTTTTGTCAAGTAATGGAATATTCAGGCTGCTGTTCTTTCACCATAGATATTAGGAAAGTGCCACAGATGAAATGGCCAACAGCTCTATGTGCCGCCTGACAGATTTGCCTGAAGAAGTACACACATGTGCACACATGCACACAGACACGCACATGTTGCTAGGTGAACTTGAGGCCTCACACATACTAGGTAAGTCTACTACAACTGAGCATTAACCTATTCTTTTCTATGTTTTTTTTTTATTTTTCACTTACAATGAGCTGATTTCAAGACAGGGCTGATATTTCTTATGGTTTTGTTCATTTTATAATAACTGAAATAGAATTTTGAGTCACATATTTAACCATCCTAGGCTACTTGGGAGCTACAATGACTGATGCAGGCTCAACCATGCAGGATTAATAAGGATGCAGTTGCGGATCTCCTTGTCTTCCTTGGTGGAATGGCATTGTTTTGTTTCTTTTCCTGTGTTTTGTTTCCCGGTGATTCTGTGCTTAGCTCTCAGGGTAGAATTGTAATTGGTCTTTGCCAGATAAGGAGGGTGATCTTTTCTAGGGAAGGATATATGATTCAGTTTAGGCCAATGAAAAGGAAGAGCAGGTTTGTATCAGGTTGGGGGTGGGGGGTGGGGGTTAATTTCCCTTCCTGATAAAGAGAGCTTTATAAAGATAGGCCTGTGTGCTCTCTTCCTTTCTGCTTGGAACACTAGCCCAAGAAAATGTGTCACGTCAAGCCTGGTAATAGAAGTGACAGTCTGACTATAATTATAAATGTTGAATTGAGTCTTTAGTACGCAGTTATTGAACCACACATCTCCAGACACCCGTGAGGATGAAATATCTTTATTACACAAGCAGCATGAGGTGTAGATTCTGTTTCTAAGTGCATCTGATCCAAAATTCAGATTGCAATGAAATTCTTGCTCATCTCTCAATAAAATATCTCTCTAATAAAATATTTTCTGCATTTCCTTTCAGGTACTTCACTGTGTATACTAGCAAATATACCCAATGTGTTTCATAAAACTAGGAGCATACTGATGAAAACTTTCATATTCTGCTTTATGAATATCACTATAGTATGTCTTAGAATGTCAGTGGATAATCTTTAAAAGCATTCTTTATGATAGTATAAATATGCTATGATTAATTTGCATAGGAGTGGACAGAACTTCCCTTTGTTGATTTAATACTTGAGATAATTTTTTGTTATTATTGTTGCCTTGAACCTGTTCTACCACTTTTAGAGCAAAGAATAAGCACCAATTGTTAAGGGGGGGACTTACTAAGGTGAATGAGAATCCACGGTTCCTTCAGAAGACTATCAGATGAGATATGAGGCAACACACACTTAGGAGGTCTGAAACATTTCCAATAATGCTGTGAACACCTTTAAGGAAAAAGGAAGTGAACTCTAAGTTTGGAGAGCAGACAATGGTTTCAAAAGTCATTTCCTCAGAAAGGTGACCAGTGTAGACACCTACCCCCCTCACCCTCAACACCCTGTCTTAAGACACCACAGATGAGTTTACAAAGTCAAAGTGCTGGCTCTCAGCGGGGATGGGCACCATTTCTGTGATGTTTTTACCTACTCAATAGCAGTTGAAACTTCCTAAACACAAAGGAAAACCTTCTGCTGTGTTTTTCCTCCTGCACAGCAGTGGGAGAAAGGCAGAGAGTAAGGCCCTCTACTCCGTGGGGTACGCACACTCAGGCTTCCCAACCCTGGCCAATCTGTTTCTGACCGTGGGATCAGTGGGTACACTGCAGCCAGGAGATCTGATAGAGCGTGCCTAGTGTGCACATTCATTCATGTTTACGGAGAGACGGTGAGCCCATGGCTGGCGTCTTCTACTTGGCTCAACTATGCTGACCTATTATTGCAGGTCTCTAATTCTGGAATTCACACTCTTGACTATCAGAGCACAGATTCTCAAACTTTCTTGGTTTTGTACACTCTTAGTGTTTCAGAAATATATATTCATGTTTTTCAAGGCCAAAGGCTTTCATTCATCAAGTCTTTAAAACGAGACAGTTTGGTTACATGGAAGAACAATTAACCATTTAAAAAATAATAGATATGCTATATTAAGCAGAGATGTTTTTTTTAACAGAGGAACAGAACCAATATAATGTTTGTATATCTCCTATATGTATGAATACTCACACACACACAAACACACACACACACACACGATACAGATGGTACAGTAAGAAACACAATACAGCCTAGGAATACAACAATACCTGTCTATATACTAGAGACGCTGAAGACCCGATAACATCTCAGCAATACGAGTGCAATGCTGGAAGCCTTGAGCTGCCTGTAAAGTTCCTGGTACATTTGAAAGCCAAAGAAGCTGGAGCGGGCTGTGCAAAGAGTATGTATGACCTCAGAAGTAAAATACTTGTCCAGAGGGCAGAAACAAAGGCAAGCAGGCACACACTCCTTTTACCAACGACCTAATGATAGTGGTGGACCTGATATCTGGTCCACCACTGGTAGGTGGACGGAGTCCCCCTCCCCTCCCCCACAGAGTAAATTCTGTATGGAAGCACCCTTGGATAAAGTTCAGAGGTATGTTGCTTCAGTTATTCTAAATCTAGGGAGTTGACAGCCATAATCAACCATCTCTCACACACACTGAAGAAAAAATGCTACAGTTTGAGATGAGATGTTTGAATTTCATCTGAAATATCCACAGAATGCCTGTTTTTCAGCTGTGGGCTTATTGGTCAGGTCTGGAGACTTTAGGAGGTGGGGCTTGCTGGGAAGAAGTTAGGTCAGTGGAGTAAGAGCCATAAAGGGAATGCTGGAACCACACTCTGTCTCTATCTCTGTCTCTACCTTCCTTTCCCTCCCTCCTTCCTCCTCTGCCCTCCACTTCCTCCTCTCCTAGCCAGCACAAATTGGTTAACTATCAGTAGGAACACTTTTTCACACACACACACACAAAAGGTGTATGTTACTACAAGCTAAAAACAAAGGGGGGCAAATTCCCAGGGACTGAAACCTCTGGTACTGTGCGCTAAAATAAAAATGATCTTTCTGCAAGTTACTGTCCTAGTTTACTTTCCATTCCTGTGATAAAACACTGACAAGAACTTGGTGGAGGAAAGAGTTCTTTTACTCTTTCAGCTCCTGAGTCCCAGTCCATCACTGAGGAGCCTCAAGTCAGAAACTCAAGGTGGAGTTCTGGAGGCAGGAGCTGAGGCAGAAACTGGGGAGGACTGCAGCTCACCGGCTTACTCTCCATGGCTTGCTTGCCTGCTTTCTTATACAACATAGGGCCACCTACATGCCCAGGATCAGCACCACCCGGAGTAGACTAGGTCCTCTCACATCAAGGAAATGCCCCCAAAGACTTGCCGATAGGCTGACATTATGAAGCCATTTTCCCAATCTGTCGCGTCCACCTCGACCAGCAAGGAAAGACACGGCACACGAGCTCTTCTTCAAGCAGTTTATTCAGGAGTTTTGAACAATCTTCTGCTTCAGCCTCCTCCTCCTCCTCCCCCTCCTCTTCTTCTTCGAGGAGAACCCATCTCAGGAATAAGTACCCCTGAGCCAGCCAACCCCGGGTAGCCATGTGGGAAGTGCGGATAGGTACACGCAAGAGAAGGCGGATCCTCAGACACAGCACAGCCAAATAAGGAGCTGTCCGCAAGAGCACCAAATAAGGAGCTGTCCACAACGCCATCGGGATGGCGGAAGGCAGAAGGCGGAAGGCGGAACCGGCGCCGTGGGGGCACACGCAGCTCTCCACATCAATCAAGGCTCCATTTTCCCAGATGATTGTTGCTTGTGTCAGGCTGGTTATGAGATAGAAAATGGGTTAATAGAGGAAGCATATTTTAGCTCATTCATAAGCAGCTAAAAATTATGAATGTGGTATCATGGCCTGATGAGCACTAGGTAACAAATCTTGTACTTAGATTGAGCACACTATCTGTGTTTCCTGGTTTCCTCTTGATTATGATGTATCATATTTATTTTAACTATAGCAACTGCCAAAAAAATTTAGCTTTTAGTAATAATCTTCCTGCCATTAAAGAATATGTAGCATGATCTAGTGCTTAAATTTCAATCACCTACCCTAATTGTTCTCACGCTGCTGATGTATGTCAACTAATAGTGTGTTCCTGTCCATTATGTGAATGCTCTGAGCAGCTGCTAGAAGCACCCCTGTACTGCTTCTGAGGCACTTCAGCTTAGTGTGGGAACCCTTGCTGTGGGCACTCTCACCTGTGGGCTTCAGGACCCAGGAAAGAGATGAGCCTTGATTGTGCTGAACACTACATTCAAGTTGTCAGATTTGTTACAGTGGAAAGCTTTATTTGCTTATTGCATGGCTGGGATAGAATCCATGACATGGTGCAGGCTAGGCAAGGGCTCTATCCCTGATCCTCCCTTCCCAACTTACATGCAATTGAGGGACTTGTTCACTTATCTTAGCACTCCTGTGAGGTGAAGAGTATGGCGTTTGGGCCTCATCCATTCTGTCTTTCCATAGATGAGAAATCTGGGGTTGAACTACTGAACTTCTAAAATCCTTTCTAAACTTTTATCACTGGATTTTTGTACTCCTGGGTTTTTCACAGGAAGGTATAATATTGCTTTTCTCTAATCTATAATGTTGGGACTGTTTGGTTTGCAATTTGTATTCGGTCCCACTCCACAATTCTGCTTATTCATGATCATTTTAATACTGGGTAGATTAAAAAGCGCTCACCACCCTGCATAGTTTCGATCTAGCTTTGTTCAGCTTATTTCCTATGCATGAGGACTATGGCCAACACATTTCAAAATCTTTTAGATGTGTGTATGTATATAATTTATTATTTGACAATCTTATACATGAACATAATGTATTTTGACCAAATCTACCTTCACTCCCTTCCAACTCTTCCAATATCTGTCCAACACTTTTCCCTCTCAATTTTGTGCGCTCTTTTTTAAACCACTAAATCCACTTATTTTTGCCAGTATGTGCGTGGCCATCCTCTGCAGCATGGACAGCTTCCCAGATGCCACCTCTGAGAAAACTGACTCTCCTTCTGCTAGCAGCCATCAGCTGAAGATAGTTCATTTAGGGCTGGGACTTCATGAGCCCCTCCCATACATACACACACAATGGGATGTGGGATGGCTTGACCTTGTGCAGTTCTTGTGCCTTCTGTGACAGGTGCTGTGGTTTCATGCCTGTAGCTTTCCCTGCCATGTCTGGAAAACACTGTATCCCAGAAGTCTCCACTCCCTCTGGCTCTTTCAATCTTTCGTCCCTTTTATTTGGGATGATCTCAGAATCTTGAAGGGAGCAACGTGCAATACAGATATCCCCCTTAGGGCTGAACATTCCACAGTCTCTTATTCTTTGCACACTGACCAGTTGTGCGTCTCTGTTAGTCACTCTACAACACAAAGAGACTTCTCTGAGGACACTGAGTGCTGAATTCATCTGTAGGAATTTAAGCATTTAAGGGGTGCTTCAACACTGTCTCCACTTAAAGCACAACTTTTCTTGTAAAGCTTTATTTATTTATTCTATTATATGAGCATACTATGTACACTTGCATGTCAGAAGAGGGCATTAAATCCCAGTATAGACAGTTGTGGGCTACCATGTGGATGCTGGGAATCGAACTCATGACCTCTGGAAGAACAGACAGTGCTCTTAACCACTGAGCCATCTCTCAAGCTTTAAAGCATCTTTTTAAAGATAAGCAGAAACATATCAAATATATTACAAGCTTACATCACAGCTCCTTAAGGATCAAGTGCCCTAAAAGCTAGATTCTTTGTTACCCACCTAACCCCTGAAAATGAAGACGATGATTTTGTTTGTAGACTGTATAAAGATCCCCTTCAGCAAAAATTATATAAGTCAGAAAGTAACTGTTCATGCTCTGGGGAAAGTATCTTCATCTGGTTCAGTGAGTTATTGAAAAGATAGTTGAAGATGTCATTCATTTTGTTATAGTTTCCTCTTTACTGTAACAAAATTTTCTATTTGTATATTTAAAAAAAAAAAGCTTTTCTCAGATAAAGTGTCTCTTTTTCTCCATTTGTTTCTGGCTCTTTGTTCAAAGGCCCAATTGGTATCCACTTTATATGCTAATCAATCCTTGTTCATTATTTTTTCCTTCAAAATTAATTTCATTTTGAATATTTTGTTCATTATTTTTCAAGTCACCAAATCATGGGTAAATAAAGATTATTGGTCACATAGAAAATATTCAAAGGAATGGTAGACACAGCTTGAACGACACATCTCAAGGAGCACATTTAAGGAGCTTTATAGTAAAAACAATTCACAAGGTCCTGAATAAGGCCTGAGGACTGCCAGCCTGAGACACCGTGCCCGGGGGTAGTGACAGCGGCAGCAGGCTTGCCACCTCCCTGCGCCGAGGCGATAAAGAACAGGAGCCTTGACTCTGACCCAGAAAGAGCAGTTATGGATAAAGGGCCATCTGGCAGCAGCTGGGGCGTTCAGCTGGGGCTCGTCCAATGTAGAAGACCTCCCAGGGAGGACAACAGATGTAACAAACACCCCAGTTTTGTTGTTTTCCTACCTTCTGATCTCCCGCCCGATGTCAAACCCAACAGGAAGACAAAGGGCAAGGAATGCAATGATTCAGGGAGGCCACTATCTAAGCCGAATGAAGACAGGTGCCGAGCTTTTCTGAATGTACAAACAGAAGCTCCCCAGCATGTTTAGCAATAGTTAGAGCCACAGGTCAGGTTTCAAGTGTCCTCCACTGGCCAAAATGTTAAAGGTTAGATTGTCAGCGTGGTGCCGTTTTGAGATCGTAGAACTAAGAGGAAGATTCGGGGAGAAGGCGGTAGACCTTTGGAAAGATGCCCTCGGTGCTTTGAGGAGTTTGGGGGGCGTGGGAGGCCGGCTTCCTGGCCCTCTCCTGCTCACTCAGCCTGCAGAGAGTGGGTTTGCCCTGCTCCATGCTCCTCCTCCATCAGAAACTCCAAGACAGTAGGACAGCCAATCACAGAATAGGAGCTTCGAGACCTTATCTCTCTGTAACAAGTTGATTATGTCATCTATTTGATTTAGCTAGTGAAAGCCTACTAACATGATCAGAAACAGTAATAAATGATCCACGAACAAGGGAGAATAGAGTTCCCCCAGAACTATAGAGTCTGGGGGAAATACAATGTGGCGCTGACAGTCCCTGTAAGTCTACTTCAAAAAGAATATTCAAGAACTTCACAATCATCTCATAATATAAACCCTAATACATAAAAATACAATGATGCATACATATAATTTCACAATATAAAACAAATTTTGCACCATATTTTTATCATCACACACGGACTAAAAACAGGAATCATCTACATAATTGTCCCTCTCCTACTGTGCACAAATTAAGTTGAAATTTTGATGTGAACTACAACTTGGATATCTGCACCAATTTTTATGTACACTTTGTTGACCTTGATTTTCTTAACAAACCTACTTTATTTAGGGTTACTAAATCTTCTGTCTCCCTTCCAACCCCCCAACACTGGGTAGAGGGAAAGAAGGTTAGTGGAGACATGGGTGGGGTTCTCTGCTGCTCCTGGCTGGGTAGGGTTGTAGGATCCTTTTGGGTGTGATACCAAATACCAAAATATCAGTCGTTCAGAAATCCAGAAGTTCAGGTTACCAGCAAATCAGCAAATAGCAAATGCAGCAGCAGGAGGAAACCAGCAGGAAGCAGTCCTCCTCCAACAGCTAGCTCTTCCTCTGGGCTGTCATGTTTCTACCCCTCAAAGTCCTCAGAATTCAATTCCACCTGGCCAAGACAATGCTCCGCACAAGACACTTAACAGGCATGGACAAGCTAAAACCCCTCCAACTTGGAATTTTAACAAAAACATGTTTACATATCATAAACCAAAATGTCCACAAGAACACTTTTGGGAGATAGACTTTTCTTCACTCATAAGACAGACAAACCGGAGTGGAATTTTAATAAGGGAGTGCTGACCAAAAAGCCAAAGACCAACAGAAGTAGAAAGCTTTCTAAACGTTTCTAAATGCTTCTGTCCTTATTTGAGGGCCATTTCCTTGTAATGTGGCTTTAAAACCCCGTCTTCATGGGCTAAATGCTATCTTCAAAAGTTTTGAAATGAGTCTCATAATGTTTTACCTGATGGGGTTCACTGATCAGGGTGTGATTTGTCTGGTTCTCATTGTTTCTGTAATTAATGTGCTGGCATTTTGCATGACAGGGAACAGAGATGCATAAAGTTTTTGTGTCATCATTCCCAGTCTCTAGACAGGAATTCCCTACAGGCCTGCTCCACCCCTAAGTGCACACTCAAGGAGAAAGAAAGGAAAGGAAAGGAAAGCTGGAAGGGAAAGAGTGCTTCTTACTTGGATGAATCTTAAATGAACGGCATGAACTGGCTGTATTTAGCATGGCAGCCTCTCATGAACACTGAAATATCTACCAGCCTCAATAATTGCAGTGAGTTTTTATGTATTATAAATGGATTTTGCCACTTTGACCTGTCTGTGTTCTCTGGCTTCTTTAGATTTAAAGACTGAAAGATTTAAATAATAAATTTTTCTTAACTTGAAAAAAGAAGAGGACTGTTGTTCTTTCATTTAATCAGTTTGCAAATTAAATCAGATTTTGAAGGCTATTTAATAGAAGCTAAGTCTACTGAGCATTGACTTTAATTAATTTTCTTCCTCTGACTCTGTAAAGCAATCAACAACTAAACCAAATCCAGCTGCCTTTGGGGTGTCAGCTGATTGAAATACAATTTCTTTCATGGCAGATCTCAAAATTTGGTTAATATAATGGCATAAGCCTGTTAGGAAGAAAATAGAAAGCATTTGAGTTTGTGTTCTAACAGTGATGAACCTGTGTAGAAGTCCTTTGTGACCATCAAGATTTCCATCATTAATGCATCAAGTGGCTGAAACTCTTGACCTTCAGCGTGGGCACTTGAGAAACTTGTCATTCCTATCTCTTAACTAAACAATGCTTTCAATTTTCTAATAGGCTCCAACTCATTCCTAAGAAGCTTCAGTTTCCGAGACAAGCTTTCACATCTTCCTGATAAAGCGGCAGCTTTGTTGGACATGCCACTCAATACTTGCACATTAGCCTTCAAACAGGAGATTGTTTTACATCCCAGAAGAAGAGTATATGGGAATGTAGAAAAGGAGGTGACTCTAAGGGTCATGGGAATTATTTGGCAAAAAAAAAAAAAAGGAAAGCAATGTGAGATAAGTCTAAGGAAAACATTTAGTTCTATAATTTGGGACTTGTCATTTAGCACTTTGGTAACACATGTTTCAAGCATTAAGTGGAGTTGGCAAACAGACCTGATGTGTCTGGGCTTTCTGTATCTTTATTGTTGGCTTGATGGCCATTAGGCTCACAGGAAATAAGAGAATCCTGACACCAGGGCAACTAGAACATGACTTTCTATTTCCACACTGTGGCATCAACAAGTGTCCTACACCTAGAGCTTTTTTTTCTCCAACAATGTAGTAATAATACAGGTGAATTGCTGTGGACAGTCCTCAGCTTTGGATGGCACGAAATGAGGATGCCCTGCCACTGCTCTTTGGCTTTGAATAATCTGAATGAAGTGCCTAGCAGATGTAACACGTGGAGTTTCAACTGTACACAGCAGGTGCTGCTGACACTCCAGAACGTGAGTGTTTTCCTCTCTTCACTCCTTCCCGTACTTTCTTCTCCTATGCTGACAACAATAAATCATGTGTAATATGATACCTGAAGAGAAGAGTCCACAACTTCTTCCAATGACAACCACTTCTTTCATACTGAGTTTAAACCAATGTCTCTGTTTTCTGTTTGCTGAAGAGGATCTATCTCTGCTTTCTGGATTCTATAAATCTCTGCTTTCTGAGTGGGTGGGGCGGGGCGGACAAACAACAAGAAAGAAAAGCCACCAGCTTGTTTTAAATCCCGGCTCTGGGTTTATCCCAACCATTAGGGTGAGCTTAACAAGGCTCTGGGGACTTCGCCTATGGCTCATTCAGGTTTCTTTCACCTCTATCCTGCTGCATTTTTACAAACACCTGTAAATTCTTCCCAGAACTGGTTCTAGTGAGTTGTCTGGCAGACCACAGGAACGAGGTGCAATTTTGTTCCATTTCTCTCCACAGCCCTGCCTTTTCACCCTTTTTAGCACTGAGAAAAATGCTGTTATTAAAGAACATCTTCTGCGATAACAATTTTGTGACTAACTGGTTGCTTGCGTACTGTGATTTAATCGTGGGCTCTTTACCAACAGACTATGTACATGGGTTATTTATGGACCCGAGTGGACAAAGAAATTTGAGAAGAGTGCAAGTTGTGCTTCCGTCCTGCTCTCTCATTGGGTGGATGGTATCCCTCTCTGGGTAGATGGAGTTGACTACACTGTGGTTTATGTTCAAGGTGGTTTTCCTTATGCTTCTGGGAGAAACTAAATATATAAACAAATGAAGCAGATTGACTTCAGAATATATCTAAGCCTGGTGCCAACCCACAGAGTCTAGGGATTTGTGCCACCCACTTCACACTACCTTCACTGGACTTTTTAACCAAAAAAGTAAGTCACCTTTCTGATTACATGTGGTGTGTGTGTCCGTGTGTCTGTGTGTATGTTGAAGACTAAGGAGGAATGGAGTTTCTTTTTAGTGAGCTCAATCCACTTTCAGCAATTTGAGATATCAAACTGTTTTGCAAGTCAAGTTTCTCTGACAGGTCTAAATTGTATTGCTCAACATTTGTACCCCAAAGATGATTATCCCCAGAAGGTGAAGCATAATACTTGCTTGAATAACATCTCCAGTACAAGGCATAACATGAGCTATGCCTTAGCGAGTCAAACAAGAATAATGAAGGCTTACTTTCAAGAAGAATTGGAAGTGGAATATCTAGAATCCCCTAAAAAGGTTTACAAAATACTTACTCCCATAACCAATTCCAGAAGCCCGCCCTAAAGATTTGAGGAACAGCCCGGGCACTCAGAGTCATAAAAGTGCTCTGGTTGATTCTAATGAGGCATCTCTAAGAGTAAATTCCTCAGTGTCAAGACAGTTGTTTCGAAAACACAAACATGCACTTTTTCTCGTTAGATGACACTATTTGGGGAAACAGGAAGAGACTGAAAATAAGGTGGGAAAAGGGACCTCCTCAGCCTCACAATTAACAGAGAAAGAGCTAGACATTTATGCTGCTCTCATGTAATACATCTGGAGATGTATAGACCCATGGCTACATTGTGGCTCTTCTGACCACAGGCGGCCTCTCTCCTTTGGTTGGTTGGTTGGTTTGTTTGTTTGTTTGTTTTTCTCGCCATTTTTGATAAGGTGCATTCTCCTGTTAGTTCAGGAAAATTGCTCAAGTTTTAGTCATCATCGTGTAAGAGCAAAGCAGAATCCTCTAAAGCAGAAATGTTTAAAGCAGATGCTTCCAAGACATCCCCTTAGTTAGGTGAACCTCAGTTGAAGGTGCGTTTGCTCTCATCAATATTTGACAATATCTCCAAATATTTTTCCTATAACTATTTATTGGGATGAAGGGTGAAGCAGTGGGATTCCCTGGGAGTCTAGTGGGCAGAGAGGCCAGGGATGCTGCTCAGTATCCCAAAGTGTACAAGGCAGCCCCATGACGGAAGAGCATTGGGAGACATTAGTAGGGGTGAACACCGCAACGCTTAGGAACAAGCTGCTCCTGTAGTCAAAACGACCAGAAATGAAGATGGAAAACTGTACCCTATAATCTGAGAGGCCAGGCACCTATTTGAACATTAGGATTTTATTACTAAGAATTGTGGAATGGACATACATGAGTTTAACTTATTGTACCATAGTGTTCTATACATTCTGATCTTCAGTTCTGGCCCAAAAGATTTGAAAGCTGAAACTTTATTCACTCAGGCTCGTTCTGTTGTTTTGTTTTTTCATATATTATATTATGGAGTATCATAAATTATTTATTGCAAACTCATCATTTACTTTTGCTTTACAATGTGATTAATTGATTGATTCACTCATTCTCTCCTTCAGCAAACATGTATGAACACTGAGTGGGGTGCCAGATTTTTCTGGAAGATTATCCAGTTATAACAATCCCTGAGCTTTTTGGGGTCTTGTTGTCAGGAAAGAGGCATATTAGGATACTCTTGAGGATAGATACATACCAGACATTATACCAGAAAGCTGCTGCATGAGCATATCCCTCCCTATGGTTTTGTATAGGCTGGCTTTGAAATCACTTTATAGCCCCTTGTGACCCTTAAACTTGTATCTCAAGGTCTCCTTCCTTAGCTTCCATGAGAAGTCATTGTAGGACTGTGCCAGATGACTGATTACTGTATCTTTTTTTTTTTTTTGCAAGGTGTATTAGCTGTTTTTTTTTTTTTAGCAGATACAGGAAGATTGAAATAATCCCTTGTATCCTATCCGACCATCACAGTCTAAAGCTGGACCTCAACAACAACAGAAATAGCAAACGGCCTGCACATACATGGAAACTGAACAACTTGCTACTCAAGGACAGCTTGGTTAGGGAAGAAATTAAGAAATTAAAGACTTCCTAGAATTCAATGAAAATGAAAGCACAACATACCCAAACTTATGGGACACAATGAAGGCAGTGCTAAGAGGAAAGTTCATAGCACTAAGTGCCTTCAAGAAGAAATTTGAAACATCTCATACAAGCAACTTAATGGCCCAACTGAACGCTCTAGAAAAAAAAGAAGCAGA
>CM053752.1:89400532-89475725 GCA_028658305.1 Pachyuromys duprasi
TGAAGATTCCACATACAAATTTTTTGAGGTTATCCTCATTGATCCATTCCATAAAGCTATCAGAAGAAATCCTGACACCCAGTGGATCACCAAACCAGTCCACAAACACAGAGAGATGCGTGGGCTGACATCTGCTGGCCGCAAGAGCCGTGGCCTAGGAAAGGGCCACAAGTTCCACCACACTATTGGTGGCTCTCGCTGTGCAGCCTGGAGAAGGCGCAACACTCTCCAGCTCCACCGTTACCGCTAATACATGTAATGTTTGTAAAATTCATATCCAATAAACAATTTAGGACAGTCAAAAAAAAAAAGAGACATACATTTTGGTGCCAGAGCCACTGTCACCTACCCCAGACCATGCTGATGCATGCCCAGTGTCCCACATCAAGGTACTAGCAGTCCCAAAAGGTTCAAACTCAGAGCAGGATCCCCAGAACAAGAATACAGGTGCTGGGGTTGGTGCTATTGGCATGGCTTGTGCCATCAGTATCTTAATGAAGGATTTGACAGATGAGGTTGCCCTTGTTGATGTCATGGAAGACTTTTTGAAAGGCAAGATGATGGATCTCCAGCATGGCAGCCTTTTTTTTAGAACACTAAAAATTGTCTCTGGCAAAGACTATAGTGTGACTGCAAACTCCAGGCTGGTCTGGTCATTATCCCAGGAGCAGCCCCTCAGCAAGAGGGAGAGAGACGACTCAGTTTGGTGCAGTGAAATACGAACATCTTCAAGTTCACCATTCCCAATATCATGAAGTACAGTCCAAATTGTAAACTGCTCATTGTCGGATATCTTGACCTACATAGCTTGGAAAATAAGTGGTTTCCCCAAAAGACGAGTTATTGGAAGTGGTTGCAATCTGGATTCTGCTCAGTTCTGTTACCTGATGGGAGAAAGGCTGAGAGTTCACCCACTAAGATTTCATGGGTGGTTCCTAGGGGAACATGGAGACTCCAGTGTGCCTGTGTGGAGTGGTGCGTCTCCCCGAAGAACGTGAACCCAGAACTGGGTGCACACAGAAAAAGAAGAAGGTTGACAAGCAGGTGGCTGACAGTGCCTATGAAGTGATCAAACTGAAAAGTTATACGTCTTGTGCCATTGACCTGTCTGTGGCCAACTTGGCAGACAGCATAATAATCTTAGACAGGTGTTTCCACCATAATCAGGGGTCTCTATCGGATCAAGGATGATGTCTTCCTCAGTGTCCCCTGTGTCCTAGGACAAAATGGAATCTCAGATTCTGTGAAGGTGACTCTGTCTCCTGAAGAGAAGGCCTGCCTGAAGAAGAGTGCAGACACGCTCTGGGGAATCCAGAAAGAGCTGCAGTTCTAAAGTTCCCCATGTCCTAGCACTTCACTGTCCAGGCTGCAGTAGGCTCTCTATGGAGACCACACTGTCTCCTCCTCATCTGAGCTGTGGTTAGTGCAGTTGTGTTCAGGTGGTCTGCGGAAAACCTCAGTTCCCATAGCTCTACCCTCATGTTAAGTGGTACTTGTGTAGTGGTAACCTAGTTAGTGGGACAGTCCACTGTCCCTGAGACACAGTGCCAACTGTGTGCAGGTTTCAGTTATCCTAGGAGCCTGCTGTGTCACTGTGCTGCTCACCCTCACCAAACATGCCTAGGTCAAGGCATTTCCAGTTAGTCACAACCTGGCTCCAATGTGTAAGTCCATTATGCATATCTTGTGAATAACTGTTCTAAAGGATACTATTCTGTGTATTATATGTGTCTGTAATGTACATTGCAATATTATGTAAAATAAGATCTGCGTATGGATGACGAAACCAACTACCCAAGTGTCATGCCAATGAAAACACCAAATAAACTTGGAACAGTGAAAGAGAGAGAGATACACATTTCATTCTCTGTGTTAATTTCCTGGTTGCTCCAACAAATTGCCAGAACTGTAGTAGGATGTGCCACTACCGGTATGCTTTCTCGAATATCTGGAGGTCAGAGGACCGAATTCATGCAGTCATCCTGGTCATGACTCCTACCAGAGGCTCTGGAGAGAAGGCAGTCCTGACCCTTTCCAGCTGATGGCTATTGTGACTATATCGTCCTAGTCTCTGCCTCAGCAGTAGCAATGGCTTCTGGTCTTCTTTTATAAGGACACTGGCCAGAGGACTGAGGTTCAACCCCCAAATGGGTAACTTTTTCATCTCAAAATTATTAGCTTGTTCACTGATGCCAAGATGCTTGTCTCAAGCAATGTCAGTCAGCATTATCTCAGTTTTCCTCAAATTTATTTGCAAATTGTCTCCACCCCCTTTTTTTCCCACCCTTTTAACCCCCTAACACTAGATAAGAAAAAAAGATAGAAAGGAAAGGAAGGAGGTCCCTGAATAAAGTCATGGGTCAGAAAGAGGGCAACATTATCATTAGTCTACTTCCTCCTGGTTAAGTGTGCCATGTTCCTTGGGACAAGTTTGATCTCAGCCATCAGGTTATCTAATTTCTTCTTGTTGTTTCTTCTTTGCGCATGACTATTTAACAAACTGTGACCAACAACAACCAACACACAACATACCATCCTGCCTCTCAGGGCCCTAGCATTTATATACCCTCTATAAATTCCCCCAGAATTGTCACACAATTGCAGAAACTATCTGCAGCTGGCAAAATCATGCCTCTGCTGGAGCATGAGGCAAATCATAGTCAGCTGCTGTGGACAATCTGAAGCAGCCTCATATCCCACACCTAGGATTAAAACAGAAACAACCTTATAATACTTCTGTGTTTTCTTAAAGAAACCTAAATTCCAGAATTCTCACTATGACAAGTCGTAGTAAGCCTCCTGCCATAGGTGCTGGGAACTAAACCCAGAATCTCTGCAAAAGCAGATCTCTTAGCTGTAGATCCTTCTCTCCAGCCTCTGCTCACCATTTTTTGTTTTTCTCATAATTAGCAAAGAAACTGAATGTTATAGACCTCTCAAAAATAGGTAGTGAGTGAGTTTAGCTCATAAGTTTGCCAGTTATTATTTCCACTTTATTAGATTTGTTGAAGATTTATCAAATGGTTTAATTTAAATGTTTTATCCATCTGTTTGTATTATTTCTTGTACATTAAGATTTTAGTGTTGTATTAATTTCTTCAAGAGTCTCTTTAACCAGTTTCAGAGTTCAAAAATATATTTGTCTTTGGAAGACAGAGTCCTCTGACTCTGAGGTAGCATGAAATTTTTGTTTGTTTCCCAATTTGTATATTAAGTTTAGGACTAACACATACTTATTAAGAAGTGTTATCTCTATCATTATTATGTTATGAATTTATCATATTTTCTTTTTGACTGAGTTTAATGACTGTCCCATGTGTCCATAAAAACTATTCTCTTTTCATAGTTCAAAAATCAAATAAAACTACATTTTGTATTATTAATTATGTTATTTAGGTCTTGTCTGTCCTTAAATTATTTTTTAAACTGGGCCAAGATTAAAAAAAAAAGCATATAGAAATTTTTGGCATCTCTTTTTTGATTCCTTTCCAGGCTTTATATCCATTAGCGCTGGCCTCATTGATGTATGACAATCATAACTGATAACTGTGATTGTAAAGTTTGTCCTTTCTCCACCTAAGTTTTCCACCTAAGTCCTGTGCATTGTTCTCTCAATTCATTCTTTCTACAGCTGAGATTATGACAACCATTTATTATTTCTTCTATTGTTTAAGGATTTCATACATTCATGTAATGTGTTTTGATCAAATCTAACCCCCAATCCATCCCTTTTCCTTCCCCTTCTAACCTCATGTGCCCTCTACTTGTGGCTTATATGTGCAAGGGGGTAGGGTCATCTCCTAGTGCATGGAAAGCCTCTCAGGGGCCCCATCCCTGGAGAAAACTGACTCTCCCTCCTCAGCAGCCAGCAATTGCTGAAGCTCTTCAGCTAGTGAATGGCTCCGTGAGCCCCTCCTCCATCCACGCTAGGCTTTAGACTGCCTTGATCTTGCACAGATGAGACACAGATTTTTCTCCTGTGTATTTTCATATTCTGATTTTCAACTTTTCTGAGTTGTTTTATGCCCAGTATTCATTATCTTATAAACCCACACAATTAAGTTTATCTTACAATTCTAAGACATCCCTCTTTTTTTAACAGACAAATGTCATTCATTTATTAATATACAAATGTCTGATCTTTGGTGAATGAAATCTAACATTTGATAACGCCGTTACTGCCTTTGTTCTTACTTGCATGACTTTTTATAAAACCTAAATTTTCTTTCTTTGTGTGTTTCTCGGTTCTTATAAATGAAAATATTTTCAGGTCTGTTCTGTAGAACTGTCACTAACACTGTCCTTATTTCTCTTAATTTTGAAAGACTGTTTTAATTCTCTATCAACAATGATACACTGAGTCTTGTTCTGATTCCTACTCCTTGTCCTGGCACCATTAAAGTTTTGCATGATCATTTATGTTTGTCTAATATTTGTCTTTTTACCTTGATTTTTTTGGCTTAGCTTCACTACTGAAATAATCATCTGCACTTAACCCTCACAGGAGGAAGGGTGCTTCCCAGAGCCTGACTTTCACTGTGAACCTCCTTTGCCCCATTCTGAGCTGAGCAGGCTTCCTTTATTTTGAGAAATCCCTGAGGTAGAAAAGCCAACACCAACCAGCACAGCCTGCAGAAGTGGGTCCCGGGATGTAGCATGAAAGGTAAAAGCACGTGGGCCAGCATAGGTATTCACTGATTCTTCTCCTTGCCTTTCTATCCTGCCAAAGCTTCAGAATGGATCACCTCTCTGACATCAGCAAGTGTGGGAAAACCTGTGACAATGGCTGATTAGTTTATGTAGCCTCTCTTCTGATATTATCTCCCTTGTCTTCTGGGCAGCAACTATCTTGCTGTTGTTTTGTTTCCCATGAAAACAAGGCAAAAGGCCATGTGACTTGTGCAGGTGCGCACCAGTCAGCAGCTGGCCAGGCTTCCCAGAGGTGGAGACCCAAACTATATCTAATAAAAAAAAAAGCACAGATCAAAAATAAGTATTTTGGCTTGTCCATGTAGTTGGTCAAAAGTAAATGTCATGATGTGAAAATTATCACAAATCATTACATAGATATATAAAATTGTTTTTGAAAATTTAAAAATATCTTCACCTCCCAAATCTTGCCTCCATCCAAACTGACGGTGTGATTGATCATGGGAATGTTAATGAAACAAATTGGACTCAGCTTCTTCAGTTGCTCAGAAGCGGTGATACTCATCATCCTTTATAATGTTCAAGTGCTTTAGAACTTCCCTGTCCATATGACATGTTATGCAAATGTTCTGTCTCACATTGTTATTGCTGCTCTTACTACCTTGTTTTCTTTGTCTTTATCTTGATTCCCAGTAGGGGAGGGGCGCTTCTTATGTTATTGACAATGTCTTTATAAAACTTAATTTACTTATGATAATATCTATCACACCTAATAGACTATACAAATCCTACTAAAACAAAGACCCCTACTTGTTCATCCAAGGTACAGCCTTTTCGGGCTAAACAACATGAGCATAGAATGGCTCAAAAAAGCCTTTGTTCTGTGGACAGATAAATGAATTGATTAGTTATCTAGCCATCACCACCAAGTTAGTTCCCTTCATGAGCTAGTTCTGCAAGTCAAGCATGAGTTCTGAACTCATCCATTTGTTCCAGAGAGGCACTCCTTTCTTCTGGAAACATTGGTGCACCTTTTAAAGCTGTACTGACTTCTTTAGTGGAAAATATAGTCTAGACCTAACCCATCATATTATTGATCACATGTAGAGGAATTTTAATTCAGAACATGGCTGTTCTTGCAAGAGGTCACATCCAAAGATGTGTGATGCAGTTTTTAATGCCTTTAATCCAGGAGACAGAGGCAAGCAGATCTGAGTTAAGGCCAACCTGGTATAGGCCAAGTTTCAGGAAAAACAAACAAACTTAGATCCAGGTGTCGTACATGCCTTTCATACCAAACAATGAGGGTAATGTTAGTTTGTAGAAGGAAGCACCGGTGTTTAAAAGTGATGTCTAATTGAGTAGCAGAAAAAGTGATGAATCAGAGAAGGGTAGGATACACCCAACTCTCATGAAGAGAGAGAAAAAGGAAGCTACTTAAGGGGCAATGCAGAGAAAGAGACAGACAGACAGACAGAGATAGACATACACAGAGAGAGACAGAGACAGAGAGAGAGAAAGGAGGCAGTTTTACCAGGAGAGTTTTACAGAAAGAGGTTGAACGAGAGAGCAGGCTTCACACAGGTGAAAACAGAAGGAACCAGAGAATGGGAAGGAACCAGGAGATCATAAAAGATTGCTGGAGTGAGTTTGAGGCCAAGCAGAGCAATCCAGAATCTGAGAGAAAAACCAGATTGAATAAGTTAGCTGGGAGAGAAATTTGAGACAGAACAGCTAAATTGAACCAGCCAGCTATGAGCTCAGAAAGAACAGGAAAGGCTAGGCTTATTAGGTGGCAAGTCTCAGAGGCTAAAAACATTCTAGGCCTAGGTTAGACTGTACAGAGGCTAGAGGCTAGGCCTAGGTTAGAAGAAAGCAGTTAGCCTCTGAGACAACAATTGAAACAGGAGAATAAAAGTTACTTTTACAATCATAGACACATACATTGATGTTTAAGTTATTTGTGCAAATTATGTATTTTTATTCCTAAATTATCCATATTGTGTGATTTTTAAAGAAAAGAATAGAAGGAATATCAGCTATAGCTATGTCTCCAACTCTTACCTTCTCCTATCATCCCAGAAAAGAGTTATCAGTTTTTCTCATGTGTGGATAAAGATGGGCTGATTTTTCACTCTCTGACGTAATCACTTTCTCTTGGCAGACTGTCACAATTTTTAAACAGTGCACTCCCAAAGTTGGAATTAAGTCTCAAACCTAACAGAGAAACATTGGTCCAAATATTGTTGATTTTCTGAGGTGACTCAGAAACACAGGTTCTGTGCTGAAGTGAGTCTAGGTGAGATGCAATTGTCCTTCCAAGTACGTGGAGACCGGCTTCCCACTGACACACGAAGGGTAACACTCACTGGCATGTCTGACAGGAAACTGTGAAGAGGGCATCCGTGAAAAGGAACTAGCATTTAGTGTGCCCCAGTCTGCGAGGCGCAACATCTCATTTAATCCCTATAACTACCCCTTGAATCCTGTAATTACACCTCTTTGGGGTGGGAGGCAACGGAGCTTCAGGGTCTTGGGAGGAAGAAACGGCTGATGTTTGACCATTCTCCACTGCTGACAGCATCAACTCAGCCCAGGCCTCAATTACACAGCTTTGGCTCCATCCACTGTGTCTGACCTCACCTTGCAGGGAGCCCTTCCTCCATTGTGTTCCTGCATCATCAGCCCTATCTGCCTCCAGATGTAAGTCACCTGTCAAAACCCCCTGTTCTCATAGGGCTGCCCCATCTTTGCCCCAACCTGGAGACAGCAATTTTGAAAAGTTATTAGTGCCTTCTTTGGGCATCAGGCTTTCATGGGTATGTGGGCTCCATTTTATGACATATAATCTTCTCTTTACTTGGCCATCATCTTCCCGAGTTCTCCTCCCAGATATATATTTTTTTAATTTTTTGTTATTTTATTTCATGTATATGGATGGTTTCCCTGTGTGCGTCTGTATAACAGGCACAAAAGATGATGTCACATCCCATGGAAGTGGAGTTAAAGACAACTGTGACCCACAATGTGGGTGCTGGGAATTGAAGTGGGTTCCCTACAAAAGCAGCCAGTGCTCTTAGCCACTGAAGCACCCCCCTTAGGCCCCCAGTTCTGTTTTGACTCCTCAATGTCCCTTGCTTTAATCCTGTTAGCCATGTAGATCTCAGGCACCAGTCACTCTTTGAGAACTTCCCCCTCGTGTCTATTTAGGTGAATCGTGACTGTTTTTGACCTGTTCAACCTGTATGTTGAACTCAAGAATTGTATTTTGAACATTCCATTGTTCATCTAATAAATGTTTGCTTGATTTTAGCTATGCCAATTTGGAGATGTGTGAATATCCAGCTAAGAATTGTCAAGTCATCTCAGTGTTGCTCATGCATCTGTTTGCTGAGCTAAAGCTTCAAAAGAACAAGCCCAGGCTGGTCTTTGTTCTTGAGTCTGATGACTGTTAACACTTAGCCATTTAGGCTTAAGTCCTAATGTTATGTTTGTCCTTGCCTTGTCCTTGAACACTGTCCTAGTTAGGGTTACTATTTCTAAGTTGAAATATTATGACCAAAATCAACTTGGGGAGGAGAGAGTTTATTTGGTTTATGCTTTCACATTGCTGTTCATCAATGAAGAAAGTCAGGGCAAGAACCTAGAGGCAGGAGTTGAGGCAGAGGCCATTGAGGATGGCTGCTTACTGGCTTGCTTTACATGGTTTGTTTGGTCTGCTTTCTTACGGAAACTGTAACCACCAGCCCACCCATAATGAGCTAAGCAACCGCTCATCAATCCCTAACTAAGAAAATGCCCAACTGACTTGCCTATAGTCTGATTTTATGGAAACATTTTCCCAATTGAGGTTCCTTCCTTTAAGATAACTTGATCTTGTCAAATTGACAGATAATCCAGCCTACACAAACACCCACATCTGTCACATCAGCCAAGTTCATGGGTTCTTTCCATCCAGTCCCTTTTTTTCATTTGTCCTTTGTTCTGATTGTAGTTAATGTCAATCAATTCTTTTTGTTTGACTCTTTTCCTATATCCCAAGAATTTTCTTCATCCTTCCATATTTTTATCTACAAGTTCATGGCTACTATGACATCATATTTGATTTTCTAAATCACAGATCTTGTTTCTCACTTACCCCAAACCTCTAGTTTCACACCGTTGCTTCCAGAAATACAGTTGCACTGTGAACTGTTGGGCTCCTCTAAGAATAAGTTCCATCTGTCTTTCTCTATACCTAGTGAACACTACACTATCCTGAGCTACCTCACACTAACATAAGCTTCATGGAGGCTTCTTCTGCACTAGTGGTGTGCTTCCTTCTTCGGCCAATTTACCCTCCTTGGTCTACCATACTTGTTCCCATCCTCGCACACTGTAATCTTTCAATACCTTCAACCATACTCTTTCTTCCCTTATTACTTGAGTAACATCATCATTTTAGTTACATTTTTGGTTGCTGTGATAAAATGCCACAATCAAGAAGGATTATTTGGATTTACAGTTTCAGAAGAAGAGTTCATCTTGCTGGGACGGGTAACAAGAAGAAGCAAGCATAGAAACCAAAGGAGAAAGCTGCAAGATCACAGTTCAACCATAAACATAGAGTAGAAAGAGCAAACTGGAAGTGTGCTGAAGATATGAACTTTCAATGCCCACTTGCAATGGTGTGCTCCCTCCAGAAAGGCTATTGCATCTCCCCACACTCTCCCCAGGCAGTACCAACTGGGAACAAGTGTTCAAGTTCATGAGTCTATGGGGGCCATTCTCATTTAAACTGTCACATTCCACTCTCTAGCCCTATATATGTATGGTTATATCATAAGGCAAAATGTAGTGAGTCCAACTTCAAAAGTCCCCACTAGGTTTAAACATTTTTAACACTGTTTACAAGTTCAAGTCCAAAGACTGTTTTGAGACTCAAAGTAATATATGAACTGTAGTCCTCTACAAATAAAAAAATAATCATTTCCAACATTCAATGGCACAGAATATACACTACCATTCCAAAAGGGAAGAATTGAGACATAGCGGAGAAATATTAGGCCAAAGTGACACCAAAACCCAGCAAAGCAAACACAAAATCCTATAGCTCCAAGTCCATTGTCTGAGACTTTAGTTTCAAAAGACTTAGATGGCTCTGTCCCTCTGGCTTTGCTGTCTGTAATATATACATCTCTCTCTTGGACTAGTTCCACTCCTTGTATGCAGGTCTCCATGGCTGATGCCTCTCCAATATCATGGGAACTCCACTGAAACCCAGTATTACTGAACTGCCCTCTCAGGAGGAGAAATAAGCAATATCTACTCATTCTTCTGACACCCTAATGACCAAGTGAAGAAGATTCCGCAAAATGTCACTTTGGGGAACCAATGAGTTTACTGGGCTGCCCACAGAGCACAGGGGAGGGACTACTTACAGAGGTGTGTGCACTCCTCCCCCAGCAGGCTGCACTTGAAAGACCTTTCCCAGCAGGGAAGCGAGCTTCCTCACAGCTGCAGAGCTGGTGCCCCTCCCCGCTGGTGTTTCCTAACCTGTGCTAGTTTTTCCTAACTTATTTGCTTTAGCCCCTTCCTGAGGCTACATGCATTTAGGCAGAGTTGAGTAAAACAGGTGGCGGAGAGCAGCTGGATACTCGGTGAGGGTATGCTCGATGAGGGGGTATAAAAAGCCATCAAGCCAAGCTGAGATGATCTTCTACAAAAGGGGTAGAGCTGAGTTGCCCAGGAAGTCAGCTTTCGATACACGGCACCCAGGTTCCTCTTTCAGAGCTTTACACAGTAACCTCTCATGGCCTTCTGTTCTCCCACGGTCTTCATGCAGTGACTCCCAGGACATACACTGCCTGGCCTCACTGGCTCTCTGAAACCGTGGAGCAAGAATCCAAGAGCCTTTCACTCTTGTATCTTTTGTGCTTCTGAAGCTAACACCATGTGAATGACACTGCCAAGTTTGGTTGTCAGCTTGGGATGGCCCCTGATTCCCTCGAATCACATTTATAGCAGCTTTCATTTGTTATTTGCTTTTTACTAGCTGAAAACCCCTTCTTCTCAAATTTATAAGCTGGCTGTTTAGCTGGGTGGGGTCCTGCCTTCCCCACCTTTCTTACTGTTCCTGTAGAGTACGTGTCTCCTAATGGCACTAATCTTCATAACAGTGGCAGTCTCTCTTAGAACATGCCTTGGCCATAACATTGAGCTTTCTACTACTATTTTTTTTCTCTCCAAACTGTGTATTTTATATTTTATTTATGCCCCACTTGTCCATTTTCATTTTAGACTCTCATATGCATTATAAATCAAGGTTATATTGGCTTGAAAATTACTCTGCCAAAGAAATTATTACTTATTAATTTAGCCTCAGTCACATTCTCGGGATATGGGGGGCAAAAGGCAAACGTTTTCTTTGCCAAATTATCAAGAGAATGTCCTCTACCTCAGTTGCTGATATTGTTTCCCTATGAGACTCCTTGAACTTGGCTTCAATACTGCATGGCCTAGGCACCACATTCTTCCAGGCTTATGCTAGAATGGCCGGGTAAGATCTGCTTACAGCATTCAAATATTTTTCTAATCCAAACTTTTTAGTTTCCCACATTTCTGCAAACAAGGATAATAAATAAACAAACAAATGAACAAATCAACCAATAAATATATGTGCAGGCCCTCCACAGGTGCTGCTGGCCCACTCTCTGATTCTAATTTCTGTATTAGTTACTTTTCTGTCTCTGTTACTCTGACAAAGGCAACTTACAGAAAGAATGACTTATTTGGTCTTAGGGTTTCAGAGGTATGGTCCATAATGGCTTGGAGGTATTGAAACATGCAGCAGGCATGGCGGCCATAGCAGAAAGCTAAAAGAGCACACCTTCAAGCAGAGAGGGAAAACAGGTGGTAGGGCAGGGTGGTAAAATTTCAAAGCCAACCTGACATGATGGGCTTCTCCCAGGCAGCCTCCTCATCCAGGACCACCAGCTGGGTACCAAGTGCTCAACTCTTTGGGACCATGGAGGACATTTCTTATTCAATTAACCATGATCATATAAAAGTTTCTCTTTCTCATGTCTTTCCTGTTTTTTTTAACAGAAATCTTACCATACTCATTTTTATAATTGTGTTACTCAAAACAATTTTCTACAGATTCCATATAGCATCATTATTAGATTCAGAAGCCTATCAATAAAGTACCTATACTTGAAGATATCCTACTTAAGTTAAATCATGTCATTTACATTTTAGGGTTGAAGAAACATTAGTGCCACTTTATAGGGAGAAAAAAAAAACAGGAGGTAGCCCTGAAAAATGGCTCAGCAGCTAAGAGCACACACTGTTCTTGCAGAGCACATGAGTTTGGTGCCTGACACCCGTATCAGTCACTTACAACTTCCTATAACTCCATTTCCAGAATAATATGACCTCTGGGGGTGCCTGAACTCACACACACATACACACACATATTCACATATCAAAAATAAAATAAATCTTTTTAAAAATAGAATACAGAGAAGCTCTTTTATTGCAATCAACTAATAAAATTAGGGGAAAGTTTGGGATAAAATGCAGGACTCATCTTTACGCTACCTTTGAGACAAATAAAACTATTTAAATATGATTTAATTAAACCCCATACTTGGTTATTTTGATCCCACTAGAAAGTCCTCGGGTGTTCAATGCAATGAGCAGCTAACGCTTGCTGTAGCAGATGCAGGCATTTCCATTATGAAGATCTTCAGCACCATTTCAGTCCCTTCTTTCCTCTTTCTCCGTGGTTTGATGCAATCGACGCCACAGTCCCCTGTAAGAGAAGTCCACCCCTCTTCTGGAACTTTGGTTCTCTACCTCATTTGCCTGTGCAGTGTCTGTTACAGGGCCTGAGCTGTGTCAGAATAAACAAGAGGCATATGGCTTTCCAAAAGCCTCTTTCGAGCCAGCTCACTTTCTTCCTTGCCTTTGGGATTTCTTGCAGTCCTGCTTCTTACATGAGATCATTTACAAATGACTCATCTACATGTGACACTTTCCTTGAGAAATTAAACAACACATTACATCCTGTTGGGCAAATCCATGACACATTTTAATTATGAGTCTGTCTGCCTCTTGCTTCATTTATTCTGGCTTGGTTATCAGCATAAGCCTATAAAAATCAAATTTTGACCACAAATGGGAGTAATAACAAAGAAACCCAAGGGCAATTTGGTTTACTTTGAAAGGACAAGACGTAGAGATAGGAAATAGCCTTTTGGTCTACCACCCTTCTCTCTTACATAAACACACACCAACACTCTATGTCGCTATTTAGAAATGAGGAAATTCAAATTCAAATAAAAGCCACAGAGTAGACAGATATGAAGATTTTAAAATCTTTTTTACATTTTTCCAGGTAAATATGATCATATATGTATCATATATATGCATGTACACATACATGTGTGTGTGAACCACTTTCAGAACAATAAGCATTTCTATACTAGCTTATATGTGATTCTAATACTATTGCACTCATTTGTTTATTTACAGCCATTCATTCATACAGAGATCTCCATGGCTATACTGTGGTTATTTAATACAGATGTGCCCACTCATCTTTTCAGCCCCAACATCTTGTACCATACCTACCTCATAAAGACTGATTCCTCAAGTCTTGCGCTGTTCTGCCTTCCATATCTCCAGCCATGTTCCCAGTCCATCGACAGCAACTCTCCTTGAGGGGCAGCATGATAGCATGAGAAAGTTCCTAAAAGGCAAGATTAGCCATGGCTCCATTCAGCAGCAGACAACTTTCTGCTTGTGCCAAGCATGCATGTATACACAAACTCAGAACTCCTTTTGAAGCTAGCCATGCACAGGGAACAAACTGGAACTGCTGAGGCCTCCCAGTGCCCTCTTCTCACTGGGCATAGGCCAGAGTACATGGAATTACACTTTCCCAATTGTTTCGCTTCCAAGAAGGGTAGCATGTATTGAGGATGGGTGACCAGCTTCCTGTATCTAAGATGCAAACAGCACTTTGCCTGAACTGCAAAAGTATAAGTAACCAGTCTACCACTTCAGATGTAGCACAAGGCAAAAATCCAACTTTAGAAAGCATCTGCCCTCTTTAGCATCGTGATCCTTATACTCAAGTCTTTGAAGCTGAAGTTTTAAATTAATGACAGCCTTTGAATATCCAAAAGGCTTAAAGACCCACAACACTGTTGATAATGGTGTTTAGGTGAGTCACGTTTTCCTCAAATCCCAGAATCCTCCACGATACTCACAATTAGCTCCTCCACAGTCACATATCCTTCCTTCTATGGCTAGCTTAAAACTGAGAAAAACGCTAAAGATAAAAGGAGCTAAGTTTGCCCTGACATCACAGTCTAGACCCTGGGAAAGAATTAGTTGTTCAGACCCTGCCAAGCCCTTTTATGACATATGGAAAAGCAAAAGTCTTTTCCCACAGAGACCATCTTTCATTAACCATGTTTTTAACCCTGTACTAGAAAGGCCAATACATAACTAAAATGGTGGGTGAAACAAAAAAATATAGCTTTTATTTGGTTATCGAAGAATTCAGTAGTTTAAGCTAGATTTTTTTTTTTAGGACTGCATTTATTTTTCAATCTCTGATCAACAGAATTTCAAGTACTACAGGGAGAAACATACTACACAAAATTGTTCATCACAGCGACTGAGCAGGGTTAGCAACAAAGCTCAGAGTGTTGGCCTAGTGAGCATAGAGCCTTTGGTCAGACCCCAGCATCCTATATGCCTGGTATGGTGGCACACGCCTGTAACCCAGGCAATTGGGAGGTAGAACCGGGAGGATCAGAAATTCAAAACCATCCCTAGCTACATAGTCAGTTCAAGACCAGTTTGGGATATATAAGACCCTGTCTTAAAGAAGGGGAGTAGAAGGAATAACCCAAACCAAGAAAGGGATAAAGGGAAAGCAATACAAATGTCAGTTTCAAGACGGAGCTTCAGTGTTCAAAAGCTTTGGAGCAGAGAGCCATTTTTCCAAAGGCTTCCTCTTAAAAGAATATTTTGAGGGCTGGAGAAATGGTTTGGCTCAGTGGCCTCAGTGTAGATTCCCTCCCCCCAAGGAAAAAGTTGGACATAAAAACATGCACTTGTGATCCCAGTGAGAAGACAGTCCTGAGGACCTGCTGGCCAGCCAGTCTAGATGCAAGAGTGACTCCATGTTTATAAAGTGGTTCTGTCTCAGAACATTAGATACTCCAGCATCCACCACTGGCCTTCAAACTTGCCCATGCTGGCAAATGTGTCTTTGACTGCTTATGCACACACATTCACGTGCCTACACACACTTATATACACATAAACACAGATGAAATATGAAAAGAATATTACCTCACCAACAAGCCTCACAGCGCTTCACATGTGTGAAGGTGGGAACTGGTTGCTTTCTAAAGTCTTTGGCGATTTCTTCAAGGGAGCATCCACCAGCCCCTAATGAGAGCTGCCTGTTTCTCTCCTGACTGGATTTTTAAATGGTTCGTGAGAACTGGATGGTTGCATCAATTCTTAAGATGGTTTAAAACTTGGTGTCAGACAAAGCAAGTGTATTTTTGCTGGGCCCACCTTGGTTTCCTGAAGTTGTTTGATTTATTTACATTTAATATTCTTCCTTTGGTCTGTTTACAGGGCTTATAGTGAACACTCGTAAATAACACACACAGAAAAGTGTTACAATGTTGCCTGAGAGGAGGCCAATGTTTCCTGGCTTAGCTTTGTTCTCTGTGCTCGTTCATGTTTACAGTTTAATGTGAAAAAGGTGAAAAAAATAGTACAAGTACAGCCAAGGAATGAGAACAGGGAAGAAGACATAAATCTTGGTAAAAGGTGTCTGGGTCATGCATTTTAAGTAATCCTGTATCTAGCACATTTTACACAGTCACCTCAGAGTATTGTTTTTATCAAAGAAGACACTCTGCAGAGTTTGGACACAGGGCAGCTGGCCACACCACCGTGCTGAAAAAGAGTAAGCATCAGATGACTTTAATCCTGATTCATCTATTTAGTATCCAAATTGACATTCTCGAGGCTCCGGCTGCATTCAGTGCAGAGCTGGATGGAAGCCGGACACTGAATGCCTGGTAGGAAAAGCCTTGGCCCGGGAGTGGCACTTAGGAGCATTAAGCAATTTCGAACAGCAGATAAGCATTCAGATTTTCTCAAGAGTCCATTTTCCTTTTAAACAGCACAGATGCCAACAGTGGTGGGTCAAGGTTACTTTTTTACACATTTGGCATCCATCTTAAACTACAGGATATAAATTCCTCAGACAATGAATGCCTAAAATTGACAGCTCCTCCGTGGAATTTGGAGAGGGAGGGTGGTGATTCTGTAACCAGATTACAGAGGCCAGCTGCATTCCAAAGGCTTTACATTTACAGGACATCTGCAACAGTTTTAAGGCTTATAGGAAATAGGAATAGATGTTGACAGAGGCGGAATAATATACATTAAGTTCAAAGATAATACAAACAAACTAGTGTAACCAGTGACATTGCACATGAAGACACCTTAAATAAGAGTGGTCAGAGACAAGATCTGCACCACCCCTCATTTGAATGTCTAGACACTGGGGTAGATGGAAAATAAACTAATAAAGTGTTCCAAACGAAACCTCTTTCCTTTGCACTATTGAATCTAGCCGAGACGGCTCAACCTCTGCCTTAAACAGAAGAATTCTCTTTCCCTTCTCTTGCTTCGGTGGAGTACAGACTTCAGAGTTAATAGTTTGGGTGAGGGAAATAATGGAACATGAATGAAAATCAAAATCCTTGTGCCCACGTGCTTTCCCTAAGCATGTCTTTTGTGTGGAGAGGCTCTGTTTTTCTGGGTATCTACCTTGTGGTGCTCTGACCAGCTGGCTATGGTAAGAAATTGATCTCTGGGCCCTGGAGAGATGGTTCTGTGGAACCACTGTCTGCTCTTCCAGAGGTCCTGAGTTCAAATACCTGGCAACCACATGACAACTCGCAACCATCTATAAGGTGATCTGGTGCCCCTTTCTGGCATGCAGGTCTGCATGCAGATAGAACACTCATACATAAAATGTACATACATACATACATACATCATACATAGATACATAACTTGATCTCCAGCAATCCTCACAGTCCTTACTCTGAGCACATGTGAAGGTGAGGACTTGTCTTGACTTTCTAAAACCTTTGCTGATTTCTCCAAGGGAGCAACAAGAGTTGCCTCTTTCTCTCCTGACTTGGCTTTTAATGGTTGGTTCAAAGAAAGAGCTGATTGTTGCAAAATTTGATCTTGGGCTAGCTCAAAGCTGTGTTCCTAAGTTCATCACTTCTAAACTGCAAGACCTGAAATTGAATTCTGAAAAGGAAACTGGCACATAGGACATATTACAAAGGAGCCTAACAAAACTGTTATTTAATAAAGTTGAAATGAGATAGAAATATTGAAGTGATGACTTTTTAAAATCTATCTACATACAATAGCTGTTGTTTAACTCTTCCAGATTGTGTCTAAGAGTGGAGAGCAATGCAAACATTTAGGAGAAACGCTACCCCTAGAGTGAGACTCTTAGGCTTGATTCTCCTCCTTCTGTCAATGTGGGCCTATTTTTATAAAAATGTAGCACTCCTAAGTTCACTCCTAACGGCTGCCAGCAGGGTTGGTGAGGCTCATCCACCTCACCAAAAAGTTAGAGATGCAGGCTGGTCATGGCATAAACCATTAATCCCAACACTCCAGAGACAGAGGCAGGTGAATATCTGCAAGTTCTAGGCCAGCCTGGTCTGCAAATCCAGTCCAGAACAGCCAGGGCTCTGTTACACAGAGAAACACTGTCTTGAAAAATAACAAAACAAAACGAAAAGTTAGAGATGTCTCACGTAGTTAATTTCTACAACAATCATATATGATGTTCAATTCTTCAGCATCTCTGCTTAGAACTTCCTGTACTTATCAAGCCTGTTTGAACCACTGAGTAGTTTGCATCATCAGAGAAAAGCCTCTATGGGCCGTTGCTATCTAGATATCATTCGTGGTTCTGAAGTTCTGTGCATGGATGACCTGCACAGGATCCTCTTTACCCTCTTTTGGATCTTTTGGTTTGGGCAGGCCAGCATCCATGCCTGGCCGTGCTGTTTTATTAGCACGTGATTTGCCAGAAAAATGGAACCAATGGCATATTCATCTATATATGTAGAGAAAGAGACTTACGTTACAGGTTTGGCTCAGAAGGCTGTGGAAGCTTGATGAGTTCAAAACTGATGGAGGAGGCCTGCAGGCTGGAGACTAAAGAAAGTTACAGTTTGGGTTCAGGGAAGTTTGCTTGCAAATGATGCCCAAAAGCCTTCTAGGGTTAGATTTTCCTCTAACTCCCGGAAGTCAGGACTTTGTGTACTCAAGGCTGGCAACAGGTTTGATGGGGCTCATCCACCTCACTGAGAGCAATCGTTTTGCTCAGAGACCATCAACTTAAATGCTGATCTCATACAAAAAAAACAAACAAACAATAAATAAAAATGAAAAATAAACACCCTTACAGAAACACTAAGAATGTCTGGCCAGCTCTCTGAACACTGTAGTCTAGCCAAGTGGCACATCAAAGAAACTATCTTAATGGTTTGGGGCAAGCTGTTTAACCCTTTTGTGTCTTAGTGTGCTTATCAATAAAATGAGATTAACTCAAGGATGATTCCATACTCCGTGGATTAAACGTGCAAGTGAAATAAGCCTATTTATTAACAATGTGTTAGAACAGTACCTGACACACAGGAAGCAATTTCTTTCAGGAGAACAAAAGGCAAATTTGAGATACTAAATCCATTCTGCAGTCCAAAGAAAGGAATGCACTTGCCCCAGCGACAGAGTCCGTTGATATGGGGTGACATTCAAACTCTGATTTCCTAAGCTAGAAACTCATGAATCCTAGAGAGGGCACCGATGTGGCTACCCTTGACTGGGGAGACTCGGCACAAATCTACGAAGAGAAATGTAGTAGTACTGAAATTTAGAATTCATTCGGTTTGGGGGATGTTCTTCAAATAAGAACTTAGCTACGAGAATTCTAGAAATCTCTACCTGTGGTTACTTCTACCTACGAATGATTGGAAAACTACTTTGGGATAGAGACTTAGAATGTGCACAGAACCCTTATGCCCAGTACGAGTCAAGGTACAGATAAAGACTCACTTTCGTTTTTTTTTTTTTTTTTTTGCAAACGGTGTCTGCATTGCATCCCAAGCCCACCGAGCACTTCTTTCCACGGTGCTATTCTCTGGGTTGTGTGCGAAGAGCCGTGATTCTAGATCTGTACCTTTCATGGTGAGTTCCGGCAACCCCACCGGGATCACAATTGGTGACTGCACAGAGTTAGGGAAAAGTACAGGTGGGTGGGCAGCACTACAATCACTGAATTTTAACCTCTCCGGGTAAGATTCAGAAAGCGACTTTTTCGTGTGTAAACTTCTGCATGGATTTTATGCCACAGGGGTTTGGGAGTCTGCACTGAGTTATCTTGGTGTCACTAATAAAGATGGCGTGGCAGAGTTGTAAAGCTGCGAGATGTGTCCATTAAAGTTTTTAGGTAGCTCCATCTCCACTGGTTTAATTAGGTTGCTTCTTCGCTCCTGGGTGTTAGTGAAGTGGAGCTGTGCTTACAGAGTGTCTCCTGATTGGCGCTTCCGTGCTGCGGAAGGTCGTTAGCTCTGCCTTCTAGGAACTCAGGGAGAGGCAACGCTTGCTCATCTTGCTGACTGTTCACATCCGCAGCCGCTTGCATTTAGTGCCACGTTTCAATCCCCCAGTGTAAGAGTTTCCACTTTTAATGCCCATTAAGTCCCAACTGCTTTCTGAACTGAAGTCATCCTAATCTGTAAGAAGCGGTTTAAGGAGCCGGAGCTGGGGAGATGGCTCCATGGCTAAGAGCCTTTGGGGTTTTTGGTTTAAGTTTTGGTGGTGGTGGTAGTGGTTTTGCTTTTGTTTTTCTAGTCAGGCTTTCTCCTTCGTTGTTCTCAGAGAGGACCCAGGTTTTATTCCCAGCGCTCACATGGCAGCTCACATCTGTCTTTAATTCCCACTCCAGGAGTTCTGACACCTTCATCTGACTTCTGCTGGCACAAGACATGCATGTGGTGTGTATACATACACACAGTCAAAATAAGAATAGATCATAAAGAAAGGAAGAGAGAAAGGGCTTATGTTATGCATAGACCACTCAATGAGGAAGAGTGCTTGCTTTGCAAGCATGCTAGGACCAAGTTCAGATCCCAGTGCCCGAGCAAAAAGTCAAGCTACACTGTAAACCCACTGCTTGGGACATGTCTCCTCTCTTGTTCTTCCTGAGTGATACGATGTAAGTCATTCCTCTCCATTTCTGAGAATCACTTCCTTTGCTCTTTTCCTTATGGCTAGCCAGAAAGGACCAGCACAGCAACACCGAGCACCTAGACTCTGGGTATAAGATCGCAGTTGAAAATGAGAAGTTTGGATGGCTGAATGTGGCTAAGGGGTCATATTAATCTAATTACCTAGGCAAAGAGATTAGATGGGAATTTTTGCTATTTCACGTTGTTTAAAGAAATGATTTCAACCGTTTATGTGAAAATCATATAATCTTTTGAAAAACGGAGATAGAATTTCAAACGGGCATAATATACCTCGTTTATCTTAGGAAAATGAATTATTTCTTCAAGCTTCTCTCTATCACCCAGATTTGATAGTTGGGTCCTGTTGGGTTCCTATCCTCAGTCGCTTCTTGTTAGCCCCACTATGGTCTGTTCTGGCCTATATGATGTCTCCCCCCCCCCTTTCATGAAATGTCTCATTTTCTAAGATGCTTTAGATAGAATTTCAAAACAGCGGCAAAAGATCTCTAATGAAGGATCTCTAAATTGCCAAACCTAAAATAAACACATGCCACCGTTCACCGAACAACCTCTACACACTAAGTCTATTGCTACGCTTGCACATATACTACTTTAGTTATTTCTCACTGTAAACTCACAGAATGAGTATTAAGTTGTGTTTGGTTTTGGTTTTATTTTGTTTCCAATCAGAGGAACTGGAGGCTCTATGTGGTTAAGTATCTTGTATGAGCTCACACAAAGAGTAAACTGAGTAGCTCGGGATTAACGTGAGCCTCCGGAGCCTCAGCCAGCGTGGGCCATTGCTGCTGTTCTCCAGAGGTGTTATCCGAGGACATAGAGCAAACTCAAGTCCGTCAGCCTCACTGGCAGGGCCTACCCCGCAGAGTCAGGTCTAGCCACATCTCTGTGAAGAGCTGGTGTGGCTCCTTGGCTGAAACACAGAGAAGAGGGAGAGGAAATCCAGGGGGGAGGCTTTTCACACCTACTGCTTCTCATCCAATTTAGACTTTATTTATTCATTGGTGCTTTTCTAGGTCAATGGGAAAGCAAAGAGTTTGCCTCTCCTCCTGCAGCTGGGGGAGATAACTGTGTGATGGGCCTGTGGGTGGTCATTTAATGTTGCTCTCTGGGCTAAAATGATGTGGTTTCTTATGTTGTCTGTGGAACTAGCAATTATCATTCTCTCTTTGACTGAAGTAGTTATTTTGGGTGAAAAGCTATTAAGTCTTTTGACTGAGAACATTTTGGGTACCCTGTGGTTGGCTAGCTATGTTTAGATCCCTTACTGACCTTGAATTAATTTTGTGACTTCTCTATTTCTCTCTTGTTAAGCTAAGAATGGTAGGGTGATGTGTCAATACCTAGAAATTAAAATTAAAAGCCCTTTAATGGCATTTGAATATCTGGAATATCATTTGAATTATTTAATTCACATTCTAGCCCCAGAAAAAAAATTATTTACAAGTAATTGTTCCAATTACTACTCATTTATTTTGTGCTTTGGAGATATATATATGTAATCCCAAATTGAGTTTCCTGGCTGTGTCTATGTTCTAATTATCTGTCTCCATCCCAATTATGGTGTCTTGTCTGAAGTGATGAGCCTTAAGAGTGCTCCTCTCCCATAGCCTTTTTGTGTCTTCACTCTACCTTGACATATGAATTTAATCAGCAAATACAATTTGTTAAACATGTCCCTATTTTTGGTACATTTTCATTGTACTTTGCTATGAAGAAGACACACACACACATACACACACACAAAACTTTAAACAACACTGCTATCCTGTAGAGCCAGTGAAAACAGTTTACATCAAAAGATAATTATCCTCCCCAGTGTATAATCAGAGTCAAGGAAAGAGATAGATCATAAACATAAATGAGAAGTCTTTCTTTACCAGTGCTCTGGGGTAATGTCAGCTCTCTAGTCTCGCTGTAAACTATACTGACTTGTATCATGTACTAAATGCTCACAGCTAGCTGGTCACTCTCAATGGCAATTTCAAGGAAAATATCTCCCAAAGGAGTACTTGGGCCAAGGTTGGTGGTTCTCTTTGGGGAAGCTTAGGGGATGTGGCCTTGTTGGGGTAGAGTAGGAAAGTTTGAGGTTTCAAAGCTATTTACTATCCCAGCACTTTCTCTCTGCTTCATGCTAGCAATTCAAGATATGAGTTCTCAGCTTCTAGCTCCTGCTGAATCTGCTGCCATACCTACTGCTTTCTGCCGTGGAGTCCCTGCCATACATTTTCTAACTCTGGTACCATAAGCACAAATAAAGTCCTTCTACAAGTTGTCTTGTCCGTGATGTTTTATCACAATAATAGAAAACTGACTGAAACATCCTCTCACTAACCTGACCCTAAACTTCAGACCCACTGGTTTACTCCAGAGTATCTTGCTACTGAAATAATATAATACAAATTAATGAAATTTAGGGGTCATGAATGGAAATATGCACGTTGTATGGAAGTTAGTTTTTAAAAAAAAATAAGCACAAATTATTGAAAAATACTAATGAAGTAGTATTGCCTGAAAGAGGCTATTGAGGAGACACAACAAGAATGTAGGAAGACTTCCTCACACTACTTGCAAGGTTCTTACTCTAAATAACTTGGCACCAGGGAACATGGAAGATGGTACACATGCATTATATATGAGAAAAACTCAATAGGCTTCCTGTTGGTTGACTCATAATCTCAGAAAACATATCTATATCGAAAGCTTGATGATTTAGTGTCTAGCTTTTTAAGTTAAATTGATATATCTGTGGAACTATGAGCTACTATTATAAATTCTTCTCTAGCCATATTTTTGTAGTTGATTGATGACTAAACTACTGGTCTTGCGAGCATTAGATTACAAAAAAATCTTTTTGATAATATGAAAAAAGAAGAATTTAGTTCAAGCTAACTTAGTTAGCTTAAAACAATGTGTGAATTTTGTCACTATACAAGAACAAAGCAATATTCTTCTTCAAGAGAAAGCAAACACACAAGTTATGGGAAGATTCAAAATGTAAGTTAGAGGTAAAATTCCACACAGAAGGCTAAAAGGTGGAGATCAAAAGAGAGATGAGACAGAGCTTCGAGGAGATAAGGGTATGACAATTGGTACTAGGAGATATTAAGCCAATTTTAATCAAAATTATGAAATTTAAAATAACACTTTAGTGTAATTTTTTGACAGAGCACAAGTCGTGATAGATCACTGGAGGCAAATGCAGTTTCTCTTGAGTAGAGACTCATAAGATGAGACCTCTTTACCCAGAAAACTCTGATGGAGAAAAATGAAGCTAAGCATGGCTTCCAAGAAGAGCATGCAGCCTTGGGAAGAGATCCCATGGCCAGCATGAAGGCTGGAAAACAGTTTTGTTAGGCCTGGCTCAGACCGAAGGTAGTATGTTAGCAGGATGCATGCCGCCAGGATAGAGAGGGGTGAGAGAAGACTGAAAGACATTTTTGCAAATAAATGCTAACTCTCTTCCATAGTCACCAGATTTGTAGTTTGGCCAAAACCATCTTCTATGTGGAATTTTCACTTCTCTTGGGAGAATCAAGCAAGATGCTTTTACTTTTTATCAACATGTGGATGCTATTAGAAAATAGTCCTAAAGAACACAATGTTTAGAGTAAAACAGGATTCTGTTCAAAGTCCAGATGTAACATTTGCCAGCTAAATAACTTGAAACAAATTTCCTGGGCACTGGAAACATTTATAAAGATGCTGTAAAACAGGAAGTATATCACCTCACTCATAAAGACCCAATCCCTGCTCCACTGTGCACACCGAAAGCATTTATCACACTGCCTATCACGAATGTCTTGGAGGCTGAAATGGCTGACTCATTAAATGCTGTCTTTAAACTAATAAATCACAAAATTATAATATTGGCAAATTTCCAACTTCTTTGATTAAAAAAACTGAATTAGCTGTATATTTGAAAAAATTAATTAACATTCATATTTCCAGGTCTTTAAGATATCAACTTTTTTTCCATAAGAAAATTACAAATGATGGTAATTCTCCATGCATCTTTTTGTTCAACATTTTGGGAATATCATGGCTTTCAAGCAAGGCTCTGAACGTCTGGACATTGGTACACATTACAATGACTTTGCTTGTCTATCTCTGCCCAGTGGGTAGTGATTTCTTGGAAAAACACACAGAAACGCTGGGAATCCATTCATAGCATTTCTCAATTGTTTATGAATTGTAATGCTCATTAACAATAGAATTTTGGCAAATTCTTGGCAGAGAACTTCTTTTGTTAAAAAAAAAAGAGTACAGCATCTTCACTTGGCGCGACTCTTTAATATGTAGGTTTGTGTTTCCTGCTTTCAAGTTTCCTTAAAAATATATATATAATGTTGTAGAGACACACACATACCCATTCATTATATGCTTTGAGGCAGCTGTCTGTGATACTTTCAAACACATTATTTTACCAACATGGTTGACAGTCTCGGGAGTCCTCTCCCCACTGAGTTTTACCAATTGATACTGAAGACAGCAACTCAAAGCCAAAAAACTTCCAGCTAGTGGTATTTCTGGTAAAGACCGATTTTAATTAAGCGAAAGTTTGTGGCTTAGCATCTTATCATGCACATATCTCTATGCGCAGCTTGGAGAGACCCATTCACTGGGGTAAGCACCTAGAACTGTTTTCTCAAAATGCTTCTTGCGCCTTTCCTGCAGACTCTTTCTTAGAAGCTACTTGGCCAACAGTAGATGGTTGCTGTAACATAAAAGTAGTAATGTTATTATTTACAGCGATGACGTAAGTCCTTAAGATCATTATTTCCACTACAATCGATTACTTGAGCACAACTAATTCTAAGTCTGCATGTGATTTTACAAATGGGTCAGGTCTCATATGTAGAATGTCCTGGATCAAAGCACCATGGACTGCCTTTCAAAGAGTGCCTTATCACAAGTGATTGTTCAGCCGTGCTTTTTCCCTCTGCAGCAGGAACTGATTCAAACATTAATATGGCTGCTCCATCCTGAATGTTCTGCCCCCTGTTCTCAGAGGGCACAGGAATTGCACCCAGCAAGGATGCCCTGTCAAGATGACTTAAAAAGGAGGAAAGAAAGTTGCTGGAGGGGAATTTTGGAGGCGAATTTGTACTCCAGATCAAAAACGATTTTAAGTGGTCTTCTCGGGTGGCCTGTGTGGAGATGTGCAACAGCCCAGGCTGCTGTTTTTCCAAGAGGTTAAATTTCAAAAAGAGGAAACAACAGCAAACAGGCTGCCAATTCACTCCCCAATGTCACAACTGGCTGACAACCTGTTCAAAGCAAAACCGCTCATTTCGAAATTCCTGGATCGGGCCTTATGCTTAAACATTAAACACTTAGGAAATTTTAGAGCTCGCATGTCACATTTACGACTCTCGGGTAAATGGGCTGTGTGCAAACACACTGGTTCTCCTGACATCTCTCTGTCCGGTAATTGAGCCTGGGGCTGGGGGTTAGGGGGAGAGCCATTTCAATTTAGCCTGCAATGCTAGGGTGGCACCAGGAAGGACTCAGGGTGGAGTTAAAAGTCACTTCAGTTCTCAACAGTGAAGTGGGGAAGGGTGGTTTTAAGCACCAGTCCAACATCCTTTTCCTAGACTAAGAAGGTTCCTCTGCCAGGCACCAAGAGCTAGTCTGGGACAGTGAGCTGACCAGGGGGCGCTTTTGTTTCCCTCTGGTCCTGCCTGCCAGGGTGCAGCTTCGAAGGCTGGAGTGGTACTGTGAGGAACCTGGTCCAGAGTGATGGAGAAGAGGAGGGAAGAGGCTGCAGAAGAGGACTCCTGCAGAGAAGATTGCTGGCAATGAAGGCGAATACAAACCCAGAGACCCAAACACCAAAGGCCACCTGGCTCTAGAGATTTAGAGAGGTGTAGCAGGAATTAACTGTCTACATTGCTCAAGCAGAGCCTGCTTCTGGAAAGGACATCTCTCCTGATTTTTCGGGGTCCAGGATCCAGTCAGAGAGTACATTTTAAGTCTGATGAATGTTGCAGGACTGTACGCATGAAAACATTAACTGCATTTTTAAAATTAAAAAAAAAAAGCAGAAAGAAAGCAATAGCAGCGAAATGTAAATCCCCTGAACTGGGACCATATTTCTACTTTAGCTGTCAGTGAAAAATGTATGTGCATAGACTTTACACATTCCTGTACAAGCTGCATGGCTAGTGTGTGTGTGTGTGTGTGTGTGTGTGAGTCCATACCTACCTGTTAGTCTGCCTCCTTGTCCTCAGTAAAGGACAAGCTATAAAATCATACTTTAAAGAAAGTAATAGTGCTCATCATAGCTATCATCTGACATTTCTATGACATCACTAGGCGTTTACTAATAAATCTGTTTCTCATCTGGAAGAACAAGCATACATGGGAAGAGAGCACAAATTGATGCCTAATCGGTGACAGTGCTGGGCCTCTTCTTCTGTGAATTACAAAGCAATAACTAAGATTTGCTGAGTGTTCCTCTCCTGCCTGCTTCTACGCTAAGCACTTTACATATATTGTAGCGTTCGATTCCTCCAGCAGTTCTAATGATCCTATTATCATCTACCTTTCCAGTGGCCGGCTCTTAAAGCTAGCTAAGCCGACCAATAATAATCACTTATAACATTTTATGGAATAAACGACTTGACTCTAAGTTTATCCAAGTTGGTTTAATAATTAGTAATGCCATAATTATATTTGCAATGGCTTATTTTAAGGGAGTTAAATAAAGAAAAAAAAATGCCTGAAAAAAAAATAACTCAGAGTCCATGTGCTTTGGAAACTAATGGCCTGGACTATTCTTATTCTCCCCTCCCCACATCCCTCTCCCTCTCTGAAAAGGTGTTACTGGGGTAGCCCTTGAAAGCTGAAAACTCAAATTCCTGCCTTGGTCCATCAAGGGCCAGGATTAAAGCCATGTTCCACCACACCCAGTTTCTTTAGTTATTTATGAAGGTAAAGACTGAACTGACTCTAGGTATGGGGTTCAGTAATACACAAAACCTAGAATCTGAATTTTACAGGTCTAGTGGTGCCTTAGTTAGGGTTTCTATTGCTGTGATGAAGCACCATGGCCAAAAAGCAAATTGGGGGAGAAGGGGGTTTATTTGGCTTACACTACCGTATCACTGTTCATCATTGAAAGAATTCAGGACAAGAACTCATACAAGGCAGAAACCCAGAGACCGGAGCTGATGCAGTGACCATGGAAAGACGCTGCTCACTGGCTTGCTTTCCCTGGCTGACTCAGCCTGCTTTCTTATGGAACCCAGGACCACCAGCCCAGTATCACCTACAATGGCTGGGCCCTCACCCATCAATCACCACTTAAGAAAATGCCTTACAGGGCTCTCTCTCTCTTAAAACTCTTTGTTGAATTCTTTGTAAGTTTCACATCATGCACCTCTGTCCTGCCCTCTCCCTGTTCCCTCTGCCTTCACCCTTACAACCTCTTCTGCAAAACAAAAAGCAAACAACAGCAAAACAAAGCATAGACAACATCTCATCATTGAAGCTGTAGTATGTCACAGTGTATCCTGCTTTATATCCCTCTGTCCACACATCTTCAGTTGCAAATGTTCATCACGATGAGTCATTGGTCTGGTTCGAGATCTCTGGCTTCTGTGACACTATCAGTCCTGGATCCTCATCGCGACTCCTCCCAGTTATCCTGTTGTTGGCCTGTGCCATGGGGGTCCTGCAGCTTTGGAACTGTAGGACTGGCTCTTTGCAGGACGATACAGATTTTGGGGTAGGCCAACTCAGAGCCCCGGATGTGGGCCTGAGTTGTAGCTGAGCTGGTCAACACGCTGGCTGTCTCGTATCTGCCGCACAAGGACGAGCTCCCCAGCATTGCTCCAGCCAGGTTACCCAACGCAACCATATGCTGGAGACAGGGTGAGCTCTCACGCTCTCAGGCCCTCGGGCCGGCTCACCTGCACACACGCCTGCAGGAGCCAATTGACCCAAATGCTGCAGCCTGTGAGGGTCTGGGACAGTTCTCCCACTCGTATTCCCTAGCGTCTCGCTCACCCGTGCTCGCCAGCAGGGCCAGCTCCATTGTGCTGCCCACGAGAGGTGCAGGGCCTATTCACCCAAGTCCTGTAGCCTGTGACAGGCCAGGGCCAGCTCTTCCAGCTACTGCAGGTGACAAGGAGGGGATAGAAAGGGCATCACCGCTGCACCCAAGACACCTCACCGCTCATGAGTAGAGAGGGGCGAGCTTCCCCAAGCTCTCACCCTCACAGGCCTGCCTCTTACAGAGGCATTTTCTCAACTGAGGTTCCCTCCTCTCAGATGACTTCAGCTTTTGTCCAGCTGACATGAAATATCCAGCACAAGTAGTAAGTAGATACTTTTTTTTCCCAAATATTATGTTCTTCCTTCATGATACCTAGGCTACGAGAAATACTAATTTAGGTCATTGTTTGTAGCCAGATAGAATTAATCAGTGTTCTCCTCTTACAAGGAAGGAAACCTGAAGTTTGAGGAAAATATTTTGTCAAGACAGATTAAAATTTAGCTAACATTCACCAAGAATAATGAAGTAAGGAGACCCGGTAGCTAAGCTGCAGGCTGCATCTCATCATTTACTCAGTTTAATTAAACGTCATCTCATGTGTCATTTCTTATGAAAAGAATTCCCATTCCTTTTTTTTTTTTCAGAAAAAAAAAATAACTCAAAATATTATTTGAAAATTTCTGTCTATAGGCACCGAAAGGACAAACTTGATATGTTCAGGAATGTAAACCTCAGGAACGTAAAACCATGGGGTGTCTGTTTACTTTGTAAGAACATCCTAAACTAAAGATAGAACACAGGAAAATGTGCTCCCAAGGGCCCATGATTCTAATGGTGTGAGGGCCTGGACATTTCATTGTTGGGTCTCTCTTCTCTCCTTCTTACCAAAAACAAGAAAACCAACAAAAACAAACAAAACAAAAAACCTTTTTATTTATTCTTTGATAATTTCATGTTCAGATACAATGTCTGCCCCAAATCCTTCCAGACCCACTCCCACAGTCTCCTCCCAAGTTCTTTCCTCCCTTTCCACCTCCTTCTATTCTTCTTCCTCTTTCTATTCTTTTTCCTCTTCCTGTCCTTTTTTTGCTGAAGAAAACTGATTCTCCTACTTCCAGTGTCGTGGCTAGTTTTATGCCAATTTGACATGAGCTAGAATTGTCTGAAAGGAAGGAACCTCGATAGAAAAGAAAATGTCTCCATAAGATCCAGTTGTAAGGCATTTCCTTAATTAGTGATTGATGGTGGAAGTCCCAGCCCATGGTGGATGGTTTTGTCCATGGGTTAGTGGACCTGTGTTCTATAAGAAAGCAGACTGAACAAAGCCATGGGAGTGAGCTTTTGCCTCCAGGATCCTGTCATGTGTGAGGTTTTGTCCTGACTTCCTTTGATGATGAAGAATGATATGGAAATATAAGCCAAGTAGACCCTTCCCTTCTCAACTTGAGTGTGGTCATGGCATTTCATCGTAGCAATAGAAACCCTAACTAAGACACCCAGCAAGCATCAATGGCCAATAACTCCTCAGCTAGTGGTAGAATCACATGAGTCTTCCCCTCAACATGCTAGGGGATTGACTGGCTTGATCCTGTACTACTTTTATGCCAGCAGTATCTGCTAGGAGTTTATGGCCACAATGGTATGGTATGTCCAGAAGACGTCGGCATTTTTCTCCACCTTCTGACAATCCTTGTACCTACTCTTCCCAGATGTTCTCTGAGCCACAGATATTCCACTCGGGGATGGGGACTTCACAGTCACTTATTCTCTGAAGTTTGACCAGATTCCTCACTCTTTTATTAAAGAACTTGCCTTACCTTGTGCCTGAAGATTTCAACAAGGAGCTTTTGCTACTCGTTTACCTTAGAATCAGGTTTAATTCTCGAGCCAAAATGCACCGTGGAGTCACTGCTAAGCCGTAATCCAGAACCAAAGACTAGCCAGACTGCACTGGGCATTGAGAAGCAAAAGAAAGCAAGTGCATTCACTAATAAATAGGAATTTTCTGTCTCCAAACATGAATCTAAAATGTGTAGGTACATAGACAAAGATGCAGGTGACATACAGAGGAATCACACTCACAAGTATAAGTCAAACAAACAAACAAACAAACAAACAAACAGAAATCAGCATCACTTCCTATGTCCCCAAAGAATGCAAAATAAGAAGAATTTATGGCTGAAGAACAAATGCTTCAAACTTAACAGTGGTGGCAGTTAGTTGATAGGGACTTCCTGAGCTTTCCAAGGACAAAGTGCGATCCTATTGCATTAGCAGGTATTTGTTGACATAAAGCAGAGAAGCGTTGCTACAAGGTTGCAGATGAAAGCAGAGGGGACTGAGTTTTAAAACATGACTCCCAGAGTCCTTGACTCACTCCAGGAGAGACATGGTCACATCTGACCAGAAGCCAAGAAAAACAGAAGGACACACAAAAGGAGAGCTGCTTACAGCCCTAGGCTGTGAAAGAGGCAGTTGATTCATCCCAGTACATCCCATCCTGTTAAGTTTTAGCCCGTATAGTAATTTTTTTTCCTTTCAATAATCCCTGCTCAAGAAGGCCAAATGAGGCAAGAAAGTGCACGCACTTAGAGCACGAAGCCACAGGCATGTCGCCCATTTGCATCACTGATCCTTGAATACTACGTTATTAGACCATCACTATTTTCACACTATTTTAAATTTCATGTCAGTCATTTATTTTCACTCACCCAAATATAAACATTTCTGAGAATAAAACTGACTCTGGAAGGTGCATAAATCATGTGTGCTGGCAGAATCAATCAGGTCACGTATTATCCCTCAAAGATTTCAATAAAGAAAAGGCATGCAGTGTGAAGCACGGGGCTAGGCCATGCACAGGCAGCCCTACCAGCCTCCTCTCTGGTTGCTCCTGCTGCCCCTTACCTCAGAGACAGAGCTGGCAGGCCTCCTGGGTGTGCTCTGCATCACTGTGTTAAAGCTGTAATGTCTCCCCCTCACCCCTAGTCTTGCAGTGTCGCATTGTCACCAGCGGCCTACAGATGATCACTGCAATATCAGAGAAGAAAAAGAATGAAAAAGGTAGAGAGAAAAGATCTTCTACAGCCTGCCTCAAGGAGCAGAGCCATGAGCTTATAAACATAAGCAGTGCTTAGGTGCCGGAAAAGCTAAGGAAGTGGATTTCCTACTAGAGTTTCCAGAAAGGAGGGCAGCCTGTCAACGCCTTCATCTTAGCCCGCAAGCTACGTGTGGTCAATATCTGACCCACAAAACAGAATGATAGACATTTGTGATTTCTTGGCAGAAGGGACTAGAAAGGGGGAGGAGGAATAAAGAGAGAGAATCACAAGGCTGAGATTGGAATCCCGGTCTGTCTTCTTGACTCTACATCTGTGGTTCTAACAATGGGTGTGACAGAAGGACAATTCCATTAGGGGATATGGCTAAACAGCAGTGTTTTGAAAGTAGATGCCATCATTTGTACATTTTGACACTTACCCAAATATTTCTTTGGTAGGAAAGTATTTTTAACACTTATAACCTAAAACAATATGGACTATGAAAAAAGCTAACTTGTTATATTCTAGTTTAAGCTTATAACCCCTCTCTCTTCCTCTCTTCTTCCTCCCACCAAGGGGTGTGTGTGTGTGTGTGTGTGTTTGTGTGTGTGTGTTGATACACATACACTCGAGTGCATGTAGAGGTTACAGGTCAGTGTCAGGTATCCTCAATCACTCTCCACTGTAGTTTTTGATACAGGGTCTGTCATTGACCTAGAGCACACCAGCTTGGCTAAAACAGCTGACCAGCAAGGCCCAAGGCTCCTCCTGTATCCATCTTCCTTCCCAATGCTGGGATTGCAGGGAGGAGCCTCCACACCCAGATTTCTACATGAGCTGCGTTTTCAGCAAGCACTTTATTAGAAGGAGCCCTCAACCAGCCCACCTAATTGCTCTTAAAGTCATCAGAAAAAGATGCCGTTTTGAAGAATGAAATTTTGTGCATAAAGATATTTATGCTAATACTGTACAGATGGATATTAAAATCAATAAAATGGACTCAGCAAAAATGTGTTTAGGAAGGATAAAACTTTTTATAATACTACGAATGAATAACTTGTTATTTTTTAAAAAATCAGCAAACTGCCCATGCCATATATTTAACTGGAGATGTTCCTGTCTTTATAACCAGGTCCAATAGGTATGACTATGCAGAGCAAAACCGATAGCTGGAAACATTCAGCCCTGTATGCTGGAACATTTCTCTAATGCTACATTTTGAAACTTCTTTTTTTTTCTTACATATAGGATTATAAGCTCTTTTGACTTGCCTCTTGTAACACCTTGATTAAAACAATCTTGTCTGTGTTTGATAAATGCCCTGTGAAGTGGCAATCTCATGCATGAAGTACCTTCAAGAATGAGAAGGAAATGAGTTTTCTGACAAAAATAACTGTGGAGCAAAAAGTAGTTTTGTTTCATTTTTTAAGTTGAGTCCTAGAGTTTTGAAAATATAGTTGTCAACATAAGGTTCGTTGCCAAGCCTAATCTGGTGCTTCACAAAATGTGAGTGTTTAGTGAAGTATTTTCTAAACTCTAACAAGGATATCAATGAATTTCTCTGAGAAAACATAAATCCTTTCTAAAGTTTGACATCATACACATGTTATCTCATGACTCAGTAATAATAATAATTATCTATACGGCAATCATCTGAGACAGTCAGATAGTCGAGGCTACACTGTACAGTGGTGCCATCATCATTTTACTTGACACCTCTCAGAATCCAGTTTTTAAACAGGAGAGTAGCTTCGCTAGCTATTTGAGTCTATACCCACCTGGCAGAATGAAATGGAAAATTGTCAATTGCTCAGTTTATGTACAAAGTATAGATTTTTTGAATGGCTAATTTACAGTAAAAGTTGATGGCTGGCATCAATAAAACTGGTTAAACTTTTGTGTTAACACAATCGACCATGCAATTGCTCAAAGCATTAGCAAGGGCTGGCTGACACAGTTTGGGCAATTTGCCAACAAAACAAAATGTGGAGGCGTAACTATCGATACAGTTTAAAGTAATTTAAAAATAACTACATACAAACATTCATTTTGAAGACAAGATGGATTATAATACGCCTATTCACCTTCTAAATGATAAAATAGTTCTTGTTTTCTTAAATGGTGCTATTCTTCAGTATACAACAAATTTGCTACACTCACTATTTTCTTCAAGCATAAAATTTAGAATATATATTTTAACAATCCTTATAAAAAAAGAGTTTAGCCTTAGTATTTTACAAACAAGATGAAGATATAATTGCCTTCTGGGATCCTATGATGTCTCAGATCTCACCATTAGGTATTAGGTATGAAAGAGTAAACAATATATTACTATAGGTAATAAAAGAAATCAAGGAAGAAGTATAACATAAAAGCAGGTAATGTACCTTATGTGCTTACGGAAATAATTCCTACCAGAGAGAAGCAATCCCTTTCCTACCTCAAGTGGAAGGATGGTGCTCCCGGGATGTGACAGAATTATTATTGCCTTCAGATGGTGCCGTCTCAGTATTCACGCAGGAAAGACAGCACCTCTATGTGACCAAACTATTTCTTCTGAACCACAGGAGTATGATAAAACTAAAGCTACTCATTCTTCTACCCCTTGATGACTCTACGTGTTTACAAAGGCAGTATTGGAATACACACAAAGGTAGTGCTATAGAGAATATCTGTTACAAAGAATCTTGTCTATATAATTGAATTTGCCAGTTGCATCCATTATTACTTCCATGGTAAGAATCAACACTATTGCGATTCTGTTATCATTGCTGTGCATTGATTTGTCCTCAGTCTTCTTTTTACTCTAACAATACCCTTCACATGTGGCTGTTGGTGTGATTATTTTATTCTACCGTTACTTATTATTCATATCTTTAGAAGCAAGGTCTAACCATGTAGCCCAGAGTGACCTTGATCTGTGTGGTACAGGTTGGGTTTCATCTTGAGATTGACCTGCCTCAGTCTCACAGGGCTGGGATTACAGTCATGCCCCACTAGGCCTAGCTTCTTGTTTGTGCTGAACCAAAGTAAAAAAAAAAAGGAAGAATGTTCCTAAATGTTTTGGGAGATGTTACCATTTTGTGCTAAAAACATTTCTAACATACCACCTATTCCCTTAATCAAATTTAAAACTTTAGCAGCTGGCAAATGCCAAAGAGCATTAAGGAAGGAGAAAACCAACAACACTGAACTGAAAGAAGGAAACATATTAAAAAATATATAAAGAAGGAAAAATATTAAAAAATTAAGAGTTCAAATACACTTAGAAGACTATAGATATTTTAAAATTAAAAATACATGCAGTGAAAGCAATGACATGAGTTTAGAGCTAAAAATCGTATCATTTGTGAAGCAGTTACGGAACTATTGATCTATCTCAGCTTTACCATAGACTGTAATGTTTTAATATATTCACCACTCTCTCGGTATTACCAAAAGAGGAAATGAAATGAAATGGCAATGAGTGTTTGACAGTATTTTTCTGAGACTCAAAGGCTATTTCTTATTCAACTTTCATTTGCCTTTTCTCATCCAAAAACATATTAAGTACAACTGAACTTATTTATTTATACCCAGCCCTTCCCCCCAAGAAATGGAATAATTTTTTTTTCAATTTCCAGAGTTTCTAAACCTAACCTTCCCTTTCAGTGAAGTATTCCACATACAGGTCAAGATTTCAGGTGTGCATACTATATTGAAATATTTCATCATATGAAGTTGCAGAATTTTAAGACACATAAGGAAATAAACAAGTATTTGCCCTCTGAAAAAAAGAATTCATTCAAAAGTAGTATTGCCCTGTGCAAGGACATATTGAACATGTGTATATGCTTTGTTTTTAGTTTTATAAAAATGTAAATTTGGAACAAGTTTGGAAACCTCTCTCTCTTGCTCCCATTCTCATTGTGGATTTAATGTACTCTCCTAGGACTGGCAATCTCTAACCCCTCGCACTGAATGTGTACCTGTTGTTTTTCCAGGCAAATTTGTCACAATCTTTCAAAATTATTGTTCTAAAAATCTAAGGAAATTGACTTTTTTAGTGCTGCAGTAGGAAGCAATTCTGGCTATATTGTGCCTCCCAAAGAGGAAAAGCATAGAGACTGTGAGCTATCTATAAAAGTAATGTTCTCCAGCAGTGATTTAGGGCTGACCTCCACAGCTTATTCATGTAAACAAGCCATTTCTGTTTAAATCAAATGAACTGCTGGTCCTGATAGAAGCTAAAGAGTCACTAGCATGCATGTTTTATTCTGCAATGATCTGTTTTGTAGAATTTCAGGGAAAAGATTGGGGTGGCGTTCTGTGCTCTTAGGGAAGAATTGTTTTACCTCCATGGGGGAGGTGGCAAGGGGGTGGCAATGCTTAAGAAAACAACTGATCTTGGTTTAGCAGAATTTGAAAAGCCAACTTAAGAAACTTGGCCTTAGGAATTTGAATTCTCAGAAAATTTCCCTCCATATTTCTAAGATATTTTGGAGCACATACTCAAATAGAAGATGAGGTTGTCATTAGACAACACCAGACAGAGAACATGAAGCACAAGGAAAGGAAGGAAAACCTGCAATGTCCTCTTAGGGATTCCTAGCCTAAAGTCAACTTGGAGTAAACACAGCTGCACATAAGCAGTTGAAGACAAGCACTATGGGAAGAGTTCTGAGAGGACCACAGATTCCCACCTGCTGCTGTATGTGGCCTGTGCCGTTTCCTTTGGTATTCACAAAGAGATATCACTCTTATGATTTGGTTACTTTGTATGACAAGAGGGGAAACGTATACGATGTGATTAAGACCCCCAAAGTGGCTGGGCATGGTGGTACAATGTTTAGTCCTAGCACTTGAGAGGCAAAGACAGGAGGATTTCCATGGTTTGAGGTCAGCTTGGTCCACATAGTGACTTCCAGGACAACCAGAGCTACATAGTAAGAAACTGTCTTTAAAAGAAAGTTAAAAGACCCTAAAGCAATTGACTTGGATTTCAGGAAAAAGTTTATTCTTTGTAGAAAGGACTTGGGTGAGCCAATGAAAGGGGACCAGGGGGTGAGCGTATAGAGCACCTGCCTAGTACACATGAGGCCCTGGGTTTAACTCCTGGTTCTTAAATAACTTACTAAATGAATAATAAAAGATAAAGTCTAGAGAAAAGATATGTTTTGCGTACTACCCTTGAAAGAGAGAGCTTCTATGAGTTCTACTGCTGTATAAAAATGGGCCCTGATAGTAAGCACATGAACTTGACAATGGACCCTGCGCTTTTGAGGTAACAGCAGCACTGGTGACTCCATGTAAGCTTAGCCAAGGTGCCAGATCTGTAAAGACTGTGAGAGAATCAAAATTATTATTTCAAGTCTTTAATATTATATTGTCCTGTTATTCAGCAATGTATGATGAATACAATAGAGAAGAACAGTATGTTTATATATAACAAATTAGTGTCAAAGTAATTTTGGCTTAGCACTGGTATTGCTATCGAAAGGGTTGTAGTATATTAAGAACTGGGTTGACCACACTGATTGTAACTTGTAATCCTATTTTTAGCAGGAAAAAAAATAATGTCATAATTATGTTTTCTTTTAAAAAATATGGAAAGTGTTCAAATAATGATGCAAAATGTTATGGTCAAAAGCAAATAAAATTTGCCTCAATATTTCTGAGTTGCTATTCTTTTTTCTGCTTTCTTTATAAATAATGTTTATTCTTTGAAATTTTCATACATGTATACATTGTTCAATAATATGGAGTGCCTCTTTCCAAACTCCTTTACAAAAATTATACTGATTAGGCTTACAAACCAGTGGGGTTTCCTAAAGGTCTTTGTACTTTTGGTTAACTGTTGGAACACGGTCCCAGAATGGAGTTATGTGAGGATAATTCTGAGTAGTTCTTGTGAGGAAACTCCAAGAAAAGAAGACAAGAGTCTTATGACCTCAGTTCCTTCATAAACACAGAATTGTTCTTGGAATGTGTTTTCATGCTTCTCCCAGGTGTACCAGATAGGGGTGAGTTTACTTCAGTTTAGTCATTATTATTATTCATTATTCAGATTATTTATTATATACTTCAGAGAATTACAGTTGACTATTGTTATTTGTTTTTACATCTCCGTGGAAATGTGTGTTTTTGCCATGTGCAACATATGGCTTGTCTGCCATGTGCAGCTTGCCCTTGTAATTGTAGACTTTACACATGCGGCTCCTCTTAATCCTCAGAGTATAAATTGTCGGATGCTCTGAATAAAGTTAGCTACTGCGTGAGACTTTAGTCCACCTGCTTCATCAGCTCCACCCCTTCAGATCCTTTTAAAGCGGTAAATAGTTAACCCACCTCTACCTCCCCCTGTTCCCACCACACTCCTGTCCCTACTCCTAATTCCACTTAAACCTTCAGTTCCACACCTGCTTATTCCAATTCATACCAGGACCTCCCCATCCCTCCTTACTTCATGCTGGAATTTTCAACTGGCTTGATCTTATGCAGATCATATGCAGGTAAACACAGTTAGTGAGCTCGTGTGCAGAACATTCATGTCATGTCCAGAGGACAAAGCTTCTCATCTTCCAGTGCTTACATTCTTTCCTCTCTCCTCTTCCCTGATATTCCTTGTGCCTTGGGGTATGTGTTAAAGTAGATGTTCCATCCTCTACTGCATACTCACAGCACTTTGCACAGTAATGTGTGTGCATTAACCAGAGCAGCTTCTCTGACCAGAGCTGGGACCATAAATGTAAATGTTTAGAAGACAGTTGAACAACATGACTATTTAGAAAAGCAATATCAGTAGGTTTTCTTTAGTATGTTTACAATTGTAGCCATGGATTCTTTCTTACAGAACAGCCTCAAATCCAGCCAATAGAGTGATTGGCTAATCTGTAAACAGGTTTGCCACTATTGTACTGGTGTGTACATGTTGCCTTGTAGGATGGCACTGAATAAGATCATTGATGTCTTTTCTCTTCTATTAGCCTACATAGCACCTTTTAGCAGTATGAAAGCTCCCCAACAGGGAGATGGTAGGGGGTGCTTCCTGGTGAATGTTAGGTTGATTTTTTTTGTATCCTGCAGCCAAAGGGTGTATTATCTTCAGCAATTGGTCTCACCATCTGATTATGGTGGGTTAATAAAAAACAAAACAACGCCCATTTGTTTGAGTGGCTCTAGGGTTCTCCAGACTTTCAGGGGTTCATCTGCATCTGGCACTGAATTTTTCACTTAGTAGTCTATGTTTTCTAGGAGAAGCACTGTTCGCAAATGTAGAGTACCTCTGTTCAAACTCTTAAACATATACTTTTAAAATAATATTATAAGCTACTGGGCCTCATAAGGCTTCTTCAAGCATCCTTGGTTGGTTAACTTACTGCTACCCCCTCCTTTATCAGCCCAGCATTGTCTCATTTTTTCATACCATATGTGTCCTACTATGCCTTCTTATTATGTTGTGTACTTGAGTTGCAAGATTACATGTTTCCATGCAGCTTCTTCATGCATACTTTATTTTGGTTAAGCCTTCCCCTCCCCCATCTCCTTCCCATCCCCATCCCTCGACTGTCTGAACCCCCTTTGTCCCTATTATCATTTCTCTTCTCTCCTTTCACTTTGCCCATATTCTATACCTCTTCCTAAACACATCCCCAGCCACTGTCCAGTTTTCAGTTTCCTAGCTTCCATGTGAACTCCAGGCTAAATGCACAAAAGATTTGAAGCTAGGACCTACATATGAGAGAGAATATGCAGCATTTGGGTTTGGAGCCTGGGTTTCTTCACTCAGTATACTATTTCCAGTTCCATTCATTTATGTGAAAGTTTCATGCTCTCATTTTTCTTTGTTGAATAATCTTCCATTGAGTCTCTGTACCAGTTTCATTATCCATTTATTCATTGACAGACATCTAGCCTGATTCCATTTTCTATCAGTTTCAAATAAGGCAGCAATGAATATGGATGTGCAGGTGTCTCTGTAGTAGAGTTCACACTTCTTTGGACCAATTAATCAAAATTATTCTAGTTCTTGGTTCAAGGATACCAGCTTGAATTGCTAGTGTCCTGTCCCTCACTCCAACATAAAAACAGACACATTTATTTTATCCTCATTGTTTCTTCTAGTTAAAACAAAATTATTTCAATTTGTCTATCTCCATCTGGAAAACATTCTTGTACTATTTGTTGACAATTTTCCTCTTCTATTTTCTTTCATTTTCTCCTTGGGGAAAAACCTGACATTATTCTGAAATTACATTGATCTTTCTTTATTATTCCTAATTTTCCTTCTTTACTTTGTTCTGATTTTTTGAAGATTCCTCTCAACTTTATCAAGTTTCCTGTTAACTTTTTAAGTTGTGTTAACATATTTTTCATCATGAATATTGTTATTTTTTTCCCAGCATGGTCTTTCTTGTAGTCTGATTCTCTTGTGTGTCTCTGAGAATTTTCCTTCTGTTTGTTTGATAGAGGGTCTCATCATACAGCTGGCCTGGAATTCATGATGTAGACCAGGCTGGCCTTGAACTCTCAAGTGCTGGTATTAAATGAATTATACACCATTATACCTGGCTTTATAATATTAATTCTTAAATATTTTCTTATCCCCACTTTGGCTTTTTCGTTTTCTGGGTTCTTTGTTTTTACTGACCACTTCTTTTATGTTTTCTCCATCATATCTAATGATTGCTAATTGAAAACTGGATGTTAAGCATAAAGTTCTTAAGAGTAAGTGATTAGTTAGAATCTTTGGTTTTTTAATGGTTGGAAGTTAGTAGACCAATTGATTTTACCACTGTAATCTTCTGGGGTCTGCACATCTCCAACAGTTAGGGTCTCTAGCCATTCTCATCCCTGTAGGCTTATATCTGCATGCTTTAGTTCTCTAATCTCACAGCTCTCATTTGTGAGCCTAGTTGCCAGCACCCTGAGAGTTCAGTGAGACTTGAGGTCTTGAGTATCTCCATAATTTTCAGCATAATTTTTACCTGTTTTCCTGCTCTCAGTAAAAGCTATCATTGGGTCTCAGTATCTCTGGGGTATACACTTTAGACTGTTCCTACTCTTCTGTCTTCTCCAGGCTTGAGGAGGAGTGGTCAGCAGCTGGGTATAGTACTTAACAAGATTATGTAAGGATACAGTTTCTCTTCTAATAGATTTTCAAGTTTCTTTCCTGTTTCTAGTACTTCTGCTTTCCCAGATGACCAAGGTGAACTTCATAAACCTTTTTAGGCTTTCTACACCAAACAACCTATTCCCTGATACTTGGTGGTAGAAGGAACCTTTCCTTTCAACGCTTCTCCTGTTTGCTTCATTCAGCTAAGTCACTTACAGCTTGACTATCTGCTTCTTGGCTTCTAATGCATGCTGATGGGTCCCATCTGTTGCTCTTACCTCTCTGATTTGCCTCCTCCTGGGCTTATCTGTTGATGTACTGGTAAATGGCTCCAAGGGGGGTGGGGGGGAGAACAGAAAAAGAAAAAAACTCTGATGTGTAGAATTTGCCAAAACCAGTAGTTAAATGTCCAGTTATGACCATCTCTAGGCTACCAATACATTGATGATGGCTTGCAAGGGTACCAGTTTTCAACTAACCATAGTATTTCCACAGCAGTTCAAAGCTGGCTGCAGCTCAACACTGATCATGCAGTATTACTATCTCTTTAGTGAGGCTTGAATAAAATTAAGATAGAGTTAGAAAATCCCTCACTGTGCTTAACTGAGAGGCTTAATTTCTCAGCTACCTAGATTGTGCAAATGAAGAACACAAGTAAGAAAATTACTCACTTGTGTGGAATAGATTGGAAAAGAGGATTATCTTCCTCAAACCGTAACGAATTTTGTTATTCCTTCTTCAGTGCCCCCTTCATACTTTCTTTAAATGATCAGAACATGTAACTTACTTTTCTCATTGCTGTGACAGATGCCTGTATTCATTGTTCATCAAAATAGATCTCTACTGTCAGATGGGATCTAGCCCCTCCTCCCCCAAGCCCCACTTCTTATTCTCACCCCCACCAGGCTGCAGACTAAGAGACCTTGTTTGGCTGAAACAGAGAAAAGAACAGATACTAAAGTACTTCTTCATCGGCACTCTCTTTTCAAATAAAAGTCTTCCAAAAGCGTTTGTCTATGATGGGTGAGGTCTTGCCTTCAAGCCTTTTTTCCTAATGTCTTATCACCAAGTGCATGATTTCTTTTTAATGCTGCTGAGCTCTTCAATGAGTATAGTCATGTTGTCTGTGCTTTCCTTGTCTGCAACTTTAACTTCATCCTCCCAGATCTTTCTCATCTTCTCCTCCACTCTTTAACTTTCCAGTTTCTGTGTAAGAGCAGCAAGTAATAACCATGCCGTAGCCTGGGAAATTGGCTGCCTTTAAATTTCCTCTACAAAAACAAAAGAAAAAAGTCGTCCCTCCTTTTAAAGTTGGTCTCACTCAAATTTTCAGGATCCAGGTAAAAGGTAACCAGAATCTTTCTGGAATACAGTGCGAATGATCTTCTTCTCAGTTCCCTGGTCAAGTCCTTGTTCCTCTCTGAAACCCATGACCCTGGCCTTCACTCTCCACATCTCTGTCCATATTTGATTTTCTTTACTCTGACCACAATGGCCCATTAAGCATTTACCGAATCCCATGGCTCCAAACTCATCCCTATTCCTCCTGAAAATTCGTTCTGAAGGCCTACAAATGGCACAGTCAGGGGTACTGCAGCGGCAACCTAACTCTCCGTTCCAGTTATCGACCTTTGTCATCGGTGTAACAAAACACTTAACAGAAACAAGCTGAGGGAGGAAAGGTTTGTTTGGCTCATGGATTCAGTCCACCAATGTAGGGAAGCCATGGCAGACTCTCACACACCAGGAATATGTGCTGGAGACTCTTGGCACACTGGCAGATCTAGAGGGAGAGAACTCTGCCCAGAACAAGAAGTTAGTGTGGTCCTCAAGCCTACCTCTAGCGTCTTACCTCAGCCCTAGAGATGACATGTGCTTAGGGTTCCACACCCCAGCCAGGGACCAAGAGTGCAAACTCATGAGCCTGTTGGAGGCATTTCAGACTCAAAACACAACAGAGAGTCTCTTCCCTTTCATTCTTCCTCCTTTTACATACATAAGTGCATCTACTGAAATGATGACATGGTTTAGAAGAAATATGAAAACAATTCATTCCCTTTAAAGATAAGCATTGGACTAGAAATGTTTACTTAGGAGGAGGATGTGGTTTGAAACAGTGAACAGCTATTTAGGACTGTAATATCCCAGCACGAACTCCCAAGTTATAACGCACATCTTGAGGGTGTGGGAAAAAAAATTAGCCACCGTTCACTCAGAGAAGTATGTGACAGAGGATATCAGAAGAGTAAAAAATTATTTTTCCCTTTCTAATTGGACCAAGAAATATCTACCACCAGTTCCATTTCTAAGAAGTCTTAAGAGAAATCTACGAGAGAGTGAGGACTGAGAGCAGGGTATGGATTTTCCTGGGTGACATCCAGAACCAACTGTCTCAGGAAATGGAATTAGGCTCAGTAGTTACTACATTTAGCCAATGGTGCAATGAACAAATTAAGCTTGTTTTTTTGGTTTTTTGTTTGTTTTGTTTAGTTTTCTGGGAAACAGTTTCTTACTTGTACACAAAATTTAGAAGTTCCGAAAGAGAGGCTTACTCCCTAAATTCAGAGTACTTACTAGTCTTTGTATGGCTGGTGTCCAAAGGCCACTCACTGTTCGATAAGGGACTGAAAAATGCTCAGCACTTCTACCTCCTGCTTGGAAATTTCAGGTCTCAGGATTTGCCTGGGGTCAACAGAACAGAAATGGCTCAAATTCTACATATGGCTCAAACAGAAAGAATGTCACTCCTTGAAAGTACTGTTGTTCATTATGATACCAGCACACTTTTTTTTCAGCGAAGTTTTAGTCATAAGAAATTAATAAAATTTGTGATCTTAAGGGTTATGGACTTGCTTTTGTTTATACTGGGATTTCTGTCCCTGCTCATCACAAGACCTTCTTTGAGTAATATAAGTGAAGACTACTTTGTTTAGTCATCTTACATCCTGTAGTTAAAACACACCCAGTATGAGCAAAATAATAGTAATAATAATAATAATTAATAATAATAAAATATTTTAAAGGGTACTGAAAACCCAGCAAAGATAAGGGCAAAACAAAACATTGCAGTAATTGATGTTTCATATAAATGTTTTTTCCATTATATTGTGATGTCTTTTTTTTTCCAACTAGATGTTTGAAACAGAACACAGGCTGGACAACAGCCACATCTTAGGGTTTGCTGTCATATGTAGTACACTAGAAAAATATGTTTTGGTTTGTTTTGTGTGATGTCATACTACATCAAGCAGTTGTAAAATGTAGCTTTTTCCTGAGGGAATTCATGAGTGAGGTGACAAAATGCACACATGGCTGTAGTTAACTTAGGAATGACAACAGCAACAAGTCACTTAGTAAGAAAGACAAAATTCTTCCATGAGGTTAAAAATGGCTCTGAGGTATGGAGCGTCTATGTGAGGTTCAATGGCTGTCAGTTCTCTGATCTCTTAGGAGGGCCTGACCATCACAAGCAATGAAAGGTCCCAGTTCCCCCTCTGGGAGGAGTCTCTACAGTGAATAAATGTAGCTTTGTCTAGCCAATCAAATCAAAGAAGTCCACCTCAGTGTGTATTTCCCCCCAATAGTGACTGCCTACATGCTTTGGAGAGTGTGTGTGAGCCGGTCCAGATGGCTTTGGCTTTCCATTCAAGGACTGGGAGACTACTCACTATTCATTTTACTTAAAAAGATTGACAGACATGGCCAGCTTTCTGAAGACTGCTCTTCTGTACCTTATGATTCATTATATTCATGGTGACTTAGAACCATCACAAATAAGTGGGAGAAGTTTCATGATTATCAGGCTCTAGTGGAGAAGCTGTAGGTTTCCATAGGCTAAGGAAAGTGACTAGACTGTTGGCACATGGCCTTGTGGCCTAGCAGGGAACTTTGATTTCCCAGGTGAAAAATGTACAAAGAGCTTTTTGAAGTTAGGTCAAATCTATATAAAACATAAATGGAAGTATGTTTTGAGGTCCGTTGCATTTAATAATGGTCCCACTGACAGGGGTGAAGGAAGGTCGAGGCCAGGGTAGTCACTTCTATCAGGGTACTCACTGGTAGTCTGAGAGGGCCCAGAAGCGGTGGTGTGCTCCTGTCCAGAAAAACCACTACAGATCACAGCGATGAACTGCATATTTCAAAAATCTAGGCAAGATAACTTTTGTGGCTCTCATCATAAATAAATAAGCCTTCTGATAATTTAAACTTTATTCAGCATATGGATATATCAAAATATTACATGATATATAATCAGTCTATACAATTCTTATTTTTGGATCTTTTAAAACTTGAATTTAAAATGTAGTGCCACTGAAATTCAATGAAAGTAGAATGAAAATTTACTATTTTGTAGATTTTTGTGGTTTTTTTTTTTTGAAACAGCCTCAAGTAGCCTAGGTTGGCCTCAATGTGCTTTATGTAGCCAATAATTACCTTGAACTTCTAATCTTCCTGCCTCTACTTCGAGCATGTTGGGATTACAGGTATGCCCTAGCATGCTGGCTTATGAAACACTGCAGACTAAACCTAAGATTTTGTGCACGCTAGTCAAGCATTCTGCTAACTGATCTACATCCCCAATCTGCTTTTGATTTTGCTGTCGTCTTGTTTGTGTTTTCACTTGTGTCACTCTTAGTAGGTCTTCAGGGAAAGAGCAAAAAGCAAGAACTGAATAGGCACACACACACCACTACACACGAGACACCGTCACCAATGGTTCTGGTTCCGGAACCACGCTCTTAAGGAAGATATTGTCAACAACGCTGCTACGGGAGTACCTGCTGGTTCCCTGAAGCTGGTCGTGAGAAAATTTGTAAATTCTTTCTAAGGATTGCCTTCCTTTCTTCTTCTGTTGCTGTATAAGGTATTGTGACAAGAGCAACCTCAGGAAAAAGGGGTTCACTTCAGCCCATAGCTCAAGGTGCAGTCTGTCACGATGGGGAAGTCACAGCGGCAGGACCTCAACCACGCTGGTCACATTGCATCCACTGTAAAGACAAAAAAGAGAGACAAATCTGTGCTTGGTTCTTCACCATTTAATGCAGTCTAGAACCTTCTGCCCACGGAATGGTGCCGCCCACCGTCTTTTTGCCTTAGTGGAAACAAACAAGATAATCAACAGTCTCCTATAAGCATGCTAAAGGTCCATCTTCCGGGTGATTCTAGATTCTAAATTAACACTAATATTAACACTAATTAACACTAGTAATTACTGGTGTGTACTTGTGGTAATGTCATTAAACTCCAAAAAAATATGTTATGTTCTTGCTTATTCCAGTTTTCTAAAGCTTATCTGTATTGTTCGGTTCTGGACAACATTCTACTGAAGTTGTGCCAGGGGGTCTGTACTGTTGCCCAAATGACTGTCATTTGGCCCGCTATAGATCACCTCCTAAAGGTGTTTGGCTGTGAACTGGCCTTTATAATTAGATCTTTCCCCCTCCAGAAATAAAGATAAATAAATAAATAAGTCACACAATGAGACAAGAGCTCCCTGGAAGCGTGTACTTGTAATTTCTTTTCTAATTAATGATAACTACTTTTCTCCTCCTCCTTCTTTTCCTTTCTTCTTTTACATTCTTCCCCATGCATATTATATATGATATTACATAGTATTATTAATATCATATAATTATATTATTATATAAATTATATGTTATAAAATTATATGAATAGTATTAATATTTGTTATATAATATATTAATATATAATCTCAGAAGTAGGAGAAAATTATTTTTAAAAATAGTGCTGCATCTTTATTATACTAAAGTCGACAATGCTCAGTTTCTTTGATGTTTCATGACTAGAGCCAGATGTGCTGAATTTGGTCGCCATTAAGTGAGAGGAAGAAGCTGCATCGAGCAAGCTTCTTGTTCAGAAGATCAGATTATAAGTTAGCACTTAGCTCCAGGCCCAAAGTAGATTTTGCCCGATCAATACTGGTCAGTTGAGAAGGCTGTTTCAGGGCATTGAACGCAGGGACTGTGTGGACAGATGGTTTACTGTGGGTGTGTGTGTGTTACAGCGTGGAACGGTCCTCACGATGTGAATGCATGCCAAGCATCTGGGATGGGAAAGGCAATGCATCTGCTAGCAACCAATCTAGTACCGAATTCTGAGACCGCATGGGACATCGAGAAACATCAATGAGGAAGCAGGTTTTCTCTGTGATCTCACAATTGGGTTTTGTTCTCAGGAGCGCTGTACTGGCCACAGCGGTGAAATAGCTTTCAAAATCACCGTAATTTACTCTTTGGCACTAATGGTGCCGTGTAGATTAATTACAACAGAACAAAACAAAAGCAGTAAAGAGCGCCGTCTTTGAGTCCTTCCCGTTTAAGGGCGACCGCACCAGATGCTCAGAGACACTTGATTGTACAGTAGGAAATCTCACACATTCTTTTACACCTTTAACTACAGTGTTGTCAGTGTTGTGAACTAGGACGCTGTGCAGGGTGGTGACGAGCTTAGTGACCAGGAATCTCCTCTCACACACTCGCATGCCGTAGAACAGATGGAGGTGCCTGTGGTGGCTACAGTGAAGGGCGGGGGGGTCTTCCCGTTGGCTTCCTTAATGGAATCTGTGCATGCTTTAAGGACTTCTGTGACGAAGTTATACCTGGGATTAAAAAGAGTAAGACGTTCGGGTGGGAACCCAAGTTACATCTTCCTGCTTTCCCATTCCAACAAGGTTGTAGTAACCGGCCTTTTTAAAAACTGACAAAGAAACAAGTAAGCAGACCTAATTATAATTTCTGGTCTAAACAGACAAAGCCAAAATATTTTAGAAAAAAATTACGGAAAAAAAAAGCTCAATCAGTGAAGAATCTGCACAGAGAGGCTTGTCCTGGAGGGTGATAGAGTGAGATTCTATGGAAATTCAGAGCCTGGTAGTGTCATTCTGCACTGAGAAACCTTGTGTGGAAAGAGCAGACCCACTCCTCCATTAGAAAGCCTGGACTCACTTGACACATGATATGAAAGTAGGGAAGAGATGTGAGAACTTATGACCCATGCCACAGGCCCCATGTGGCAGAGAGAGGGTATTCTCATCTCCCTTGACCCCTTCTAAAGGCTCAGGTGTCCACATGTACTTTTCAGGAAGACTGATCAAAGCTGACTAGGTAAAAATATTATATTGGATACCATTGCACGTGTGAGTGAAATTAAAGCAAGCATATCATAGATATCACAGATAGGGGAATGCATTGTTGCAATGTAAATTTCTTTCCAAAAGCATATAGGTGGATTTTTTTTTATGCACATTGACCCATTCTCACCAGAATGCACAACACACTCTATGTAAACCTCCACCATTTTTCCAGGTCACATATCAGAAATTGGTGGAGGTGGTTCATTGTGCTGTTGGACAATTGATTTTTTTTTTTCACACAGGTCAGTCCTCCCAGGGATATCTATGTATCTCTACAACAGCCCTAGACATTTGAAACAGGGAAATCTATTCAAGGTCTTGCAGAGTCTATATGTTAAATTTTTCTAGTACCCACCTTTTATACTTTTTTTCATATTCTAACTCAAGGACACATTTTGCCAAGAATTTCCCCCAGGGTTTTTCTAAAAGTCTGTGTATTCAGACGTAATGGAATCCATGTGTTTCAGATTCAGTCTCTTTCTTCATCCGAATGTGGCTTTCTACAAGGCACACAGTCACCAATGAGCTACGAAAGCTTTTTAAAGGCTTTTACTTTTCCTCAGAAAAGGAAACCATATTTGATCAATAATACAGTTAGTTATAAAGTCTAAGTGCACAAGGACATATGAAGATATATTATTTTACTATTTAATTTTAATAACTTTAGGCTGCATATATTTGGAAACTCACCCATCATTGTCAGAAAAATGCACATTACTAGTATGTTTTTCTTCACAGGCCAAAAACTCTATTTTTCATTTATTAAATGCACTTTATCTTCCCATTACGTTAACTTCTTGAAACACAATTTACTGCTTAGATATTCTGTTAGAATTATAAAATACAATTGTGTAATATAATTACCTTGTATTTTAATATTTCTGCATATAAACAGATAGCCTTGCCTGCGAATTTCTAAACCAGTAAACTTGAGCACATAACTATAATATGCTTGCATACTACATGATTTCTCCAAAAATAAGAGGAGTACCTTCTTCAGAGTAAAGAATACCTTTTTCTACCTGCACAAATAGACTCTTCACAGAGATGTTGACCATGGGCAAAAATGTTCCATAATAGAGGTGATGAGTTACAGCAAAGAACCTTCTGCTTGGAAACCATGGAGGTCTGCCAACAAAGCAAGGAAGAATGTGTCAATAAGACACCATAAAAAAGAGTCCCTGCTTTAATTCATGTCCACAGGGATTAAGGGCACATGGCTGAGGGCTGAGGGGGTTGGGATGTACTCGCTCAGCTGTTCCAGCTGAAGGATTGGAAAACAGAGTTCACGGCAGGCCTCCATATTAACTTACATTCAAACATGATGTGCAAATGTGTCTCAGAAACAACCATATTTTAGTTTATGTGCAAGCATTTTATAAGTACACGTGTATGTGCGTATATTTTGTCCAACATGCAGAAATAAAGCACATGTATTTGTTTGGTCCCATGTAATCCTATATATAAATGTGTATATATAATACATAGAATATGCATGTTATTTGACTTTGTATACACTTACATTAACTATAAAGGATAGCAGTGAAGGCTATATCATCATAGCTCCTATATTCCTTTTATCATGTCCTTGATGCCAAGAATATTCTTTTTTTATGCATTCTAAGAAAGCTAGCAATGTCTTCTTGTATCTGAAGCTTGTTCTCACTCATAACTGCACAGTGATTACCAAAGAATAAAGCATGAAACTCCCTGGAGAAAACAAGGAAACATAAACCTTACCTAATTGACATAATCAGGTTTCTAGAATTGTGAACGGTTAAAGAAAACTAGTTTGAGGGTGACATTCTCCACCAAAGATTTTCATGGGATTATTTACTTAAACTGCAAAGACTGAAATAGAGACGAAAGTGGGATTGAGGCAGCAACATTTTCCCACATACTATACATTCCTAACTTCACACCAGACTCATCCATCAGGATGCCAGGCACACAGCTGTCCCTCCCTCAGAACCAACATTCACCTTTATGCAAAATTGTTGCTCTATCATATAGACACGTGCAGAATTTTTTTCTATTATGAACATGAGGTGTAGAGTATAAATGTGAAGAGAAAACCTGGGAAAGGCAATGACTAGTATAATTCGGCATGGGGAAAGGCTTCACATTCCAAATAACAGAGAACTTTAAAATGCTATTAGTCATTCAGCTCCAAGCAGGTAATAGTATAATCAGAGCTTCTGTCAGCTTCTTCCGTGTAGCCATTGTCACCACCCACCCCTGCAGAACTGTCATCACCCACAGAAGGTAAAAGACAGCAAAGTGACCAAGGTGGTGGCAGGCAGGAATGGATAAAAAGTGCACAGCATTATTTGGGGAACAATTGCAAATAAAAATGAAGCATAAACAATGTACTAGATGAACCTTCTTTTAGAATTTTGACAAAACTACAGCAGGTACCTTAGAAACTGTCTTGTTTTCCTACCTTCTACACCATGCCCTACTGCTTACTTCTGTTCATAAATTCAACACAATCCCTCTGCCACACTCCATAGGATCACAACAGTGTCTTTGTGGCTTCAGCTCCAAAGATGCTTGATGAGTTTCTGTTTCATCGAAACCGAGCAGTCATTTCTGGAATAGAACCAATTGATAAGCTATAGACTTTTGGTTATGAGCCTGTCGTGGCTTTAAAGTCATACTAAAGGCAGAATTTGCCAGGCAAAGTGGAGGAAACTCTGTGTTTGCTCCTTGTCAGCCCTGTGTCCCGTGCTGTGCATACCAGGAGGCCTGGGACAGCACACAGTAATGAGTCAGTCTTCCTCCTTGGGCTAGCAGAGTGTTAAGGGAAAGCAGGCATGCAAAGAAATGAAGATGGCTGAGTGGTAAAGGTATGAAGAATGTGGTTGTAGTTTGCTATATGTGGTGCTGACAAGCGAGGTGAATTTAAACCCGTTTGGGAGGTAAATTCTGTTTCTAGCGGTCAGTTTTCAGAGGCAGAGTGGATTTGGAGAACCCATCCAGTTGCAATAAGTGGTAGTGACAGGTGATGGAAGAGAATCAAAATAAATTATTAGAAAGAAATGTTTACAGTCAGCTCATGGCTGCCAGTGGAATTCCCACAGCTCAGTAGCCCCAGACTATACCTACAAATGTGCTCACCATATAGAGCAAGAACTGGCAAGAAGAATAACTTTTAAAAAGTTGTAGAGCTGAACGAAGACTGGGCACAAGAAAAAAACAAAAACAAAAACCACTTAGTGGAAAAGATGAAAGCCAGCATCAAAAACATGTAGAAGGCCAGCTAGATGGTTGAATTGGTAAAGGCACTTACTGGGAAAGCCAGATCACCGTGCAAGAGCTCTGATTCCTATCCCCAAAATCCAAGGAAAGGTGGAAGGAGATAATAACTCCACAAATTGCTCTCTGATCTCCACTTTTGCAACCCCCTCACACACACACACACACACACCATGAACATAACAACAATTTTAATGTAGTAATTATTAGAGAGGGGACAAAAATGAACATGACGGATTAAGAACACTCGCTTTCCTGTGGCTCTGTGGGACAGCATGCAGGGAACCTGTTGGTGGGTGGAGAGAGCGGAGTTAAAGGAATTCTTCCAGTGCAGACAGGGGGCAGGGCTTTCGATGAACCTATCTTTGAATTGTGGCAAAGAAAACTAGAGAGGGTCCGATGGAAAGAGATAACTGGTAAGGGAGTTTAATATCTGTTGCATACAAAAATACATAAAAACCAAAGCTTTTCTTTTGTCTAATGGCGTTGTCAGGAGCATAACACATAGTTCAGTAGCATCAACAAATACAAAGTGAAGTGTGATACTGATGCAGCTGTTCACATCAGCGATGCAAGAAAAGAAAACATCAAAATGGTCTCTGATAGAGTGTTCAGATAAGCAAATAGAGATTGGACAGGCGGAGCGCCTGTACCTATATTCTTCTCAGATACCTCTCTTCCAACTTAAAGATTTAAAATACATTGAGCTTTCACGCTTTCTCGTATATACTAATAACCCTTCACATCTCTTCCTGTTCTTTTGAAAGAGTGATCCAAAGTAACCATTTCTACAAGGTAATTTTCTAAAGGACTATGGAAATCTCTTGAACTAAAAGCATGTGAAAGCACATGCATAACTGCATGTCTGCTTTAGGAGATGCAGGCTGAAGATTAAAACTCCCACCCAGAAAAGCATTGTTTTGACATAATTTATGCCTACGTACTAGCAGGTAAAAAAAAAAATCCTTTGACTGTTTTCTAAATTAGAAATAAAAATTGAGTTGTTCACAGCATTATGTATACAACACAGGAATATTATTAGTACTGTGCCCACCCCCAATATCTTGATGAAAACATCACTTGGCTCTCCCTGTGTTACTTGCGTTCTCTCACAGTGATTTTAGAAAAATTCCCCCCTCGATGTACTAGTTCCCAGAAGTGGTGGCAGCTCCAATTAACTGCACAGATACTGGATTCTGGATTTTCTGGTTTGGTTGACAGAAAGCTGCACCCTCTGGATTCTATGTCACAATAACGTTTTACTCATTCCTCATTAGGAGACTCTCAAGGGCTGTTCCTTCCTACTGCCTTGGTGTATGTTGCTCTCCTGTCCCCATGGTTACCAAAACGGTGGGGGAGGAGGGGGGAAACAATGTACTTTAACTTCTCTTCACCTTGCTGCTTAATTCTAAACACAAAGTAACTTTTTACCAGGGCACTGTCACCTAGGTGCTTTCAGGCCTATGTTGTTTAAATAATCTGATAAGACTGGCCAGCAGGTTACCACACAGAAAAAGGCTGTTAGAAAAATTAGAAGACAAAAAAACACAAGCTGGGAAGATAAGAGTGTCACGATGTTTGAGCTGGTTGTTCAACTCTGTCAATTATCTGAAAGCAGCCTATCAGCGTCCAGCAGAGGGGCTGTCTTCAGCTTTGCAAATTGACGCTATTAAAATACAAGCAGATTATGCTCCCACCTCTTCCCTGTCAAAGGAAATACAGACAAACAGAACAAAGGAAGACAATGTCATAGATGGGTGTCTCTAGCCAAGCCCTTTACAGTAGCCACCCAATCACAAACAGAAACAATAAAACTCTAAGCACTCTTACTGTGTCCTCAGCATAAGCGACACTGAAGAAGGGTTAAAGTTCAGTGGGTTTACACCCTGGGTGATTGTGTCATGGAGAAGCTAAACACTGCAATCTTCCTTTCGTTACAACCTAGTTTCCTCTCCTATGGCTGTGCAAGGAAATAAAAGTTATAAAAGAAGGAGGAGCTAAAAGCTGCTTGGAAATATCAGAAGTTCCTTTGTAGAAGCTGAACCGGGAGGTGTGCAAAGGGCAGGATTTGAGCAGGTGGCAAAGAAAGGGAAGCTTGTGTAAGTAGAGAACAGGGCATCCTCAGAGGTGATGCTGAGGCCGTGGTTTTGGAATTCACATAGAGAGAATGTAGCCAGCGAGTCAGAAACTACTAAAAGAGAAATGACTAGGATCTCTGGAGGACCCAACATGCTTGTTTAGTATGAATACATTTCAATCGGCACATAGTTTGAAGGCATTAAATGCACTTAGCTATGTAATGACTGATCTTGCTAAAATGCAAGCCTGACCCTGCTGAAACCTCAAATATTATAGAGAACAACTACAAAGAAGGAAACAGCTACAAAGAGGGCATGCCTATCTCTCGAAAACATAGCAGGTAATACTCCCATGCTGAGAATATCATCCTGGACTCTTTGCCAATTCTGCCCACATCTCAAAAGCACCTCACCTTTTCCAACACCCCCAGACAGCTCTTGTATTTGGCACCAAGATAAGGCCCCTTCGGTGGCAATTCTTGTTTACATTGGGAACATTTCCTAAAAAAATGCATGTATTGTGTAACTCCCCTCTACCTCTTGGTAGTGAGATAAAGAACTGGGGGCGGGGAAGCCTGCAATAAAGGGAATGTTCTCCATGGTACTGTTAACTCCACAGGAATGGTCTACACACTTTCATCTTCCCATCACCTTTGCAGACCTGTATCCTCCCCACACAACCCTGTGTTCTAAGGCTACACAGTGAAATAAAGTAGAGCTGAAAAGAAGGGAGAAATAATATATGAGGTTCTTCAAGGTAGGCAGCCTTGAGGCCACGGAAGGACCTTGAATGTGCCAAATCTGCTGTCAGCCTCACCTCAGAGGTATAGAAAATCCATACAGCCTGAACGTTAACGGAGATGCCTTTACCTCCGAGACTGATTCTTCGGGAAAACAGCTAACATGTTATATGCAGGATAACAAATACACATGTAAATATTGCATAACCAGATGATAAATAAATTTAGAGCTAAAGGTATGTAGTAAACGGCATCAAACCATCCTGTGGCAAATTTTATGAACTCACAGATGCATTGGGGGATACTGTCTTCACATGCTCAGGAAAAGCAATGCTGAGAGAGGCTGAAAAAACGCTGTCACGAGAGCGTGTGTTGGAGGGGGGGCAGGGGGCAGGGCGCTGAGATATGTGTGTGACAAAATCGCACCAAGCCTCTGCCCTCTGAGCTCAGGGAGAGCTGACTGGCTGTTGCAGATCTGCTCTGCGAAAGCTGAAGGTAACGACTCAAGAGAGCAGAGGCAGGATATGAACCGCCCTGACTTGCCTAGGAGTGGTATGCTAAACTTGAAGATGCGGGACTCCCCAGGCTTTCCGTAAAGGTCAGGTTTGGGTTCCTCAAACTCTGTGTGTGGGGGCTATCTACATGATTTTTGAAATAAATACAGAATTAGGATAATGGTGCGAATAGCTTAAGGCTAAAGTCACCAGAAATAAAAGTTACCTGTTACCCTAAACATGGCAGAGCCTAGCCCAAACTTGTGTCTCGCCAAACCCTGCTAGGCTTTCCCCTTTTGTGCTTACATTGGGCTTTCTGTAAGCCAGTAGGCTGGCATAGAAAGACATGTCGGCCTTCCAATTCTGCTTAGAGTGATGGCTTATTCTTCCATGTATGGCTGAGGGACAAACAGATGGGGAGTACGGGCAATGGTCTAGGGCGATCCATGACATCAGACAGAAAATCACCTTTGTTTCTATTAGCGTTTCTGTGTAATTGTTTTGTCCACCCACAAACCGCTGGAGTCTTGCCCAGTATCTGAGACTTGGAAGCAGTGGGGGAAATGAATGGGAATAGGCAGCAGGAGGAAGCAGGTTGCCCTGCGGGGAAAGCATGATGTTTGAAGGATCGGGGAGGAACCAGAGGAGGCAAATGGGAGAGCCCAACCACAGAAAGCGAAAGTGGGCTTATCAAGGGCACGGAGGGCAAGGGGGAGAAAGATTCTCTGAAGACTAATTGGCTAGAAACGTAATTTTCTTTAATTATGTTGTATGAGAAACTTATGCATATTTATATATCCCGGAGACTGCACCTCCCCATGCAAACATGCAGACACATGTATATCTCATCGTTTTATGTATGCATGTGGTTTGACTATGTAATTTTCCAATTTGGAAATTATTTAATGATGATCTTCTTCCAAGGTACCTTCATTTTAGTTTCATTTTGTGTCCCTATATGTAAATTTGAAACTAAGACTAGGTTTCCAAATATAGTCTTGCAAAAGGGTAGGTCATGAAAGCTTGAGGAGGCTGTCGTTCTTTAGGTCTTTGAGGAATTTCTTATGAATAATAGTCACTATAATCACTTGCTGAGGATTGGGGCATATCTTTTAATTATAAGTTTATTCACATAAATGTTTATGAACATGTACCAGCAAGCCACAAGACAGGTAAGGAAGTGGTAGGACTTGCAAGGAGGAGCACAAAGGAAGTAATGTTATTATCCACGTCATCTCATGTGAAATCCTCCTCGGAATTCATGTTCATACCTTTTATGGGTAAAACAATGGAGACTTGATTTGCATTTGAAATATGCGTTCAGGTGCGCATCTCGTTAACTCTAACCAGGCTCACACACCCATGTCATCTTCATAAGACTCAGACGCAAAGAAAAAAAGCATAGAGTCTCCAAATCAGGCAGGTCAGCATTATAACTGGCAAGCATAGGTGGACAGAGAGTTTTACCTCAAGTCTACCAAATGAAACATTTCAGTTTTCCATTTTTCTGGTGACTTTAGCCTTAAGCTATCCTTATCTCAATTCTGTACTTATTTCAAAAATCATGTAGATAGCACACACACACACATAGTTGGTGATGTCACATTCAGTATTATAATAAATTATACCAATGTTAGCTCAAGGGGAAAACTATTTATTATAAGAGGGAGCTAACACTGCATAAAGAGGGAAAAAATGAATTCTTAAGCCGGAAATCAATTATATTCCATTGAAACATTGAAACTATGTGCTTTAAAAGTAACCATTTCCACCTAAATAAACAACGATGTTTTTTGAAAATGACACACTGCTGCCCAAATTCCCTCTCTCCATGTTCTTGAAGGGATGAGTCACCTGTTGTCAACATCAACAGGAATGCTTTTATCTGCTGATCTCTGTGTCTTCTCTAAAGCAACTTCCAGAAGCCAGCTAGCTATAACAGACAGTCTCAGCTTTTGAGTGTTGCTTCTTTTGTCAAAACAGGCACATACCTAAGGGAGGATATTTTAAATTATTGTTTGTATGTGAGCTCCGCCTCACAACTTGAGCTTCTAAGTTTGTTTTTTGTTTGTTGGCTTCCGTTGTCATGAGCTCACTAATCTCCATATAATGTGTGCAAGAGTTCAGGTGCCATTGCTAAATTAAGAGTCTGAATGAGGAATTAGGCCTAGCCAAACTAAAATATGTAAGACATATGCTTTGTCCAGGCTCAATCAATCTACACTGTCATTTTTTTTTCAAATCCTAAGAAATTCTTTGCAACTAAGGCCTTTCATTTACAATTGTTCCAACGTTTTTACAAAGGAGTAGAGGCCAAAAGGGGTAAGCAACTGTCAGGTGAAGGGCTCTGTATTTTCCTCCTTTTGTTTGAAGAGTTTGGAGTGAATCTGTTGCCTCTTTGGCAAAATCCAATTAATAACTTGTTGCCAATTGCAGAATCTGGCTCTTATATCAGTATAAGCCTTTCCCAAGGAAGGGTCAAGTAGGAGCAACTCACAGTTATACTGCAATTTCTATGTCATCTTTCCACCATGATAAAGTGCCATACATGGTAATTTAAAGTCATCTGTTTTCAAGGCAGAGAGAGAGTCACGATCTAAAATGAGAAAGGTGAGCTACTCCCACATTCGAAGTGTGCTCTGATAGTTGGGAACTAAAATAAGTGGCTATTCATTTCTTAAAACTATTTGATGAAATATGAAGTGTCAGAACAGAAGTGCATACATTAAGTTTGAACATGGACTGTGGGTACAGATGGGCTTTCTTGTAGCTAGTCCCCACACTTGCCCTGTCCTGAGGGGAAACAAGATATAGAAGCTTTGGTTTCTACAGCCTTCCACCTCATTGGAATGGAAACTAAGAGACAAAGATAAAAGTTCACCACAAATGCATAATTAGAAGGATTCTCAGCCATACACTAAACATCAAATGCTTTGGAGCCACCTGATGACATGCCGTGACAGTGCATGACAATGAAGCCACAACTTATGAAGCACACCATACGTTTGAGTGATTCTAGTACTATGGGAAAGTATTAAATTACAAGACAATATCACTAAAAAATCTACAAAAGAAAATTTTTCCATACCGAAAACTAAAGAAAACAGAAATTAATGACAAATGTCTCATTTGCTCTAAGTAAACTGTCTGAATGTATAAAAGTAGAAGACAGAAGAATTTTATTTACAGCAAGTTGCTTAGATTGCTACACTCCTGAGAAAGAAAATGATTTGGGGAGGGGGGAAACACAAATAAGGTTTGCAACCTCCTGTGTCTTGCCCATGGCCCACTTCAGAGTGATTCAGAATTAACCTCATTTAAAAAATCCAAGAGTTCCTCTTGAGCCAAAGCTAACTGTGTTTGCACATGTCTGTGTGCCATGTGTGTGCAGGTGTCCAAGCAGCTCAGATGAGGGCATCAGACTCTGGAGCTAGAGTTACAGGCAGTTTGTGGACTATCCACCATGAGTACTAGGAACCAAAACCCTAGTCCTCTGCAAGAGCAGCAAGTATTCTTAAAGGATGAGCCGCCTTTCCAACTCCTTAGCATATAATTTTATGATGTTACTGCTGTTTACAGACTTCAAATTCAGGCAACCATGATAGAGCACACACTTGAGAGATTATCCTACTCTATTAACCCTATTGATAGTAAAAATGAGTCCCTAGAGTTGACTGGTCAGATGAACCTTAACATTACCTCTATAATATAATCATTTAAATAAGAACCTTCCAAATATTGCTATAACCAGTAATTGGACTCCTTGTGAGGTAAAAGCAAACTCTTTTAACCTTGGCGTTGGGTAATTTGAGTCCTTCTCCATATTTCCTTATTTATTTACTTAGTGCAAATTATGCCTAAAAACAATGCTTCCTTAAATTCCAAGACAGCCTGTGCAGCCTGTAGGACAAATTGCTCAATCATATGGCCACTTACAGCCAGTAATGGCCCTGGAAGCCCTGTTTTTTTTTTTAATCTGTAAAATTGGGAGAGTGGATTGATTGATCTTGGAAATCCTTTCCAGGTTCACAGTTCTGGTTCTAACAGCAAAATAAACACACATAAAAGCTTCAGCTCAAGTTGGACAGGAAGCTGGTGTTTGTGATGTCACACAGAGAGATTAGCCCGGCAATTTTGTTAATGGGAGTCATATGGTGAAATCCCCCAAAGCTATTCAGAAACAAATCCCTGACTGCTTAGAATGGCAGGTAGAGCAATTTCCTTGAGTTTTTTTTTTAACTACTAAAAAATTCAAGGTATTGTGAGACTATGCATGATCTTTTCTGGAATGGAAGAAAGACAAAATATTTGAAGGAGAAGTGTGTGTCTTCTGGTGAATGAGGAAAGCCTTGGATGGGTAGGTGGCTAGGTAAAGGTATGTCAACAAACCTGGCTGTGTGTTGGCCCCAAGGTTTCCCAGGAGCTGTAGGATAGCTCATCAATTGTACTTAGTGCCCTGAAAATGAAAGGGGTGTCAAGAGACTGTGAACCTCCTTTTCTTTCAAGCTGGTTGAGTGTTGACTAAATGCAAAACTCAAATGCCACTGTCAAGGATGAGTCAAGGGAGGTTTAAGTGAGGTGCTCAGCTAGGTGTTTTCTTCCCTTTTCGGTTAAAGGTGGGCGGGTTTGGATAGAGTCTTTGTGCAAAACCTTGAAAGGAAATGCTATTTTTCATAATCGCGTAAATGAGAAGACAAGTAGGGTATTTTTTAGAACATTCCTGGGTGGCTCACATTTCTGTGAAATGAGCTTCAGACTATTAAAAGGAGAAATAAAAACATTAGATGGAATGATTAAAGACAAAGGAAATTGGCTTTTCAAGACTCCAAGTCAGTTCTTCAACTGTTCTTTAAATCAAATGATCAGAATAAATAAACAAATCAAATGATTGGTAAGATGTATAGACTTGGAAGAATTAAAAAAAAAATCGTATATGACATCAGCTAAGTACCTACAAAGTATACTTCATTGACACAGCATTAATGCCTAACTCAACAATCATGTGAAATCAACGTGTCTAAATAAGTTAAGATCCAAAGAAATAGCTCATGTTGCTTCAGTTTTCTAAGACCTTTTCCCATAACCCATATGTCCCAAGGATGCATTTTGTTATAACCTCTTTCTTCACATGTCCACCTGCTCCTAGTAGTGAGTCCCTTTGCATCAAAGATGGACTTCCCAACTGGAGTGCTCTGTGAGGATTGGACAGTGAGCATCTAATAAGGTTTGTTCAGTGGTGTAGTATTGCTCTAATTTATTCCTAATGAAGTTAAAGAGAGGTCAGATCAAAGCTCTCCATCCTCATACTGAGATGTTTACAAATTAAAACCTAAGAGAATATATAATGTGGGGAAATTCTTGCATCAAATGTAATAAAAGATTTATTCCTAAGAAACAAAGGACGACACAATTAGGAAAAAGACTAACAGCCAAATGGTAAAAGAATAATAACTGAAAGACATGAATAAACGTACAGATGACTAATACGCATATGAAAAGAACAGAGATCTATCAGAAAAGGCTAAATTGAAAACCAAAAACGAAAACCAAAACTACCCTGGTTGCTCAGCTGCCTCTCCAGGACCAATGCCAACTCTTCCTCTGGCCTGTATGTATTACTTACTAAAATGTTTATGTCTCTCCTTTTCTTAGTTTGTTTTCCCATTTTGCTGAGAAACATTCTCACAGACTTTTTTGAAAGTTTGCTTGCAACACTGAATCTTTCAAAACAAACAAATTTATTGTAAAACCATGTGTAATTCCACAGTTATTTAATGTCCTTGGACGATTTGAGTGCTGGAAAGCAAAGGGGATAATGGGCTCCTAGCCCCTTCCTGTCTTTGTTTTGGGGGCTGGAAGGTCTTATTCCTCCCCACAGAACAACAGAGCCAGTTGACTATGGACTAAAGCATTCAAAACGGTGAGCCACAACACGTGCTGTGTATCTCTGACATTTCTGTTGCTGGTGGGATGGTGGCTATGACACAGTGCCTCTGAGGGTCTGCCTGGGTTATAGACCACATTTCCATTCTTGAAGGGTTTTATTTTGCTTTTGTTTTTAATTGTTGTTATTGTTTTGGTGCATTGGTTTGTGTTAGGTCCTCGTTTCTTCTATTATCCTGATTAACGTGATCGTGCCTTCTCTGTGAGTTTTCTGCACTCTTCTTTTCTTAAACACTCGGATATTTCCAACAGACACCCCTCAGGTACATGTCATGAGGCCTCCATCTGAAGGCTCATGTCCTTCCCTATGGTCATATCCACTTTGCTTTTTATTTTTTAAGATGTCTTTCCATCTGACCTTAATTCTTTATTGCTAAATTTCATTAACTGGACTATGCACTTGCTCACTTGATTACTTTATTATCTGTCACCTGTTTTCTTTCCTTTATACATAGTATTTTGATGCTATTTTCTAAAAGTTGTTAACTTCTTTCTCTGAGAAACTTTTTAATTTTTTAAGTATGTGTTCAAATTTTCAGGAGCTCTTTCTTCATCTTTCTCCAGTTCCCAGAATGTGGGGTTAGGGCTATAGATTCCTCGTACTCTAAGAATGTTTCTGCAGATTTTTGTTATTATTCTCACCTGTTTCTTAAATTGACTTATTTTTCTTTGGGCTTATATGCTCTATTTTCTTCTTTCTGTGTCACACTGTAAATTTCCCACAATTGCTTTTTTATTTTAGTTGTTTTATCACACTTAGGAGAAAGGCAACATAAAGTTCATTCTAGCTCTAGGACAAAGAAAGGAACGTTCTACCAACAATCTTTATGCAGAGAACTGGCAGGGAATGATTCTGCTTTGCTGCCTCTACAAGGCAAAATCAAGTGGCTCTCCATACAGAATGACAATCCCACACCCTCTGTCCTAACTCCCTGAGTCGTGGCTTCAGTTTTCTTTAGAAGGGCTCCTCTGGCTGCTGTGGTCATGGTGGTCATGCCGGGGTGCTGGTTAGAAACTTGGTGCTGAGCTTCTTGTTAGTTGAGATCAATTAAACTGTGCCTCATCCCACACATTTTCTTCCTCTCCATCACTGCCTGGTACTTCTTCATCTTAATCTTCTTCAGTATTCTTAATTAACAGTAAGCTTTAGCCAGGGACATAAATGAACTTGGAGCAGTGTTTTCTACTGACTAACTTTATCGTCTATGTATCAGTCCAACCATCCATGTACGTATGTCTTCCAAATGCATGCTTAAATCACTTGCATATTGAAGTCTGTCCCTTTTCCTTTCTATAGGATTTTGTCTTCTTCCTTCTCTGTCATTATTTTTGGCATTTCATGTGGAGTAGGTAGAGGTTAGGGAAAGAAGCATGCATACCATCCACCATCTGAAATTAAAATTTACAAATAAGACAATTTCTCATCACTGGTTTAGCAACACATTTCCAGATATATTTCCTACATACAAAGCACCATATCGTTTATTAAATCTTTACCTTGACTTCGTGTCATATGAAATATGATCTCTAACTTACAAATGCCAAAAAAAATCAGATACAGTAAGATTGAATTCCTCTTTTTAAAAAAATATTATATTTATTTGGGAGTGGGCATGGCACACATGTCGAAGCCAGGCGACAACCATATTGATTCTGCAGGTTGAACTCCACTCATCAAGCTTGTAGGAAAGTATGCCTATCTAAGGAGCCATCTTATTGGCTCAAGATTGACTTCCTCAAGGGTAAAACATTAGTCAGAAGTCATATCATAGTGATTTCATGATTAGTGTATGCAACCAACAGCACAAGTACTCAGAGCTAGCCTTGAAGGTGTGCTCCAATAATCACTGCAATGTCTAGGAGGTTTGATGGTATCGTGTAAAGACCTCTTGGCTGGAAGGTGAGTGATGCTTAAAACCTAGTCTTACTTCTCCTAATTAGCCATACCTCTTTCATCTGTGAAGTAAAACTGTTGGATACACTGAATATGTTGCCAAATGCTATTGTTGGAAATGTAATGGCTTTTATTGCAGAAGTGTGTTCTGAGCCTCCTGCTTGGACTTAAGTACACAGAGCCCCGCCCTTAGTGGGATGGGCTTCATCCACAATTTTCTTAGGGCATCAAATTAAATCTAATGACATTTAATGGTGAGGACTCTTGTCTAATTGAAATAGTCATACCCACTTAGTTGAAATGCCTCTAGATATCTGTGTGGTATGTCTCTAGAGCGTGAGGTAACCAGAGTCTACTGGTGTTTTGCACGACTCCAGATAATTTTTCTAGTGCCAGTTCAGCAGAGAAAAAAAGTAAATTCTTCGTTAGAAAAATGATCTCTTCTGGGTAAGAGGAATCAATTAGTCTCTGCTTTTTAGGTAAAGATCAATTAGTACGTGGTAACCTCCCTGAGGTCATCCATTGATAAGCTGTTCCAGTGTACGGTACCCTCAAAGTATCACAGCAGACATGCAAACACAGCACACATGAGCGTACACACAAGCATGCACACATATGCAGTAATTAGTCAGAACAAAGAAAAATATGAGATCATTTTTTTTAAAGTCCCATAGCCTCAACTGAATATGATAAATTAAACACCTGTGTGTTTTATTCATCAGTCTTCTCTCTTAGATTCAATGAGGTCTCTGTTTCTTTGATTTCTCCAACTGTCACTACCGTGAATTTATTAGACTATGAAAAATCTAGAGTTTTATCAATATGGTTTATTTATAATTTCTTTCACTTGGTCTATACAAAGGTCATAGTTATTATCCCCTTATCAGTTGAATTTAGCCAAGTTTTACAATGTACTATTTTATTATGTTAAAAACTAAATGATAATATGCATGTTTTCTGCATATTCAAAAATGTAACTATGAAATGTGAATTGATTTCTCTCAGGAGGAGACTTTACCTTTATCTGATAAGAGGGATCAGGTCCTGGATATAGCCTATTTCCTAAGTGGTCACTCTATACACATACAGTTTGTTCTTAAACCAACTAATCCTGAACGACATTTCTCACGCGTAAACGCTGCAGTTGCTAACAGCAGACTCACACTACTTAATTTATTTTTCTAGAGGAGGTGAAGCCTGGCAGATAATTCATTTAACAAAGTTAAAGGTATGGGCTTAATTATTGCTTTTCAGTAATTAACATGACATCGGTGCTCAGTAACACTACTGTCGGGTTCTTCCACCCAAAGTAGGAATGCTCTGTGCCCTTGATTTAACCCCTTCTGAACCAGGCGCACAACTACACTATTATTAACCAAAACATTTTACGACTCACTGTCAAGGTAGTTACTTTTCCCTGAAGTCTCACGTAGAAGCTTGAGCTGGCATAGTAGGCCAGGGAGGCTAAGAGAACCTACCCGCTACAGTCAGGTGTCTTTCAGCTGAGCCAGAGAAACTCCGGGAACACACTGGTCTGGACATGCTGTTATTTAGTAGTGTAGTCCTTTCCCTCCGGGTTCTTCCCAACCTCTGTGTCTGACCTTCACTGAACACTAACTTGGAAGCTGTCCCTGCCAAGAAGTTCCACCACTGTAGATAGAATGAAACAGTCTAGTGACTGCTTCAAAGTGTCTATGATTTTGATTTTCAAATTTTAATTGCTGGGTATGTCTGACATTAGCATAAAATACTTCAGGGAATGTTGTCTGTGCCTTGGAAAGAAAAAGATGGAACCATGAAAAAGATGGAATCATAGTGCCATCTTATTTAACACTATGTTCCCAGAAATTGTTTAATAAATGGTATTTGCTGGTTAGTTGACTGCTATAAATACAGTCAGTAAAACACCTACACAGATCTTATCAATATCCTAGTCTATCAGAGAGTTGTTAAATATACCAACAATATTTAGCACACCATCTGATTTTCTAAGTAAGTTCAACTTAAAGCCTATCCAATTCATGAGGCTCTGTTTACTTACTTTGAAATTCAGATTTATTGTATCAATGTATAAGGTCAGAGGTGTGCTAGCATTCTACAGCCACCAAACTCTTCTTAGTTATAGACTCTGGTAACACCTTAAATAAATCTTGAGGAGAATTTTAAACTTGACTCTAGACTCTAAAGAATCTGCAGAAGAGTGTAATGAACCAGGACAGTGGCATGGGAGTCAGCAGCTGGGATTGGGTTGTTGGCTGCTAATTAGTCGGGGGTTCTTCCAGACCTCTGTTTTGTTCACAGTAGCGGTCCTGGCCTGTGTCTCATTGGCCCTGTAATGTGATGCAAATGTTCTCATCCACATAGTTCTTATGAAGCCTGCAGTCATCTCATGAACCCAAAAACTGTGATGTGATAAGATATTTTACTACTTCATAAAATGCTCAGCAAAACTGAATAAACATATGCAAGTGTACTGCTTTAAAACTATTTGCCAAGAGGTATGGGTCATAGTGGCAATACAAGCCTGAGACAGGAAGATTTAGGGGTTTGATTCCAGGTTAGGCTATATCAAGTGTTCTAAGTTAGCATGGACTACAGTGATATGCTTTCTTTAAAATAAAAAAAAAATGAAAAAATTGAAAAAAAATTTTGAAAAACATTGAAAAAACTTACAAAAATCAAGTCACCTTTTTCAGAAAAATAAATTTACATGATTGAATTGCTTCCATTGACAGCCACATTTATTTTGTGCTATGGGTCGGTTTTGTTCGCCTCAAATTTTAATACTAAAACTGTTGCTCCCAATGTAATTACATTGGAGGAAGGGTCTTTAGGAAGTAATGAAGGTTAAATGCAGTTTGAAATACCAGGCATCTTCCAGATGACTTTTCAAAATAGCAAGATTCCTTTCTACAGAGGAAGATGGCATTAGAACACTGTTATCAGGTGGCCATGTAGAAGCCAGGAGGAGAGACTCTACTAGAGATGAAAATGCCACAGAGTTAATGTCCAACTTCTAAGGCCCCCAGAACCACACACATACACAAAAGAATTAAGCGTGTTTAAACCGCAGAGTTTGTGCTATTTTGTTATAACCCTCTAAGCTGATTAAAGTAGTTTATACACGCATTAAATGTACCAGGGGAAAAACAGTACTAGAAAGTAGCTGGGTGCTGTGATGCTCACCTGTAATCCCAGTACTCACAATGGCAGTGAGGCAGTGGGTCTCTGTGAGTTCAAGGCCAGTCTGATGTTCAAAGCACATCTAGGATAGCCAAGGCTACAGAGAAACCTGCTCTCGAAAACAAAAACAGGAAACAAAAAGTACTAGAAAAGAATAAAGTATTGTGCTGTTGAAATCCATGGCAGTCTTCAGAATAGTTCTATTGCAATGCTATCCGAAACACATGGCTGTTGAGAAAATGAGGCATATAACAACCGCAAAATAATTACCCTTTGTGACGTGAAGATCTGCCCACCCATCCCAGAACATCTAAGGTTTTCATGAGGCTGTGTGAAATGACGTTAAGGTAATGTACACCACATTTGCAGCTTTGAACTAAATAATGGCAAGTCCTGTGATTTGCATACAAGAGAAATCTTAAGACTCCTGTTGTCCAGGATGGAGAAAGGCACAGATGTTCCCATCAGGTGGGAGAGCATGGTCAAGGGGGCACATTTTACAGGGCAGCAAGTGCCACTTGGAACTTTCCTCACCTTGCAAAAGTTATTCTGTTTGTCCATATTGAGTTGGCGCCAGGACAAGCAAAAACATTAGAGAATCGGAAGGGAATGTGAACATCCTAATTATGGCACCAACAGGTGTAACTGTGCCGTCACACACAACCTCAAAGTGGATGGCCTCAGGTCTATCACACAGTGCTCCTGCTTCACAGGAAGTTCAGAGAGAGCAAGCATCTGAAACCAGGTCTGCAGCTTCCATTGTTAAAGACCTTACACATTCCAATGCACACAGACACCTTTATGTAGCAAGAGCAACTGAGCCTAAAATGCATGCTACAAATACCAAAGTGTCCAAAAGTGGGGTACATGTAACTCAGTGGGGAGCCCACCTATCATATTAGCTACTATTCAGAACATCAAAGCTATCCTAAACAGCCAGCTGTTACATGGCAATTGTTTTTCTTCCTTGTAAATTTTAAGGTCAGATGTGGACAAGTCAGATGGTCCCCACGGCCCTTCAAAAGAAGTAAACAACCTTATTTATTTTCTTTGGTTGGTTCTTATTTTGTTATCTTTTACAGCGGTGCATTCTTGAAAGCAGAATAATGATTTGCTGGTGTGCCCTTTGTCAGAAACATTTGTAAACACTCTTCCATAATGGAAAAAAAATCAACCTTGAAATGAACTGAAATACATTGATTTTTCTCGACTGAAAGCACTGGCCTAAAAAGGAATTTCATTTCACTTTCAGCTATCAAAAAGTCTTATTTATAGTCTGTTTTATTTATAGAATAGAATGTTCTGGGGAGGTGATACATAACAACATAAAGCAAACTCTGAACTTCTAGGACCATTAAAATGGTTCTTTGAAATAACATGATGCAGACTTTAATGTTATTTGGACGTTTTTCATTTACAAACAAATAAGCAACCCACCCCATAGGTAATCACATTTAGTTTAGTTTTAGTTTATATTCACTATAGTTTTTGCACATGTTGCAGTATTCAGATAAACTGACAATAGGTTATTATGCTCAAAAAAATCACAAATTAACAGTCTAAAATTTTGCTAGGTTTTTTTTTTCTCAAGGATTCCAATTCAATGCATCTGTGAACACATTTTTGCCAATCAGAATGAGTACATAAATAAATTATCTCATATTAGCTCCTCATTGAGACTTAGCAGCAAGTCAGCTAACTGGGAGAAGGGATGGCGTTACAACAAAGGATATTCAGTTAGCCTCACTGAATGTAGTTCCAGTTCCTGGAGTGATCATACAAGAGGAATAAGAAACAAGCAAAAATTATAGACGAGTAAGAACGTGTAGTACAGAATTTTAAGATACTTTCACAAGCACTTCACCCAACTCCAAATACTACTATCTTAGACAGAAGAACCCATAAGACACCTAATGTGTGCAGACTATGATTAATACCTGTGTTTGTATTCCGGATTTTTCTGAATGAGTACATTTTAACTGTTCTTGCCACTTAGTTACTCTATTGCTGAGAAGAGACACCAAGACAGAACCAACTTATATAAGAACGCACTTAATTGGGGGCTTGCTTCAGAAAGTTCTCATCATGATAGGGAATGAGGCGGCAGGCAGGCGTGGTGTTGAAGAAGTAGCTAAGAGCTGCATCCTGATCCACAGACAGCAGGTAGAGACTGAAAGAGATGCTGGACCTGGTGTGGGCTTTTGAAATCCCAAAGCCCACCCCAAGTGACACACCTCCTCTAAGAAGTACACAGCTTCGAATCCTTTCCAAACAACCCATCAACTGGGAAGTAAAAGCAGACCATTACCTGGGAACTAAACACGTAAATATATGAGCCTCTGGAGAGGAGGGGCATTCTCACTCAGACCACCACATAATTTATACAAGATTTTAGTCTACTGCAGTGACCAACTTACTGTGTGTGTGTGTGTGTGATAGAGACAGAGAGATAAAGAGAGAGAGAGAGGAGAGCTATTATCACTATATAATAGTTACTATGAAAAACTTTCTGTATTTTACAAACTTTATTATAGATGTTTTATCTGTCTTCGCATTTTCTCCCTAAAGTGTGTTGTATCACACTTCTGCATCTTCCCTCATCTGCTCTAATTTCACAAAACCTAGTTCACACTGAGAACTGGAAAACGCACTAGAGAAAGATCGATAGCAAAGGCTTTAGACACAGCTGGGCCACGAATTAGCTCTGCATCTTTGTCAAAGTTTCTTCAACCTTACTCTGGGTTAAGATCAGTGAAATGTAGAGCGTGGACAAAATTGCCTCCAATTATATCAAGTACTTCCAATTCTCTTCTGGAATCCGCTTGTTCTCTAGATTACGGAATCTAGAACTGGGCGTGGCGTCCTGTTGTTAAACAGGATAGTAAAACGGAAGCCCTGTCTTCACTCTCGGAAGCTTTCCCCCGGTATCTGAATCCTCTTCTTGTCACTGTGGCCAGGGCTTTTTGACCTGCTTATCTTGTGCACCCTCTCACCTTTGGAGCGTTTAGCCTTGGCTTTTTAAATTTATTTTTTAATGATTATTTTTTTCAACATACCATTTTATATTAAGATATCAGCTATCCAAACTATCCAACTGTTGCAGCTAACAGTACAGTAATTGCTCTTTTAGTTACTATTGTTACAAATGAGAAAAAGAAGGGTTTCCCACTATCAGAGGCAGTGCTGCCGCCACTGGGTCCTTACTTCACACAGTTGATTCTGTTTGGTGTCCTTTATATTATGTTGATCGGTTTTTCTTGAGAGACAGAAAGTAATTTCAACTCAGCGATAATCTTCAGAGACATTTAGAAGACAACGTGGGAAGAAATAATAGAAATCATAGTTAATCAAACTGAATCAGTTACTATATTCAATCTAAACATTAAATACCAGATGAAGATCTGTTATCAGAGCAGATATAAGAATAATACAAAATCCAGTTGTACACTGTCGAAAAGAATCATATTGAAATGTAAAGCATAGATAATTTAAAAGTAAAGGCAAAAATTACATCATTTGAACGCTAGCCACAGGCTAATACCGTACACTATTTACATAAGAAAAAGTAGGGTCAATCAATAAGTGTCAGACAATGTGGAGATGCAGCTTAGTGAGTGGAAGAGTTCTTATTTAACAGTGGTCCAAGGGAGAGACCCTGGATTCTCTCCTTTGGACCACTGAAACATTTTCTATAGCAAAAAATACATTCATTTAAAATTATAATGTATCTAAAGTCCATGAAACAAAATGAAGAAAACTAAATAAGCAATTCATAATTGTCAAGACACAACATTTGATTAAAAGGTATATATTTAAAAATCATCAAGAATGTGTTAGAGTTGAACAGGGCTGCAGCATATGACTTCACAGGCTAATGGAATTCGATATACAGCTGATCCGTGTGTCCAAGAATGCATGGACTATTAACCAAAAGAACAAAATAAATTTGAAAGCTTCCGCAAATTTTCTAGTAACGAAATAAATAGAATAGATACTGGAAGTGGTTGAAGAGAGGAAGAGGAGCCTTCCATAGATGTCCTGTGAAAAAATTCCACCCAGCAGGGGCTCGAAGCAGATGTTGAGACTTAGAGTCAAACTTTGGGAAGAGCACAGGGAGGTCTATGGCAGAGCGGGTGGATAGAAGGACCCAGGGAGAATAACAAATCTGGGCCCAGGGGGCCTGTGGAGACTTAAGCACCAACCAAGGACTATGCATGGAGATGACCCACACCCCCTGCTCAGATGTAACTGATAGGTAGCTCAGTCTCCATGTGGGTTCCCTAGTCAAGGGCTGTTCCTAACACGGAACTCTGTTGTTTACACTTCCATCACTTCCCCTGGGCAAAGCAGCATTATGAGCCTCAGAGGAAGAGAATGCAGGAAGTCCTGAAGAGACTTGACAGTCTGGGGTCACTTGGTAAAAAAGGAGGGCTCCCTGATTCTGAGGACTAGAAGATGAGGGTGGAGGGAGAAGGAGGGGAAAAGGGAGGGCGGGTGAGATCGGGAGGCGAAGAGGGAGGGGGATGTAATATGAATAAATTAATAAAAGAATAAAGTCAACGTACAAAATAATCAATAACCTCCTCCCATACTTGGAAATTAGGCACACCTTTTAAAATGATCTATCAGTCAAGAAAGAGCTCATATTTGGTCTGAACAACAGCAAATACAGCATGCTGGCATTTGCATGATACCCATTCTACCACACTGCTCGTGATCACTGATCTTCAGTGTCAGTTTGACTGCCTTTACCTTGCAGTAGAAGCACACCCTGAGTGTGTCTGTGAAGGTGCTTTCAGAGAAGTGGAGCGGAGGGGGGAATACCCACCCTGATATGGGCAACACCATTCCATGGGCAGGGGGCCTAGTCCGAAGGAGAAGGAAAGTGGCATCAGAGCACCGGCACAATTGCAGTGCCATGTGCTCCACGCCGTTGACATGTCTCCCCGCCATGGTGGGCTATCTCCTCAAACCGTGGGCCAAATACACCCTCTCTGGGTCGCTTTTGCCAGGTGTTTTTTCACCACCAGGAGGAAAAGAACTGGTTGGTTAAAGGGAACTTTATGGCTTTGAATGTTCATACTAGAAATATCAAGTCCTAAAGTGCACTCCCTTTCCTGGTAATAAAAATCTAGACAAAGAAAGGAAAGTAAAATGGGTCTAAGTAAATAAGAGAAAGAAACAACAACAAAAATGAGTACAGAAACCAGTCAAAATATCTCTTAAATTACATCTTTATTTTTGGTTACATAATGAGTTGTTTGTTTTAAAACAAACAAATAATTCAAGAGTTGTTTGTTTTAAATGTGAATAAAATCGACAGCCATCCAGAAAGATAATAAAGTAAGACATCACAAAACATACAAGAAGATAAAGAGCCAACTCCATAGACAGACATTAGAAGGGAAAGAAGACACCACAAACAAACTAAAAGTTTTGACGACATAGATGACAAGGTCAAACACTTTAAAAACATCATTTCCAAATGTGATAAAAGGATAAATGTAAAACATGTGTATAATAGTTATACAGTTCAAACAGCAAACGTTTTACTTAAATAATTTCTAGTAAGAAAGTCCCAAAATGTCTTGAGAGGGAAATTAACCATTTCTTCAAACGCTGTATCTTTATTAAAAAAATTGATATGTTGAAGTGTGTGTATTTCAGTGAATTTTATGAAGCCATATAACCCTTTGTCAATAACTTGGACAGGCTGCTACAAGAGGAATTGTAGGTCAGGATCTTTCATTAGCATAAAGATCCTTAAGAGAATGTTGATAAGCATAATCTAGCCACATATAAGAGCATGCTTGTGTTAAAAATGCAATGTCAACATATTCCCATGATAAAGAAGGAAACTCATATTATCATTTCAGTAAAAATACTTAGCCAACTGTGGAAAAGGGAATTTCCTGGCTCTAACAGGGAAATCTGAATAGCCCACCACACCCTAAGGGTTTTCCATTAAATCTAGAACTAATCTGTTTATTTTTGCCAACACTATTCAACATTGTACTTCCATAAATATTTCAATAATAACTACATTTGGAAACAAATAATGAAAACATATTATTTTAGACAGAATATTTGTAGAGGAAGAAAATTCCAGGAAATCTACACTCAGAGGGAGGGAGAGAGAGAGAATATTTAAACAAAAGGAGAAGGAAAGTGACATCAGAGCACCAGCACAACTGCAGATGCCATGTGACATCCGAATAGCTTTCAAAACAAGCACATAGTGAGCTGTGTTCCATTCATCAGTAGCTTGCTGCCCACAACAAATGAAAACAAGTGCAAATGCTTGCTGCCTCATAAAAATATCAGATAGAATACATATGTAAACTCAAAGAATAAGTAGAGCTAGTCATGGAGATGAAATCAGCACAATGATTGCTCTGAGTGGGAGATTGAGCCGGCAAGGTTGTGATGAAAGTGTCTAGTACAATATTTAGTCTCGTTTTAGGTATGGAAAACATGAACACATATTATTTGTCAAAATGCATTCATCTGTATACTTAAGTTTCTGGGTTTTTTTCCCCTGTAATTAGATCTCAATAGAGTCAATGTGTGTTGTGACATATTTATGCAGAAATATTTGTGTGTGCATGTAATAAAAACATTTGGTTGGCCAGGTTGTGATCTTCTCTCCGTCATTTGGATTTGAATGGGTTTTTCATATTCCCTATTGTGTCATCTTTGTGGTTGATGCCGTGACAGAACACCTGGCCGAAAGAGAGTTAAGGGAATGAGGATACTGCTAAGTGGTAGAACATTTACCCAGCATGTATCTAGAAAGTCTTAAGTTCAGCTCCCTACTACACCCCAGCACACATACATGCAAAAAGGAACTGGAGAAAGGGTTTCTTTTGGCTCCCAGTTGGAGAGCAGAGTCCACTACAGCAGGAAAGAAAGAGCAGGATCGTAAAGCAGCGGGTCACACTGCCCTATAGTCTAGGGAGCACACAGAGATGAACTCTGGTGCTCAGCTCACTTTTCCTTTTAATTCAGTCTGGGACCCTAGGCAATGGGATGGTTCTGCCCATGTTCAGGGTGGGTCTTTACTCATTAATTAAACTTTTCTGGAAACATCTTCATAAAACTACAGGTGTGTGTTTCCATTGTGATTCTAAATCTAGGCAAGTCGACAATAGATTATCAATTGCAGTCATTTATCAATAGTATTAGCTCTATAAAATGGGAGTTATCTGCCAGTTCTTAACCTACCGTGAAGTTAAATTTGTAAGGTAAAGTACATAAAAGATCCAGGACTTAGAAAGGTCTGCAATCCTGAATTAGGAGCCTGGACTCATGGTTTCTCAGGGACAAGCAGTTGAGGATATATAGTTTCTCGTGCTGATCTACAAAACAATCTGGTAATACCACATGGTATCAATAGTCATACAAGAGCTCAGAGTTATATAGACAATAACTGCAGATGTAAGATGGAGAACCAGAGAGGTTCAGTATTTGCCCAGGAACACGGACAATGACAATTGAAGAGCGAAATGAAAATGTCTTCATTCCCATCACAGTGTCAAATCATTACATCTGCCATTACTCATCATTTCAACACAGAAATGTGTTGACATTTACTCCAAACACTACCACTAGTCTCTCCAAACCCTTTAGGGCTTCTTTTCCTATATATTCAAAGTTTTAATTATGTATGCGCCACCTTGTGTGCCCTGCTGCCGGTGTGTTGAGACCTTGGTAACTTGGTCTGGTATTAGCCAGGCATGATGACATGAGGTGCTCCTGAGAGCAGGGATTTGATTGATTCCGTGGAGGTGCTGTAACAGCAAAGATGCATTATGATGTATTTTGGGGGTGCTACGAAACTATACATGAGAACAAACTGTGCCAGCGTAAAAGCTCAGGAAATACTTATTGAGATTGATGGCCACATACTGTGTGCTGATGGCAATTTCTTGTTCTGAGTCAGAATTAAGATGAACGACATTATAGATATATTAGGACCTCCTCTTTGCTTCTGAAGGACAAGACAATCCCCACCCCCATACAACTTACACACCTTGTTAGTCACCAGACATTACATCATAATGCTTACATATTCATTCGACCTATGGTCAGGCTGCCCTGCTTTGGGGACAATGAGGTGACCTACAGAAAAATCTTACCTAAAAGCCAGGATTAGACTGAGTCATTTGTCCTCTACTCAAATGTCTGGTTCCAAGGTGGCAGCAGACATCTCCCAGTGACATGCAAATGCTGTTTCAGCCAACACTGGAGAAGTGGTGCCTTGCAGAGAGAGTTCCAGAAGTCAGGAAGGGGAAAGGCAGAGGACCATCAAGATCAGGAGATGTTCACATAAAGTGTGCTTCTTTGTTTTTAATTTTCAGTCTTTAAGTGTTTGTTTTAGTGGGGCAGAGTCAAAGGACAATTTTCTCCCTCAACTGTGTGGACTCCAGAGACAAAACTCAGGTCATCTGGCACATATAAAATTCTAGCAAGATTCAAGCCAACCACATCAAGAATTCTCCCTCCCCCATCTCTTCATTTTTCTGCCTTGTACTAAGGATGGAACTCCAGACCTGACACATACGAGGCTCTATCAATTAAGTTATATCTCAAGTCCACTTTCTGCTTTTGTATTTTGAGACAGGGTCTCACTAAGTTGCTCAGGATTGCCTTGAACTGACTCTGTGTCCCAGACAGGCCTGGAACTTGCAATTCCTCTGCCTCAGACTTGTCTTTCCTTCTGTTTTATAAATCTTTTTATAAAGTAGCCCAAAAAATGGCTGATGACTTCAGTTTTTTTCTCCAAGATCCATGTGGTAGATGGAGCAAAGCAAATGTAATTTAAAAAAAAAATCAATGTTTGTCACAATTTATCTGTGCCTATATTACCTTAGACATTCTCAAGTTCTTTTTTTAGCGCTCTCGTATATTTCATGTGTGGCCTCTTCTTCCAGGAGGAAAAAAAATAGGAGTCTAGTCTCAACTTACAACCTGGACATACACAAAAATTAACTGGAAACATCTTTTAGGAATAGAAAACAGTGTATTTCGAATACTGTAATGAAAGCAAAATGGTATGATCATCCTTCTGTTTCTGTGTTGGAAAGTGCAGCCGTGGCGTTTTCTGCTGCCATTACCACATGCTTGGCGATTGCTGTCCATTCTCCCTTCTCTGGCTGAGAACAAGCTCAGCTATAGTCAAACTGGTTGTGTCAAAAGAACACCCCAGCCCATCCACCCCCCTTATTCATGCCTGCACCACTCCAAGTGGTCTATAGCATTCATTACACCGTGGGCCAGGAAACACCAGTGACCGAATCTAACCTTGGCTCCTATGCTATAAAGATTCTAGATCTAAGACGGCTAAACTTTCATTGAAATATTATAGAAGAGTAAAAGTCTTAGACAGCACTTGGTAGATTTCTTATCATGGTTGTTGACACTTATCCTCTAATTCTGAGCCGAGAACAGCTTTGGAGAACATCAGCACATTTTTCTTTGTTGGTTGATTGTAATGTTTATCAGAGAAGTAGTTCATAGGCCCAAATACAGATGAGAGCTCCTGCAACAAATTGTTTGTCAGATTTTCTCTGAAGAAAAAAAGGCATGAGTGGGCAACTCAAGGTCAAGAACTTCAGACCCTTTTCTCTCTGTGGATTTGCTTGTGTATAAGCTAGTGACTAGTCTTAAGTTATCCCAGTCAACTCTTTTGTTTTTCTCACTCTGAGGCCAGAAATGGCCAAATCAAAGTTATGGGATGTTTTCATTTACCTAATAATTTTTAGCATAGCGGCTACATATTTTGCATTAAGCAAGCAAGAATTTCACAAATTTTTACAAACTGACTAGTTAAGTAGTTTGGCATAAGGGAGACCGATTTCCAAAGGGGATTTTCCCAGAAACTTAATAGTATATCTCTTCTTGCATCTTTGAAGTCTTGAGTGAAAATATCAAATGCCACTTGGCCACTCACAGAGTTGTCAATAACTCACTCGGAGTACTTCCTGGGGTTGGCAGTGATGCACACGCAGTACTGAGAGGTGATCCAATTCGCTCACAGCGAAACCTTTGTTTTCCACCAACTGTACCTAAAACATTCAAAAAGGTGCTTTTCTCAATACAGGTACTTTTCAAAGAGAGCAATAAAAAGAACTCAATAAAAATATTTTCTACTAAAGGCCATTCACAAATACATACCTCATATTCTTTTTTTTATTAATTTATTTATTTTTATATCAATCACAGGTTAGGTACTTTGCATCCCAGGCGTAGCCCCCTCCCTCATTCCCTCCCACCCTCCCACTCCCTCCCTC
>CM053752.1:89481756-89580029 GCA_028658305.1 Pachyuromys duprasi
GGGCTGGAACGCGCCGGCACCCTGGGCTCTTGTCCCCGAAACTTGCTGGTTTCGGTGTGGGGGCGCCGAGTGGGGAGAGCTGGGTGGGCTCTCGGGAGGGGGACGCGTGTCTAGTGTGTAGAGAGTGCGGTTGTTGTTTTAACCGTACGGGGGGGGGGGCTTGGGTGTTTCTCAAGAAGTGTTCGATGAGTGTCGGGTTTTTAATAATCTCTCTGCCACCTTTCCTTCCTCTCTCTGTCCCTTTCGTTCGTCCAGAATTACGTCCCCACGGTGTTCGAGAATTACACTGCCAGTTTTGAAATCGACACACAAAGAATAGAGTTGAGCCTGTGGGACACTTCAGGTAAGACTCAGCACACCGCGTGGCGGTGGTCTGGCCTGGTGCGCCCCGGGCCTTGGGATCTGGTACCCTGTCCGCCAACGTGTCCCCTTGAGGGACTTCCAGGTCCCGAGCAGCGGGAAGACGTTACTCTTTCCGGGCAGGAGCAGCGATGGGGGTGACTGTGGTCGTGGGGAGAGGAGGACGCTGTGTGTTCAGGGGTGACCCCTGCTTGGAGGTGGCCGCGTGGCCTTGGGGCCGTGCCGGAGCGAGCCGCCGGGGTGGCTCAGTGCTGGAGCAGGCGGAGCAGCGTGGAGCCCTCCCGCTCGCAGAAGACGACCCTGGTGGGTGTCACCAGCCATCTGGTAGCGGGGCAGGGGCGCAGGCTGAGCTGGGAGAAGATCCCCGAAGCCACCCGGTTGCGTGTGGGCTGGGGGGAGAGGGATGAATGGCCGCAGCCGGCGCCCGTGACGCCTACCGTCAGGAATGCGCTGGTGGTGCGGGCAGCGGCCACCGCGGGGCCTCCGCCCCCGTAGCCTCCCTGCCACCGGCGCAGAACGGCTTCTGCGCCCGCCAGGGAAGCAGTCCTTGCCAGCTCTCCGAACATGTCACTCCCCACCGCACTGCTTCGGTCTTGCCCGCCTGCAGGGCCGCAGGCACCACCGTTCGCCTTTGACCTTCCTGTCTACTTGAATTATTGGGCGCCGTGGTGGGTTCTGTCCAAAGGTCGAGGGTTCAAGGCCGGGTTGTTGCCTTCCCATGCGCACACTTACCTACGTGGCACAGGGTAGTGGGGAGGGTAGAGTTTCGCGGGGGTGCAGGGAGGCTGGAGGCTCCGGCTGAGTTCGAGCCAGGGACAGTGAAAACAGTGCACCCCCCTGATACCCAAGGTCTAGCAAGCCAAGGCAAAGACGCCCCAGGAGAACGTCTGCAGTTTGTAAAGACCAAACCTTCTCCATAAGCTATGCTTCTCCAGGAGCATAAGCTATCAGGCAGGGAGGGGAAAGGCCGGTACCCAGCGGGAACTGGGCTGCCAGACAGATTCGGGCGAAACTGGCAAGGAGGAGCGCACAAGCGCCAACACGCAGGGTTGCTGTCAGGCGGGTGGCCAGAGGTGGGGCTGCTCTCAACTGGGAGGGGCCTCGTGGAGCTCCAGAGAGCTTCCCACACCCTGGGCTGGAACCTCTGAGGGACCTGGGGGATTAGAGAGTGGGGGCCAGAGTCACAAAGGCTAGAGGAAAGACTAGAGGGAAGTCTCGCACCAGCGCCTCTTACAGTCGGGGCCAGATGCTCAGACTGCTGCAGCAAGAAAGATAGATCTAGTTTACCCCTAGAGAGCCAGGCTCTTCCTTCAGCTGTGACAAGGGCGTTTAGTGTTTGTTGTTGTTGTTGTTGTTGTTGTTGGAATTGCAGACACAGGCTTGATACTATAGAGGGAGTGTTGATGGAATTCTAGTGGTGTAGTACTAGTTTCTATCCTCAGAAGTATTACATAGCCCAGTATTTTATTAGGCTCCTGTTCTCAGACATATCATGGTAATTGTTATGCCTAGTGGACAGGCCAGCTGGTGTGGTACCAATAATTAACACCAGCACTCCCTCTCTCCACCCAGCCCTGTTCGGATTTACACTCGGTAAGAATTAGTAAGATGTGGAGTGGGGCAGTGGGTCTGATGCAGTCTTTGATAGAAAGCTGTGTTTCGCTCTTAGCTCCTGGTTACCAGGGATTTCTGTGTGCAAATCCTCTACCTCCTTGGGTCTCATTTTCATCGTCTGTAAAAAGAGGGCAGACGCGAAGCTGGACAATGTGCAAGATCTCTCCCAGGTATCGCTTCTTGGCTTTAGTGTCCTGGACAGACAGATCTTGTTTCCCAGGATGCTGGTTGGCTTCAGCTCCTAGTCTCAGTGGATCTGGCAGTCCGAGCTGAGGTTCTCACAGCCTGCAAGCCACGCCAGATTCTGGGCTGAGCCAGGCTTCCCGGTGGATTTAGGAATGAGACTATTTGGAGAAGAAGGGGGATGGGTGGACTCCTAGGAATGCTGGGTTATACATCCATGTCTCAAGCTCTAAGAATCTCAAGACCACCAACGGAGATTTTAGATTAGGTGCCCAAAGGCCAGACTTGCCACCTCCCTCCTTTTAAGAGAGAAAAGGCACAAGCTTTTCAAGGGCTGGCAAATGTGTGTGAACGGTTTATAGAGGGAAGTCAACGCAAATATCACTTCAGATATTTTCAAGCCTTACTCACAGCTATATAGTTCACAGTCTTTACACATATAGCAGAATGCCTTGCATACAGTAGTCACCCAATAAAACCCAGGGAATAAGCACATTAATGATGATATGCATAGTTGCCAAGGAGATGGGGTTCCTGGCATTAATTAGCACTGAATTACCTGTGCCTTAAGATTGGCAACTTCATAAATATTGCTTTTCATCAAATTAAAGTTAATCACTTAAAATGAAATCAGTAGTAAAATAATGACGTGTGTTTTTATTTAGTAAAAGAAACCACTATGCATATTCTGTAAGATACAAAGGTATAAAAGCTGGTCACAGCAATATTACGTTGCAAAATTATCAAGTTATGAAGCCTGACTTAAAATTTAGATTTACACAAATGGAAAAAAGAGACATAGGGAACTGTTTGGAATTCTATTATGCTTGTGAAGTGAGATGTTTAGTTAATTGGACACAGTTATGGACCGTCGCTTAAATTCTAGGAATAGGATGTTTCTACCAAGAGTGCCTTGCAGATCAGGATTAGTATGCTTCCAGCAAAAAAAGTTCATGCTTCCTGGTAACTTTACCATCTTTTCCTATTCACTTGCTTTTCCTGACAAGTTCCTGAAGATTTTCTTTTTTTTTTTTTTTGGTTTACTATCACTTGACATTTTCTCTGCCCACAAGGACATTGTTCTGTTGAGGTGTGAAAATAAGCACATATACTTTATGCCTCTTGATACATTTGGTTTTCCCCAGCTGCTATCAGCTTATCTCTGGAGAGAAGATCCAATCCAAGTTTATGAGCTCTAAATGTCGTTTTTTTGTTGTCATTTTTTTTATTCTCTTCCAAGACTATGTGAGAGAGATTTATTTTGGAAAAATTGGGTAGCAAGAGAGTATAAACTGTGCCCTTTGGTGGTATTTCTATTGTGTTCAACCTTCCAGCAGAGAAACAAACGTTAGGAAACAGAGGCAATTCTGTATGGGTTTTCTATTGTGAACCACGTCTCCTAAGTGGTTTGTTTCTGCCTGAAGCAGTCATATGATCATACATAAGCAAAAACTGCCAATTTAAATGTGGGAAAGAATATTAAGCAGAAGTAGAGGAAAGGAAACCATTCATTACTCTTTTGGGAGCACAGGCAGTTAATATTTCCTTCCTTTCTATTTCTCTTCCTTGTTGTCTGTGTCTACTGTAAGCAGGTCCTCTGTTAGACATAGCATTGGGGACTAGCTAAATGCCAACCTATGATCCACATAAGTCTTGAACTCAAATGGCCTCTTCACCTGGTTGCATATGTGTTTCCCTGTGAGCTTTTGTAGAGCTCTATGCAGTCCTTAGGTGGCGAGCAATCTTTCTATCTATCCCCCAAGTATCCACCAATCACAGCAGCCACAGTGGCACCATACCAATTGACTATTATGGCTACTTAAAAGACTCCATAAGTAACAAGATCTTATTAAAAGTGTCATGAAAATCTTCTAAAGGAGCTTTCTAAAGGTAGTCTTGGGTCCATGTCTTCATTTACTACAAAATAATTTCTTTTCATTATAAAATGAGTTTATTCATAGTTGCAGAAAAGTGCTGGAAAATATTCAAATTTTCTCAATGAGTTGAGAGATAGAGAGAGGACAGAGATAGAGGGGGAGAGAATGAATAGATTTGGTATTTAAAAGAGATAAGTGAAAACAAAGTAGTTCTAATAGTTCGTGCTTCAAAATCTGCTACACTTGCCAAACAGAGAAGCAGTTTGTAAGATGAAGCCAAATGCCTGCTAATAATAGAAAGTTAGCCATTTAAAGATCACCATATCTTTTCCTTGGAACTTGATTGCGGTGTGATTTCAGCACACTTGATTTAAGGAGTAATAATCATTCATGCCAGCTTTTAACCAGGGCAAGTTAATGCACATTTTATTTAAGGCATACTATTAAGTTTTAAATATTCCATTTAACTGCTGATTCCCACTTAATAACTGTATTATTTCCCTGTGAAATCTCTTTTGGATCTTAACACCCTATGAACCTCATTCAGGTCCTGAGTGCTAAAGTTAGCATTTGCTGTATTTGTTTCTAGTATTATTAGCTAAAACAACATAATCTCTACATTTTATGTTTAAAGTAACAGATAAGAAAGAAAAACCTTAGTTACTTTAAGGAAAGTCTTCAGAATCAACATATATCTAACTACAATGGTATATTTCAGATTTTACATCAAGTTTGAAGGCCAGTCTGTGTGACAGCACCCTAATGAAATATTTCTTGGCAGAAATGGAAACTGTTCAATAGTTTTGGAGATCCTTCTATATATTAATCAAGAAAAGGGAGATTGCTGATCCCCTTTCTGTGATTTGAAATATAACGTACACATCTGGACAGGGCATGAAGATGTGGTTGTAAACGGTCAGGGTACACCATTTGCAAGCTGGTGCTCTAACAGAGAGGGGTGATACTGAGCTGGGCAGGAAAAGGTGCTGTCCTCAAGTGGCTTACATTCTAGTCAGGGTGAGAAGACAAACAAAAATGTTGCAAATATAGGAGAAATTTTAAAATATCCATGCTTCCTCCAGGGGAAAATAAAAAGCCACATTAGGAGCCCTGCATAAGTATGGCGTGCAGCTAGGAGGAAATGCCTGTGGACTTGAACAAGGCAAGGAATCCCTCCCAGAACATCTGTTATGACCCCATCGTCAAACAGAGACAAGGAAACATTTCCTCCTCTTGGTTACAGGAAGATGGACCTCAGTGACAATGGTGGATTCACCTACAGTAACAAAATTAAAGAGATGGTGAATGCCTGTGCCAAGTCCAAGTTCCCATCTCAGGCATTCCTCTATATGAAAGCTCCCAGAATTTCAGATCTTCTCTAGAAGTTGACTCAGATCTTCCAAGTTCCTCAAAATCTTTTGTGCTTTAAAACATGCTTACATTTAATGGTTATCAGGGAAAGAAACAGTCTCAAGTTGAGATTTCTGACCTACACTTCTTGGAGGAGGTAGGCTAAGAATTTACAAGCTAATCAGAAAACAGTTTTGAACTGAATAGCAGAACAAACTACACAGAACTAGATATTGCACAAAGTAATTATGATTCCTGGAATTTAGGGTTTCGAAATCAGGCCCAGCTGTAAACTGAAATTCCATTCACTGACATGTGGGCTAGGACAAACAGCTTGGCTGAAGGCAAGTGTTCATTGGTCCCTAGACTTTTCTTTTTCCTTTTTCCTTTTCCTTCCTTCCTTCCTTCCTTCCTTCCTTCCTTCCTTCCTTCCTTCCTTCCTTCCTTCCTTCCTTCCCTTTAAATCCATTTAGTTCTAGTTTTGCCTCCAATTTGGTTTTCCCTATGTTGCATATTTGAGTACGGTATCCAGATGGGTTGTTCTAATGCTCCTAAGATAAGCAGGTATTCCCTCATTAATATACTTCTTTTATAAGGAAGCAGAACACCATGGACACCAGGGTCTTCACTCAGCTCATGTGGGCCCTGCCAAATAAATCAGCCAGGCCTTAGTCACTGTTTGATGTTCTTGCAATGTCTCTTGGTTTACTACATATTGGCAACATTCACAGTTTCTGACATAGCACATAAGCTACTTCAAAAGTTTGGCCAGGTGTTGAGCACATTGGTTTTGAAACACAAGCCTAATGTTATAGTATGTGGAAAGGTGAATCTACTTGAGGGGCTTCATGTAAGAGAATACAGTCTTACACAGAATTGGAAACATAATAGCTTCAGTCTGGACTGCATGACAGTGTGGATTTTTAAAACCTATCTATGTAATCTTACCCCTTCAAGTTCTGTGACTCACTGTGGGTACCACTGCCTGTAAAATGTGAGAATTCTCACTATTTTTAAGTATCCCAAGGTGGAGAATTACTGTCAAGATCTTATGTAGAGCCCTCAAAGAGCAATGTTGGTTCTACCCATCCGAACGTATAGCCACCTGTATATCAGCACAAGCCCCCGAAACACAAAACACTGACTGAGTTTTTATACAAACACATAACTTCCCACATGTTTTCATAAGAGCTTTCTGTAATCTCCAAGAGTGTGACTCATTTGAAGATACAAATGAAATATCCCTGCTGGGCCAGGTGGTGGTCACTTACTGGGGGCCTGATGTTTGTGGCGCAGACAGGGAGGGAAGAGTTCAGCCGAGTCTTTTATTGAAGCAGAGTCCTAAGGTCTTGCCTGGACTTGACTCATATTCCTGAGCCTGTTACTCTTGTGCAGCTTCCCCTCTGGCCATGGCCCCTCATGCTGCTTGCACTTGGTGAACACTGAAACTACCAAAACTTACTGTATTTTTTTTCTACCCAAAAATATTCACTATTCCCAACTCCCTGACCTTGATAGGAATCTCTTAGAGGAAAAACTTTCAACCTACTTCAACTGTAAGGTATTAGACTTTCAGAATACCCAGGGAGAGGGATTTTCAGTTTGCAGACTTTAGAAAATAAAAGTTTCAGCATTTGAACTGGTTTTGAGAAAGATCCAAAGGCTTTCCTTTTAGGCATGACTCTCCTTCCATATATGTTCAATTATGTACATATATGGTGTGTTGTGAATCTGCAACAGGGTGACTTCAGCAGGCAGGTATGTGTCTGAAGAATTAGTTTCTAGGTGAGGCACTTAGTGACTATTCTTGGGCTGGAAATTTTCCTCTCACCCCAAATTAATGATCTTGAAGACAAGGATGGGTAGACCTGCAATTTCAGAAGTTTTTCAGAACTTTGCTGATGCTTGCCAAACTTGAGCGATGAAGAGCCCCCAAAATATGCTTTTTCTAATCAATGCCTGAATAAAGCCTTCCAGCTTGGGGGTGGACAAGATGAGACACTTGTCCAGTTACATCTTTATGCTAATACAGCTCCCTGAATTTATCTATATGTGTGGTGGGTTGTTTTTAAAGGACCTTGAACAGTGCTCGTCTTTAAGGAAAATGCTTCCCTGAAAAAGTCCATATGCGTGAAGCCTATTCCAAATGCCGAGGAAGTTTTGTCTGACAAGCAGGGCTTCATTTCTAGACTTATTGGGTTTTAACTACAGTGCATTCTTAGGTACTGAAGTACAGACTGTGAGCACATCAGGACCCACTGTGTCTTAGCACATCGTGAAAGCATGTTTAGTTAGCGCCTTACAACCATAACTAGAATCTAAAGAAATGAGTATTTCTGGAAGCTTGCCTTCTCAGAGTGTCCTGGAACTTCTTCATCTGTGGGATGCAGCAGCATACAGGAGTTTCGGAATGGCATTGTCCTCAGTATTCCTGCACTCCTTTTGGAGTCTCTTCTGTCTCTAGGACTCCTCAGTGACAGGGCATTCCTAGGATTCTTCCTTCTGAGTTATCCCACGCATGCCTGTGGTGAGCAGCCCTTTGCTTGCCTAGTTCCTTTGTGCAAGTCACAGGGCCCTATGGGGAGAAACACAGAAGAAAGGGTCCCTCTTACCCAATGAACTGTGAGATCTTTCCTATTAGGGCAGATCTGTAATTCTATTGTTCACTTTTCTTGCTATGAAAAAAAATGGCGATAATAGGGGGGTTTTTTTTGGGGGGGGGAGGAGTTTGTTTGTTTATTTCTATCCAGAAAAAAAAAACATTAACCTTAAGCTATTAGAAAAATAATGAATAAGCTGTCTTATATTCTATGGTAAGTTACGCCTTGCCTCTCTTTGGTGATCACATTACAGTTATGACTAGTGAATTTGAGGATCCCTTTTCTTAGGGCCCTAGGGCACTTGTTGATCAAAAAGCTGCGTTGTTTACTGCTGGGGGTGGACTAGGCTCAGATCAAAGTCCTGCTCCTAATGAGATCTTGTCAAAACGCTTTAGAGTTACCTCTTTACCTCCAAGCTGCAAGGCTGATTTCTCATGAAGCATTACACTACATATGTATTTTCATCCAAACTGTTAAACCAAATAAAAACAAAACAGAAACAGGCCTCCCTGAGAACCTTGTTTAGCTGGAAGAGAACTGTTTCTTTTTAAAGTCAATCAAGAAAGTAAATTTCTCACTTATTTGCATATAGCCACTGAGCACAAAAGCCGCTTTGCTTTCTTTCCTTTTTTTTTTTCTTTTTTTTTCTGTAGGCAAGCAATCTCCAGCGTGTGACAGAGGGCTGCACACAAAGCCAGATCCCTTTGTGGCCTTAAATGGGTGGGGGAGGGAAAACAGCCCACAAAGGGCGGGGTGTTCTCTGCAGCCACATGGTGACTGGAATGTTGCAACCCAGTCTCTGGATTTTCCCAGCAGTCCCAAGTTTAATTAAATTAGTTTTGCCCCTTTGACTTTCTTCAGCCACCTTTGGGAAAGATGGTCCCCATTGTCCCGGAGAATACTCTGCTGCTCTATCAGCACAGGCAGCACCCTGTCCTGTAGGAGCCTGGCTGCTCATGCTGTGTAGGTCTAGAGACTGGAAAGCAGAAGACATGAGCTTTCTGACACCTGTTCAGCTTTACACAGTAGGCTGCCTTTGGGTCAGGTCATTTAAGCTAGCTTTGAGGAACAGAAGGGCCCCTCCTCTGTCCTTATTTGAATTTCTTCTTCTCCATACACTCTGGGTTTTTGTGTCTGGCTATTAGGAAAGAGATACTCTAATGCTTACAGCAGCAGCTCTGTCAAAGTTAGACTTTGGACAAACAAACAAGGAAGGTTATAGTAGAGAGAGTTGGAACTGCAGAATTAATGTAAAATAGCAATATATTCATAGAGGGGAAAGCCATCCCTTCCTGGTACCTCCCAAAAGAACTTAAGCTGAACTCTAAGTGAATTATTCTCTCACCTCCGAGTTCTTCAAGTGGCTCAAAGGGTGGCCCTGGCTTTTCATTTTTAGAAATGCACTACACATTTTTAGACATCTTAATGTTTTAAATGACGTGACTTTTTCCGCTAGGATGGGGAAATTCCTTCCATTGCCAGGCTTTGTTACCACACTTCAGCACCCACAGGCCAGTTCGAAGCTGCTGTCCTGCCTTAGACCTTTTTAGGCTGTCCTCACTGTTGACGTTTTCCTTCAGGATTCCTACAGCATTCTCCTCTTCCTTGCTCAGCACACCCACTCTCTCCATCTCCAAAGCAGCCAATGAGGCAGGGACTGCATCATGAGGGCCCAGAACACACCTCCTAACTGCAGTAACTTCTGGGTCACAAGAACTGACTCCTATAAGTCTTTGTACTTTTTTTTTTGAGACATGTTCTCAGGAAGCTGTCCCATGGAGAACTAATATGGAAATACCAGTGTACTCAGACATAGAGTTAAACCAGTTCATTTCACAAAAACGCATTTACTGTAAAGCCCAGGTAGGACTCAAAATTACAATCTTCTTGCTTTACCCTTCTACGAGATCTGACTAAAATAATTTTTGAAAGCTTCTCTCTCTCTTTCTCTCTGACTGTAACTGCTGCAGTTTTTACTTAAGGAATGCACAGTATGTTTTTTTTTTTGCAAGAAATGCAAAATTATGTCAAAACGAAATTAAAAGTCACAAGAAGCTTTAGTGTGCTTGCGTTTGCCTAGTAAGTGATTTTCATGTTGTCTGTAAAATGGCTGTATGATGAAAATCGTTCCTTAAAAGTAGCAGTTGTCAAGTTATCTTCAACTTTATAGTCAAGCTAGTTTATAATTATAGGCCTTGTATGAATCCCCAACATTTGGAATTCATAAAGGTGTCAAAAAAAAAAAAGAAGGAAAAATAGTTCTAAATAACCAGAAAGTTCTGTGATTCTATTGATTGACTGGTGATTTGAACTTATTTAACTCAGGCCAGGGCCCTTGGATTATGTCACGCTGTCATGTTTGCAGGTGGAACTGTGTAGAAAGGTAACATGATCCAACATGGCATTTATGACATTCTTGGTGTAGCAGGAAGTGAACTTATACCGGGCTTGGGGATAAGTGTAAGCAAGCTCAAAGGTCAATGGCTTATCCAGACTTGTAACTGGAGATAGAATGACAGTCATGTGCTTTGCCGTGGCTTTCTGTGCATCATTAAATTCACCCTCTTCCTCCCTTACCCACTCACCTCCCATTCACCTGTTGGACTAATCTTGAGTTTGGATCTTTTTCCCAGGAAGCAGCTTCATTTCCATTGGCTACTGCCACTCAGCCTTTGGCCGCAGCAATCACACGGCCACAATGCCTCTGGCTAATATGTACTCATCTCTTCCTACACTCCAGCTGCCACCTGGGTTTACTCAGATCCCACGGATATAGGTTGTGGGATCTTTACACCTTACAAATGAAGAATCAGAATTACCCACTCCTAAGACCTGGGCTTCTCCCCCTTCAGTGGTGAGAATGGGTTTGAACTCAAGGTCACCTGGCCCTACGTACTCCCCACTTCCTCTAGGGTCCTTCTGACTCTACCAGTTGCGTCTTAAGTTCCTGGCTTTCCCAGGAACCAAGGTCCCCTGCATAGGAGCATTCTGATTTTCTAGTAGCCTGTCTTTTGTGTATATGTTTGTGTTTCTTTAAAAGAAAGGGAGTGTGTGATGGGGGTAGGGAGTCCGTGAGTGGGAGTGTTGCATTGTAACTCAGAATGGATTTACTGCAAAGAGTAGAGTCAATCCATCATCGACCACGGGGATTTTTGTCTGATATCTCTGTCTTTTTTTGTTTATTAGGTTCCCCTTACTATGACAACGTCCGTCCCCTGTCTTACCCAGATTCTGACGCTGTGCTCATTTGCTTTGACATCAGTAGACCAGAGACTCTGGACAGTGTTTTAAAGAAGGTGAGTGCTGAGGGATGGGGACACCCCCGAGCAACACTTTTGATGATAGAGTTCTAGAGATAGGTGGCTGGCTAGGGGGTCACAAAGATTCTCAACTGTTGCCTTATGTCTTCTAATGACAACACTGGAAAGGGTATTTCCATACCAAAGCAAGACTTTCATAAGTGGATGCCAAGAGTTTGGGGAATTAATCTGCTTGAAACTTTAAAGTTTAAACTTTAAACTTTTAAAGCTCTGAACAAAATACTTTTCATCAGCTTCCATGTTCATTTTTTGCGGGGAGGAGGTAGGGGGAATGGTGTGAAAATGTAAGAAATAGCTCCAGTAAGTTCCTACCTGAGCCTTCATTCATTTGCTAGACAGACTGCTCCGTATGTGTTTACTGATGATCTCAACTGAGATATTGAGCTTAAGAGAATGAGAGCTATTTTGACAAAGAAGAATGGTACCTGTTGCAGATGGGTCTTGAGGCCTAAGAAGACCACTGTGTGTGTAATGGGTGGTGCTTGGCCTTCAGCAGCAGAGGACTTAGCCCCCAGGGTAGCTACAGGAACGTGCTATAGGTGAGTTCCAGGGACTTCAGTGAGGACATGGACTCTGCCTGGCCTGCGGCCACCTTGGCTTTGTTCCATAGTAGTTCTAGAGGGTCTAGTAGAGAGGGAAGCATATTGACCACTCACCCTTGAGGGGCTGTTGTGGGGTTTGAAAGTGAGACTCTAACTGCAGTACCCCCTTTTATTTTTCTGTGCAGTGCAGATGTGGCAAGAGCGCAGAATGCCACTCAGTGGCTGTCTCTGTTGCCCAGTGCAGAGTGAGGACAGATAGAATAGAAAGGCAGAGGAACTTGTCTAGATGTTCAGGCTTCTTTCATTTGGGTTGTGTTCTTTTGGCTTATACTTTCTGTGATGTTTGCATTTTATGTGTTTGTGTTAGTTTTTTATGGTACTTAATTGGGTAGGTCATTATACATTTAGGGTTTGAGGTACAGCCCTCCTTCAGTTTTTATTAAACATTGTAAGCAGTTTGGCGAAATTGTACTCTTGGTAGATCAAAGGTTCCTTCTTCGTTCTTAACCGCTTTCCGTTCTGAGTAATGTAAAACACAGGGCTGACTTTTGTCAGATTCTGTCAGGAATACACCTTTCCTGTCTTCAACAGTGTAAACAAGTACAAAGGGAAGCCAACAACATCACACAGCTGAGAACAACCTAACAACATGGCCACCTATGTCTGCAGATAAAAGGAATACTTACTTCCTGGTGTTTGTGCTTGATGTAGTATAAGCTTATACATAATTTACCACAGAAAGCTTTTTTTTCCCTTCCACTTCCCTTTTGTCTCCTAATACCAAATAGTGACATTGGACCTGTAGCTATTAAGGAGTGTGCTTTATGTTTGTGTCAGGCTTAAGGCTCATGATAACTTTTATCTGTATTTTGTCTTAAATGAGTCGTGAAGCCCGTTAATATCAGAAAGTGTAGAGTGAGTTAAGGTAGAAAAGATTTCTTATTCTGCTTTTCAGTTCTTTAGGGGAAGGTGATAGATGCCCCTAGATAGTTGTGGGAGAGAGGAAGGAAAGAAAAAAACCTCAACAGACAGACAGGCCTTCCGTGTGTCACTGCCCTCCGTGCGCTGTGTCAATAGACGCCACTGCTCAGCTGCACCTTGAGACCTGGGTGGTCTCCTAAATCAGCCTTTTTCAATGTCCCCCTTCCCTACTATTACACTTACAAAACTTTATTGCCCCTTCTGCTCTGTGAACTCCTGAAAGAGGTAGCTACATCATTATTACAGTATTTACAGAGCACGAAAGACATCAGTGCAAGTATGTGGAAGAGTCTGGGCACCTCTAGGCCTTCCTATCTCAGAGGGAGATCTTCTCGGGGTACTTCTCTCACATCCTGATGATGAAGAACTCGAGTGAGGAGAAGCAAGACCATGAAAAGCCTTTCCCTTGCTTCAAAGGAAACAGCTGTGTTACAGGAGGGATGTAGGACAGAAGGCCTGGTCTGTCCGCTGAGGTTTTCTTTCCTTCTTCTCTCCCATAATCATTTAGAGACATCTATCACCTTCCCTCAAAGAACTGAAAAGCAAGGAATTCTCAAAGTTCTCCTTATTCTGCTTAGGACAGGAAATGGTTAGTTAAGTAGACTACACAGCAGGGCTTAGCAGTTAAAAATTAACTCAAAAGTCCTGTGTGCTGCTGTCTTCAGAGCTCAAGAAGTAGTTTGTTCTCTGCTGAAGCTATGGTCTGTGTCCATTCAGCCACTTGAGTGGAAGATCCTTGAAGCAGGACATTCTGCACTAATCATAGGCCACGTGCTTAAACAGAGCTTCCAGCACATGGAAACATGGCCTAGCCTTTCATGATAGAGTCTGAGAGCGTATATTTTTGCTAGTACGAGCTGTTTCTTATGCTCAGCCTTCTTTCCACTTACCACATGTTAGGCTGAGTAATAAGAAACTCAGCATATCCGAGGATGCAGTCATCCATTTGGATATGTGATTATTAAGGTGCTTTTGTCTTCCAAATACCTCCATAATTAAGACATTGCTGAAGCTACCATCTCTTGATGCCCAATAAGTTCACTGTGGGAGGAACCAATGAGTCACACGGAATATAAAAATGTCCGTGGCTGCTCTCTAAAGTTCGGTACCTACTTGTTAATTAAACACAAGAGTGCTTCTTCACTTGAAGTTGCATGTCAGTGTCTGCCAGTGAAGAGACTGTTTTCATTGTATACATGTCAGCACTTTGTTAATTTTTCTTTCCCCCCTCCCTAGTGGAAAGGTGAGATCCAGGAATTTTGTCCCAATACCAAGATGCTGTTGGTCGGCTGCAAGTCTGATCTTCGGACAGATGTCAGCACATTGGTGGAGCTTTCAAACCACAGGCAGACTCCGGTGTCATATGACCAGGTAGGTATGTTGTTAGTGTAGAAAAGGCACTTTCCTTCTTTCCTTCCCTCCTTTCTTCCTCTCTTCCCTCCTTCCTTCCTTTTTAAAGAATTTATTTATTTTTATTCTATGTGCATTGGTATTTTGCCTGCATGTATGTCCGTGTGAGGGTGTTGGGTCCCCTGAAACTGGAGTTACAGAGAGTTGTGAGCTGCCACATGGGTGCTGAGAATTGAACCTGAGGCCTCTGGAAGAGCAGCCAGGGCTCTCAACTGCTAAGCCATCTCTCCAGCCCCTAAGAGTTACTTTGCAATCAAAGTAAAAGAAATGGAATATTATTTGCGATAAAGAAAATGTTAACGTTTTTCAATAGGTGAGGCAGTAGTCTAGTGAAATATGAAATGTCCTGTAGTAAAAATAATCAGGAATTAGACCACATAAGAGTTAATAGGTGCTACCTTTGTGTGTCATTTTCCTAAAACTCACCACCAGATTCTGAAGAGGGTTCCTGTTAAAATCTCTACAGCTCTATGTGGTTTGTATCATTTAAAGTATTTCATTTTAGGCCTGGCGACATAACTCAGTCATAGAGTGCTTGCTCAGCCTCAGGAAGGCACAGGATTCCATCCCCAGCATGACAAAAACTGGAAATGGAAAAAAAAAAAAATACTACATTCATGTCCATCTTGCATTTCTCATTAACAAACCCAATACAATCATAGAAAGGGACTTTATTCAAACTGATATTAAATTACATTTGTCAGCCCTATATTTTGTACAACTGGTTGACTGGGGTTTGAGGGACGTGTCTAGTCACTGAGAGGAAGTGAGAGCCTCATGCTGGAATGGACTCTGAGGGCCAAAGCACCTTGGTCAGGTCTGTGTGAAAGTTGCAGTGTTCATGGTATCAGGGGACTTAGCTGGGGGCCATGCTTCACAATGGGCCCAATGAGAGCTACCCAGCCAGTTACTCACTTCTCGGTTTAGTGGCAGTGAGGGTCATCTACCACTTTTGCACCTCTCTTGTTTCTTTGCATCCTCCTATTGCAAGTTGGACGCTCCGGATTCTCCTGTTTGAGCAAATCAGCATGTTGGAAGCTAGAGCAGTTTCTATTGAGTAATGTAATTGATTGGGTCTTCAGTGTTTGGGAAGTAACAAAATAGCTCATTTAAAAAAAAAATCTGTTTTTCATTTTTTACAATACTCGGGAAATCCATTTGGCATATTAGGTATTTTCCAAATGCAAGATCGTTTTGTGGCATTTCAACACTTTCCAGCGTCTCTCCAAAGTCTCATTGGTGATGGAAATTCTTTCTTCTACTTCACAGGGGGCAAACATGGCCAAGCAGATCGGAGCAGCCACGTACATCGAATGCTCAGCTTTACAGTCAGAAAACAGCGTCAGAGACATTTTTCACGTCGCCACCTTGGCGTGTGTAAATAAGACAAATAAGAACGTTAAGCGGAACAAATCACAGAGGGCCACCAAGCGGATTTCACACATGCCTAGCAGACCAGAACTCTCGGCAGTTGCTACGGACTTACGGAAGGACAAAGCAAAGAGCTGCTCCGTGATGTGAGGCTTCGCGGTCTTTAGTGAGGACACAGGAATCTGGTGTAAAAAAAAAAAAAAGAAAAAAAAAAAAAAAAGAAAAGTAAAAAATAAAAACAAGAGCGAAACGAAAAGGTGGAGTCAAATGAAGTGCACAGCCAAAGTCACGTAGACGCAGGCTTAGGAGGCCCTTGAAAGGATACCAGGTTTTTGGAATCCCGTCCTTAGGTTCGGCATGTAGACCGAGTGGTGAGAAGTGAAAACATTGAAGAGTTTTGAAGTGTGACTTAAAAAATATGCCAAAAACAAAGGGAGCTACAAATGGGCTAGCGCTAGAGAAAAGGAGGATCGGCAGTACCTCCGAGAAGAAAATCCAGGCTCTGAACGGTGCTTGCGTATTTCCAGTTTTGTTTCTGTGTTTTCGTTTCGTGGATCTCTACTTTGATTTAGTTTCTCGGTGTTTTAATCTTTCTTTCAGAAAGTATATATTAGTGTACCGTCCTCGTGGGGAACTCGCACTGTGACCTTTAGCGTTTAGGTTTCTAGAGGATGGGATCTCATTTCCTCCCAGCCCATCATTAAAATGGAAATTGTATTGGGACCCGTGGGATTCGAGAGGAAAACTTCACGAGGCTTTGAAATCTTGACTTCCTGAAGGTCGCTGCTGAGCGAGGTGGTTTGAAAGCAAGGCTTCGGCGGCCTTACAAGATGCGTAGACCAGCACTGCAAAGATTGCGTAGATCAAATAGAAAAGAGTGTTGCTTTTTATTCTGTCTGATGGTTTTGTTCATTCCTTGTGATTGTCATTAACAAGTGGTAAATTGCTCAATGTAATATTTTGTGCGCTGTTTAGAAGAGAGTGTGTGGCTTTGTTTTCCTTTTTGCCATCGTTGATAAAAAAACGAGAAGTCAAATAAAAGGTGTCTTGGTTTGATGTTGTAGAGTGATCTCAGAGAGGAAGCAGGTGACTACTGTTTCCACCAGGAGAGGCAATGAATGGAGGAGGAGGAGCAGAGAGCACAGTTGTGAGTGAGGCTGTCTGGGAGAAAGTTCGATTTCCAGTGCACAGAGCGAAAGCACTGTTATCTGGGGACAGTGCCCCTAGACTGGCGGCAGACAGGGAGCTGTGGGTTGGCTCGTGCCACTCTTCCCTCAAACGAATGTTGTCCTGACAAAACCCGCATTTGCCCGTGCTTTAGAAAACCACAGATAGAAGAAGAAGAAAAAAAAAAAAAGCCTGTAATGTCTGCCCTGATAGGAGCCTAGGGCATTTCTCAAGTAACTGCAAAACCTCACTTAGTCATAGCAGCTAGGGCCAGGTTCAAAACTTGATGATTGTTAGAGTAATAATCAGCATTTAAAATAGTTTACAGGTTTCTCCTTTTGAGCAGTTCCTTTCAGAGAAGAAATCAGATATGACCTTTTTATAGTTGATGCTTGTTGAAAACAAGCTTTTTTTTTTTTCCAATGATGACGCTTCATTTTTGAAGTGTTCAAGCTCTGTTTCCATTAAAATGTGGCAGAAGAGGAGATTAAGGTAATTATAACACCTGGTTCTGTGTGTCTTACAAGCACTTTGTTTTGTCTCTGCAAGAAAATGCCATTTCAGTCATTTCCCATGAAACTCAGATATTTTACCAACATAATATGCTCTGACTGGTGCAGCATTATGCTTTGGGCAGTATTACAAAATAGCTGGCGAGTGCTTTCTGTATTTAAATATTGTAAAAAGAAAATAAGTTATAACTGTTATGAAGCAGAACTTTTTGTTGCTTTTTTTTAATGTTGAAGTCACTTTGTATGTTTGTTTGGTCAGTGTTTCCACAGTATTTATTAAAACTTATGTTTTTCTTTTCTTCAAATAAAAAGTAACCATGTCTGTCTTCCTGTGATGTTTTCTGCTTCTTAACTTGATTGTTTAGCTATGTTCTTTCATACAGATGATTACAGAATAGAACATAAGATATTTACTGAATTAGTAGAGTTCAGAATTTGATTCCTGGCAATAGTCTCTTGGAAAAAGATGAATCTATGTATAGAAGATATTTACATGATATTTTAAAAGGTCAAGAAAATGGGGCATACTTGAGTGATTTGGATACACACAAAACAGTGCATGATACTGGATAGGATTAATTTGTAGAAAGTAACAGAATTCCTTGGATATCTTTCAGAGTGGAAATGAATGATACAAATCCCGTTTGCACATGGAAATCGAATGTGATCTTGGTTTCTGCTGTGGCTCCTGGAGACCCAGATATCCCCTTACAAAGTGCGCTCTTGTTCACAGCAGCATGGGAAGCTTAGGATCCAACTACTGCAACTTGATGGAGGCAAAACAAAATTAGTCCCATTGATGGTAGAGGCATTGTTTAACAATTCTCAAGCACATATGGAATAGCCTAGAGGAGAAGGGGTCATAGGTCCCAATCAGCCCAGTTGACTCTGTCTTTAGCTAAAATATCTACACATTTTGAATAAAGGTCTCAAAATATTCAGTGAGGCTTCAGCACTATGATTTGCACAGTCAATATATTCCCTAAAAAAATTGCGACCTGTGACTTTTTTTTTAATGGCCTTAGAAATCTTTGTGGTATAGTTACTTGCTTAGAAAGGATTCTCAGAAGGACAAAGCACAGAGAAAACCAGAGATTCCTATATGAGTGAACAATCTTAAAAGCATAGATATTATGGGATACCCAGATAAAAGATTTTGGAGCACAGACATTTACTGAATATGTTTGTAACTCATTCCTGGCATCCAGTACTAAAGGAAATAAAAGTACTTTCCCAACCCTAGCACTGGGTAGCTTCTACTCTTATGTCTGGGTCAGCCTTGTAAGAAACTTGTTTCTCAACGGATCTCTGCTACAAAAAGAGGAGAGAAGGAAGGAAAGCGGAGGTTCTGTTGACCTTGGCTGCTTCTCTGGTAGTGATGTTCTCTCTGGTCAGTTGTCAGCAGCTTTAATTTTTAAGAGAAAAAGTCTGTCTTCAGCATTGGCCGCCAAGGTCCACCTTTGCTCTGACTCTTTGCCCTGGCTATATAACCTGACTACTGTGTAAACAGTTCTTTCAGTTGAGAACTTTTGAAATGCTAAAAGGTTGTCTTAAATCTCTGAGTAAGACTTTGTGTCTCTCCTACTTCTATTAATCTTTTTCAGAAATAGTTGCTTAGAAGATTCTTGTCTTTTTCTTTTCTTTTCTTTTCAAGACAGGATTTCTCTGTGTAGCCATGGTTACCCTAGACTTGCTTTGTGGACTAGGCTGGCCTCAAACCGACAGAGATCTGCCTTCCTCTTACTCCCCAAAGTGCTGGAATTACAGGTGTGGGCCACTTCATCCTGCTGAAGATTCTAGTCTTATAGAGAAGGTGTCTTGAGTGTAAACTGAAAAATAGACCAGAGGAGGTTTATTAAAGGAAAGTTTTAAATGGCATCCTTCTTGAAGACTCTTGAAACTCCCCAGGTGACTTACTTTCTTTTGAGTAGGTTATTTTTACATCAACATTCTGCCTTAGAGCCATGCAGTTTTTATTTTGGTCATTTTCCTAGGCATTCACCAGAGGTTTGTGGAGTCCCTTCTAACATGCTCAGCACTTTGTTAAGCTGAGCACCTAACTGCGATTAAATAAAGCACGGTCTCTGCTTGGAGAATTGGCAATGAAAGGTAGCCCAGGTGAGAGGTGCTGATCTACATTGGAATGGACTGATTTGTGGATGCTTGGTTGCTAGTAAATAGATACTTCTGTGAGTAGTCAGCACACCTCCTAAACCACATTCGCAGTGCTGTAATGCAGTGTGCGGGAAGAATTCTTGCTGTGTAGTAGTGGCTAGAGTCCATTTAATCATGACTAAAGAGCAATGACCTATTGCCGCTTATCATTGCATTAGTCGTAGAGTGAACAAAATTTTAGTAGCTTCCTAGAAGCTCAGTGGAAGACAATCCTTACCAATTAAGCCTGGACTCACCCAACAGAGAAATCTGTTATGAAATGTGCTGGCTCTGTTATACATGGCAACTTTCTCCTGTATAATCTTAAATTGCTGAGTAAGTTCAAAAACAAAATTAAAAGTAGCATTAATCCATAAGATTCTGTTATAAAATTGAATTTATTTCAAAGGCATTGTTACAATATAAATTAAGTATAAAAATATTTTATTTGAAAGTAGAATCTTATTTAATAATGAAATATGTAATTAGTGACAGTCTAAAAGATGGTAATTTTAAGTAAGTACTCACTAACAGTGAGTTTTATGCCGTATTCTGAGAATACAGAAACAAAATTCAATGAAACACACACAAACTTTGCAGACCTTTCAAAGCCAATGTCTCTTTGGGATTTTACTTTGGATTTTGTTTTGAGAAGTCTTTCATGCCTCATTTCTTTGATCACTGCAGTACTAACAAGGCACTTGTAATTTAAACATAAACAAAATACAGACCGTCCATAGTAAAGCTAGAAACTGGGTCCATATATGTCCCAGTATCATCATGTTAATAGTGAGATGTGGTTGTGTTGGGCACTGTTTGAGATGCTTCACACTATTCAAGTGTTCTCCGACACAAGTCTATGCATAAGTACTATCTAGGTCCCTGTTTGGGCATGGTGACTTGTCATCTACAGGGTCACTTGGGAATTCCAAGAACAGAGCTCAGGCAAGCAGTGTAGAATATTATTCTACCATGGCATCATCTTCTCATGGACAGTTATCCATGGGTATGGTGTGCTGTTGAGCATGTGGAAGGAGACCATCACAGCCGTTGAGTTGTATGAGCCAAAGGATGTGGCTGCATCCTCCTGGCCTCCCTAGCTCTTCCTGCTCTCTATACCGTCCTCTATTTCCCGACACCTGTCAGTCTCCTAGCCAATGGCCTCTCTTCCTTTGCCTATGTCTTTTTTCTACTGCTTGAGTGGTGGGAATATTATGAGATGATGAAAGGAACACCATCGATGGCTGACATTTCTTCCACACCCCAGAGTTTCTGGAACTGTACAGGAACCAAGGGGTTTCATAGCAGTAGTTGTTGAATCCAACCCACACTATATGCTGTGGATAAAATATGGAAAAAAATTGATGTGGACTGCTGGGAATCTCCTGCTCTGTGTCTAATTATGGGTAAGACGATCAATCAGATATATTAACCACATTATGCTGATTGCGTGTTCCCTATTTTGAGGAATCCAACTAGAGGAAGCTACTTCATCCACTTTTATTTTTCCAAGGACATATCCTCAATAAATTGCTATTTAAAAATGTTGAAGAGTAGCTGAGAGTGAGCTACTTCCCCACACGAGGTCTGACATTGTCCCAGAGAGTAGGAAAGGAAATAGCAAACTGGATTCAGATCAAACGATACAGTAGCTCTCCCTGAACTGACAGTGATCAGGGTCATTTGAGTAACTGCCATCAGTAGTAGCCTGAGGTGCTACACACTACCATCAGGATTGTGCGCTGAGGACTTCCTCCTCTTGAGACATTGTGTATTTCCTGACTAGCGTACATTTCTTTCACTTGCCTTCCTAGTATGTAGCTCATTCAGTTTTAATCTCTGTTCACTTGCTGTCGAAGAGTTAATGTATAGCCATTAATTAATTCATTGATCTTCTAACATCGTCATTTGAAACAAGCAACCAGCCAATAGGACTTTTATTATGTTTTGAGCTGGACTTTCTTGGTCAGCTTCTGGTGACAATTTTCACCTTTCGTACACAGATGAGTCCTCTCCTCCCTAGACAGCACTTGCTCTAGGGTCATTTGAGATGCTCAACACTTAGTGGGAGATTGCATTTAATTCATCAGTATACGCTGAAACCTGCTATGGTAGGCTGGAAGTTAATGAGTTAATGAGTGCTCATACTATCAAAGGAAGGACGCTTTCAGGATAGTCAAATCGTGATCTAATTCTCTCTAACACATAAATTCTCTTTCTGATTTTTCTTTCTGTGCACATAATATTTATGCACACAACTTTTTATGCAAAAGTGTAGCATAATAAACAAACAAACAATAAATAAAAGGAAGCACACACATCGTAGTTGGCTAAATAAGAGCTTCTAAGTCATGTTTACTACCTGATGGAAGATAAATATGAATGCTGCTTTCTATGGCAAAGGACACTGGCTCTGTATCCTGTTAACAAGCTCGAGATCCTGGGTACCCTGGTGAGTCCCACAGAGCCACAACTCATTATAAAAGTTATGCAGGAGGAGTTAGAGTCAGCCAGTGGCAGTGTGACACCGGAGGCTCAGACTGAGGGAGAGAGAGAGATGTGAAGATGTCATGCTGGAAGCTTTGAAGATAGAAAAGGGAGGCCATGAAATGACAGAGTTTGAAGATACAATTGCCTCCTAGAAGCTGGAAATGTCTTGGAAAGAAATTCTCCCCTGAGCTTCCAGAAGAGCTATGAATGTCTTTTTTTTTTTTTTTAAGATAAAATGATGAATTTGCGTTGTTTAAAACCAATCAGGTGATCCACAGAAGCCAATACAGCTCCAATAAACTCACCCTTTTTCATATTTCACCCATTAATTCTGGCCTCTAAGAGGAAGAGATGATGGGCTTGAAGCATGGAGTTACTTCTAAAGAGGCAGGGCCCTCATAAAAACAGTGTGCCTGCCATTCTTGAGTGTCACAGATCTGACTGGCCTCCTATCACCCACCAAGTGTCTCAAAGTCCCCAGGCTCTGGCCCACTGATCTGTTATGTGGCATTCTTAACAAACATGCCCTTTACAAACAGCCCCTGACGCCTTCCAAATTCCTTTGGAGCAACTGATCCTTCTGGCCTTGCTTCTGAGAGGCATGGAGCATCAGAGGCAAAATAGCCCATGTTCTGGGTGAAGAAAATCTTCAACAATGTCCATTTGATCCTTACTGTGGCATAGCAATGATCATTCTTGTGTGATGTTTGAAGAGCTGAGCAGTGGAGTGGTTAGAGATACCATCATACTTTTCCTGAGCGTGAAGAGAGAGACAGGCATTAAACATTATAAAGTGATAAGTGGTGAGGCAGAAAAGGGACAGTCAGAGGGGGAAAATACATATTGTGGGCTAACTCAGTTTTCTTAGAAGAGTAGAAGTTTTATCGGAAAGGGGGATATCAAAAGACAGTACATCAGGGATGTTTTAAACTTCAATATTTTTAATTAGTTCCATTAAGAAACTAAATTCAAGCCTGGCTTGGTGGCGGACGCCTTTAATTCCAGTACTCAGGGATGCAGAGGCAGGCGGATCTCTGAGTTTGAGGCCAGCCTGGTCTACAATATGAGTTCCAGGACAGCCAGGACAGTTCTACAGAGAAACCCTGTTCCATGGCAGGGGTTGGGGGGGGGGGGAAGGGGAGACATACATTCTATTAGAATATATAAGCCTTTATTCTTAAAACACGAGTGAGTCCATACACTCAAATACCCACAATGTACAAGTTTAAGTAGCCTATTGTCTTGCCTGGATAATCATTCACAAATGTAGTTTCTGGCTTAGGAATTACTTTTTTTCCCACTTGTCTATTTTATGGAGAAGAAACTGGTAAGGAGTTCCATGTTCTTATCTTTTATGTGGCATTCCTCACGTTCTTCATCGCATAGGCCCTGGTGACCTCCAAATTCCTTTGGAGTATGCGATCCCTCTGGCACCACTCCTGAAAAGCATAGAGCATCTGAGGGGAAATAACTCATGTTCTAGGTGAAGAAAATCTTCAAAAATTACTTGCCCAAGGTTGCTAAGCTCACAGACACCAAACCTCAGGCTTCAGAATCATGACTTCCATTCAGGACCCTAGCAAGGTCCGACCCAAGGAAGTTCGGCCGCAATGCACTGGCCATCTGATGGGAATAAAATGCTTAGCTTCCTAACATCTAGATGTGGGCCCCCTGGCAGAGCAGTGGAATTTTTCTGGGAATGAAAAATAAAGACAACAAAAATATTTTTTTGATTGATGCCTTTTGCTGCTGTAGACCCAGTCATTTATGTGTCCAGCAAGTACTTTCTGAGTACTTCCTGTGTTTCAGACACTGTGTTCTGTGCTGGAAACAGAGAAATTAGAGTCTGACTCTGTCCTAATGGGTGGCAGTCTAATGAGTGAGAAGGAGAGTGTAGCTAAGATCACAGGTTGCACGATAAGTAATGTGGCAGCACGGAAAGAGAGTCTTCTCTGGCATTTCAGTTGTTGATGTTCTTTGCTCAGGCCCTAAATCTTGAAGATTCTTGAACCCATTACAGAATAAATAAAATGAGAAAGTGCTTTTCACAAGCAGATGCTGGGGTAGTGAGTCTTAAAATTGCCCATTTGAAGAGCTAGAAGTCAATGTAGGGGACATAGCTCTGCACATGCCTATTAGGGTGTTTTCAGAGCGGATTACCTGGAGGAGGTGGTGCTTTTCCTGCCCTCAAAGTCTGTAGCACTTTCAAACTGGCAGTTCTGGAGTCCAGCCCTGTGCCCGGCTGCCTGCATTTCCTCCTGAAAGTGTGTGTCTATCGCTGTTTCTGAAGCCCAGTTGCTGCTCTCCAGGGAGTTCCAGGCCCCCAGCAGCTGGAGCTGCCCAGGAAGACTGACTTTTGAGCTGGACTCCCTGCTCCTGCAGCATGGAGGCGGCTACCGTTGGACTCCAAAGCCACTATCCTGCAAGCCAATAATAAATCCCCCTTTAAAATGTACACATCTATTGCTTCTGTTCCTCTGGATAAATCTTGCCAACTCTACATTCTGAGAAAAATCGTTTTGGATGATCATTCACTTGTAGTTTTTGTCCAATTAAAACATCCTAGAGTTATCAATGAGGTTGCTTCTCATAAAACTGGGAATAAAAATGTTATTGTGCCTACTTGTTTTTATTGCTTTCTCATGAAGAATCTTTCTTCTCCCAGTCTCTTTCTCTCCCTTCCCCCCCCTTAGAAGTTCCACCCTCCACTTCCTGTCCAGCTATTGGCTGTCAGCTCTTATTTAGAACCGATAGGCAAGTGAGGAAGGGCAAATATTTACAAATGCAAGACCAGTGTTGGGCAATCAAAATAACAATTCCAAGATCAGTCTAGTACTTAGCTCTCTGTTGTTTTTTTAGCAATCAACAATTGAATATACAAAGACACAACTTTCCACAATGTACACCTATCTTAGTACAGAAGTTGGCCTGAAACTGTGACTTCCCATAACCCTTTCAATTGTGGTGGAACATGTGCAGAAGCTGTGAGGACCAGCTACCCTCGCTCCTTAGTACTGCCTCTCCTCACATGCTTCTTTCCATGCACGGCTTCCTCCTCCTTGTTGTAGTCTCTGCTCTAGCCACACAAGTTTCTAGAAATTCTTTAAGCCCATGAGTCTCATGAGTCACAGATTGCTGGTCCTTTTAAACAGCTTCCAAGTGGGTCATAATTGGTCTTCTAAAGCTATAGACCATTATTCTATAAAACGAAATTCTTTATATGCTATTATAACCATAGTATAGATTTCTTTCCCCTCTCAAATAAAACAATAACGTTTTAATGAATGCTCCACATTCCTTGGCTTGAATGAAACTTAATAAGAGACAAGGCAGGGTCCTGTCTCATTGCCTTCTTGCCTCTACCATCTACACTATGCTGTTTTTCCTGCTGTTAGTTCTATTTGGTTTTCCCATGGCCAGAGTTACAGAGCAAGGTCATGTTCATATTTCAAATTCCAACATTAATCTGACTAGTTCAGAAATTTTCCCTTGGTTCATACAGTTTGCTTAAATGTTCTTGTTATTTGGCTCTATGAGGCATCCCATATAATAAAGTGTATTCTAGTGTGTTGGAAGTACACATAACTGTCTTATTCACCTTCTAACTAAGTTTCTGGCCTGGTTCTTGCAATGTGAAAGGCCTTCGATATACATATAACATACCTATAGTAATATATTATATTAATATATATAGTATATACATATAGATGTGTATATGCAATATATAATGTAACATGTTCATTATATACATATGTGCATAATACATAATTATTATATTATACATAATAATATGATATATAACATACAGGCATATATACATGTATATTATATTAATGTATTATATGTTTAGAGAATAGTAATATTAAGAATGCTCTTTTCATTCTGCCAATATCAGTCCACTTTGGTAGAAAGGGAGGTCACAGCATGGCTCTCTCCATCCAAAGCTAGGAGATAGAAAATCGGTTAAGAACACATGATATGAAAACACAAGATTGAGGGAAGGAGACAGGGACAATTACAAAAATAAAATACGAATGCAATTGATTATGCTTGAAAGAGACTAAAAGAACCTAAGATGCCTTCCATATGGCCCCAAGTGAATACATGAAAAAAACTATTGTAAGTCTTGGGGTGAGGAGAGAAACCCCTAAAAGGACCTTACATTCCATAAGCTCTTCAGAGGGACTTAGTAATATCTAGTCTGACACCAGAATCAGGTCTCTCACATAAAAGGAGTATGGAAGGGTCCACAGTAGAGCTCATTGTGGGACAGCTGGAGAAAAATAAAGATGTCCTAAATATAAGGAGTGACTTCATTCCTGACTTCATGTAATTTGTGGTAAGAAAATGAACTAATACTTGCTACCAAAGGTGGCTCATGGAACTTAGCATTATTGATCAACAGTCAGTATTCAACTGGGAGGAAATATGGTCAGACATCTTTCCTTAGTGAATAAGTAATGCTGACTCACTGAAAACACAATGAAAATGTAATTGGCCTAAAAAAAAAAAAAAGTCTTGCGAATGTGAAGGCCCCCAAATCAGAAAAGACATTGAAGGGAGTGGTAGAATCTACTTGTCTAGGACTGAGGCTGATGAAGGCTTTCAAAGTTAGGTCCCTTTTAGCCCTGGAGATGACACCTCCAGGCTGGGAACATCCCCTATTGCTCTCCTGGGAAAATAGCCTTTGGACTTTTTTCATGTGTTTGTTTTCTTTCCTCTTAACAAATGTGTGTAGCTCCTGTAGCTGCTGACCACGATCCAGGAGACAACTGGAAACTTTTAGGAGGTGGAAGCCTCTACAGAATGGATTAATTTTCTTTGTCTTCCATTCCCACCTACAATCTCATCCAGCCCTGCAGACAAACATGCCTCCAACAAGTCTACCCGAAACCACAAGTACCACATGCTTCAGGAACAGATAATTACACAGTAGTGAGCTTTCTTCTGGCTAGCTTGTCTATCATTTTTAATCCTGTCTGCTTTTCTCTCACTGTCTGATGGTCTTGTTCTTTTAGCCCAATGTAACTGCTTCTGTTACTATGTATAGCCCTCTATAATTACACTTCTCCTGATAAGATTTTCACGGAGTCTTGGGTTCTGCTGAGGCCGAATAAGATTCATAGATTCCTTTTTTAAAAAGTTAAAAAAGAATCAAAATGTTTTCATAATAAAAGATGATTTAAATTCTTAAGAAATCTAATTACTAAATCTGAACTTCTTTGTGAAAGCTTCCAAAATTTGTAATGTGTGCTCAAACAAAAACAAAGACAAAAACAAACAAACAATAAAAAACATGAAACCGTAAAGTAAATGAGGGTAGGTGCTATAGCCGGCACCTGAACCAGGATCAGCACGTGATGCTTAGTCAATATGTATTTACATAATAAGCAAAAAATATTCTGCACCCTGAAATGTGCAGGAATTCTTTATACAAAGCATGTTTGTGCAATTTAGTGTGCGCTATATAAATAGAACCATTGGATTATATCACAGTGTAGAATCAGATGGGGTGTGATAGCTTTCTATGAAAATAGAAAAGAATTTCAAGGATTTCTGGTCCTGTCTCCTTGTGGTGACCAAAGTAGAAATTAAATCAGACAGGGAAAACAGGGCATATCTTTAAAAGGTATTGGTTAATTTGCATGACAATCTACGAGGGATTTCTATCGTTACTAAAGTTATTCAAGTTGTGTCCAAATTACAACCCAGTTTACCTCTACGGAGCCAGACAGGCTTGAGGTGGAAGGACTGTGCCGCTCATTTGTATTCTTGCTTGTGTCCTTACCACCTCTTGTGCTCGCTGGATGGCAGTTTACTGAGTGATGAATGAACGGATGACGCAGGGGGATTTCCTCAGTTGCTTTATACACCTTTCCCTTTTGCTTATCAGTAAGTTGTTTTGGTAGAAACTGTTCACTGACACTCTCTCTTTGGGAATGGCTCTGTTTGACCTCGTTGAAGAATCAAACTGAATCTTCTATGAGATGAGGATGATTGCTTGCACACTTATTAATATAAAAGCCACCAAAGAAAAATCCTGACCTTTTAAAGATTTGTTTCATTTTTAGTGGTGTATGTGTGTGTGTGTGTGTGTGTGTGTGTGTGTATGCGCGTGCCTGTGTTGGTTCTGAAAGAATGCCTTTGTTAAGAGAATACTTTCATTTCAAACTGTCATGCTGTGCTGAGCTCACTGAAATCTAACATCTGCCTTAACAACTTAACCTTTCTCTAGGTTTCTTAACGAAGTGTGTTTGTAGTTGGTTTAGGCCCAGTCATACATCTCTAGTAAGAGACTGTGGGTTTTGAAAATTGATGACTCTCAATTTAAGATTTAAAAGCACCCTGGGATGTTAGAGAGAATTAGTTTAGGACTCTACACGCACATTTACACACTGTAAATGTAAGAACAGGGACAGAGGTGAACTTCTAGGATACACAGCTGCTGTGTGGACATCTTCAGGGGACCAAAGTCAGACTGTTTACTTCTCTTAGGAAGACAAGACGAAGGCCCAGTCTGTGTGATACTAATGTGATGTGTGCCATGCAGTCCCCTCTCTCTCCCACCCTCTGCCGGGACGTCAGTTTTACCTCCTCTCCCCATTTTACTTCTCTCCTTCACCACTCACAACACACACATAGTTGGCTTTTTATTGCCTTTATTCACCTGGTCCCTTCGGGCACTTGGCAGTGAATCAGGAATTGGATGACAGAACCATTTGCTCTTGGGACAGAGGTCTTATGGGCTATATCCGCACAACAGTGTTATAAACCCCTCCTTCACCATCATCACCATAGCCATCATTGTCACCCAGACACAGGGCCTTAACTGCATCTATAGCTCTGGCTTCATGCATCACTTCTCTCCTTTGCTGTCTTATTTTCTCTTGAATGGCTTCCCTCAGTTTTTCTAGACAAGGTTAAAAATTGAAATTTGAATCAGATTTATGGAACTTGAATTCTATAAAGAAATTGAATCTGATTTGTAAAATTTTGGTTCAAAAAACGATCTTAAATTCTCTCACGAGATCTTTGAAGATGTTATTTAGTCACTTATATATTGCCATATTGCCAAAAAGGATTAAAGATAATTCCTAAAACAGGCAACACACAAGATAATGAAGTAAATGCGTGAAGAAAATAAGTGGAACCAAATCCCATCACTCAGAGCTGTGATTGTTTTTAAAAAGGCCATCATTTTGACTTTTAATTTCCTGACAGGCCAAAGAAGGGATAATCAAATACCTATAGGACACAAAGGACATTATAAAGAATAGGCAAGATGTATATCTATCCTGTGTTCCATAGAATAAATTTGAAATAAGCACTTCTGTTATTGAGGAGAAAAAAGATACAGTATCAGTTCACACTTGCTAAAAAAGTTCTACCAAATCACTTCTCTCTAAAAATATATTTTGCCAATCAGATACTCCCATAGTACACTGTGCCCTCCTTAGCATAGCACATCATTGATCTTATATTAACATCTGTAGTTCTTCTACAAATGTGCTCCTGGCACCTAGTCTGATGCCTGGAACCTGTACTCAACAAATGTTTGGTTAATAAGTTAATGAAAGAATGGAAAACAATTAAGTGGTACAGGATGACACCTTTTTAAATGCAGATCTGGCCTCTTTTCAACTCCATTTCTTGGCCAGGAAATGACTTGGTTGTTCTCAAAGGACAATGTACTCTTATCATTAACTCTTCAGTTTGGTCTTTAAGGATTCAGTAAATAAAAGCCCCAAAATCCAGTCCTTTTTTTTTTTTAATCTCACTTCCTTCCTTGTGGAGATAATAAAGATTATAGCCCATCTTGTTTTCTCTAGTGAGAAAAACAGAATTCTTGACATCAGACTTTGAGAATTGAATACGAAAGCTTTAGTGTGTACCTTGAAGCGTGTTAAATGCTTAACATTTATTCTATGATTGCAGTTATGGTAACTTTGTCCCATAAATTATTTAATACACTAGTGTATAAAGTGATTTGCCCACCATGCAGACAGAGGAATAACACACACACACTATTATCTTATTTAGGTCAAGTCAATTCCTCTAACTCCTGTTTAGAGCTTAAAATGATTCAAGGGTAAGATTGTCACAATTAACATCATACTCAATGCTGAAAACTTAAAGATTTTCCCTAAAACAAGAAATGTGACAAAGATCATACTTCTGCCATTCTGTTCAGCACAGTTGGAGTCTAAGCAGACCGATCAAGCATGATAGAGAAAGAGAGGTACCCAGATTAGAAGAGTAGAGCTCGTCTGTGTTCACAGATGCTTGTGTCCTGCTAGCATATACAGAAAACCCTAAACACATGCGTATAAGCACTGCAGTGCTTTCAGTAAGAGTGGCCCCACAGGCTCAGAGATTTGCATGCTTAGTTCCTAGCCGGTAATCTGTTCCCGAAGGATCAGTAGGTGTGGCTTTATTGAAGTAGGTCTGGCTTTGAAGGAGGCACAGAAGATAGACTTTGAGATTTCAAATGCCAGTCCCAGCCCTGTTTCTCTGTCTCTCTCTGTCTCTGTATCTTTGTCCCCACTCCCCACCCCCAACCTCCCAACTCCAACTCCATTTTCTCTTTGCTGCCTGTGGCTCAAGATGTAAAGCCCTCAGCTACTGCTCCTGCTCCTGCACCATCCCTGTCTGTTTCCTGCCGATCATGTCTGTTTCGTGACGATCATGGACCAACCCTGTAAAACTGTTGGCAAGCCTGCAATTAAATGCTTTCTTAAGAGTTGCCTTGGTCATGGTGTGTCATGGTCTTCACAGCAATAGAACAGTGACTAGGAAATGTGCAGGTGTGCGTATGTGTGTATGTGTGTGTACATGAGCGCAAGCACAGATACACACTTCTGTTATAGCTAATAAATAGATCTGGAAAAATTTGAGGATACAAAATCAATATACAAAAGCAGTTAAGTATTTACTTACTAACAATGGGCAACCTAAAAATAAACCATCTCACTTGTAACAGCATTAGAAAGAACAAAATATTTAGAAAGAAGTTTAAATGGGGACCTAAGAGGCTAGAGGCTAGTACACTGGAAAACAGAAAAGAGAAAGAGAGAGATAAATTTTTCTGTGGTTTTTCAAAGCAGGGTTTCTCTGTGTAACTTTTGCTGTCCTGAAACTCTCTCTGTGGACCAGGCTAGCCTCGAACTTAGAGATCTATCTGTTCTGCCTTCTGAGTGCTGAGATTAAAAGCATGTGCCACCATGCCCTGCTGAGAGAGATAAATTTTAAGAAACATAAGTAAAAAAAAAATGCATTCATGGTCATATATTGGAAGGAAATACTGTTCAAATGGGTGTGGTATAGAAAGTAACATTCAGATTCAGCAAACTGCCCATCTAGGCCCCAAGGGTGTCCTCTAGAAAAAATTTAAAAATCTAACCCAAAACTCTTATAAAGAGGCCAAAAATATACAAAAACATCTTGAGGATGGGAACTATGTTGGAAGACTTAGTCTTCTGATTTCAAGATTGGCTATAAACCTGTAGGAATAAAAAGAATTTTTTTTAAAAGGAAAGGAAAACAGTATGGCACCAGATAACAGCAAGAGTAGAAAGCAGCCTTCCAGATGTGAGCAGCTGAGTCTGACAGGAATGTCAAGACCATTCAGCGGGGACAAGTCTTCTTGACAGGGAGTCCACTCCATTTAAAGGTTACATTGGACAATGTGACCATTTAATCATCACTTTCCAGTCTTTGACGATGAATATAGATGGTGCTGGGAAAACCAGATGTTCACGTTCAAGACAAAGAAGGTGTCCCTCCACTGGGCGCCATACACAAAATCAGCTGAAAAGGCAAAGGCATAAACACAAGGCTTAAAATGGGAAAGCCCCATCAAGCATGGGGAGACATTCATAGGGCGTGGCCTTGGGTGAAATTTATTAGACAGTAAAAGTGCAATTGTAATAAAAGGTGATGGCTTTAAGCAAAATTAGAACTTTTCTTGCATGAAAGGATGCTCTCAAGAGAGCAGAAAGACAAACTGCTATAGAACTCGAGGAAGAACACATTTGATGCTCCTGTGTTCTGATGGCAAAACACCTGCCAGAAGCAACTTAAAGGAGCAGTGGCTAATTTTGGCTTGTTTCCATCAATTGTGGTGCAGAGAGCACGGAGGAACAGATCAGCTCGGGGCACATCTGCAGGGCCAACATCCTCCAAACATGCCACATTTCACATCAAGTCATAAGGAAGAATTCGTAACTCATGAATCCAACATGAGCTTAATATTCTGAATACTTAAAACCAACTCTTAGAATGCAACTGCAGAAGTCACCCAATTAAAAGAGTGGGCAAAAGCTTTGAATGGACATTTTTTTCCCAAGAAGATATCCAGTAGCATGTAAATCTATGTTGACCATTATTAGCTTTTGAGGAGATTAAAATGAAAATAGCAATAGAATGTTTCTTCATGGTCATTAAGCAGTTCCTTTATGGGGGGAGGGGGGAGAAAGGAAGGAAAAAAGAAAAGATAGTAAAAAAAAAGTCAAAAAGTGAGAATGACCCAAAAGTCCATCACTAGACGATGAACAAACATAACAGCATATCTGTAGGCCATGGCATTATTTAACCTTTAAAAAAGGAGTAAAATTCTGTGTGCAATTGGAATGGACTTTTATGGTACCTATCTGTCTGGGAGGCAGAGATGTACGGATCTTAAGAGAGGGTCCTGCCTAGATAATACTGAAAGACCAGGTCTTAAAATTATCTCAATAGTAGATCTAGATCACATGTTGAAAATGTTCAGAGTTACTGTAATTAACATAAAAAATAAAAAATTAAAATAAATACCTAAAAAAGAGAGAGAGAATTAAATTTCATTCTGTGAAAATAAAAAATAAAAAAGAAAGAAAATGTACAGGGTTTGTTTTCTAGCACTATATATATATATATAATGCTGTGTTCAGTTGTGGGGGCACACTATGCCCTCTGTTGAGACCCCAGATCATTATTCACACCAAAAAATCATACTATGGTATAAATGATTTATTTCCACATTGATTTTGAATCTGTATAATTGATATTCAATCAGTTATCTGACTCAGTTAAGTTGTTGAGATGATACCAATATATTTTGATAACACTACAATACTTTTGAGATAATTATATTAATTGACATAGATGTTAAAACACAAGTATTATATGATTCTCCTTACATTAAGTACCTAGAATAGTAAAATCATAAGCAGAGAATAGACTAGTGATCACCTGGGGATGGAGGGTTAAGTGTCTTGGTGTCTATTTCTGTTTGGAATTATGCGAAAGTTCTAGAAGTCGGCAATGCTCATGGTTGTGTAATATTTGTGAATCACTGAATTTTGCTTTTTAAAAAATGCACTGAAATGGTAAATATATATGCATGTATAATATAAAATAAACCCTATTTTAATACTGTTATATGTAAACTATATAATATACAAATATATTAAGGTATAATATACACACAGTAAAAAATGAAGATTTGCTTTCTCAAAGCATAGAGAGGGCTTTGGCAGAGTGGCTACACAGATGTTCCTCTATTTAAAAAGACATGACAAATAAAAAAATAAAAGGAGATCATAAATTAGTTTGTGCTTTAAATTATTGAGATTGAATTTTAGAAACAATCTGCAAATGATGACATAGAAATTTGAAATTTTTATTTTGTGGAATTTACAAAGAAATACATTTTTAAGAATGACATAGAAGAAACATAAGATAGTTGTTTTTAAAAATTATGCATAACATTTAACAAACTATATGTTACAGAAGTATAAAATAATATATAAGACTTTCAGTGGACTTGGAAAGGGGTAGGGAGAAGAAGACAGAGGGAGGGTGGGATTGGGAGGGAATGAGGGAACAGGATACAGCTGGGATACAGTTAATAAACTGTAACTAATATTAAAAAAATAAAAATTTAATTAAAAAAGACTTTCAGGACTCTTCCCCCTACATGCAGTACTCTAGACAATTCTAGGCTTGCCCATAAAATTTGTCACATCTTAGTTAAAAATAGCACTTTAAAGGAAATTGTATTATTGAGACACTCTTTTTGCTTTTCAATTATGTAAGTAATAAATGCCACTGTCATAAATTCTTATTCTTAGATGGTAGAATGCCCCAGGTTTTTTATATTTATGTATAGTTTAAATTTTCTTTTTAAAATATCAAACCTGAAGATTTATATCTAACTGACCTAAAGATTATATCTCTATTCTTTTGCTTTTTTTTTTTTTTAATTATTCGCTGCTTCCTGGCAGAGACACTAGTGATTTTTGGCTGTTTCCCAGGACCTCTGACAGGCTTTCATCTTCAGAAGCACAATTGTTTCCTGTATGGGTTAACTCTCAACCAAAGAACTTGCTCTTCCACTGAACTGGAGCAGAATCATAGCGTAGTTGACACATGCCTGTTGGCTGAAGGCATGATTATCTTTGCAGCTTCTCACACATAAGACTTCCTGGCTTTTTCTCTTCAAAGCTCACGTTGCCAGAAAGAACTCTGCATACACAATTACTTTTATTTTCATCTCTGGTGTTGCTTTCATTGACATGTGTGGTCTCCTCTGTTCTTCTATTTTACAATACTATTTGTATTTTTCACTCAAGGGAAAATACACAAGGAGACACCCCACATTCAGTGTCTGCTGTCTTACCTGGTTCTTTGAAGAGACTTAAACAGGGCCAAAACAAAACTCTTTTGGAAATGCCATTGAAGTTCCATCTACAACAGTCACAATCAAAAAGATGTTTATTTATTGCTCAACTTGGTACAATATTTCTCAGTTTGGCATTTCACGTTAAACTATGAAATTAAACAACACAATGGTTTCCGGGGGGGGAGGGGGGGAGGTCAGGTAGGACTATCAGAAACAGCACACATACTATTGTTTCCTGCATTGCTCCTAGTGATCATTTGCTGTGGTGACAAGTGGGTCCAGATCATTACTCACTCACATTAGGAAATCCTATGACTGTAGAAGGGATTCATGTCTACATTAGTTTTGAATCTATATAATTCATGTTCACTAAATTATCTGGCTTGTTTACATTATTGGTATGGTTTCACCTATAACCATAATAACACTATTTTAGCCTTGAAGATTGTTGTGATCTAGAACATTCTCTTTATTAGTAATTCTGGGTATTTAGGTCAAACTCCACATTGTAAATCTGTATATAGAGGGAGCGCATGAAATTTGAAAGTTTAATTGTGAAACCAAATATAAATATTAATGTAGACACCTTGGTGGACAAATTACTTATAAAGCTAACTTATATTTAATATTGCTTCAAATTAGCTTTTATGTGGTGTCCATAAAAATGAGGTGAAGGCTTCAGGTTCCCTGGAGCTGGAGTTACAGATTGTGTGAGCCACTGTGTCAGTGCTAGGACTCAAACCTGGGCCCTCTTGCAAAAAGCAACTCTTTACCACTAAGCTCTCCAGCTCCTTTTTACCTTATGTCATTAAAACTTTCTTATTGGAACTTCAAATGATCAAAGGCAGTGTTAGAAACTCTGGGACATAAAAGCATGGATTAAAAATACACATAATATCAATAGCTGTCTTTAGAGGCCATTTTTCATCTCTATCCTTTTTTTTTCAGCTGATTTACAAAAGCTTGTACAACTCAAGGAGATAAGAGGGAAAACAGTGGTTTTACCTGCTCTCCAGTTGCCTAAGGCAAGTATAGTCTGCGCCTTTATCATTTCTCCTAAACACCCTGGAGCTAGCCTGAGCTGTGTTAAACCCAAGGAAGCAGACTGATAGGATCTGAAGCTTGGACCCAGGATGTCTAGAGCTTGCCAAATCACATGGTGATATCGCTCTTTCACAGGAGTGGAATGCCACAGTCACCTGGGACAGAAAGAGAAATGTGCTTTTAGTGGCTGCCCCTAGTTTCAGACACAGAAAAGCTAAAATGCTTGGAAAGTTTTAAGTTGGCAGTATGAGAAGGCTCAGTGGGTAATTGCACTTGCTGCCAATTCTTAAGACTCAAGTTCGATCCCTGGAACCTACAGGGTAGAAGGGGAAAACCATGTCCTGCAAGTTTTCTCTGATCTCCATATGCTCTGTCTGTCTGTCTGTCTTTTTCTCTCTCTCTCATACACACCCACACATACAGACGAAGACAAAACTCTAGATTTATTGCTATAGATGTAGCTCAGTGGTAGAGCTCAAGCATACATAAATTCAAGGTTCTCTTCCTAATGTAAGAACTGCACATTCAATTCATTTGTCTTTTATGTACAAAGGAATGAAAAATGAATACCCAGATAGTAGTAGATAGAAAATATATATGCCTATGTATTTCCTTCAAAACTATGACTCAAATATATAACTTAAAATCTAAAATACAATAAGAAGATGAGCTAAGAGGTCATGTTACACAAAAATATAATTGCCAAACTGTTCTTATAAAAGCATAAATGAAGATATTGCATTAATAAAAACATGATTATTAAATCAGAACTCATATAAAGAAGAAAAGGAAATAGAAATGTATGCTAAACTTTTACAATATATTTAGAAATGTATTCTTTTTTTAATTAATCACATCATTTTCCCCCATTTCTTTTCCTCTTCCCAACCCCTCCTACCAACATGAGCTTGAAGCAGCTGGTCACTTGGCATCCACAAGCCAATCAGGTAACAGAGATGAATGCATGCTCAGCTGCCTTCCTTTACTTACATAGCCCAGGATCCCAGCCAGGAAATGACACCTCCCATAATGGGCAGGTCTTCCCACCTTTACAATCAAGATAATCCCTCATCTCTCAGTCAGCCTAGACTCTGTCAAGTTGACAATTAACACTAACCATCACAGTTACTCTGTGTTCAAAATATGCAGTGATTAAAACCCTTGATTACCATTCATTGCATGTAATAGCAGTTAATTTGCATAGTGAAATTGAGTACTTATAGAAGTCAGTATTTCTGATAATAAAAATGCCTCCCATAATGAACACATCGATATCACATACTAAAAAGTAAACACACTAACGTTTGAGACAACAGTGATAGCTACACTTACAAATGACTTCTCTTCAAAGGGAATTTTTTAAAAGTACTTCTTATAATCAAGAATACAAGGCTTTTTTTTCTCTCATGAAGTATAAATATTTGCTGACAAATGCACACTAGCAGGTGTGAATAAGTGAATGCAGGTTGGATGGTGTCTGTATGGATGTCCAACTGCCTGTTCCTGGAGGTTGACAGGGCAATTTACAGGTAAAACTATGTATCGATGATACTGTCAAGCTTGCCTATATCATTACATAAATGAATGACAAATTTTCCTAATTCTATAGCATGGCACCACCACAAGATTATGCATTTAAGAAAAGCATTTCAACTAATCTTGGCCAGTCAACCACAATTGGATTGTCGACTATCATTTTTAGAAAAAAACATCTATGGGTGCTTTCACTTACTGTCAAATATTAGCTATCAAGGCCATCCGACTAAATGCATTCACAAGAAAGAGAAAGGCTTATTGACTATTTGTTATCTATTAACAATCGTTATGTTAAATAATAGATACATTAAGAGAGAAACATTGCTGGAGAGATAGTTCAGTGGTTAAAGAGCACTGACTATTCTTCCCGAGGACCAGGGTTCAATTCCCAGCACCCGCTTGGTGGATCTTAACCATCTGTAACTCCAGTTCTTCTATATCTGGAGCCTATTTCTGGCCTCCTCTCTCACCAGACACACTGAGGTACCCGCAGCAATTCTTACACATAGAGAGAGATTAAGTTTCTTTTTGGTATATTTTAATGTAATTAAAAACAAAATGACAATCACTGATTGATGTGTTGTTTAAATCATTTAGGTTAGGTTTCAAATTTTAAAAATCAAGGCTTCAAGACAAACATATTATGCAAGTTCATGTAGACGTGTACTTGAACCCAGAACGTTTTAGATCTCAATAATTGTAGCCAGTGTTATTCTGCCTTCTTCCTTGGCCTTAGAAGCTCTTGTTTTGCATTTGAAAAAAATGCTGATATGGGCAATCATGAAGGAATAAGAAATGACTGCAGGGACTGAGATTAGTTTCTCTCTCTCTCTCTCCCAATTCCTCCCTTTAAGCCCAGTGGAGCTCAAATTCCCTTGTCATCAGCAAGGATAAGGGGCAGAACTTCAGCCCCACAAATCTTCACTTTGGCGAGGCCGACGTCTGTGTGTCTGGGACCGAGACCAGGTGGGCTTTCTCTGAGTTTCGCTCTGGAAACAGTCGCGATAAATCAGAAGAGCCCGGTAGAGGCACTGGTACAGACTGCATTGAAGTTATCCGGACAGTAATAATAGTTTTACCCTATAAATAGCAAAATGAGAAAATGCTGGCTTACAGTCAGGCCTTACATTCCAAACAGACACTAGAAAATGAAAAAAACAGAGACGTTTCCCCTCTCATATTAAGTTAATGTTTTCTCCTGACCTATATTATCTTTAAATATTACAAACAGCAAGTCAAATTAATCCTAAATTAATCCTCTCTATTTTTTGATTGCCTCTAGCATATACTACAGTCAACATACTAAGATCTACGAGCCGAATGAGTATTGCATGTCGCGAAGATAGGAGACAAGCATGGCTGTGGAGATGTTTTTACTTCTGAGAGAAGCCATAATGAGATGACCAGTCTCTCTCAACTGTGTAATTTCACTCTGATACCATAATTAAAGTCAGGCAAAAAAAAAAAAAAAAATCCTGGAATCTGAAGCCTATATTAAAGAAAAATAAACAAAACCTCAAACACGCAGGCTGTACCAGCAGCTAAAGAGTTAGTTGGGATCATTGTTTCAGAAAAGGGAACCAGGGCTTATCTGCTTGAAGGGATTCTTTAGTTTGTGCGAGTTGGCGTGGGGGTTGGGGGACGGGTAATGTATGTGGTTTTTTTGTTGTTGTTTTTTGTTTTGGGGGGGCTGGTGCTGAAGTTCAGAGTTCTTTTCTGAGGTGATTCCTCTGCCTGTCACTCTAATGCAAAACTTGTTTTGCAGTTACTGGTTTTGATTAGGGCGTACTGTGAATTAAAAAGGCGTTTTGTTGGTTGGAAGGAATGCAGACCATTTGGAAACGCTAGGATTGAAAACTTCTGTGCCTTTTTAACTAACTGGACCGAGCACCGTGCCTGCCCAGAGTTCCTTCCATCATCTTACACGCGTCAGCCTCACTGGTGGGACCTTGATTTTGGAAATCTTTTCGTTTTTTTCCCCCCATTATGTGTCAGAGCACAATGGCTGACGGTGGGAAGGCTCAGGACTTGAGCTCTAATTTCAATTCAAGACTATAATTAATGTTCCCAGGGTCAGGCTCTTGCCTGGTAGATGCCCGGTGGGTTGAGTGAGGGTGCCAAGCAGGAGGGAATCGCATCTACAGGCCAGCTGGGCTTCCCTGGTGTCTTCTCTCTGGCTCAGGCAAGGCCTCCTCATCTGAGGCCCTGCTGTTATCTGCTACCAAGCGGAGCCAGAGGAAACTGACAGAGACAGTGCCAATCTCGGTGGCCCTGAGGGTTCCCCCTTTGCCAACGTTAGCTCTAAAGAAGCAGGTCTCGTTCGCGGTTGAAGCCATTGATTTTTCCCCTCCCTCGGGCCAGCCCTGCATTAAACCCCTGCCAGGGTCTGAGGGCTGCATCTTTTCACCAGTAGTTTCTGTTTAGAACGTTCACTGACAGAACTCTCCCGGGTATCCGATTATCTTGCTAGTCCTGACCGAAAACGCAGCTGGAAAATGTAGGCAGCCTTGTAAATAACAAATCTCACCACCATCACGCAGCACTGTGTGGTTCTTGCTGGAAAAGACTAGAAAAGCCAGGAGATTCTGTTCATTCGTTGCACACCTCTTCTCTGGGCGCCTGTGTTTCAATCTCCTTTTGGTTACACATAAATGGTATTTCTGTTTATATTTTTTACTTAGCACATATACATTACAGTTAGTGGTTTCTGTCTTCAGAAACTTATTTCCTCATTTATACATGCAATTCCATCATTCATGCAATTCACTTGCTCATTCATTTATTCAATATTCTACTCAATTTATCTATTCCTTTCGAGGAACTGGGTTTAATGATGAAGTCTGAGATTGTGGCAAAAAGACACAGCCCTTATTCACACGCTGTCTATTGCAAACTAAATGAGGAAATGCGGATCTGTCAAACGTAAATTGTGCTGTGACGTCTGCTAAGAATGACGGGTACCTGAGGACCTCACAACAATATGGACTGCAGAATCTGTGCAGGAAGTGACATTTGGGCCGGTATAGCTGTGGGCTGCCCATGCTGTGTACCATCCCCAGTGTGGACACATTAGAGAGATATATTGTAGTTGACTTACTTTATCAGAATCAGATAATTAAAATATTTGTTATTTGAAGGAATGGTACAAATACTTTTAATTTAAAAGCAATAATGTTTGTTCATTCTGTGTATAGCAGGTTCACTAGCCTGGGTGCTTCTGGAAATTCTCCTGTCTCAACTTCTCATTTCACTATAGAAGCTCTGGGATTATACAAGTGTGCTACTTTGCCTGACTTGATGAAGCTTCCTGGGATCTGAACTTAAGTCCTCCTGCTTACGGCAAATGCTTAATTGACCGAGCCATCTTCCCAACCTTAAACTTCATTCCTCACACTTGAATAATAACATTAAAAAGCCCACATAAAAGTGTAATCCTACTCTAATAATTCCACATTATTCTTACTGCTTTTTGGAGTCTTGATTCTTTTTTCATTTAGCTTCCCCACCCTCCACCTTTTATGGTGTTAGGCATTAAACCCAGGGCTCTGTAGATTTTTCACTTCTTATTTTAAGTGACAGTAAATTGCCCAGGCTGCTCTTGAATTCACTCTCTAGCACAAAGAGGCCTTGAACTTGTGACCCTCTTGCTTTTCATTTCTGAGTAGCGTTTATTAAAGGTCATACAACCAATACTGGCTGGTATTGAACTTTTTATCATTCAATAATTATCTCTGTATATTGTTTGAGATCATAATTTATTTTTTACCTTAAATGTATTAGATTTTTCAATTTTTATGTATAGAACTATTTTCTTTCCCTTGCCACTATATACAAATTCTCTATAGATATGGACGCCTTCTTGCGATCTATTTTCTCCTTCGGTGGTCTACCTTTTTATTTTCATGGCCATCTAGCCCTATTAAAATTGCATAGTGCTTTGACTACTTATAGGCAAATAAGCCCATGAATTGCTAGTTCAGAGTTCTGTCTCCTCAGCCAGTCTAAATGTAACCCAAAACCCCGGACAATAAGAGTTTACTTGCCCTGCATGGTACTTATTCTCACAATAGCATGACACCTTTTTTAGTAAATTTTAGTTCAGCTTGCGGTTAGAGGTTGAGTATTAGCTTTCAGAATCAAAACTGTACTGAACCATGCAATCACAAATGAAAATGTGCAATTCCTTTTTAATTGATTGCAGGACGTCATGCCTGCGAGGCAAGTGCTCCTCGCTCTAGCCCTGACTCTCTTTTTTCCTTTTTTTCAATTTGAGGCAGGATCTCACAAAGTTGCCCAAGCTGGACTTGAAATCACTCTACCCAGGCATGATACTTGAACTTGAAACCTTCCTGCTTTAGTGGCTGGATTACAAGACTCTGCTACCGTGTCTGAAAACATTAACATTATTCTGCAATACACCATTCCTCTGAAAATGTTCTGCTTTCTTACACACATGACACAGCCACTTTAACCAAGATATAACGGCAGATGTTTTGTAGAGCGTAATGATTGTCCAGCTCTGCTGTGAAGTGGCTGGCTATATTGCCCAAGCCTCAGACTGCAAAATGCAAATGTAGAGTTATATTGTATAGTATAGCAGAGATTGTAGGCTGGCCTTGAAGAAAGACAGGAGGAGGAGGAGAAATAACACATGGATTTGTGGACCCTGTGAGAACGTTACTGGTTCAGCAAAGCTGCCAGTTGTAGCTGAAGGGGGAGAGCAAAGGTAAATCACTGCTGTCCCTTAATCACCTGGAGAAATCACAGCTGGCTATGGGCTACCCAAAGTCTGTGGAGGCCCTAAGCAAAGACTCTTGAGTGGCTTAGGTTGAAACATTTGTAAAATATTAAGATCGTGTTTCTGCAAATGCATTCACAGATAAAACTAATGACAAACTGGTAGCCTAGACTCTGATTCATTTGAGCAACAGGTTTTGGAGAAAAAAATTTCCAAGGAGTGATCTGTACGAGCAAGAAGCTATTGGTGGTCCTAAGTCAACCAATGGCAAATCTAGTTTCTTTTGGTAATAGTTTGAATGGATAAACCCCAAAGACAATTTTTTTAGAAAATCAAAATCTTAAAGGGGTGTTACCGATTCTATCATAAAGAACTTGACCAGCAAATTTATGGTTTACCCTAGAAATAGTAGATTTCCCTCATGGTAGCACTGCCCTGCCCATTGCACATCAATTCTGCCTTATTAGTGACTAGAGCCTTGTTACATGAGAAGGGAAAGAGAGTTTTATAGGAAATTCTGAGACATGTAAAAATGAAACAGTCACACACACACACACACACACACACACACGGAATAAGTTCCTGGTGGTTCTGTCAGTGTTCCCAAGAATAAGTAGGCCAGGCCCTGATTAGCATCCCTTTCCCATTATCCTCCTTCCTCCACCCAATCCTCAAAAGTTTTTCCCAGTCGTTTTCTCCAGCAGTTTCCTGCCCTGCCCCTGCTTTCATCATTCTTGTCGAGGTCTCGATGATTGCAATAGCGGACTAATTAGTTTCCTTCTATCAGTATTTCCTCTTCAAATCTATCAACTGCTCAACAAACAGATTTATCTTCTCACATTGCAATCAGCAACCTGTCTTCAAAAACTTTTAATGACCCTTGCACTGTACAAAGAGCCCATTCTTTATCATGCCCTACTATGACCCACTTCCTAACTGCCACTCAAGTTCATGCCAAAGATTGCTGCACTGCAGACCTGTTGGTGAGGCAAACCACTCTATGCTCTATGCACCACGCACATCCTGATGTCCACCTCTGTCTATGTGTTCCCGTGCATATGATTTTCATCAGTTTTTTCCTCGTTTACTTCCTTATGTTTTATTTTTATTGTATGTGTGTGAGTGTTTTACCTGAATATACGGTTGTGTACCATGTGTGTACCTGGTGCCCTCAGAGGCTGGAAGTGGGCATCAGATTCCATGAGACTGGTTTTACTGATGGCTGTGAGCTGCCAGGTAGGTGCTGTAAACTTAACCTGTGTCTCATAGAAGAGCAGTCATTGTTCTTAATTGCTGGGCCATCTCTTCAGTCCTTTTCATTCATTTCTTCTCTATGTCTTTTCTTTGGAGGTCCAGTCCAGAATCTACCTCTTCCTGTTTCCCTAAGTTGCCACAAATATCAATTGCTGCTCAGTCCCCTAAGCCACGAGAAAAAACAAACAAACAAACAAACAAACAAACAAACAACAAGTTGTGCTGTCTGTAGTCTTACACATCCTTAATCTAGAACATAGGAGGCAGAGCAGTGTGTTTCAAGACAAGCCTGGTCTACATCATGAATTCCAGGCCATCCAGGACTAGAAAATGAAACCCTATCTAAAATAAAATAAAAATAAAAAAATAAATTAAAAACCACCACCACAAGTTGAGTTGAATTACTGGAAAATATATTTTTTTAAAGATTTATTTACTCATGTATATGAGTGCTCTATTTGCATGTATACCCTAATGGCAGAAGAGGGTTTCAATCCTATCATAGATGGTTGTGATCTACCACATGGTTGTTGGGAATTGAATTCAGTACCTCTGGAAGAGCAGCCAGTGCTCTTAACTTCTGAGCCATCTCTCCAGCCCCAATAATACTAGTTTTTGAGGGGTTTGGTTATATTTTGTTTTGAAACACTGAGAGGTAGAAGGAACAGGGAGGATGGGCTTGAACTTCCAAATGGAATTTTTGGAGGTTGAGAACTAACTTTTGCAGAAAAATTGTTTTGAAATATGACAGTAGGAGCTAGAGAGATGACTCATTGATGAAAAGCACATGTTGCTTTTCCTAAGGACCCAAGTTCAAGTCCCAGCACCACATCAGGCAGCACACAACCATATGACACTCCAGCTCCAGGGGTTCTCACACTGGCCTGTTTGACCACCTGTGTTCACATGCACTTACCAACCTCTTTTCAAATATGTGTACACATAAATAATAATTTAATAATGATAAATTAGAAATCATTGGTCTACAGTAACTATTCCTAGCACTCTGCCTTCTAGGCACACGGTCGGATGACATATCACTGCTCTCTTTTGGTTAGATCTGACCCTATGGCTTGCTTTGGTCAAAGCATTGTGAACCGAAGCTGCATGTTCTTCTTCCAGCAGTAAGCGCTGAGTCAGTGTGGAGTCCCCAAAATCTTTCCCTCTATTTGCAACCAACAGTATGTACTGTAACTTGTCTACTTTTAGGATAAGCTACCACAGAGAAGAGCCCCACAGATTGTTTCCCCATACTGTTCTACACCCCCTAGAATCATGACTGAAGTCCAGGGTAAACAGAGCACATGACCAAGAAATTAATCCTCCCTTTTTTAGCCACTGAGATTTAGATTTTTTTTTCTTGTTGTTACTCTTCCTTTTTGTGGTTGTTGTTATTGTTACCCCTGTTTTAGAGACTCCAAAAACACACTTTTCGTTGCATACACTAAGTACATGCCATTATTATTTGGCAAAAACCAAATATTTACTTAAACAGTAGAGGTTTGAGCTAAGAGGTTTCATTTAGGGCTTGTAGTAGATGACTAAGCAAGGAGGGACACAGTGGAAGCTGTTAAGAATCAATCATTCTAGGCTCCAGAAATGTACAGATACGGCACATTCTGGGGAACCGGGCGTGTCTCCTTATTTCCGCAGCAACTGGAGCCGGCTCACCAGACACCTTAGAGAACTCTGACATTAGCAGGGCTCTGCAGCTGCACAGGGAACTAGGACAGTGAGAACTGACTCCAAGGTACAAATTCCTGGGGATTAAACTGAAGGGATTTTTCAGAAATAATTCGAGAATATTATAATATTAACAATTTAAACTAATATCGTTGGGACCATAAAATAAAGTTAATTTTATTCCCAGATGAACCATGTTCATTGCATACAATCATGATTTGTACAGGGTACTTCTAAGTTAGAAGTAAGTTAGTTTATAATTGTAGTTTTAAACTTCATAGTCTTTCATGGATATTCTGTTCAGTAGCTCTTTGAAAAGGAATAATGTTTTCAGGGGCTGGAGAGATGGCTTGGTAGTTGGGAACGCTTTCTGCTTTTCCAGAGGACTTGAGCTCAGTTCTCAATACCCAGGGAGAATTGTAACTTTACCTCCAGAGCAGCGATGCTCTCTTCTGGTCTCCAAAACAACCAGACACATTTGGTCTACGGACATATAGACATAGTTGTTTTTCAAAAATTTTTAGAGAGAATGCTGTTTTCAGCATACAATGGGAATTTAAAAGATTATTGCCATTATTAATGGTAAAGTTGAGGGAGAAGGTTAGTGTGAGTAAAGGTTAATTACAATTTAATAAATGTCTATTTGATCAAGTTTTGAATCTAAGTAGCACAAAGAGATATAATTTTGCCCACGGGTTTTAAAATTTGCTTGAAGTTACAATGCCAAAGAACATTTTTCTCTGCAAGCTTCCAGGCGAGCAGCAGCGTGTTTGTCTGTTCTGTCTAATGGTTTTACAGTAGTTGAATTCATTTTAAGAACATCCCCACTATTTATAAACTCCACACTTATTACTAGACTGATAGAGTTTAACTACGTTGCTTTGTAAATACAAGTTTAACTAACCATATTCTCTGAACAGAACACTGAGTGATGCACCCAGAGACCTGCAGTAGATGAGTATAGGAGTTAGAGAATCAGCTCTGACAGCCACCCTGGTGTATCAAGCACAGGCAACCCTCTCGGCTTTTATTCTTGATTTTAGAACCACATCGCTCATTTGGTTTTTGCTTCTACGAGTCTCGTTCACCTATTTCTGCTTTCATTAGGTACATTTATGAGAGTCTTCAGGGAGGTCCTAGGCAGCGTTAGATGCCCATGGATTCTGATAATTGAATTTGTCCTTCACATGATCCATCGATCTCCTTCATAGGACTTCTGCTTGGGGACATCCTTCCTGCTTGTGTGGGATGACGGGAAAATCAACCCGCTGTCTTTGAGCATCTCACACTGTTCTGTGTCTTGGCCTTTTATTGATCTAATTTACTATGAGTGCAACATTCTAAACATTCCTCCGAGGACGTACACACAAAAGCCAGGGGCCAGAGTTGTTTAGCTTGACCTTGCCAAACCTTCTTACATTTTTATATTAGTTGCCATAACTTACAAATGAAGTAGGTGTTGAGTTGAAGATGTCCGTTTTCCATAACCATAGCTCCTCTCTATAGCCATACATTAGGTCTCCTGTCACTTAAGGATAGCTTTCCTGGATACAAGGCATTCATGACAGGCTTCCTGTGCTAAGCCAGCATGGGTTTGTGTCCTGTTTTTAGACTCCATTGATTTAAGCAAATCAGAGCCTTACAATGTCCTGCAAGAGTAGGTAGAGCCACAACTTTCACCTTCCAGCATTACTGTGCACTGTGAATGAAGGGTGAGTCTAGAAGACGGTTCTCTGTAGTTTACAGCCATCTGTAACTCCTGTTCCACAGGATCCAATGTCCTCTTCCCATCTCCAAAGGCACCAGGCATGCACATGGTGCACATATATACAGGGAGACCAAGTGCTCATGCATATGAAATAAAAGAAAATACATATTAAAAAAAGAAAAGAATGAAAGGGAGAAAGTGGATCTAAAGAACCAAGTGAGAGGTATGTGGATTATGAAGGTCTTATGGACAAAAGGAACCAAGGGACGTTTAAGTATAGAGAAAGCAATCCAAAATGGGCTTTCTCTTTTTAATGGGGGCCGCAGGTCCTAAAGAGTGGCCACGCGTATAAAGCATAAGCCAGCTTGGTGGGCTCAAGGAGGAATGTCCAGCCTTTGAGCTACATCCAGACAGGGAGATCTGATCTGTGGGTGGCAGCACTCAAATGCAGATGGGCGCTGCCTCTGTCAAGCCAGCTCCCACCTTATGGCAAGGCTCTGGGCTGGCAGCCTGGCAGCACCATATGGGATATAGCCTTCACACACAAGCCCATAAAACCGGCGCAGCAACACATGATGAATATTTCAGCGTTCTTCACAAATCCACTTGCAAAGTGTGGAATGCTGCTTTTCCTTTCATTCCCCCACCACACACACACACACACACACACACACACACACACACACTGCTTTCTCAGTCCTTGACTTCAATAGTTTTCCTTCAGCTAAAGAAATGCTTACTGATCAAAGTTAGTATGTTACAAGAGAATTTCAAATTACTTACTAGCATGCAATAAACAATTAGCAGTATGTTGATCTTTCTTACCATGGATATCAAGTAACAAATTGAATAAATAGACGTTTATAAAAAAAAAAAATTCAGCGGGTTTGACTCCCCCCACCCACCCTCAGAATTGGGTGAATTGTTTAGAAGCAGAGTTCACTAAATTAGTTTGGTGTTCTGGTTTCCTGTGGATGTGGCCTCTCCTTTCCCACTCTAATATTTCATTTTTTAAAAAATATTAACTCTGAGTTGTTGAAGTTTGCATATTGTTTTAAAATTCCCTGTGCTGTTCTTGCTTTGTCTCTTAGTGTTTGAAGAAACGCCTTTTCCTCCTAGAGCAAGGGGTAGCAGCTGGCTGGCCAGGCAGGGCAGCTCCGCAGAGTGGAGAGGGAGGGAGGGGTCATCTAATTAGAGCAGCTGGGAACGGTTTTTCAGCAAGGCAAAATGTAATCCTTTTTTCTGGAAACTAGCCAGGGCATTAAGGTTAACAATACAGTTTGTGCAAAATAATAATAATAATAAAATCTAACCACTCCGTGTTTATGGATCACCAGTACCTTAGATATTCAAGTTCACATCTCATTTAAAAGATTCTTTATATTCAGTATCCCGTAACACCTGCCAAAAACTTGGCAAAAACTTAGCAGCCACTGGAAGATAGCACCAGCTTCAAGATGCTCATTTCGCTTGGCTATTTTAACAAGAATTTTAATTATGATCTGAGGGGGGAAATTCAATTCCCCTTTCAAGATAGCTTTGGTGTCTACAGCCATACAACACTCATGCACCCAGTCTCAATCAAAGTAACACTTTCATAAAGCAATATTTTAGCTGGGTTTCTGTTTATTGGTTTGTTGTCATTACTGTAGTGCTTCCGATTGAACCCAGAGTCTCAGGCACGCCAGGGAAGCACTTTGCTGTTGGCCCAAGACAAAAGTTTTGAAAGTTTGTTATTGGGGTTTGTTTTGTTTTCTGCTTAAACGGATCTTTTGTTACTGATTGGAAAGTCCCAGGCAGTACTTTCAGGGTCACCCTCTTCCAGCTCTGTGATCGCCACTGAACCCCCATCAGCTCTAGATTCACTTCCTCTGGTTGGGAAAGAGGATAAGGAATATTCATCTACTACTCTTCTACATAATAATGAGGTTGCAATCAATTCCTTGAGCATGTGAACAGAAGAGACAAATCGAATGAAATTTACTAATGCGAACTGGTACCCTAGTTCTGGCTTATGCAAGAGTCATTTATGCAGTGACACAGGACGGCTTTCCTTGGCATGGTTCACGCACTGATTTAATCAGTTGACCAAACAGTATGATTGCATTCAATCAAAATGTGTTCTGGATTTATAATTTATGTATTGAACTGAATTCGTTTCACAGAGGATGGAGTAGGATGAAACAGCTGGTTATGAGAGGGCTCATGGAAATTCCTACAAGATGCTCTGGGGTGAGGGACCAAGTACTACCAGGACAATTCTTTCAAGCTGTGGTGGAGGGGCTGGGTGAACAAGTTCAAGATGCAGCCTCTAATTTAGGCAGAACTAAAATTTAACAAAAAACCTGAATATTGTGTCTGTGTTCAGAAATAACTAATGCGCTCCTTCCTGCTTCAGATTTTTTTTTTCTGTAATCACCCCTTTCCCTACATTTGTCTTTACGGAAATGGTAAATATGAGTGCTTATAAGGCCTAGACAACTTGCTTGTTCTCTGTAGCCTTGGGATTGTAGAATATTTCAGGCATTTTACATTCCAAGCTTCTTCACCTTAGTTACTTGTAACTGTGACGGTTCCCAGCTGTGAAGGTATCCGACCCTGCCTCCCAGATAACAGAAGGCAGTGGATTCCAGCTCTGTTTTTTATATTTAGCTCTTTTTCTTTTCTTTTTTGTTTGTTTGTTTCATTGGGGGGGGGGTGCATGTGTAAAACTGAAAAGTGTGGATTGGACAAAAATGTTACTGCTCCTAAAAAATGTCTTCAGTGGTATGAGATTGAGCACTTAATTTGGTGGTTCGTCAAGAAGGCATGCTTTTCTTTAGTGAATTAGGTGGTGACTTGCAGGCTCATGAATTATTCAACAAGTCATAGCCCAGAGGTCAGAGGCAGAGGGTGGGGGTACGGAATGGGGGGGGTCCTGGGATGGGGAACAGTCAGCATGGGAGACATGCTTGTGTCTCCCTCCAGATTCCCATTGCTCTCAGTTGCAGCCCACCACTCCGCTTAGTGAACTCTGTCTCTCAAAAAGACGCCTGAGAAGCTTCTAAGCAAAGGTAAGAAATGCTCGCTGGACCTTCTTTAGGATCAGTGCCATTGTTTTACTGTCCCAGCACCTGCCCCAACCCAGCCAGAGGCTCATCTGGCATCAGTGTCATTCATGTGCAAAGTAGAAACTGAACTGAACACATTATCTTTGAGCCAAAATTGGTCTCTCCTCCAGTCTCAGGCTCTTTAAGGGGTGGCATACATTTTGAAGGTTGGTTATTAGTTCCAAATGCTGCAGAAGCATCTGCTCTGTACTAGCTAGAAATCATGTTTAATAACAAGAAAATCTACTCTAGCCAAATCCCTGTTGGGAGGGCTCTCGCATGAACAAAAGGCCCCCACTTCCCCTGATTTCCATAACAGATGTAGTATCTGATGCATGACAGCTCAGCTCAGCCCCGCACCATTATCCTCCTGCATATCCATCTGCAAGGAGCAAGGCTTTCGTTTTATTAATTGCTCTGGTGGGCTACATGTGACGTTTTGTTGCCCCGAGAGTACTCTGTTTGTGCTTCATGCTACACTGGTCTCAATAATAGTGATTTTTCTTAGTGTTAAAGGTTACTAGCCCTCTTCCTTTACTTTGCTACACAGCTTCCATACCTAATAAACTATTAATGCCTCCCTAGGGGGTTGACAATTTCCCTTAAGTTGGTTCCAGTCTTCCAACACTAGAACTGCTTCTTTGTCTTCTGACTGAACGTTCTTGAGACAAGTCAGTTAAAGGAAGTCTTCAGGATGTTTCCAGGTGTTAGACACAGACACTTACACTCGAGCAGAACCCTTCTTCTGAAAGAGAGAAGCAGAGTAAGAATCACAACACTTGGGAGTCAGCTATTGCTTTAAAACCGAATTCACACAGGGACAGGAAAACGACATTGCCAGCCTGGAAAAGAGACCCCTCTCTGTTTGCAATCAGTTTCTGCCTGGTGATAGGGATGTGATGTTTGCTTTCTGAGGTCGCCATGGGTAGCTATAACCCACACTTGTCATCCTTCAGTTTAGAAGATGCAGGGTTTGGCAGCAAAGGGAGCCCAGGGAGGAAAGGAAGGAAGAGCTAAGAGAGTGCTTACGGGAGAGGAGATGAGAACTTTGAGTGTGGTAATGCCGGGGGGGGGGGGGGGTCAGTGGAAAGCAGTAGACTTAATATAGAATCCCCCTATTTCCTTTAGAGTTCAGGACTTGCTTCTCTCCCCACACCCTCCCCAAATGTAGCTGGACACAGGAATTGCAATTCTTCAATGACCCCATGTAGAGTTTAAAGCACCACACCTCAAAAGTTTTTCTGAGCCTAACAGTGTAAGTGCTGAGTTTGTTCCTGGCACCGAAATGGGAAAGATGATAAATGGCCTTTAGTGGTCAAAGGATAAGGCCACAGCAGCAGGTGCACATGGAGCCATCACCTATCTCCGTGTGTACAAGTGTGTGCACAGGGGAGAGAGCTGAGTGTGAACACATGGAACTGTATTGTGCACACCTGTGTAGAATTTAAATACAACACAGTAGAATCAATTTACTATCTCTGTGACCAGGATCTACTGAGTGTCAAAACATTCAAGTGAAATTTTCTACACGCTAGTTTATAGAAAATGGAAAGCTCTTACATATAGAGAAAGAAATGTATGTTTATACCATGTTTATATTAATCTAATTCTTTTATGGTTTTTAAGGTTCTGGAAGAAAGGAAAAATACATAAGACAAAATTTAAAGTGAACAAAGCAGAAAGGGGTGTAGCTAATTGCTTTGTAGGTAAACTGTCACCAGAAGTCTCTCAGTCTTTATTTCTTTAAGGGCCTGGCAATGCCTACTTACATACTCACTGATAAGTCCTTTAAACAAACGAAAACCTTATGACAATAATAATTCCGTTGCTTTTACTATAGGCTTATGTTTTCCAGTTATATATCTTCTGCATGTGTTTACATTTTAAGATACCTGGCTTGAAATAAGTTACACAAAACTGAATCGCTCAAATACTAATCTGTGTTGTGGTGACGTACTATGCCTTCATGTCTCCTTGGGTATGTTTTGGATGACTGGTCCCAAAATATGCACACCAAGAAAGAACATGTTTGTCATATTGTGCCAAATACTACTGGGTGGAAAAACACCAATAAATAGATTTGAAATTGGTTCATTATATCACTGTTAATGATGTCAAGTGGAGAAAGAAGAGGTTTAGTTAGTACGAGAGATGATTGGATGGTTGCTGTTCTGCTCTGTCCCTCACTCCATTTTTCGGGCTGGCTTCTTAATGAGGAGGGCACTTTATCTTTCAGCCCTTGCCACCATGCTGGAGTCACAGCGGGCAGCCAGGAGTACTAACCATAGTAGCCCTTTGAGGGGCTTTGCTCCTTCGGGTCTACAGGGTGGGTGGGCCTTGATTATTCTGCTTCCCTGCACAACTTTACCTGCCACTCTATGCTGGGGCTAAACCTCAGGAGTGCCTAGACCTAAAAGAGACAACAGAGAGACTCACTCAGTCCCAGCCTTTCACAGTGAGGAAAGGGGTGTCAATGTATTCATTAAGTAAATTGCTTCATGACAGTTGAGTTTGGGATTCTGTTTCTGGGTCAGGAAAAAAAAAAAAAAACTTCTGAGCATCCAATTTACAAAACAATACAAATGCTACCATGTGTGTGCATCTACCAAGTGTTCAGGGCATCCACAGGCAGCCTATTTAATATTCTTATCTTACGCTTTAAGCCCAAAGAGGCTCGGTGGTGGTCGTCATTACCCCAGTGGGCTACAATTTAGATAAAGGAAATATTCTGGGTGGATTAGTAGAAATTCTGGCAAAATAAAAGGGTAAGAAAGAGGAGGGGGGAAGATGACTTAAACAGATGGGAGAAGCACTTGGCAATCCCCCACTGTGTGCCAGGCACCCCAGCTCTAAAGATGAAAGGTGCTATCCCATTAGGAGCTGCTTTTTCCACAGGCAGAGAGATGCAGAAGGTGACAGTCACCACATACCTCTTCAGGATGCTTGCAGAGCAGCAGAAGTGGGAACATGCTTGGAAAACCACATTGGCAGATGAATATCATTTTGTGCTGGGCGCTGAAGTATGAGCTCAAGTTTGAGTTCATCGCTAGCAACATGGAGTTGAACCTCAGTGACGGGGCCAATGAGTCAGCCATGCCACGTGGACAGTTTCTGTAATGCCTTTAAAATCATTTCTGTTCTGCCCTTTCGGGTCATGTTTTTCTGCCCGGTAAAGTGGCACTTGCCCTTAAGCCCAGCGCTCTACTTCGGAGGCAGCGGCAGGCAGATCTCTACAAGTTCAAGGGCAACCTGGTCTGCACAGTGGGTTTCAGGACAGCCAGAGCTACACAGTGAGACCCTGTCTCAAAACAAAAACAAACAAAAGCAAAATAAGATTGTGTTCTTCTTCATAAACACAGCATGGTTCCCAAACAGTGTTTGGTAGCAACCATGCGCATCAGAGGAAACATTCTAAGGACACAGTAGTAAGCCTGACTCAGTAAAGGGAAAGCAACAGGTGGAGAGGTAGCAGAGCCTCATCTGCAACGAGGGCAGAGGTCTACCCCAGGGGAACGGCTCCCCAACTCCAGCAACACTTCCTTATGCTTGGCGTTCTTTTACGTCATTCTCCTTAATTATCAACCCCTCTACCTCTCACAGAAGCAGCACCTAATATTGTGCCAAATGATGATCCATATCTTTTTCTCGAAAGACTTAACTAATAAACAGTTGGTTTGGGGGCCAGTGGACATCAGTATTGTGTTCCAGAAAGGAGAAGAGGTCCATTGAAAACCAGAAGCTTGCTGAACAGTCTTGAGAAAGAGAAGAAAGCGGCAAAATTCAAATATTCAGAAGCAGGGAAAATACTTTTCTTTTTCTTTCCCAAAGCAACCCCGTGCATTCTCTAACTCTTTACTCTGACTACTGGAAAATTCTGATTTGCTAAATATTTTTTACCTTTTAGGAGTAGCTTAGACTGGTTTGCCTCCTCAGGTCAGTTCCTGAAACTCAGATCTTTAGGATGGAAATGAAAACTGCCTGTCACTGAGTATGTCTAAGGCAATTCAGATAGAGTCAAGAGAAGGGAACTGGGCAGCCTGTAGCTACATAAATCAACATGATGAAAAGAGGAAATGTCCCTATTCTGATGGTTAACGGCATTCTGGTCTTGTATAGAAAATCGAGTATTAAAGCCTTTCCCAGTTGAGCAGCCTATTTCTTCTCAACTTCATTGTACTGTTCTCAGAAAAGAAGGCAAGAAAAACCTGAGGAGGCCATTTTTGGGGGTGACTAGAGGTGGGGAGTTCTTGAAAAGGAGGTGTGAAAGGGCTTAAGTCTATTCATTTCACCCTCTCATTTTCCTCTAAATGCAAGTGTGGTGTTGATGCCAGGCCAGAGGAGCTGGCAGAACAGCTCTCTTCGAGGCAGCTGAAGCCTTTCACAGTGACAGCTTTTCTCCCAATGTGTCCTGGTAGGAGTTTGAGTTGACAGACAACAAAGGATGGGGAGGGGAGGGATTCCGACACAGGCTGAACAGCCATTACCCTTGTCTCCATAACAGCGTGTTGGCTAATGGACAAAGGGAACAGATCTACTGTGGGTTGGTGTCCCAGGCCCTGACTGCCTTGAGTTGTCTTTGGTGAACTCAGAGGCAGACAGCGAGGCTATTATTCCCTGCTGTCCCTCATGGGCCAGTGATCCAAGGCTTAGGAAATGAAATGGGTCTAGCAATAGGAAAATAGTCACTGTAAGGACATGCTATAACACTACAGTGTAAAATTTTATTTATCATGGTCATGATGAGAGGTCATAAAAGCTGTCTTTTCACAACACCCGCTCATGACCTGGCATCTAGTGGTTGCCCCTTAAACAAGGAGGATGTTTAAATTGCACATAGAATAATAGGTGTCAGAATTTGGAATATTGCCCAATGCTTGTGAACAATTAATTTCATGTCCTAGCTTTTTTGGTTTTCTTCACTTGTTTGAAATTCTGTTCCTCTTGAAAAAAATAAAATAGCATATTTCTATTTCAGATGCAAGGAGAATAAATAATCAGTCAGTTTCACTTGGCATGGTGGCATAAATATAACTCTTGTGCTCTGGAGGCTGAGGCAGACAGATCCTGAGTACAAAGCTAGCTCAGGCTGAACATGTGAAATCCTGTCTAAAAATACATAGATAAATCATTTGAACTTGTCCTGTCATGGAGCTAGCAAGGACAGTAATTCCATGAGTAAGTACCCCATGAGTTTCAGACCATTAGTGATATTAACCACAAAATCCCACAACAAGTTTTTGGTGAGCACATTTTTGAGGAGTAGTCTACAGATGAGTGGGGTTGTTCAGCAGAGCCCCTGAGAGTGTTCAGGAAGCTATTTACTGACAGGGACATCAAATGGATGGTTTCTTTGCTTTGCCAGGTACCCCTGTGTGTTTATATAGAAGAAAAGACCAGAAAATTATCTGCTGACGGTTATTTCTACAATACAATAATGATAATTAATAATAGTAATAAATAACGTGATTCTTGGCATGGCTGTACAAAAGTGAATTTTATGGACAAATGTGTTTCCTGTCATGAGAGAAAGGGAATGGCTGAGAAATTGCCCTCCAGATGGAGAGCCCACATACACTCGAGTCACAGGCAGCTTGATAAGCATTCTGGACCAGTCTTTTGTGAAATCCCTCCACTGGGGAATAAATGATGTATGAAATGACGATGCCCCCACTCCACAGGGAACACAGACAGGACACTTCCAGCTATAATGTGCGGTTTCTGATGGATTTTGGCTGTGACCCCTGGGCACAATTTTCATTCAGCTCTGTGGAGCCAAACAGCCCTACACAGCCCTAAACACCAGAACTCAGGCACACTCTTCTTCTCCAACACAGCAAGCATTTGTTCACTTGAGTTTGTGCCTAGATTTCTTTTCTCACAGATGCTTCTCCACCTTGGCAGTTCAACGGCCAGCTACAGCGGCAGCAGTTCATTATTCCAGTTATTGGGCACAATATATCACAAAATCTGATGAATAAGTCACTTGAAATCTGTGAAATCACTGTCAGCAGTGTATTCAAAGCTTCTGACAGAAAGAACTGCAGGTGTGCAGGTCTTTGAGGGCATCCAAACACTATTTAAACAAAAACAAAAACAAAAAACAAGACTTCAGCATCTGCCATCCAGGTGGGATTGTAATTTTATGATAGGAACCTTACACTCATTGAAACAGGGTTGAAGTCAGGGTTGAAGTTTGACGTTGTAATCAGCGAAATGTGGAAGGGCTTGATGGTGGAGGATAATTCTGGAAAGCCCCATTCATTATCAAGCATGCTTATAGAACAATGAATGAGTGAGAGTTTAAAAGGCAATGCTTTAAAACAAACACAGAAAATGGGGATAATACCTTTTTTGTGTGAAAATGCCAAGGGAGAGTTACCTTTGGGGTTTCTCTATAGCATTGCGATTCGTACCACCACAGAAGTCTATATAATCAATTGCTGTCATGGATTGTATTTTCATTCTTAGTGTGGATATCCTTTGCAAGTACTCCTCTTCATAAGCTGTCCCCAACCACCAACTGTGTAGAGGAATTTTAATTCAGAACACAGTTGCTCTGTCAAGAGATCACATCCAAACACCTTCTAAGTCTGTGTGGTATAGCTGGAATACAGACACACCTTTAATCCCAGAAGACAGAGGCAAACAGATCTCTAAATTCAAGGTCAGCCTGGTATGGAGCGAGGTTCAGGTAAAGAAAAGTTTAGGTCCAGGCATGGTGGTCCACGCCTTTAATCCCAGCACTCAGGAAACAGAGGCAAGCAAGTTCAGTTGAATCAGTAAGTTGAGAGACAGGGGTTGGAATTCATTCATGAGTTCAGTGCAAATCAGCAGAGGCAGATGAAGACAGAGAGCAACACAGAGAGAGAAAAAGAGTAGACAGTTTTAAAGGGACAGTTGGACGGAGACTGATTGCAGAGAGAACAAACTAGACACAGGTGAAGACAGAACAAGCCAGAGAATGTAAAGGTGCCAGAATATTAGAATATATTGCCAAAGTTAGTACAAGGCCAAGCAGAACAATTTTGACAGAAGGTTAAGAGAAGCCAAATTGAATCAGTCCACTAGGAGAGAAGTTTTGAGCCAGAACACCTGAGTTGAACCAGCCAGCTAGAGTTCAGAAATAACTAGAAAGGGTACATTTACACAATGGAATATTATGCAGCAATTAAAAACAAGGAAATCATGGAATTTGAAGGCAAATGATGGGAACTAGAAAACATCATGCTGAGTGAGATATCACAGAAGCAGAAAGACACACGTGGTTGGTATATACTCACTTATAAATGGATATTAGATGTATAATATAGGATAAATATGCTGAAATCTGTATACCTAAAGAAGCTAAGCAAGAGGGAAGACCCTGGGTAAGATGGCTCAATTCTCATTTAGAAAAGCAAATGGGATAGACATCAGAAGAGGGAGAAAAGAGGGAACAGGGACAGGAGCCCACCACAGAAGGCCTCTGAAAGACTCTACCTAGCAGGGTACCGAAGCAGATGCTGAGATTCATAGCCAAACTTTGGGCAGAGTGAAGGGAATCTTATGAAAGAAAGGTATGATAGAAAGAGCTGGAGATGACAGGAGCTTCACAAGAAGAGCAACAGAACCAAAAAATCAGGGGTCTTTTCTGAGACTGCTACTCCAACCAAGGACCATTCATGGAGATAAATCATGCACAGATGTAGCCCACGGCAGCTCAGTCTCCAAGTGGGTTCCCTAGTAAGGGGAATAGGGACTGTCTCTGATATGAACTCAGTGGCTGGCTTTTTGGTCACCCCCCCCTGAGTGGGAGCAGCCTTACCAGTCCACAGAGGAAGACAATGCAGCCAGTTCTGGTGAGACCTGATAGATTAGGGTGAGATGGAAGTTGGGGAGGACCTCCCCTATCAGTGAACTGTGGGAGAAGCGTGGGAAGAGAAGAGGTAGGGAGGATGGGATTGGGTTGGGGTGAAGGAGGGGGCTACAGCTGGAATACAAAGTGAATAAATTGTAATAAATAAAAAATAAATTAAACAAATTTTAAAAAGCAGGCTGATCCAAAAATAAAGAACTCTCAGCCCCTGCAGCACCCCAATGCTTCCCACCATGCTGCTAATGCACTAATCCTCTGGAACTGTATGCAAGCCCCAATTAAATGCTTTCCTTGATAAGAATTGCTGTGGTCATGGTATTTTTCTTCACAGCAATAGAACATTGACTACTACAATGCTCAAATGCATTACTCTAAAGTATAACATTACATCTTTTGTCCCTATAGTTTCAGGCCCATTTCATAATGAAAAGTGCATGTAGTTAATCCCTAGTATTGGAGGATGTTTTTGTACACTGTGTATTTAAATACTAATTTCTGTATGAAGACATCTGGTTGCAGAATAACATTGCCATTGGCATCATTACTGAAGCCATCTCCTGTCTCAATGTTGTGTAAAAATTGTTCTCCGTCAGGATAAGCTGGGGTTGGATGGAAGGGAAGGAGGTCCTCCCCTGTTGGTGGACTTGGAGGGGGCGGGGAGGAGGAAGATGAGGGAGGGAGTGGGAGGGTGGGAGGGAATGAGGGAGGGGGCTACGCCTGGGATTCAAAGTACCTAACCTGTGATTGAGATAAAAATAAATAAATTAAATATAAAAAAAATTGTTCTCCGTCACTTCTGATTGATTAATAAAGAGCTTAACAGCCAATACCTGGGCAGGAGAGGATAAGGTGAGAACAAGTGGGTACAGTCCACATGAGAAAGCCACCATGAGGGAGTTGCCATGGGGACATGGATGAACAAGGAGCAGCCAGGGTGAGACTAAAAGGGCAGATAACAGGTTACATGGGTGGGAAGTAGGACAGGTTAGCATAGTCAGGTTAGAATAGATGATTATCTACCCAACAATGGTGGTTGAAGCTTAGTAGTAAATATCATAGGTCTCCATGTCATTATTTAGGAGTTAGGGCATAGAAAGCCCATAATTTTACACTCTAGAGGTCTAAGAAGTCTAAGAGTTCCAGGACTGTTTAAATGTCTAAGTGTAGACACTCTACTAAGACTTGGGCTATCTTTTAACTAAGCCTCAGGTAGGGGGGAGGGGAGACAAGTTGTGTACTTCAATAAACAATGGCAGGGAGTAAACAGTCTGTTCCAGAAGCAAGGCAATACCAGGCCAAGGTGAGCCTAAAACCTCTAATTCTCCATCTTTGTTCAGCATTTGGGACTATTGGTGGCATCATCTATGAATCAGTGATCTTGGGTAGAGGGATGTTAATTCAGAATATGGCTGTTCTGCCAAAAGGTCTCATCCAAAGACTTTCTAGATCTGTGTGATCCAGCTGGCAAGAAATCACATCCAAAGATTTTTTAGGTCTAGGTGATCTGGCTGGAATACAAATACACCTTTAATCCAGGAGACAGAGGCAAGCAGATCCAAGTTTTGGGTAAAGAAAAGGTTAGATCCAGGCCCAAATAATGAAGGTAAAATTAGTTTGCAGAAGAAAGCACCTGTGTTTGAAAGTGATGTCTAAATGAATGGCAGAAAAGATGATGAATCAGTGAAAGACTTGACAGAATAGAATACATCCAACTTTCCGAGAAAAGAGAAGGGAAGGTACTGAAGGAGCAACACAGAGAATGCGAGAAAAGAGGAAGTTTTACCAGAACAGTAATACAGAGATAGGTTGCAGAGAAAAAACTCAGATGAAGACTGGATGAGCCAGAGAATGAGAAGGATCCAGAAGATTAGAAAAGATTGCCAGAGTTAGTTTGAGGCCAAGCAAAGCAATTCAGAGGCCAAGAGAAAAGGCAGATTGAATAAGTCAGCTGGGAGAGGAGTTTAAGCCAGAACAGCTGAATTGAATCAGCCAGCCCTGAGCTCAGTAACAAGAAAGGGTGAGTTTATTAAGTAGTAAGTCTCAGGGGCTGCAAACATTCTAGGCCTAGATTACACTGTACAGAGGTTAGACACTTCAAGGACTAGGACTAGGGTTAGCGGGAGGAGGTGATAAGCCTCCGAGACAACAATTGAAATAGGAGAATAAAAGTTACTTTCACACTACATCTCTATGTTTGCTGCCTGTGGCATATGTGGCCTCTGCCTTTCCAGCTTCACTCAGTGCCTGCAGCTGTCCTTGAGAACAGTTCCCTTTCTGACATTTCCAACACCCCTATATCTCTATTACAACTTAGGGTTCATCTTGACAACTTTAGGCAGTGAAGGCTTCCTTGCAGTGAGGAAATTAGACACTGGACCACATTACCTATACTCAGGGCTGTCTAGAACCTTGCTATAACACTAAGTTCATTTGCTAGCTTGAGATGTAAACTGACCCCCCTTGGCCCATACCTGACACAGCTTCTATATACCTTTACAGCTGTAACTTGAAAAATATGTTCCATTTCCATCTAGGGCACCTCTGACGAGGCACTCTCAAGTGCTGGGAGCCTTTGGGAGGTAGAGAGTTTTTCATGTCATACCCAGGCAAAAGCTATGGTTTCTCTCTATAGGGACAATTTCTTTAGCAGTTACAGACACTTTTCTCATGTCTACCTTGTCCATAACATTAACAGTGTTCACACTCATTACTTTGCCAAACTGTATATTTTTCATAATTTCCTGACTTGAATTCTCATTATAAACCTAAATAAATGCAGAGAATAATGACCATATCATAGTCTGAAGACTGTGACATCTTGAAATTTCTTCTGTCAAACAACTTAGTGCATCACTTTGAATTCCAATTCACTCAGGTGGTCAGGATGTAGGTAGAATGATACCAAGAACTGTTGATCCTGTTGGGTTGTTTGTTTTATTCTGGAATATACCACCAGTGGTCTATGTTTTAAGTCCCACCGTCATACTTTTTGGATTTGGATACCCATGAGCCCATATTTCTCTCAACATTGTGGTCCTGTGAGATATAACAAGGATGGCTTATTATGCTCTGCTTCCAACACTCTAGAGTGCTTTACCTTACAGGTCCAAAGTCCTTCTCATTCCTCCCATAATTCAGTTCCCAGAATCCTACAAACCACATGTTTGTGGAACCAGATCCACAGTACATTTTTTGTACCAGTTAGCTTTTCTTATTGCTGTGATCACATATCTATCAAGAAGCATATGAAGGGAGGAAAGATTTATCTTCGGCTCCTGGTTCAAGGGTCACAGTCTGTCATGCAAAAGAAGACATGGTGACGAGACCAGATAGTCTCCTCCAATGGGAAACTATTTGCTCACATCTCTGTATCAGGAAGTAAAGAAAGGGAAAAGCTCAGATCTACCTGGCTTTCTCTATTTTTCCCCCTTTTCATTATAGACTAACCTGTGTGGTATGGTGCCACTTGTGAATCTGCGCTTTCAGTTGATCTTATCTGGAAATGTCCTCAAAGGCACATCCAGAGATGTGTCTCCTAGGCAATTCTAAATCTAGTCAAGCTGGCAATAAAGATTAACCATTGCCAACAGGATGACAGGAGAGTTGTTGTTGGCCTCTGTTTAATAAATAGTAATGACGTTATTAACACAGGCAATATAAATAGAGCTGTCACACTGACAAAGCATGAATTCTACAAATGAGCGGCAATCTTGGAGTTGTGAGGGGAATAATAGTGCATGGAATATATGGCAAGCTATAGTAGAAAACAGACTTATCAACAAATGTATTGTGATATGTACAATAATAAAATAAATACAAAGTACAAAGGTGGCAAACAAATGACTTTGAATAGACAAAGAAAAATGGCTTTCCAGGTGAAGTTGAAGTCAGGAAATAGATAAAGAGCCATGCCATAGTTGTTTAGTAGATGGGAGACACAACCAAGACAGAGAAAGAAGGTGCAGTGTGGGAGTGGGGATGGGGGTGGAAAAGGAGGGTTTATACTTTCCCATATCCTTGTGCGTGGACAGCAGAGGTTGACTTTGATATGTTTTCCTCAGTTGCTTTGGACAGGAAGGCCAAGCAAGCCCACGAACCACCATTCTGGCTCCACCTTCAGCACCAAAATTATAGGTGTGCACCACTATGCCTATCTTCTATCTAGGTGTATACTAGGAATTCAAATTCAGGTCTTCTGGCTGGTTTGGCAGGCATTTTACCTACTCAGTCAACTCCCCAGCTCAGAAGGGACAACTTCTAAGGTACATTTCATGTTGAAAAAAAAAATCCTCCTCTTTGGAATTTGAGTAATGGGAAGAGCCATCATCAATCTTGTAATTCCGTTAAGTCTATCCGGAACACAGGCTGGTGGCGGAACCTGAGCGGTTAGGTTCTAACAGGTTCACTAGGTTAGTCTAGCCAGGTTTCCTGAGTAGATGGCTCTGTTTATTCACTTATGATGTATTTCAGCTTTTCTACAAGTCTTCCCAAGAAGCCATCCTTGCTCTTCCTCTACTTTTCTTCTCTTATGAAGATGGAATGAGTAGTCTACTCTGAGATACTTTGCCTAACTGGGTGGTTCTTAGTCTACTCCCTGTTAGACTCTCCCCACTGTTCTAGGTTGCCTAGCACCGCTGATGTAATCACCTGCCGCCACCAGGTGCAAGGGATATAACCCGCTTGTGCCCCCTCCTCACGCGCTCTCTCACCTTCTCTGTTTTCCTTCCTATTCTCTGTCTCTGTCTCTCTGGGGTGCCCTTCCCCTTTCCACAATAAACTTCCTCCCTCATACCAAATATGCTTCAGCAGATTTATTATTATAACACTCCTTACTGAGTAGAGCTGTGGGTAGATGGAGGGTGACCACTTGGCACAACCAGAATCCATCCTACCATTATAGCTAGAATATTCAGTTACCCATCCTTGGCCACTCCTCATTCTTTTGGTTGACCATCCCACTTTCGGGGTTTTGATTCTGGCAACTTAAATAAAGTCCTAGGAAAGTAATCCCTCCCTCACTCCAGTTTGAGATGAGAGGACACCATAAAAAGCAGCTCTATTCAGGACAAGATCTGTCCTGACAGACACCAGCTACTGTCTAACTATTTCAAAGGCAGAACAGAGAGTGAGGGCAAAAAATATTTGGTTTGGTTTGGTTTGTTATTTTTTCAGAACAAAGGCATGCACAAAGTCTGCAGCCTTGTTTTTCTTTCAAAGAAGGGTTTGAATTATTTTTTAACTAAAAATAAAAAAAAAAGAAAAACAAACCATTATTGCCTCAAAATGGCTAGAAAAAGATCATTTACAATGTTAATGTGGAAAAGATGGAAGATTAAAAAGAAGAGAAACTGGAGTGCAAGACAATATGCACAGACATACAAATTTAGACAGCAGCAGCACTTTTCTGGGCAACTGGGAAACCAAGGTTTTCCCTGTGAAACCCCTATGATGTACAATAAAGCCAAAGAGACAAAGACAAGTAAAACAACCCGTCAACTTATTTTTAAACTTAAAAAAATTAGTTATTTTATATGTATGAGTGTTTTGCTTGCATGCATGCCTGTGCACTGTGTGTATAGCTGGTGTCTGTGAAGGTCACAAAAGGGCATTGGCTGCTCTGGAACTGGAGTTATGGGCGGTTGTGGGCCGCCATGTGGATGCTGGGAATCAAGCCTGGGTCCTCTGCAAGACCAAACAAATGCTCTTAACCAATGTGCCATCTCTCTAGCCCCTGCCTTCAACTTCTTTCTAAGTGACTATGGCCTTGTTCAGGTTTTATGGCGGCTTTAGCTAACTTGAGGTGCTCAGAAGGGATCTTTTTAGAACCCACGTCTTCACCAAACCCCACTCTGCAGAAAACTTTAAAGCTAGAGTACAAAGGGAGATGGAAAATCACCCTGAAAGACTATCAAGAAAAGCTTTGGCAAAACTGAAAACGTTAAAGTAGCATCTGCAAGCCACTAAGTGATAGGCAGATGGGGGGGGGGGGGGGTTTAGAAAGTTGATGTAAGAATTCTCAGCTATGCAAATGAATAGTCATTATTTGAGATATTTTTGGTGCCTTACATAATAAGATGCATTTAAATGTGTGTGTGTGTCTGTGTAGAGCCCAGGGTGGTTCCTAACCTTCAGGTGTGGAATTCCAGTGAGTATTCAGCACAGACACTTAATTTTGGAAGAGATTTAGAAGCGAGCAAGCTGGATGGAGCATGTGAGGCTACCGATGAAGAACAATTATCATGGGAAAGGGCTTCATTTACTTGAGAACATCCTTGTGAATTTCTAACTTTTTTTGTTGCTGTGATGAAATACTGGACAACAGCAACTTCAGGAAGAAAGGGTTAGCTTTGGTTCCCATGCACCGGGAGGAACTGTCCATTAGGGCAGGGAGTGGGATACCAGTGGGTGCGGCCTTTGGGAACAGGTAGTAAAGATAGAGCGCTCAACTTGGTGTTTCTTCCTTTTCTCTTTATTCAGTCCCACAAGTCCCAGTTGGAAATGCTCTCATGGATGCCCATGGGCAATATGGCTCCTTAATGATGCCAAAGCAAGTCATATTAAAAATGAAGACTAACAGCCACACCTTGCATTATGATCCCTACCCCACCCCACCCCCTTTATTTTTTTGTCCTTTGCTTTTGAGATGGAGTCTCACAAAGTAGCCTTGGCTGTTCTGGAACTCAAAAGATCTGCCTGCTTCTGCCTTCAGGGTACAGGGATTAAAATTTGGGCTACCACACCCAGCCCTGCCTTGCATTTTAAAAGTTAAATTGATTCCAAGTAATTTAACTTTTAAGATAGCATATCAGGCTTGTTGCTTAAAGGCACTGTTTCCCAGATTTTCTTTTTTCTGTTTTTTTGTTTTGTTTTGTTTTTCAAATATGGCATACTTGGAAAGGGCAAGAGGTCATGTTCCAGGAAAGAGAAGAGAGAGGCTTAGCTCAGGGAGAATGAGCAAACTGCTAAGAAGAATCCTCACTTCCTGGTTAGGGAGGAGGACATAGATATCTCAGGAAGTCTTGCCCCAAGTGGAGATAGTATGTTGGTCTTTACTTAAGAGGAACAGAGCAGGCAGTGTGTTAAAGAGTCCAAGAAAAGATCATCTTCAAGTCTTAGTCTGCCCTGCCCACCCCAAAGTAAAGGGGTGGGGGTGGGTAGGTGAGAGGCCCAGTAAGAATAAACCGACTGGCTTAATAAATAAAATAACCCAGGGGCGGAATTACTTCTTGAGATTATATTTCAAAGAGAAAAGAGGGCTATTATTTCTAAATCAATTTAAATAGAAAAGAATGAAAGAGAAGTGCTGTGCATTAGATTCTTTGTCTCTGTTCCTTTCCTGACCATATTTTATTTTATTTTTTCATTTTTATTTTATATTAATCACAGGTTATGTACTTTGTATCCCAGCCGTAGCCCCCTCCCGCATTCCCTCCCTATCCCCACCTCTTCCCTCCCTCATCTCCTCCCTGCACCTTTCTAAGTCCACTGATAGGGGAGGACCTCCTCCCCTTCCGTCTAACTCTAGCTTATCAGGTCTCCTCCTGACCATATTTTAAAATTAAAGGTTAAAAAAAAAATCTCAATGAATTTTAGTAAGCACTATTCCAGAGCAAAATGTATGTGGAGAACAGAATGAAGAAATGATTTACACCGAGCCAAGTCCCTGCCAGTAAATTGCTGATGTAACTTTTTGGTGTACATTCTGGCATTCCCCAGCCATTATAACTGACTGTGCTGTTTTAGTGTGGTGTCTTGTCACATGGAACTGCCCCATCATCTCTTCCACTAGGAAAGCAGAATCTGTACATCTTGCCCACCAAGACTATGCTATTGTGCAGCCATTTACACCAATAATGACTGTATTTGGTTAAAATTAAAATTGAATCAATTTTATTAGAACTTCCCAACAAAATAGATAGACCATGTAGTCCTGTTTATATGCTGCTGAGGGTTGTCATGTCATACAATTGAAATGCCAGGACCTAGGAGAGATCCCACCCTGTCCCTTGAGTTATTGTACTCAGCCTCAGTTGCCACATCTGTAAGATGGACATGTGCTCAGGAAGCCACATATTATAGGTACTCTCTCAGTACCGCTGCTTTCTCAACGAGTAGCTTCAGGTCTTTGGGCTCTCTTGGTAGAACAGGAAATTAGCAAGTGCACTTGAATGCATGCAGTTGACACCTGAGAACAGTGGGAGATCTTTTCTCAGCAGTTTGACGTGTGTTCCCATCAACTCAATATTCCAGATAGCCAATTCAATATTATTCTCATTTTCCTAATTTGTCTAGTTAACATTTTACAGTTGGTGTCACAACTGAGGATTTTCTAACACAAGGTCATGATACATTACACAATTTGGCAAAATCTATGAAATACATTCTTTCTAAACTTATAATTCCCTCTGTCAAAGTCCTTACCTGCAGCAATTCAGGGCCCTATAAGAAAACCCACAGACTAGCCACTGAGCGAGAAGCCCATATACTCTAAAGATCTGTGCAAACCAGTGGTGAAGATAGGTCGACAAAAACAAATGAACAAAAACATTTTTGTAGACTTGATCGATGAACCAACAAATGACCTAGGGTTACACAATTCAGAAACACCTGTGGAGTCTGAAAGAGCAGAACTGGAATTAAGCTTAGTAGAACAGTTTTTTATCAGTAAGCGCAATACTTGCTTCCGAGGCTTTTGAGAAACTAGGAGACTTACAGGAGTTGTGATTGTTCCATTTTTTAATTTCCAAGGCGGGCTATCCGCAAGTATGTAATTGCTCTCTCCTTGTTTGCTTCAGGGTTGGCTTGGTTGTGCCATGTTAAAAGTGTAGCAAAGGTTATCATCCCTGTCATGTGTCTCTCATGGGTCTGTCAGAGCTTTTCTCCACAGACTCATGCAGGAATCTGGGCAGAGGGAAGAGCTGCCATTTTATAGACCTAGGATGTGGACCATGAAGACTCCTTAGTTATAATGATAGAGGGAAAGAGAAAAATAAAAGAACTGGCTACTTGGGTTAGAAAGATGACTCAACTCTAAAGAACGTGTTTGCTTCTTAAAGAGGACCGGGATCAGTTCCCAGACATATTGTGGTCTACAACTGACCAGAACCCTGGTTCTTGCTGATCAGACACTTTCTTCCGGCCTCTATAGCTACTGCCTTTGGCGGTGTACATATGTACACGCAGACAGCTACATATACACAACAAATAATATAAATAAATGTTTAAAAATACTCTTTAAAAAAGGAATTGGCCACTGACTGGCAATCTTGTAATAACTATTTGTGCTTTATCAGGCAAAGTCCAGTGCTTAAACCTAACTATGAGGGAACTGAAAATATAGAGGAAGAAATTGAATATTTGGTGAACATTGCTCTATATTCTATTTCTTCTGCGTTAGCAATTTCTAATTTAGTTCACTAAGATTCAGCATTTATTTCTAGGCAAGGAACCAATATATATTTTTTGCTAATTTATCACAATTCGCAATTAAAATAAACAATTAGCTTTACTTTCTTGCCAAAAGAAACTAGGCTTTTATTTTTTATTGACTCAGTATTTATTAGTACAATCCAAATTTTTTGAGCACTACATTTAATGGGTTTTTAAGTTATATTTTACCTACCATTAACTGATGTACTATGTAGATAGAGAAGGCATATCTGAAAAAAAAATTCCAGTACAAGGCAACAAGTTAACTGGCAGTCAGGTTAGCTGGTTCACCAGGTCTGTGAAAGGGATGTCTTAAATCCCCAAATTCCCAAAGCTGCTTTTAAAGCAAAGGTCAAATACTTTTATTCTCATCTACCACCCTCCATGACAGAGGGCTGAGGAAGGAAATGCTTCTTTCTCCTCATGCACTCTGTGCTTTGCACCTCCAAAGGAAAGTCCCAGAGACCAGAATTTGTATATGTTCTTTACGGTTGGTTTATGTAATCATCGTTCATGAAATGACAGTATCTCTCAAACAAGAGCTGTCTGTCACCAAGTCCCATTAGGTGTAATCATGGTATCAGAAGGGGAAAATTTTAGCTGTGAGCGTGTAAGACTGTAGGTCTGTGGGTTTGTAAGGTGTGTGTATGTGGGTTGAGGTGGGTGGGTAGGTGGGTATAGGAATGTATGTGTTTCTATTTACAGGGCTGGTGGGTATGTTTCTGTAAGAGGCTAAGAAATGACTTCTAGGGATTTCTGCTTATGTGTGCCAAATTGCTGACAATACTGAAATTTCCCGTCCAAGCTACTGTCAGCATTTTCATAATTTCCCCCTTCTCTCTTTCCTTGCTAGTTCTATTCTGAAGACACTCATTGGTGAAATGCCAATGGATCTATGTACAGCCTGTTGACCAGGATCTCCAGGCCTCTGGACAGGACTGCAGAGTCCTGGGCTGTAGAAGAATTTTAATCTAGCAACATGACTGCACTGGCAAGAGATCACATCCAAAGACTTTCTAGATCTATGTGATCTGACTGGAATGCAGACACATCCTGGATTACAGTATGATCTGGCTGGAATACAGACACACTTAGTATGCACCATTAATTCCTAACAATGAAGGTAAGTTTAGTTTAGAAAAGGAAACATCATGTTTGAAAGTGACATCTAATTGAGGGGCAGACAAAGTGATCAATCAGAGAACGATTTGACATAATGAGTCAGAGATAGGATATGCCCAACTCCCAGAAGAACAGGACAGGGAATAGAGGGTACTTAAGAGCAGTGCAGGGAGAGAGGAAATAATTTTTTACTGAGTTTTTTTCCTTCTTTTCTTTTCTTTTTTTTTAAACCAACAAGTTTTTGTTGTTGTTGTTTGGTTTTGTTTTTTGTTTTTTTGTGTTTTTTTTGTTTTTTTAACTGGGACAGTTTTGCTGAGACTGCAGAGAAAACAAGCTAGACACAGGTGAAGGTTGAGTAAGCCAGAAAATGAGGAGCCAGAAGATTAAAACATATTACCAGAATTAGTTTGAGCCAGCCAGAAAAATTTAGTTAGAAGTCAAGGGAAGCCAGTTTGAATCAGTCAGGTTGGAGAGGAGTTTAGAACTGAGCTGAGTTGAACTAGCCAGAGAGCGTTCAGAAAGTCCTAGAAATCTATGGGAAGGGCTCTCATCTCATCCACTCATCTGAAGAAATAAAAATGACATTTATACTTGGTCTTTTCTGAGGGCCTATTTTAGACGTTGTGCTTGAAAAGCACTACTGACCCCTTGCTTAAGTCTGGGAAACTAAGTGGCAGATATTCCCTTATTCTTCGTTTTGTTGTTGTTGTTTTATTGTTTTGTTTTGTTTTTTGAGACAAGGTTTCTCTGTCCTGGAACTTGCTCTGTAGACCCAGCTGGTCTCAAACCTGAAGCTCCACCTGCCTCTGCCTCCCAGTGCTGGGATTAAATGTGTGTGCTGCCATGAACAGCTGCCCTTCCCTTCTTAATGACAGGTCTGGCACATTCTTCCTGGGAACATGGCTGAGAACTTCCTTCTGCTAGATTATGGTTTAGGCCAGAGGGATGTAAATAGAGGCTTTTTTTTTTTTAAGCCATTGGTGAAATTAAGTTTAAAAAAAAAAGAGAGAATTGTCTACCTTTGCATTTTTTTATGCATTCTGTAGATTTGGAGTTTAGAGATGATAGAATCTGATTGAGGTTTTACCATTTAAGTAAAAAAAGCCATTGAGGTTTTTCCAATTAGACAGATCACAAGCTGAGTGTGTGTCCCTGTGTCTGTCTGCGTGTGTGCCTTTGCTTGGTGTTCTTTTATGCCTCATCTTGCAGGTAACTAACAGCTGCTTCCATGATGCTATGCATTGATTTCATCTGCTTGAAACCTCTACTCAGTCCATCTGCTCGATGCTGACCCTGGGGAAGAGAGTGATTCCCCTGTCCTTTGTCAGCTCAGTTCCAAAATAGTGCATAGAAGAGAGAAGAGCCCAGTCAGGAGAGGGGTTTATGTGTAGGGAGAGAATTACGGTAACTCACAGGCCCTACCTCTTGACTGTCCCATCCACTGGGACCTCTGGCCAGGCTCTCAACACTTACTTCTCCATTTTTGGTTTCAGCCTCTTGTACTAGATTGCATGACTGTAGGTTAATCAAGGTGGACACTAAGCCAGCATGTAACAATTTCTTATTGACTGGTTGACCAATGTTCATTTCCTGCCTTCCCAGGAAGCCCCCTGTTAACAGCTTTGAGAGAAAGACAGCCATGACCTGCTTGGTACTCCCCAATTCCTCCACTGATTAGTTGTTAACCTGTTCTGCTCCCAGCCGGGACTCCACAACTACTATTGATGACCTACGTTGCCAGACTTCCTAGCAGTCAGAAAACACCCCCGTTTTTTCACTCATATATACACACAGAAAAGGAGGTAGTGTGGAATTGTGCATTACATTGTACAAAAGGGAACTTTAGGCTCAGAGGCATTAGCTTTTCTAAGGTCATATAGTTTTGGTCATACATAATGCTAGTTTTCAAAACCCTGGTTTTGGAAGTCCAATAGAGTTATGTATGCTTCAGTTTGAGAAGAAACTTAGTGCTCACAACTATCATGATAGTATCACGAGCTATCGCTCAACTATTAAGTAACAGTGGAGCTGAGTCCTTTGGAAGAGGCAAGGAACATGGCCTCATAGTCAAATGGGTAGTGCTTGGAGTCTTGCTTTTCATACTTCGTGTGTATGTGTGACATTTGACATGCTTTTAATTCTCTTTGAATCACAGCTTTCTTCTTCTTTTTCTTTTTCGAAAAAGATTAATAACATGTACTTTTAGCTATGTCTTGAAGATTAGAAATGAGTGCAAAGTGAGTGGCTGGCACATGTTGGAATCCATTATGTATTAGATATTCATTTCCATTCACTCCATTTTATTATGCTTCTTTCTCCTTTTCAGGGACCCACCAACACCGGCCTCTTCTTTGTCTTTTGTCCTCCATCTAGCCCCTTAGCTAAGTACAGTGAGGAGTGCCTGCCCGAGCACAAGCTTCCTCAGATGAGAGCTGGGTCAGGTCAGGGCACTGGAGTCTTTTCCACATGTTTCTGCAGTGGGTCCAGTTTCCAGAGTGAATATCTGGACCCTTTCAACAAAGTAGTCTCCAGGGGAAGGAACGAATGCTTGCAGCATTTCTGTGGGTTTTGCATTGAAACAGATGAATCCACGATGCATGAAAAGGCTGTCAGGCAGGCTGAGGAAGGCTGAATGCTGGTGCAAAGCTGGGCATCTGTTACCCCACGCCCTAATGTGAGGTCTGTTCTCCTGGGTGAACCAAGGCCTGGCCAGACAAGCAGTACCATTGTAAAGTCCCGACAATAGACAAGCAAGGGGACTTGGCTGTGATGGAGAAATCCACACCCCTTTTGAGTTTTAAAGGAAGAGAAGCTGGGGTCCAAAGCCTGCCTTATTAGAGACAGACAAATCACCCAAACTGATCTTTATTATGAATGCCTAGCTATTGAATTTCCTCTGCTCTGTAAAGCCTATTGATTTTGTGACAGTCAAAGATAAGTTATGTTCATGAAAGCTTTTCTTTTTCCTTTCCTTTTCCTTCACAACATATTTTTCCAGACATATTGGCATTGGGGATTTTGAGTAAAACTCTTACCAGTTTGTTTTGATTTAAGGATAAGTCACTGTAGCCAATGACTTTTATTTTTTCTTTTATTATTTATTTATTTATTTATTTGTTTATTTATTTATTTGTGGTTTACAGTGCAAAACAAATGTGGCAGTAATCTCCTGAGCTAGGGTCATTCTACTGATTTCAGAGTCCAGCGGAGATGTTCAGGCATCCCAGGCATTTCTGGAATTCCAACGATAGCAGGGTTCCGCTTATCCACCCCTTGTCTTCTCCACCACACTGGCTTGCTCCTGTTAACTTGAGAGCCCTTCCCTCCAAGCCAGACTAGAAGGTCACTCAACCAACTCAACTGAAACATGGAAAGGCAGCCCATGTAGGAAACCCTTGCTGCCAGGTCCGATGCGCCCGGATTGTGTAGACACGGACGCCTTCACGAAGAGGCAGCACCGCCTCTGCTGGAGATGTTTCTCTTTAAATGTGTGAGTATTGTCTCCACACTTTACTGAAGAGTAGGCTTCCCCTGGTAATGTGTTCTGTATTCTATCACATTATAAAGACAGTCTAGCTCTTCCTGGTGCCTTTTCAAATAGATTGAGATGACGAAAGTACTTACACTGTATAGTACAGATGCCATTTTAAGCCGTAAACACGAATGGAAATTATATGTGATCATAACTAGATATTATATATAAAGTATAATATATATATCATATATATAATAGACACATTTGACACATGAAGTACTCTAATACATAAAGATGACTCTAAGGACATCTTGATTAATAACAACATACTCATTCACCCATTCATTTAAGAAAATACGTACTGAATATTGACATGCTCCAGGAACATAGTAAGTGCATTATGAATTATTTGCTCTCTTGGAAATTTTAGTGAGCACAAGTTTGCAATTAGCAGGCTAAGCAACCTGTATTCCCATTTCCCAGAGAGGAATGGGTAAGAACACTGCGTTGGCAGGGCTGCCTCTCTTGGAGTGAAGACTGTCACCAGCAGTTATGGGGTTAGAGAAGCGATTTCAGAACAGCTTACAGAAGCACTGTGACAATTCCCTGCCATCAATATGCACAGAATGGTTTTCCCAAGTGAGAAGAACAAAATCCTTTTTGTTTTTTTCTAAGCAAGTAGCCTCTCATGGGAAAGGAGGTGGAGAGGCACCCCAGCTGGCATGCACACATCTATTTCCAATGGGGCATAAAATCCACTTGACGTTAGACCATGAATGAGGAGGAAGGAGGGCTTTCTCCCCTTCACAAGAATTAAATCATTTTTCATGCTTACAGATCCGTTGGAGGGCACATGCTTGGTTGTAGACTTATCACCAAGAGCCGCCTACTCAAATGTCTTTCTTTTGATAGACCTTGTGGTTAGACCGCTTTTAAAAGAGAAGAAAAAGAAAAGAAAAGAAAAAAAAAAAACCAACATGCTTTCTGTGGCCGGTCATTACTTTGCAAGGGATGCTCTTCTACAGTGCACCCATTCTGCTGATGTCACTGGTGACAGGGAGATTCTAGGTAGTTCATGAGAGAGAGGGTTCTGAAACCTGGTCAAAGCAAAGATGAGCCCAGGGAAGGAACGAAGAAAGGAGTGATGGGTGGCCAGCTCCTGGACCAGCGAGCAGGACCTCTAAAGGAGAAAATAGCTGAAAGAAGGACAGAAAGGCACAGAAACAAACCTTTATAACTCAGTACCCCTTCTTATTCCATCCTCTCCAATAAAAAGATTGTATCATAAACAGTTACTTTTTAATCTTTAAAAATACATACATTGTATTTGTTTGTGTGTATGCATGTGCATTTGTGCATGTTTATGTGAATGCAGGAGCCAAACCCTAGTCCTCTGAAAGAGCAACAAGAGCTCACAACTGCTGGCCATTTCTCTGGCCCTTAATAGATTTATATAAAATTGTTTTAAGTATATGAAATTATTAAACTTAATCACATTTATATTTTGTGCTGCCTTGTGTTTATGTCAACTTAACATGAGCTGGAGTCATCAGAGAAGAATGAACCTCAATTAAGAAAATGCCTCTATAAGATCTGAATGTAGGCAGGTCTGTGTGGCCTTTTCTTAGTAATTAATGCGGGCTGGACCAGACTGTTGTGGGTGAGGCCACCACTAGGCCACCTATCACGGGTTCTATAAAAAAGCAGCCTGAGTAAGCCATGGGAACAAGCCAGTAAGCAGCCCTTCCCCATGGCCCCTGTATCAGCTTCTGCCTCTGGGTTCTTGCTGAGTTCCGGTTCCTGCCTTGGCTTCCTTATAATAAATTGTGACTCAGGATATATATAAGCCAAATAAACCCTTTTCTTCCCAAGTTGCTTTTGGTCATGGTGTGTCATCACAGCAATAGTAACCCCAAGACATATTATAACTCCATATTGAAATGATTCTCCAATTCTCTGCTTCATGGATAATTTCTTTCAGATGTTTAAATGTTCGATGTGTGATTCTTTTTTTTTTTTTTTTTGAGACCAAAATGTTGTTGAAATACACGGATTTGAGAACCAGAGATATTAGGTTTAAATCCTTGATCTGTATCTTACTTGTTTACCGCCTCTAAGCTTCAACTCACTTCCTTATAAAATAATTGCCTTAATGTTGTTATAGCCAAGATAAATTTTAAAAAGAAGAAAGTCCTTGTGGATGAGAGTTTGAGATAGACTGACTATGTCATCAAACCACATCACGTCCTATCCCCAGAAAAGGTTCGGAGCAGGTGATGTGCCTGTACCATCTGGAACATCTCATCCCATTGGCTTCTAACAGCAGAGTGGAGGGAAGTAAGACTAAACAGAGACTTCTCAGGCATGTGATTCCCCTCATTGATCTTGGAATTTTCCTTGCAACTATATAACACACTGGTAGCAGCTCCAAAATAAGAAAGAAATGACCATTCGTCCCGGCATGGCTGAATCCAAATGGCCAGCAGAGCCATGACCCAACCTGCACACTCAGTACAAGAAAAGTGGTTATTTACCATTTTCAGTAAAGATGATTTACAAAGCGTTTGAGAATGGTTTGTGTCTTTTTTCCCCCTTTTCAGAATTCTAAATGAAAGGATGTAAATAAAATAATAAAACTTCTGCTGTTTGTTTTTGTTGGATGGCAACTCTTCGTAGTTGGGAACAGGCTTGGAGAGCACTGAGACAGTTGGTCCTTAGATTTCCAGCCTTCATTATCAGTCCTTTGGATGTCTGAGTCTGGAGTTGCGTCTTCTTTACTTCCTAGTCCTCATCTCAGTAAAGGCCATGGTGTCAGGTTATAGCCTCCAAAACTGGAATAATGACTGAGGGTAGCTTTCTTGTTCTAAATTGTATTTTGGCACAACAGATACGAGTCTGAAATTGTCATTATTCCCACATAGAAATGAATGAGAAGAGGACATGGAAATCAAAGACCTTAATCCTGAAGGACAGTATTGTTCAATGAGTTCTCTAGTTAAATAGACTTCATGCTACATCAATCTGCTGTTTCCATTACATCAACTCTGATGATTTCGACATAAAAAACTTGAGATATCATGACTGTTCCATAATTCACAACATCAAATGTTCCATCAAATATAATCTAGAAGTAAGCTTTGGGCAGATCCCAAGGGTTCAGGGAAGGGATTTACAACAGAATCCTGGGAAATGATTTTTAGGTAATGTTGTGTACTTTTTCTGAGGATATATGAACAAGCATCTACTCACTCCAGATACAATAAGAAGTATTTTTTAAAAATCTTGTCTAGATTAGTGTAGCAGTGAGATTTTTTGGAGTTACAGCAATGTGGGTGAAAAGATACTTAGAGCCTGGGTAATGGCTTAAAAAAGTTCTATCCCTAGAGGTCCCTGTAGGACTTGCAGGCAGCTGGACAAGTTTGAAAGTCTCTTCTACCCAGGAATTATTACTGCTTATATAACTTTGGGGATGAACCTTGAAAATCTTGTTAGTTTCAGGAACTACCTGAGAAGTATGAATTCTTTATATCCTAGCTTTAAGTTTTGTTTACCACCTGAGTCTTAATGTTCCTCCTGCCAGGACTGAATGTTTTAATTCAGAGGAAAATGCTGAACGAACCCTGTAAACAATTCAAAGTTTAGAATTTAGGAAAAGCTAGGAAGAAGAGATGGCTTACTTGGATGGAAATAAAATCAAGTAGTGAGACATGAGAGGCTCAGATCTATTGCCCCTGATGGCTCTCTTAGACCTTCTTATAGTTATAGTTATATGGGGACTAACTGGACGTAAGGAGATTTTAATTCAGGGATTTTAATATACAGAAAGAATTGTTTAGCCTTTGATGAATTTCTGTTGTTGATAGATGTAGTACAGATTCCATGGAATTAGAGAGCTAATTTATCCTAAGGGAAAGAGGGAATCAAGGAGGCCAAAGCAAAATGTGCCTCCTCCACAAACCTTACCATTGTCACACAAGACTTTGTGATGTTTGTAAATAGATAGGGCCTCTCCATCAAGTGAATAAAACTGGCTCAGTAGTCACCAAAAATGTAAAAGAATTCAAGGAGCAAATTGTGTTTGCTTTTTCCTCCTGTATTCACCAACTTTTTTTTTTTTAGAGGGTGGGAGATAGCTTAGTTTAAGGGCAAGAAAGAAGAGACTAGTTTTTCTAATACTATGGTGCCTGAGACAAGAAGACACCATTTGGGAATTAGGTTAATTAGAATGGTGAAGTCTCTTAGGGGACATAGGAATATTTAGAAAGTAAAAGCTTGAAGAGACGGCATACTTTATAAATAACACAACAGCTAGGCATTGCCGTAGTCTTCCTACACATTTACATTTCTAAACGTAAAGGGTCAAAGTACACGGGGAGAGCGCGTGAAGTCCCTGGAAGCTCTGAGCTGGCAGAACCAGCCTCCGTGGCTTATTTGCAGACATCAGCTACCGCTTAACGCGTCGGTCACATGTTCAGAGCAAACTCGGCCACAGGAGACCTGCAAGCACCCTGAACTCCCTCCGCACCTCACGCTTAAGCATCTTCACCGCCTCCCTTGCCGGACCCCCTCCCCCCCCATGCGCTCCTTCCTTTAAATTATTCAGGAAGTTTTGTTCATTTCCCACGATGCTTACGGTTCTCCAGTTTTTATCACAACATATTCTATGTTACTTCTACTAAATTATAAGGCAGGAACTATAGCCCATGCCTCAACGCAGCAAAGGCATGAAGGTTCTTGAATCATTATTCTGCACGAGAAGTGCTGGGACCAAAATCAGGAAAACAAAAAAGAGGCACCAGCATTTATTTTAATGTCCTAGTTCCCTTTTATCCTCCCCTCCCTCCGGTATTTTATTAATCCTTCTAGAATGTGCATAGATGCACATTATTTACAAGAGTTAAAGTATTTCCAGAGGTATTGTGTAAATCAACGGTTGTCATGGCAAACATTCAAAGGCAACCATTTGTTCAGTCCCTTTTGTGTTGTTTTTCTGTTACCTCAGTATTTATCAATTGCTTGTTTATTGCTTTCATGGATATTGTGTATGCATATGTGTGAGTGTGTGTGCATGTGTGTGTTTGTGTGTGTAGTGTAGTGTATGTCTGTGGAACACACACAAGAGTGCACAGGAGCATGAATCCCTGAAGCATATGCAAACCAGAGCAGGACGTTTCTATCTTATTGTCCCTAGGCAGCCTTTCATTGAACTAGAAGCACTCAGTTTCAGCTAGGTTGGGTCTGGCCAATGAGCTCTAGGGGTCCACCTGTCTGCATCCCACAGAGCTGGGGTAGTAGCACACACAGCCACACCCCGCTTTTTATATGTGTGTTGGGGTTCCCTCATGGCTGTATAAAAAGTATTCTTTCCCACTGAGCCATAATGCCCAATCCCCTTCATGAGGGTTCCTTCCTGCCCTGCCCCCCTTCTCCTCTGGCCTGCATCCATCAATTCTTTACTACAAAGGATAAGATTGGAACTTTCTTCCATCATCTTGCCAGGCATGTCTTATTTCAGTCCCCTAATATAGTTGCATCTTAATTCGATCATAGTTGTCATCTGTACAGTGTATCTCATTTAACTTGGTAAAAAACAAAACAAAACAAAAACCAAAAAAAAAAAAAACCATGTAATTATTGAAATTGCTGGGGAGGGCCAGAGTGGCGTGATGTCTTCTAGGCCTGATAGGGTTGCTGTGCTTGCGCACTCACAGCCGTGTAGTTGTCTGCCCAGATCAAGCCAGCCAACATTCCAAAGTTGAGGGAGGGAGGGACTCATGAGTCCTCTCCCCCCCAAACTGAGGAGCTAGTTACAGCTGACGTTCTCTCTGGGAGGAGAATCAGTTGTTTTGTTTTTTAAGGGTATGTTCTTTAAGGGTAGGCCCACCAGAACCTATGGATGCATGGGTGGCACAAATTGGACCCAGTGCCTTATTGGGAAAGAGAAAAAGGATGATGTGAACTTGGGAGGGGTGGGAAAGTGGGAGGTGATCTGAGAGGAGTTAGGGAATATGCTCAAAATACATTCTCTGCATGTATGACATTCTGAAAGAATTAACACAATTTTACATTTAGTAGATAACAATGTCTTTCTCCATTTCCTGTATCCTTGTCAGTAATTAAGTCCCAGATTCTTCTTCTCTTAGCATTTTCCCGATATCAGGCATTCCACCAGCCTCCTCTGTGGAAGCTCTTTCTCCTGAGCTGCTAAAGTGTGTGCTGGGGTCTCCTGCTATACAGTGGCTCTGTGGGGGACACCTTGCTTCATTCTCCCACAGAAGACCTACATCTTCTACTGTTTAATGGAAGAAACACTCACGGAGCTTCCTAGGGAATCATTTCAAACTTTTCTTCAACACCCTCATGTCTAAAAAGTATATTTGTTCTATCCTTAATAATGGACTGAAAGTATAGCGACTCTAGAGTCTTACATTTAAATGGCAGTCAGACAATTACACATCTTAAGGTCTGTGCTAGTCAGTGTGAAGAAGTCTACAACCTTTAGTTTTTGAGTCTTTGTACAGGAACATTTGTCTTCTCTCCAGCAATGTGCACACTCTTCCTTTCTTCCCACTAGACAGAAACCTCTTAAAAATATGACCTGATGTTTGCTCTTTTGTGTTGTACTGGATGTGCCAAAATGATACATTTTGTATCAATACATAACATGTATGAGCTTCTTCCCTAATCCACTGTAAATGATCACTTTAACAGAGTTGTTCTGAAATATAAACAATTACAACAGGAGTCACATAATTTGTTCTGATGACAGGAAATATTGTTAGTCCTTGTGGGGATTTTGTGTTGTTTATTTGCTAGTTTTTGGGACAGAGTCATACCCTGTATTCCAAGCTGGCCTTGAACTTCTCATCTTCTTCTGTGGCACAACAGATATGTGCCACTACGCCTGACTCCAACATGTTTTAGTGATCTAAAACTAAATAGTGGAGATGTATAATCAAGATCTAATCATGCAGCTGAGCCTTTGAAACCTGAACTCTGTGGGAATGCCAGGTGTTTAACATCAGGGCTGAGCCTGTGGCAGGAACCCCGAGCAATGGCACGGGGAAAGAGGTGCTCAGACTCAGCCACCGAGGGCCAACAGTTGCAGTAGTTTGTACTTATATTCTGTAAAATCAAGGCTTAGTCCCAAAAAGCAAGGGTGTGGCTGACTGTTCCCCAGCAGCAAATGCAGGGGACAGTTTTTCTCTAAAAAAATGCTTTGAAGACCATTCACTGGAGCTAGAGGAGGAGCTAGATTTGAACATTTAATCCTTTTATTCCAAAACTATAGTAATCCCTCCAATAAAAATCTGTGTCATGTAAAAGAGGGATGGAGGAGAATGTGTTGTTTTTCTGTTTTTGTTTGTTTGCTTGCTTGGTTTTTTTTTTTTTAAGAAGTGTCAGGATTTTGGAACCAAACTTGATTTGGGTTGCCTAGTAACCTATGATGTCATCATGTGTCACAGGCCAGGTGGCCACACCTGGAAAGCATGGTTACCTTGCTCCTTAAAGGTCCCTCTCTTGGTTTCTCTTGCTCCTGGCCTCTTCTCTCTTGGCCTCTTGGCCTTCTCCCCTTTCTCTATTGTGGTGCCCCCCTCTCTCCTTCTCCCTATCATGCCCCTCTCTCCCTTCTCTGTCTCTCTTTATATCCACCGAATAAACCACTTTCATATAGAAGATCTGTTGCATGCCTAATCGTCCTCATTTAATATGTCCCGTAACCTTACAAGAACTGCATGCTAGAGGATGGAATTATAATAACAGAAAACTCTGACAAACTTGCCCATAAAATAAGATGTATGGTAAAGGTCACCAAGCTTTGGCAGCAGTATAATTCAGAATTGTCAAAATGCCTGGAATTATTCCTCAGGGAATCATAGTTTACTAGTTACAGAGTCAGTGTCATGAATCCTGGTGGACCCAAACCAGATGTATCCAGAACCCTTTTGGGTGCCGGGAGAAGACCCTCTGACAAGGGTGATGACTCCTCTATTTCTGATCAAAGGCCACTGCTATCCATCAGAGATGCTGTCCTTTCTTCGAGTCCCTCAGTTCACGTCCTGCCCAAAGTGAAATTTGGAGCTCTGACCTTGGCTTTTTTCACCACAGCTGTCTTTCTGCCTGTATGTTTTCTTCGTTCTCTTCATGGCTGGTTTAAACCGATTTCTCTGGACTCGAGAAATTTCACTCCAGCTCTTTTCAAGCCCTGAGCCAGATTTCACGGCCTTTGAAATGACGCGTGACAGAGCAACAGAAAGAGAGGGGGGAATGAAGCTGAGGTGGGGGAAGAAGTATCATTATACACAGTCATGCTTATTAATGCTTTACTGAGATTATTTGTCTTATGGGAAAAGAAAATACCCAGAACTCCATTCCTCATCTTTCCCTCCCATCTTCAAGCCTGGTATATATGGAGGACAGAAGAGAAACTGAAACTACTTATTGTTTCTCAAAGTTACATCTTTATATTGTTTATATAAAGTTTATGCATATATATGTTATAAAGTTCACATTTCATGAAAAAAAGGACTTCATAGCAGAAAGACAGAAAATATAAGAAAGAATAGCAGGAATATGTCATTTTATGATTGGTTAATGATTTATGTATATATTTTTGAGACAGGGTTTCTATGTGTAGCCCTATATGTCCTGGAACTTGCTTTGTAGACCAGACTGGCCTCGAACTCACAGAGATTTTCCTGCTTCTGTCTCCGAAGTGCTGGGATTAAAGGCATGCACCACTCCCCTTGGGTGACTTCTGATATCTTAAAAAAAAGTCATAATCTACTTCTAATCCTTAAAGAATCTTGTGTATTTTCCTGTGGTTGTGAACTGATATGGAATTCAGGCTTTTGCATATGTCTGGGACCTTATCATTGTATACAGAATATTTTTTTAAAACATTAGATATTGCTTGAGAATATTATCTTTATTAACTTTTTCCTTTTTTTAAGTTGGGGTTTCTGTGCTGTTTCTGGCTGTTCTGGAACTTGCTCTGTAGACTAGGCTAATTCTTTTAGCAGCCCAAATTTTACATGTCCCAATTTTTATTTATATGTTACAATATTTTGAACCTTCATCACATCTCTCTGCTTATGTTTTCTCGCTTTTGTTTGGATGAGCTCCAAGAAGTGGAGGTCCAGGGGTCCAGGGGTTCGATTGCCTCTGGCATTCCTCTTGCATACATTGCATAACTTCACCTTTAAAAGCCAGTATCAGATTCCATCCCTCTAAGACAGTCTGAGGTGCTGCTTCCTTAAGCATTCTTTCCACCACACAATACTGTTATTAGCTAATGTTGATATTTCAGTTTATAAGGCCATGTTTTATTTCACCTGTCTTTATAAGAAATGTCGCCTTTTAAAAATGTATAATATCAGTTAGTATTTCTTTTTTTTTTTAAATAAATTTCCTGTTCATATTGTTTGCCAATTATCTACCTGATGGTGTTTATAGTTTTCTTACATAAATTATAGAAAAATTTCATATGTTAATAATATGAACCCCTTTTAAATATCTTTATTTATTGAGTTATGACTGACATGTACTAAGCCAAATCTGTTTAATTCTTTTTATACTTATTTAGTGTGTGTGTATGTGGGGAGTGCCTCAGCCCATGTGTGAGGGTCAGAGGACAGCTTTCAAAATTCAGCTCTCTCCTTCGGCCATGTAGTTCCAAAGATCAAATTCAGGTGATGCCACACGCGTTACTTTTTGAGCCATCTTTCTGGCCCAATTAAATGTATGGAAGGTGCACCTTTAAATTGTGAACACATCTCCCAACCAAGATAAAGTGCACAGCCATAACTGGAAAGCTTCCTCTTGCTCCAGGCATTCTCACGCCCATCTCCTTTTCTTTGTTCTCTGAAATGTACCAAAACAATCCCTTATTTGCTTTCTGCGGTCAAGGTTAGTTGTCACCCATTCCCGTCCTTTGGCATGAAATAGATTGCACTCTCTTTCACCTAGTTTATTTTACTCATGATTTTAATATTTATCCATGTTTCATTCCTTTACATTTCTGAGTTGTGTTTTAATCACGATATAAACTGCTGTGCTTATTCCTCCAACGATGGAAATTTGGGTGACTGCTCTGTGCAGCCCTGGCTTCCTGGAACTCACCCTGTAGACCAGGCTGGCTTAGAACTCAAAGATCTGCCTACCTCTGCCTCCTGAGTGCTGGGATTAAAGGCACATACCACAAGCACCTAACTTTACAAATTTGATATATAAGAATTTTTATGAAGGTAGTATGTAGATTTCTAACTCTTAAAAAAGAAACATCTACCGAAGAGTTTTCTGGAGAGGGTGTACCAATGTGTGTCCTTATCGTCAGTTTTTCAGAGTTCAGGCTGTTTTACTATCCTGTCAACACCTTGCTATACAGATTTTTTTTTTTCAGTTTTACTCACTGCAGTATATGTTATATTATCTCATTCCCAGTACCCACGTGGTTGCCCACAACCATCAATAATCCCAGTTCCAGGGGATTCAACACATGCTTTTTGACCTCCTTGGGTGCCAGTCATACACATGGTACACGTACATGCATGCAGGTAAAAAAAAATAACACATATAAAATAATAAAATAAATCTGTAATAATAATAAGAACAAGGGAAGGATGGAGAGACGTTCTACTATCATTCCAGACTGTACTGGAGGTTCCAGTCAGAATTAAAAGGCATCTATCTAGTTGGAAAGAAAAAAAGTAAAAGGGTTGGGAAAATGGCTCAGGGTTTAAGGGCACTGACTGCTCGTCCAGAGGACCCCGGTTCAAATCTCAGCATTCTCACGACTGCTCACAACTGTCTTCAACACCAAAATTGGTCATTCTCACACTAACAAACATACAGGCAAAACATAACACACATGAAATAAAATAAAAAAGGAAATACATGGAAAGACGAAAGAAAGAAAGGGTTAAAACTGTCTTATCCACGATGGACCACAATATGAGTTAGCGAGGAACTTGTCAGTAACAATTTAACTAAATACATACGTAATACGTAAGCCAGTTATGATTCTACACACCAAAGGCAAGCAATAGATTAAAATGTAAGAGGAGACCGTTAAGGCTATAAAAACTGGAATACGAAGGATAAACCAAAAAAAGAAGATCTGTACACTGACATTATAGATAGGCATCACTGAGAAAAATTACAGAAGACCTAAACAAGTTGAAGGAGGATGTATCTTGTTCAGGAGATGGAGTAGTCCATCTTTTAAGAACAATTATTTTGAAAGTGATTCAGATTTAGCTCAATTCCAGTCATGTTTGCGTCAAGTATTTCATATATATTTGTAAGTTAATGAATTCCCATGGAAAGGCAGAATTTGAGAGCAGGTGAAGCATGTCGGCAGGGGAGACGGGGCCTGCAGAGCCTGTACAACCTGCTTCCCGGACACCCAGGCTGATTAACATCATGACCTCAGTGTGAAATAACAATCAGAGATCAACGGAACAAAGAGTAAAATCCAAAACCACGCTATACATATGTGCATGAGCAACTTTTGAGACAGAGGCTGGGGAATGCATTGAAGGAAGGGATATGAATGACCAGGGAATAATTTAACACTTAAATTTCAAAAGGAGCATCAACTTAGGTGCTCTGTAGTATGTAATATTTAAATAAAAACGGATTGTAAACTTAAATGTAAAATCAAAACTATAAAATACACGGAAGAAAACTGGACAAAATGATTGTCAGTTTTGGCTAGGCAAAGAGTTTTTAGAAATGATGCTGACCAAAGTCAAGGCTTTGTAGCTTTAGGAGATGTGACATAAGACAAACACAACAAAAAGAAACCAATGATGGGAGAAGATACAAAGAATATACCTGACTATTTTTATACCCGAGTTATGTATGAAAGGGCTGTGGAAAATTTGGTCATAATGGCAAGATGGATAAAGGATCACTTTATCAACAAATGATATGGAAAAAACTAAATAAATTCACGCAAAATAATAAAAGTAGATCCTTGTTTTACATGATGTGGAAAAGTTCCAATTCAAAATGGAACAAAGGCCTAATCATAAGACCCGGAAGAATAAAACTCCAGAAAGTAAACACAGGAAACGTCTCCCTGTATTGGCCTTACCCAAACCAAAGCCCGGGCTAAGAAACAAAAGCAAACAAGTGGAAGGCATTCTTTGGCAAAGCACATTAGGGGAGTATGGCTGAGAGTAAGACTAATTCCAGCCTAGTACTACTATTGGGATGTTTTCGATTGTGCCCCAGTGGGAGGCCTGTGCCTTTCTTTTGCAAAGTGGCAGGTGAGTGGTAAAACTGATGGTGAGAGAGGAGAGTCACAGGCAAGATCACAGGCAGTTTACTTAGTCAGGTAAGAGTCTCAGACCGATGGAGGGTGGGCTAACTGTTCACTGATGTGCTCCTGAGCATAATGGATCGCGTTTTCTATGTCTTCACCTGCACACAGAACCCAGTTACGCGTTGAGGATATATAGAATTCGCAGGCATGGTCTCAAACCAGCAACATTGGCACCTGTTGGGAATCTGTTACAAATACAAATTCTTTGGCTCCACCTTAGAAACTGGAGGTAATCTCCACTCACGGAAATCAGTTACGGGGAACGTCATTGTAACCAAGAAAGCCCTAGATTCCCCTGGCCCTCAGATAAATAGCTCCCCTTTCTAAGCTTAGCCTTTCTAAGAACGTCCATTCACTTTGCTCTTTCATACCGGGAGCTTGTCTTCCCACCGTCTGTTATGTGAATGTTGGCCCAACTGCCTCAGAGTGCAGGATTACTTGGGATAAAGCTGACAAAGAGATAGGGCAACTCAACCCGATCATGGTCGTAAAGGTCATTTTCTGATACTGTGTCTTAGTGTCTAAGGTTCTACACAAGGTTGTAAGTCCTCAAAGACAGGGACTCAGGCTTATTTACACAGTAAGGGCACAAAACGTGTGTTGAACTGAAATGAAACTATGCTGTTTGGATTTTAAAGAAGAATATAGATGTTTGTTGTCTAAAATAAAATAAAAATCTGTCGGTGGTTTCATACCCTTGAGCCTGTCCTCCACAACTACGGAGAAGGACTCAATGCAACAACAAACTTGCAAACTGAATTAGTGTTGTGGGAACTAGAAGGAATTATTGTTGGGATCCGTAAGCGGGCATCTCTACCGCCAGCCCCAAGGGGTATCAGGCATTTGTGAAGCCACCTATGGACCACCTGGAACCACCTGCGCATGCTCTGGGTCACACGAAGCTTCTCTTTCTCTCCTACGGAGATGGTCTACGCAGCCCCTTCCTCCTTCCCTTCCCTCTTCCCTCCCCTTCCCCTAATAAACCTCCCGTGTGGAACCAGTTGCGAGGCATGATTTGTGAACCCGCCATGTAACTCTCTTCCACATGATTTCTGTCAATTGTCACCAGTCAGTTGGGACATCCATCGAGGATGTCATTTTTGTAAAGGAATTTCAAATTTCATTCCAGTGTTTCTTAACACATTTAATCTCTAGCTCACCAGCCACATTGGCTAAATTCAGCTTTGCATAACTTCTATGCTATAAAACAAGAGCTGTTTAATTGTTTTAAATGTAAAGTATTCTAGCATTCTAACATTCTTGACATGTACTCTTCAGGGCTGTGCTCCCCTGCTGACTCCTGAAGACATCTGACCTCATCCCAACCCCTCATGACTCTGCAGAGTTTGGCCTCTGGAAGTTCTTGCGAGATCACATCAGATCTGTTGAGCTGGCCTGCAGGCAGCTGCTGACTGGAGACTTTACTGGCTATAACAGGTTTTGGTAAGGTTTCTTAGGAAACAAAACAAACAAAACCCAGACACCTCTGTTTCATGAGTGGGATACACCAAGGATAGTGTCAGGCTCCTGGGGTCGGCATTAGCATGCACACGGTCTTAGGTACAGGGAAGGCCATTTCATGTCACCACACATCACTACAAATCCTATTTAACTGTCGTGTTATGAGGCCCATCCGCCCTAAATTACTTCTCTAAAGAATTTAAAGCCTGTAGATTTGTGGTATGTGGTTTATTTATTACTGCTATCATCTTCCATGTATTTGCTTATTCTATTAGACTTAGCTGATAAATCTTTTGTTTTTGTTTTTATTTTTGTTTTTTTCTGCCTCAGGGGTTCATCCAGCCTTCAGAGGATGTCTGTCTGAGAGTTTTAGCTTTGAATAGGCAAAGGGAAAGGAATTCCAACGAGACACATTTTTCCCTCATTTCATTATGAAGCAAAAGAAAATTTACATTTTATTATTGAATAACTATAATGCAAGTAGCAGAAATGGTTAATCTATTGAGGCCTTTTCTAAAGGTTATATTTTCTTATGTAGAATATTCTCCACCTGTGGTCTCTTCTGACAGGCCATGTATCATAGAGACAGCAGTCCCCTAAACAAGAGCCTTTCCACAGATATATTCTTTAATATCTTCTTGGTTATGAAAAGAGAATATTTGATTATTGAAGAATCTGTTTTTTTACCAGAACCATCACATATTATTTTTCTTCAGGAAACACCATGGAAATATGAAGGGCAAACCTCTCATTCCATTGAGAGTGGGTGAGGTTCTTGGGTTCTTTGGAAATGCTTATGTCTAGGGTCTAATAACGCCTTTGAAGGACCAAGTCCCTGCATATTTGCCATTGTGTTCTCATCTATGCTATTTTCTACAGTAATTTACTTGTCAGAAAGATCACAGGAAACTAGCAATTTACTTTGTGCACAAAGCGTTGTGTGGCTGGGGCTGCTTTTTCTCATAGGGCTGTAATCTTTCATTCATCTAAATGGAATGATGGATGAGCAGGTATCGCTGCTTGGCATGCCAAGGCTGCTGTGCATTCACGCCTCTCCTGCCTCCATGGCACAGCTTCTCTGCCCGAGGTAACTTGTGAAAAGAAAAACCCAAGAAAGGGTTTTGAAGGGAAGGTCTTAAAGATAAATTGACAACCAATGAAAATCAGACCCCTTGCTGGAAAGATTCTTGTTGCCCAATCTCAATGAATAAGAAGGTGTTAAATAAAAGTCATTGTTTTACTTAATGTAAAAACAAATGAGGGAGAGAGAGAGAGAGAAAGAGAGAGGTACTAAACCTTCTAAAGTTGTTCATCTGGGGACAAGACAGAAAAGAATGTTGCCTATTGCTGATCCCTCTTTATCTTCCAAAGAGCATTAGTTTATTGCTATTGATTTAGTTCAAAAAGATGTCTCGCCTATTTATACTTTGTGTTTTAAGCCGACACTCTGGAAATGACCATACTCAGAATTAACAAGACTACAGTTTTCCCAGGCTTTGCTCTCATTCAGCTATTTCATTAAAAAAATGGCAAGAGTAAAAACAAAACAAAGCTCGGGGATTTCTAAGAAGCTTTTGCTTGAGCAAATTGCTGGGGTTTTCAAGCTTTCAGAAACTTCTTTATTATCAGATGTAGTTTGGATACTCTGTTTTGATTTTTGTCCAGGGTAATTAGCATTTCTCAGGGAGCTCTGTGGTCAGGGAAGTAATAAAATGAATGATAAAGTCAAGGAGGTCTCAGGTACTCAGATGATAATTCCACTGAGTCCCCATTTTCAGGGACAGGAATTAGTGTCAGTCATCCTTAATCTGGCAAAGAGAAACTACAGGGAAGGTCACGCTTAATGTTGACATATGGAACTCTATCGTACCTGAGTTGTGGGAAGGGAAATGTTTGCTGATCAGAACTCTCACCCCCTTCTATAACACACATTTCCTGTATAGGAAGCAAGTACCAGCTCTCATGCTCAACAAATACGGGTACAAAGATGAGGAAGACAGGGATCTTGCCCTGCCAGGGATCTTCCTGGATAGGGCTGGCAGAGTCCAAGTCAATGTAATACACATGCCGGCCAGGGAGGCAAAGGCCTATGTCACAGAGACACCCTCAGAGTACACATCATATATAATTTCTGCACACAGAAATAGACTGAGTCCACAGGCATCCTGGGATAAGACTTAATTGTATTGAGTACACATTGCTGCTGAATAACACACAAGTCATTCATTCATTAGCTCACTTCAAACACTGGCCAGGCTTACTCTGTGGTAGATCCAAGGACTAAATTAATTTTGCATTGTCTTTTTTTTTTTTTCTCAAGAGCTAAAGAGTGGACAGTAAAGTAAGTTAAGAGCTTTGAATGATAGGTAGAAGTTCAAACATTTTTCTACAGGCAAAGAAGAGCCACTAAGCTCCAGGCATGAATGCTATAAAAGGATAAAATGTGAACATAGACACTGGTATTAGGGAAAAGCAATTGTCCTTGTTCAAATAATAGGTGTTCGAATTAGGGTGAACTAAGGTATATAGGGGACAAATTTTAAAAATACAATAAGATGCAGTAGAGTGTAGTTTAAGGTTAGGGAAAAAGAGAGAAGCTAGTTATTCTGCTGTAAGGAAAGGGGGACTTTCCCAAAAGGTTTTGTCAAAAATGATCTGGATAACTAAAGTGAGGTCCAAGAAGAAGAAGGAAAAACTGTGCATCCACAAGCAGGGCTCCGGGCCATGTGGATTAGAGGGCATTCCTGTCATCTTCAGTAAGGTACAGTACCTGGAAGTTGCGGAACTATAGTCACAGGTCAGGGCTTTCCTGGTCTTGTTGCCCTATGCCTGTGCACACGTGTGTGTGTGTGTGTGTGTGTTTGTGTCTTTCTGTGGATTCCAACTGGAAAGTGAGTTGATTTGGACATGGATCGAACAGCCTTTGTTACGTAGGACTCCTCAAAAGGATTTAGCTTTATTAGTAGAATCGAGGATGATGCCGTAGTTGACACTGGACAGAAAAATAGAAAGAACACAGTACTGAGGTGATACTGATTTAAATAGAGCTACTTTGATGATGGCTAAATAAAAGAATAGGTGTTGCTTTTGACTTGCATATTCCCAGGATCCCTTTACACAGGTAAAGGCTTGGGATTCCAGTGTCCCCAGATGTGATAATCACTGTAGTTCACTGTACTTAAGAACCGCCCGGAAGCCCTGGGCATTCCAAATTTCATTCGATTTCCTCCTCACTTGAAACTGCACTTCCACATCTGCTAGCAAACAGTCCTCAGTTGCTCAACCCCACACTGATAGTTCAGAGAAAACTGTGTCAGGAATTTTCCTTTAAGAAGCGACCTTTCCTTTCCATCTAATGGAGCATTCTTGTGGGTGTGTTCACTTGTGATTCCCCGAGATTAGGACATCAGTAGCTAAAGGCGTTTTTAAGGTGAGACTCCCTGACTCTTAAGTAGTCGAATCAAAAGGGAAACGGGGTGACCTGGATGTCATGATCTAAGGGAGACTTTCACATCACTTTTCCTTTTAACAGCCAACCCTAACATGATTCTGTACTCTCCTAAGTCTGGGTCAACACAGTTCCTGCTGTCTGAGGCCACTGGCTACCCTTGACAGAGGTTTCTAGTGGACATTCTTAATGAGGAGTCAGGAGGCAGTGGAAAGGAGTAGGAGAGGAATGATCTTGGAGTGCCCTTGTCTTTGTTTTCGCTGGCTAAACAGACAACTTTTCTTTTTATAGTTTTGTCAGCCCTTTTATACAAGCCTTTCGTTACAGACAGGTTTTATATTTTAAAAACAATTAACTACTACTAGTAGGCACTAACTACTGCCTCGTCCATTTAAGTTGTTCCAACAGAATGTCACAAGTTTAAGAGGCTTATGAACAACAGAAAAATTCTCACAATTCTGTGGGGTGGAAGTTTAAGAACAAGGCAGGTTCAGTGTGTGATGAAAGCCTGTTTTTCGCATTATAGAGAACATCTTTTCATCCTGACCTTGCATGTGGCAAAACACAGTGAGTCCCCTCAGGTCTCTGCTTACTGTTTTCCTTTACTGGGATTGGGCCTAGGTACTGTGCGTCAAGACAAGTGTGCTTTCATTGACTTTTGAGTCCCAGCCTCTTCTTTTTTAGTTTTCTCATTTTGAGACAGGATCTCAGTAACTTGCCCTTGCTGGCCTACACATGCTACCTCAGTCTCAGGCTTCAGGCCCAACATCTCCCTAAGACCTCTTTTATAAGGGCACTCATCCTGTCCATAAAGATTCTACCACAAGGAAATATAGCTTCCTAAAGACCACTGTCCAGACACAGTCATGCCAATTTTATACGGATCCAAACACTCATATCATAGTATTTACTTTCGACTGTCAATCATCAAAACTTTTAGACTCAAAAAGAGCCATTATGTATGGGTGTTGTCTGTTGATATATATATATATATATATATATATATATATATATATATATATATATACTTGAAGTTAGCACTATTGACAGGAATGTCTTCCAAAACAAAAAGGAATGGGATGAGTCACGGTGTTTTACACTTCAGCAAATGTATCCGGTTTTGAATTGGTAGGAGGCAGTTGTATTCGCATTTCTGCATCTGCATCAAGTTGCTAGTTTGGTGTCACACTAATGTCAAATGATAGTTTGGTTGAAGCATATGAAAAAAAAGAACTGACCTCAGATATTGGATGTGGAGGGTGCATTTTTATCATATTCACCCATAACCATAGGCATTCCAGGAGACCACACCCAAACTAACTCATTAGCAATTTCTTTAGTACTAGCTGCAGTATGAAATCCAAATCCATATCAGCTCTGTGATATTAAAAGATATTGATTTGTATTGCACATCGGAATGGATTTTTATCTATGCACAATTTTATAATATCATGCACCGGTTATCTGAAAAAACATCAGTTTAATATTAAGCTATTTTTCACTTTGGCAAATTTTATTTTACAGTCTCAAAAAATATTTGTACCCATTAATAATGTTACTAATAATGTTATCAGAAAAAAATTACTTTTTGGACAGCTGTGAACCTCACAGTGGTAACTACAAGTTTTGTATCAAATTATCAGTTTTTCACGAAGGTCTTAATTTGATTATTAACAACAAATGCCATAAACTCCCTTCTTTTAAGTGACAGGCTCACTTCACTTTCAAAATCATGTCTGCAAAAAGCTTCGGTTGGAACCACCTGAGCTCACCTGTAAGTTATCCTTTCAAGTTCAAGGGTGTGTTCTAGAAAAAGTATCTAGTTCAGCTTGTTATTAAACGGATGCAGATGTACTTTCCCACAGGTCACATCAATGAGAGGTCGCCTCAGCATACTTACAGTTTTGTCACAGACAATGTGGAAGAAATAAAAAGAAGCATATTAAAAAATAGACATTTACTAAATATTAATAAATGCATTGCATTCCTTAAGGTCATATATCAGTGAAATGGTTTTTCTTGTTAATGCCTCATGTTGCAATGACTACTGGGACATGGGACAATTTGTTTTCACTGCTTTGATTGTAACTAAAACTTCAGTCAGCAATTTCACCCACTGATGCCTTTTTTTTTTTAAGCATCAGTGACAATATCATAGAATGCAAATGGAAAGTACTATATTAGTATTACAATGAAATTATTATGAAATCTGAGTTCTTTGTATGCTCCTGAAGGACCCCTAGTATTTTGTAGGCAACTACTTGAGAACTTTCATTTTAAAAAAGTGGAAAAAGCAACCATGGAGAGAGAAGAAGGACCTGGGGGCTGGAGAGATGGTTCAGAGGCTGAGAACACTGGCTGCTCTTGTAGAGGATGAAGGCTTGGTTCCTAGCACCCACTTGGTTACTGTCTGTAACTCCTGTTTCACGGGGTCTAATGCCCTCTTCTGGTCTCAGCAAGTACCAGGCACACAGGCAGTATACAAACATACATGCAGGTTAAATATTCATATCTACAAATAATTTTATAATAATTTTATCTTAAAAGGCGTGAAAAAAGAGGGTAGAGCTGATCACTAGATTCTCGAAGACTAAAGGTGGAAAATGCTTTTTCAGGAGGGGCTTGTAGGTATTGACATTTGGAACAGCTTTCCAGGTATCTTCTGTATACATCAGGAAGACGACAGGAATATAGTAATGGAATTCACAATATGAAAAAGGTCTTCTGCCAATTGCAGGTAAGATGTCCCAATCTTCTAGAGACTAAGATTTTAATACCTGAAGAATTCTTGGTGTTCCCTTATGCATGCATACATTCATTGCCAGCAATAACAAAATTACAGAACAATCTACTTTATACAATCTAAACATTAATTAGAATACTTAGTGATAATGCAGCTACTAACAATATTGGAGTAATGTTGAACACTGATGACGACCTAAACATTGACACTTTTTATGACTTGCCACCTTCAATCATGGGTTGATTTAATTAGAAATGTGGTTTGGGGTAATAAAATAAGTTTAGTTTGTTTCTTCTTTATGGACAAGAGAATCAAGACTTTTAAAGGTTGAGAAATGTCCAGGATCATGTGGCTGTTAAGTGCTGGGCCAAGACGTGAGCTTGGGTAGCAGACTTTGGCTGCTGTCATGTTTCTCCAGCCCTGTTCTTATTATTTGTAAAATTTGAATAGCACTTGCATAGTTGAGGTTTGTAACCTGTGGATGAGGTTTGTGACATTGTGGAAGTCTGGCATGACATTGAAAGTACAGGATCAGTGTTACCTGCAGCCCAAACGAACCATAGCAGCTTTCTTCAGTAATCTAACTGAGAGACTCATAAATTTATAACAAAACATAAGTTACAGATTACATATAAGGCAAAGCAATGATTCAAAATGAGCTGTATATTAAGCGCTATAGTGTAGCAGGGGGGAGCAGGAATTACCTCCAACTGATAGATGAAGCACTAGATACCGAATGTCAGAAGAAATGCTGAGGGTTACTTACCAGTTGTATTTTGTTTTGTTTTCCAGAGGAAAAACAATCACAAACAAATATCTATTCAGTCCAGATATGTTGCCAAAGGCAGATGAAAGTAACAATTCAACCAAAGTCTAACTCAATTGACATGAGCGTGCCATGGAAAAAAACAGATGAAAATGTTGGACTCTTTTCACAGTGGATGTCAGAGTTTATTGGCTAAAGCGAATTTACAAAATATGGCATGCTTTGCCAGACATTCATGATGTTCTTGATAGCCCTGGCTGAGGCAAATGTTAGTCTTGTTTACTAATGTAAGCTCAGACCGTGTGATCTCTCTCCCCTTCTCCCTCTCCCTCTGTCTGTCTTATACACACACACACACACACACACACACATTTGTGGAAGTTACAGAATGGCTCTAAAGGAGTTAATGAGTTCTGAGGAATATAAGATACCTAGACTAATAGGGTTGCAAAAAGAATGCTGGGATCAGATGGTCTGGCTTCTGTTGTCTATAGAGTCCAGGGTCAGAGTTGAATGTACCTGTATCAACAAGGTACGTTGGAGTATGGAGACAGAAGATTTGGCCAGGTTCAGATAGATGACATGCCCATATGTACAGACAGGCAGACAATTAGAAAATAAACGTTGTCAACAGCAGGGGTGATGGTGGTGGTATGGATTTTCAGACAAGATCATGCTGTGTGGTACAGTCTGGTTAGAAGTCACTATGAAGTCCCAATTGGGTCTTGAACACATCATTCTCCTGCTTTATTCTCTGCAGCACTAGGACAACAGGTGTGATCCTGTTGCCAGTGAATTTGGTAGATTTTGTTGAGTACTGAAACATATACTATGAAACATTTTATTATAATTATGATTACTATTATTATATGGTCTCTCCAGTGAATGCAAATAATGTTTATAAGAGTATATATATGTACAGAGTGTACACACACATATAAAAAAATATATAACTATATATATAATCTTTCAGTATTAACATAATTGGTTTCTTGTTTAATCAGTGAAACACTTATTTAGATACTCATGAAAACTAGAAGACTGAAAGTTCCATTTATACCTTGGAGAAAGATAATTTTCTTTGGTTTCTGGAACTAAGCTAACACAACCAGTTTCTCCACCAAAAGCATTCCTGACCAAACAGAGTGTTCATAATTGACCCGTAGTCCTGGAAGTGTCCTCACTTTAAAACCTGGGTAGGGCCAATGTCGGTGCTGTGCTGAGAGCAGCTTGTTCCCTCTGGTGTCTGCCTTGCCTTGGACACTTAGAACTTACTGTTTCCCTCTAGCTGAAGGTACTACGGGACCGTCTACATCCCACATAGGAAATGTAGCTTCTCTCTCTGCAGAACATGGCTAATTTCATTCACTTCTTACCCCCGGTGGGAACGTTTTACAATCTGCTCTTGATAGGTGCAAAGGAAAGAAATTATTCCACTTAACCAGTTTATTGATTGAACGAGTAACTGATTTTTATGGTCTACAGTCATGTCATTCCTTACTTTTTTTTAAAGTGAAAGACCTCAAGCCATTCATATAAAACTAAAAGCTGAATGTGAAGAAAGTAGAATATTCTAGAGATAAAAAAGCCTTCTAAAAATATACATGAGGATTTCAGCCATCAGTACCCTTCACTACTTCCAACTCTACTTATCTCTGGTTCCTGGTAGGAAGGTCTAGGCATTGCAACTAATCTTTTGTCAGCAAAGCCCCCTGGTTATGTGAAATCATCTCTCATCGATGTCCTCCGTTGACAACAGCATCCATCACTGTTACGTGGGAGGCAGAGAACTGAGGTCTTGTAAGGAAAGGGAATTAAACCAATAGGTGTTTTGCTGTCCCCCATGAAGACGAGCTGAAGGCCACACCTGCAGGCGGCTAAGCCCCGCTCTCATTTTCAACATTATAGATGTGAGAAAGTGCGGTGACAAAGCTTCGTTGACAGGATGCTTTGAAAGGGATTGCATTCCCTACACCTTTTTTTTTTTTTTTTTTTTTTTTTAAATTTTGGCTTGGAAGGGTGGGCAGGCAGTCTAGCTTCCAGAAATTTCTTCTTCTTTTTTTTTTTTTTTCCTGTTGATCACTTAAAAAAATTTCTTTTAGGTCTACTATTCACTGGAAATCCAGCAAATGGAAAAATGACAGAAATAGGTCAAAGTTTAAATCCCACTTGTGCAACTGGAGACCCCGCTTCCCTCAGTCAAGAGGACCAGGAATCCTGGGGCAGGTTTTCATCAGCTTGGGGGAAAGCTGCCGGTCTGCACAGCACTCAGGTGCCCTCTGATTTTTGAAAATGTACAACTCCATTTGCTCAAGCAGATTTGGTAATTGTCTATTTAATCACCTATTTGCATGCACAATTACTCAGCTTGGGCACAGCCACCCACATTTGCATATGCAAATCTTGACTTGGGCTCCTACTGAATGGCTGCACCTGCAGCTGCAGCTTGTGCCATTTATGAACCGAAGGGGGAATGCCTCGTCCAGGACCAAATGGACTCCAGCTCCAAATATTGAACGTTTGCCTACAATGAAACTGATTTATTTTAAACTTAAAGGGAAATAAGTTAGAAAGCATGTTGATCTTCCTTTAGCAGGGGGGAAATAAAAATATAATAGCTTTTAATAAGAAAATAAAAGAAGCAGAAAAGATAACTATCATAAGAAAGAAAGGGCAGTTCTGAGTTAATTAATTTGGTTCTTTTGAGACAGGGTCTTTCTACTATGTAGCTCTGGCTTTTCTGGAACTCAGAATGTAGACCAGGCTGACCTCGAACTCACAGAGATCTTCTTGCTTCCTCAGTGCAAGGACTAAAGGAGTCCGTCACCATGCCCAGCTAAAGAAACCGGTGCCTGGAGGTGGGAAGTAGCAGCCTTCTGCGACAGAAAGTGGAGCAAGTAGTTGGAATGCCTGGCTTTATGAAGACTTTTATTCTCACAATAACACAACTTCCTGGAATTCCTGTGAAGACAGACTTCTCTTTTCATGGACTGCTCAGCTACCTGGTGTTTTCTGATAATCCCGAGTTATCAACATAGAATATGACCAGAAGAATGTAGGGAAAGTTAGCATGTGTGCCAAGGAGGGACAGGGACATAGCCTCACTCCTCTGAGAGTCCCTGTGTAGGATTTTATTTCCTGTTCGGACAGCACGGATCTTCTCTCCACCTTTCTTTTGGACGTCATTTTGAAGTTACTTAAAATTGGTCTTCTACAGCCTTTTCCAATGGGTTGGGTCCAGGACTCTGAAATTTTTACTAACTGTTCTAAGACATATGATCCATATGGGCATGGAAGCTATTCCTTGAAATCTTAACCACCCATACATATCAGACCAGACCTCCTCCCCCAAATATAAGTCTAGTCCGGAGTCCAGTTAGCTCCTGTACCGGTGAGTAACAAGCTGACAACATAGAGTTAGGTTTTCAGGGAGACTACTGTTACCATATTTTTTTTTGAGGCCCCATCAGAGGCACTATATTGTCATCAGGGAAATCAAGGTCCCTTCTTGGGATTCTTAGTCTCGTTAATTGAAGGAGTTAAGAATGCACTCAAAAGGAAGCTTCAGGATGATTTTGTTAGACTTTAAAAGAAAAAAGCTCAAGGGTGGGTGAGCCACAAAGAGCTGTATGGAGGAGGAAGGTGGATGGAGAAGAGAAGAGAGAGGGGAGAGGTTGTGCCTCTTGAGAGTTAAGCTGGAGTCTTCCTTTTAAAATAAGTTTATTAAATAGCAAACAAAAGATAAGAGGAAACAGTGAGTAGCAGATAGAGTAAACCACCAAATGCACAGCCAAATGTCAAACTACACACAAAATCCAGCAGAGATGACTGGAAGCAGCCCAACTGAGAGAGCAAACGCAAGGTGAGGTCATCAAATGGGGCTTACAAACATCCATCAGGAATCCACCTGGGAAGCCCCATGTGACACAGCCACCTGGAGTTCCCAAATGAGAGCAAGGGCACACAGTGTCCCCCAGGCAACACTTCTAAGTGAAAGAACTAATGGCAAATGATAGACCACACCATGGAATCCAGCACTTCCAGTGGTTCAGCAGAAATCATCTGGAGAGCACAAGACAGTGAATTCGTGAAGGAGAGTGCCCCAGGCAGGTGTCCTTTTCTTGGATGAGCTTCTGGTGGCTGGACTTCCTTTTCCCATCAGAGGCATTTTTATGCCATTAGATAAACAATAGTGACCTTACTTAGAAAGGCTTTACCTTTTAAGTATTTACCTTCTATGCTATTCTCAAGGATAGTGTTTTTGAGCTTATTGTTCTTCTTTCCCCTTGTTAGAGTCAGGGAGCACTATGCTCCAGGCCGGGGAGTTTGGAGGAGACAAGGGAGGATCCTCTCCATTTCAATGAGTTTAGAAAGCAGTTTGCTAGTTCACCACTATAGTGCTGTCTGCGCCATCCCTTTTAATGCTCACAAGTTATCTGCAAGATGGTATCAGGATTTCCATGGCTATCAAGAAACTGACAATTCAAAACGTGAGGCTATATGCGTAATGTCAAGCAGGTAGGAGCTAAGAAGGGTGGGAGTTGAACTCTGGTCTTTCTTGCCCAGCGAGAAACACTCTGTTCACAAGACAGCAGTGCCCTTGGTTCTTTCAGCAGGTTGGGAAATTGACATCTTCATCCATCCTTTCTTCTCTGAATGCTCTCCCAGAGGAAAGGTGGCCATTAGCTTCCCTTTCTATCACTGACCTTGAAAACCATCTATCTCTTCCAGTAATTACTTTGATGGAAATGGTGAGCACAGCTGCTTCTCTGGTAATTCTGTAACTCCCCCACGAAAGCTGCCTTTGTAGAAGCCCAACGAGTGTCTCTCTTTTACTTGATAATTCCCAAGAGCAAGATTACCTTCAGCCAGCTGCTGCTCCCTACATGGAAACGGATTGAGGAAAATCAAACACTGATTCAATCTGCATGGTGTCTTTCCCTTCCCCTCCAGCGAACACCAACATAAAGCTCTATGCTCCTGAGATGAGATGTTAGCTTCAGGCTTTCTCCCAAACCTCAGCCGGATAATTAAGCAGATAGGAACAGGAACTAACAGCAATTCCTTCTAACAGCTATGAAGGCTGTGTCCAATTGTCCTCCTCTGGGCCCTTTCATCAAAAATTCACAGTCCTAGATGAGCTCAGGAGGGCAATGAGCCCGCTTTCAGAGTCAAGCTGTCCACTACAAGGCTTTGGTCAAATGCTCTTTCTTTCCAGGGAGTTTTTAGGATGTCTTGCTTAACTATACAGAAATTGAAGATTATTTGCCTAAGTACAGCCTTTAGTAAACAATTTTCATTTATCTATCTGTCTGTCTATTTTTTAATTTATTATTGCATAGCTACATGGTAGGGATGCTGTCCAGATAGATCTACTTTCCAGTACCTTCAACTCCTGTGTCCTGTAGTTCATTTTGAGGAATTGCAAAGAGCATAGTAAAGGAGTTTTTAATTTTGCTAAAGAGAGGCTGGTGATAATCTATTTCTATGCTGTAAAAGGAAGCTAAAATGGAGCCTTTCTAGGCTTGTTCTCTCTAGCCATGATAATGTGATAGCACTTGCATGTCAAATACACAAGAAATTGTGAACAACCAGTTTTCTGGCTTGGGAGTTTTAGAAGGTCAAGGCATATTAAAAAGCATCTGATGCTCAAGTACACAACAAGGACATTTGCTCAACTATGTTCGTGGCTGCTTTATTTGTAATAGCCAGAACCTGGAAACGACCCAGATGTCCCTCAGTTGAGGAATGGATACAGAAATCGTGGTACTTTTACACAATGGAATACTACTCAGCAATAAAAAAGGAGGAAATCATGAAATTCGCAGGCAAATGGTGGGACCTGGAAACGATCATCCTGAGTGAGGTATCCCAAAAGCAGAAAGAAACATATGGTATATACTCACTTATATAGACCTATAGGATAGGAAGGTCAAGCTGAAATCTACACACCTAGAGAGGATATACAGGAAGGAGGACCCAGGTTGGTATGATCAATG
>CM053752.1:89580529-89606098 GCA_028658305.1 Pachyuromys duprasi
TGGACTTGGAGGGGGTGGGGAGGAGGGGGATGAGGGAGGGAGTGGGAGGGTGGAAGGGAATGAGGGAGGGGGCTACGCCTGGGATGCAAAGTACCTAATCTGTGATTGATATAAAAATAAATAAAATTTTAAAAAGGCATCTGAAAACGCAAAAAATGATCCAACTACTCTGTAAATTATCCAGTAGTTTCTTCATACGTTAAACCATACATTTAACATGTCACCTCAGTTCACTGACTGTGCAAAGGAAATCACATACCCACATAGAGATTTGTATGCAAATGGTCCTAATAACACTCTTCACAATAGCCCCAAAGTTACATAATGTCCATTCACCAGGGAATGGAATGGTGGTATATCAACATAGTAGAATATTACTTAGCAATAAAAACAAAAAACAAAAACACTGAGGCATGCTGTATAACCTATAAGCTTCAAAAAACCATACAGGAAGGAGGGGGAAGACATTCATATCCTATATAATTTTAACATCCTAAGAGGTAAGCCTACAGATCTAGAAAGTAGGTTAGGAGTTGAGAGTGGTATACAGGGAGCATCTGGGATGAAGATAGTGTATTCACATTCAACTGGGGCAATCATTCTACAATTCTGTAGCTTCACTAAAAATTACTCAATTCTATACTGTAGACAAATAATTTGACATTGTATAAATTATTCTTGAGACAGGGTCTCACTATATATCCCTGGCTATTCTGGACCCTTGCTTCATAGACCAGGCTGGTCTCAAATTCATAGGTGTCCACCTTCCTTCGGTTCAATGAGTAGTGAGATTAATGATGTGCACCACTATACCTGGCATGAGTTGGGTGTTTTTTTTCAAATTTATAGAGTGTAGTTTTTTTTAGTAGATCCTCACTGTCCCATGGGTCATTTGCCATATTTGGCTGACCTTGGTTCAGACCCACTTTAATTGTAAAATTGAAATACACGCTAAAGTTCAGAGCACTAGAATAAAGGAAAGAAGGAAAAATTCTGTGTCTCACTAAGTATGTTGTATATTGACAAGACATTATAATGATGCTGCCCTGGTTATATTAGATAAAACATGTTATCAACAACGTGCTTATCTGCTTCTTTTAGGTGTGACTATTAGCAAATCATTGTCACATGAGTGACTCCTACTCTGCTTCTATTGTCAAGGAAGAACTATCCAGGCACCAGGCCTCACCCCTGCTACCATCTCCTCCCAAGCCTAGTGAAGGACTTCTTCAGGTTCAGTTTTCCGTTAGTTGCTAGACATTTCCTGAAGTTGGAGAGACAACGTGTTCAAATGCAAGAAGACTCTAGAGACCCCTGGGCAGGAGAAGTAGAGCTGCAAGCTTGTATGGAGTAGCAAATGCCCCGGTGTGAGTGAGGTTATGTAAATTTTATTCAATGAGCTGGTACGTGCGTGTGTATGTGTGTGTGTGTGTGTCCCCTTCCTTAATAACTTCTTTCAAATCCATGACAGCCACTGTGAAGACTTCCAGATCCTTTTATTTACAACCCAGGTGATGAGGGTGCAGAAGTCCCAAGAGCCTGTGTGCCTTTTACAGAGTTCGCTCTAAGCAGATGGCAGCCCCCAGGAGTCTTTGGCACCAGAACAAATGAATCCTCTCCTATCTCTGTGCTCCCCTCTGCTCCCATGGCAAAGTCAGAAATTGACTAACAAGAAATAAGACCAGACAAGGGAGAAGTGGCAAGACAGACAAGCGGGTAGAAAGACAGCACAGTAAGTGCTACCTGCAGCTGGCCTCAAGTTGGAAAAATATTTGATTTGTTTCTTTTTTACATATTGGGTTACATTTTAATTTTTTATTGAAGAACTAGTTTATTTTCTTAGAGGACAATATACTATGATTTGATTTAAAAAAAGAAAAAAATACATTTATGGCCTTGCCTGAGTTTCCTTGTAAGGGTGAAATGGTGTGACTGCAGGGCACATGGGAGAGTTGAGTTTTGATTCCAACTGAAGCTGTACCAACTGGTGCAGTGATCACACTGCTGGGCCATTCTCACCAAAGGCAGGGCTGTTCCTGGGCATGGCACCCAGCATTGGCAGGTCTGACTGGGGCGCTGTGGATGGCAGCATGCTTGGAAATGCAGTCTCATGAGGATGGATGTGGCGGGAGGTGTCAGGCTAGCCGAGCCTCACCTGTCTTCACAAAATAAATGAGTTTGAAAAAAATGCTTTCCGAGTCTACGATTCCCTCCCCAGCTCCTCAGCATTCCAGCTTGCATTCTTCTTATTCTCCAAGAGGATGAAGCTTCAGACTTGTCCTGTCTTGAAAATCATTCTTGTTTGTGAACAGGACCCCTTTCCCGAGACCACCCGAGCTCAGGATGACTTCTATGATCAACAGCGCCATCACTGTGGTCAATAATGTTATCATCTCCTCATTGATTGTTGCTAAGTGAGTGTCAGAGACCAGGAAAATGAAATGGACCCTGAGCGCATCTGAATCCTCTTCTCTTTGGGGCTTCAGCCCTGTGCCCCTAGTGGGTCCTGCCTAAATGGAATCAGATCTGAAGTGTTGAGACTCTTTAAGACTAAGAGAATTAGCTGTGGGATCCAACTGAAATTCACCATCTGCCTGGCAATCATGGAAATGTAAGTGTTTAGGGTTTTTGATACTATGTGGTAAGCTATAAAGCATTGTACAGCAAGGCTATGCGTACTACTGCTTCAGGTTCTCCTAGGGGCGATGCGTTGTGAAACATGATAAATGGATAATATACTGTATTGTTAAATGCAGCTCAGAAATGAATATTTCTACTTCCTAGCAAAACCATGCATCTCCACGCCTGTGTTCTCATAATTGATTGCTTAACTCTCTTTTATCTCACAAATTGTATCAGATTTTCTTTTGAGCACTGGCTAGGCTGTGTCTGGTTCACACGTCATGCCTGAGTGATCTGATCAAAACAATAAGAGCCTCTAGATGACAACACACTGGTCACAGCTCAGAGGGCAAGTTCATATTTTAATAGCTCAATCACTTAAGGAATCAGAAGAGGTGTAACATACGCTAGAAATCAGAGAACTCTAGTGCCATGAGTAGCCAGCTACCTTCTCTGCTCATTTCTACACATGGCTGGCCTAATGATGACTCCCACATCAGAGAATGCACATGTGCCATAGAAGTGCTTTATCAGCAACAGAAAATGAAAGTAAGTCAACCCTTAACACTGACACTTACTTATCCTTCCTTGAAACAGCTAAGAAGACCCTCACCCTACATACCTTTTCTTAGCTATGGCATTTTCTGAATGCTCCTAATGAGGATCTTATTGCACTGAGGTATTCCAGACCCATGATGTGTCCATTTATCTGCCCTCAGACCTTACACATGGGATAGGAAGAAAATGCTAACTTTGAATATGGTAGGGCAGTAGAAAATTAACCTGTCTAATAAACTAACACATTGTTTGATCCTGGCACCCTCCTTCAGTTCCGTAGTAGATGATGTGGCATGTCAGAGGTGCTGTCTAAGGTGTCTGAGGATGCAGAAATGACTGATATTCTCTCTTGCTCAGTGGTCTCACAGGCCATGACTTGGGTAGCTGGAGTCATGGAATATATATTCCTGGTTAACTATAGTAGCCCTTTATGACACGGACAAGTAACCTGAAAAGATTCCATAAGAGAGACCCCAGATTAACACGAATACAAGGAACTTCAGAATAAGTAAAAAAAAAAAAATAACAATAATCATTTAGAGGAAAAACAAAAAGAAAACTTTGTAGGACTGTATAAAATATAATTTTATGCTTCTGTGATTAACAAAGAATGTGACTGTAAGTGAATGTCATGCATTAAGAATGCAGGGCACAGGGGAAAAGAATATGCTCAGTCCTGAGGGAACTTGATGAGCTCTCATAGATGGAAAAGGAGCTCCCCTTTTCTGAGGAAAAGAAGGGAGGGGAGAGGAGAGAGGGTGGGACTACAAGGGACAAGGAGGATTAAAAGTGAATAAAATAAATAAATGAGAAAAAGATTGTGCATGTATTTGTGACAAAATAATTTACAGAGATATACTCTCTTTTGCCTCAAGAAGTGACATTTATTCAAAGAGAGAGAAAACAAAACTAAAAAAGCAACAACAAAATATGAAGATTTCCACCCTTGGCTTCTTTCCCTCCTCACTCCAGCTGTTCCTCACCCTCCCCAGGACTCAACTGTGGCTAGGGCCAGGTAGCAGGACAGCCCTGCAAGAGAGATCAGCAACATTGTGGGGCATCTCTTTAACAGAGATGTTGTAGAAAGTCTCAATGTCTAGAAGAGTCCTCTTGTCTTCTTCTGTCACCATGTTCATAGCCACACCCTTACTGTCAAACTGACCACCTCGACCAATTCTGTGGATGTCATCTTCCCTGTTGGTAGGAAGGTCCTAACTGATGGCTGCACATCTATGACTCAGGCCAAGAGGTCAGTGGTAAAATACTCTGCTCAAACCAGACCAAAAGTCCTTCCTGAGCTCATTTCATTCTTTTTGGTCCATGTATACATGCATGGCAGAAACAGTGAAATCCCAGGCATGCATCTTCTCAGTGAGCCAATCTACCTTCCTTCTCGTATTAATAAAGATTACTGCCTGGGTGACTGTTTCATACACTGCTTGCAGGCATTCCTAGTATATATTTATGTTATTTAAAGAGAGAAAGGGGAGGCTGGGCCCAGAAATGGAGGAATTCTGCTATAGTGCAGGATCTCATTGGACTTGTATGTTCACACTATCTATTGCTTAGCACAGGGCCTCATAACATTCTAGGCTCTTGGTAGTATTTATGACTTTGTTTTTCACTTACCCTGTTACTAGGTGAACTCTTTACCTTTGCCAGGCAGGGTTAGTATCTGTGTGTGGTAATTGCATTGGTAGTTGATGGCATCCGTCATACTTACTGTGAGAGGCCATGATCAGGGTCTTAGCAGTTTCAACTTTCCACTCAGATCAGAATAATATAAGAAAGAGGTTCTTATATTAATCTGCCTGTCTTGTTTCTGTGACAAAATACATGACCAACCATCTTAAGGAAATAACATTTTATTTTTGCCTCATGATTTCAGAAGGATGAGATTGTCATGGCAGGGAGGGAAGGGCAGGGACCAGCAGCTCAAATCATGACAACCTGCAAGCAGTTAGAAAGCTGTGCTCATGGTAGGTGCTTTTCTACGTCCTTCTATCTCCAGACTATGGAAGGGTTCCATTTACATGAAATGTGAGTCTTCCCCACTGGTTTAATTCTCTTTAGCAATAGCTCATAACCACTTCCTGTGTATATCTTACCAGTCTTCCGTCCAGTCAAGATGACAACAAGATTAACATCTGAAATGTTTACTGTCTGAATGTTCAAGGGAACTCATTACACCCTCAGCAAACAAATTCCTACTTTTTCTTCCTGGACTCATTGAAGAGTGAGCCATCCTTCGCGAAGAAATCTACTCAAGCCCTCAATGCTGACACATGTTCTATCTTAATTCTTGTCACATGCTAGAAACCTTACATATTGGCCTCCAGTGGATTAATGGAGTTTATAAAACAATATTTCCAAAACTGGGATAAAATATCTCTAAAACCCGAGAATGGTGTCAGCTAACGTGTCTTCAGTTACAGGAACCCTCGGGTGATGACCTCATTAGGGTGGAGCTTAGCATCTGGGTGAGGTTGGTAGATAAAATGCAGGATGCCATTGAGGTCTGAGTTTCAGACAAGCCAAACGGGAGAACCTTATACTAAAATTTTTACGTAGTTTAGCTGAATCCAAACTTAAGTGGATTTACATTTTAATTTGCTAATCTGACTACCTCCCTTAGGGAGAGATTCTTGTGTAATACAGCCCAGGAACCATTGTACAGGGATCTGCTGGGTGAATGAGAAGTGTTTCCTTCCTCTCTCCTTTTGAGTGCTTGGACCCAGCCGGGTGTGTTAAAAATTCTTAGGTCCTCCTCTGCCTCTCAACATTGATTTAGTTGATGAGCTACACAACACACCAGGGGCATTTGGTAAAACCTCCTTGGAGATTCAATGCGCAGCCAAAGTCAAGAACTATGATTAGAACATAGTGGTGGCGAGACTGGAATTTTCTTTGTTCTTTTACGCTGTTGAGAAAACAGTTAAGACTTAAGCAGAGCACTAAATGGCCTGAGCAGTGGCTCAGAAATCACTGCAGTGCTTAATGAATAACTCCCTAGGATTTGTGGTCACCGATCTTCTAGTTTCCAGTGAGGTTATAGAGATAGGGGTTGCTTAGGGTGGAGAAAGGAAACAGAAAGTAAGATTCTCCTGTAAATTTTCCCAACACTCATGCCCTGCCAGTCAGTCCTTCCCTTATCCAGGGGTGTGGAAACTTTCCGCAACCTCTTCCAGTTGCTAAGAAGTTGCAGGTTTTATTCATTTCAGAGCTGCTGAAGCTAAAATAGAAGAGAAAAAAAAACCATGAAAATAGTTTAGGACAATCAAGGAAGAGAGAGAGAGAAAAAAATCCCACCACTGTTCAGTCTAAGCAGAATGTTTATATAGTAATATAGAAAGAAAGGCTCAGTGATGTACAGAACTTTGTTTAAAGCTGGTGGGAGAGTTACATTAGTAGGAAGAAACACAATATAAACTAACATAATTAATGGCGATAAGATAAGCAATAAACACTCCTTTCTAATAAAACTTCTCTTGTGTGACAGTGTGGTTGAGAGTGATTTAAGCCCAACCCTGCGTCTGCTGGACTCCGGTACCACTTCTGCATGAGAAGGAATGGTGCCTAGAAGAAAAGAAAGCTCCTTAGCAGAGCCTCCTAACTATCGTTACCATGGCAGTGATGCATTTTAAAATACTTCAGTAGACACCAACAATTGCCTACCCTGGTCTTCAAAATTACCTGAGGCCTTTTTCAGAATACACTGAAGTCTGGGCCTTACCGCTGACACATTAAATCAGTCTCTGGGGCTGCTGGAGTTGGTCACTGGAGTCTTTCCTTGAAGCCCTCGAGGTGATTTTAGTGTGCAGTTGGGGGTGGAATGCTGGGAACCTGAGCAGTGATAGGAGAAGGGCCGGCTACCAACTAGGTGTGGCAGGCGTTCTGATTAGCAGGTATGTCACTGCGTGATTAGTCAGCCAGTTTTACACAAAGGTCTTTCTCCCGATATGGCTGCTGCAAATGCTTTTGTCAGACCAACACTAGAAGTTCAGCACACTTCATGTCCAATGTTTTTTTGTTTTTGTTGTTCTGTTTTGTTTTGTTTTTAAACCAGCCACTCTAATAATTATGAGAATTTCAGAAACAGACTTCTACAGGTTGAATGAAAACATATTTTAGCAACATTTTTAAGCTTATATGAATATTCTATGACAACTGAGCAGCTTCTATGGCCTGTGATTTGCAAATATGATGCTCAAATCTGGAGGCTGCACTGGGTCAGAGCCTTGAGCTTTCATGGACACTGGCATTAGGGTTCACGAATCCTATCTGTAGAGGCCTGCTACATCTCCCTGGGTGGGACTCTTTAAAGTTAATTCAGGACACACAAAAGCTATAAAGAAGTTGGCAGGGCTATATCAACCTATGGAACACTAGACATGTTAGTTATTGAATAACAACTACAAATGCCTTATCATGGCAGGATTTGGACTGAGACAATACTGGCAAGTTTGGCAGAATGAGTGATTCATTTTCCTCAGGATCTGTAATGGCTCCTGTCTATCAAAAAAGCACAGGAGTTCTCAGAAGCAGATAGTTTGTATTGGCTTTGCAAAAATAACTGTTGTCAAACTCTCCAATTTACTTCTTTCAACCAGAAAATAATTTTGTAGTATTTTAATTTGACAACTAAATTTATAGTCACAAGGAAACTGAAATGCTCCTGAAAACAAGCAACAATTCCTATATAAGCTGGCTAGGATCTGCAGGCTCTGAACTTGACACCCTGGTAGCCTCGATCTTAGGAGCCAGCAGCAGATGAAGGACTCAGTCACCCAGCAGCCGCAGGAAAATGGCTCTCAGGAATTCAGAAAGTACGGCAAGCAGACAGAGACACCACTGCGCAGAAAATCTGGCTTGGCATTGTTCTTCAGTATTCATCCTCCCATTTTTATCCCTGGGGCATTTTTTCAAAAGTGATCATGGAAGAAACTTTGGGAATATAACAGATTCTGTGTTCTGGTTTGCTAAGTGTGCCATCAGGTGGCTTAAAGCCAGATGTTTATTTTCTCTGTACCCTAGATGTGGCTGTCTGACATTAAGATGACAGTGGTGTGAAGGCCATGAAGAAGATCCCTTCCAGATTCTGGCCTTGGCTTGGAGCAGGCTTTCCAGATGCCCGCATAGTGTGCTTCCAGAGCATGTATCTGTGTCCACTTCTGTGAGTCAAGTAAACTTAGGGCCCACCAAAGGACTCAATTAACTACAATTGCAATTGTTTGTTTTTCAAATCATTTTAATAGTCCATGGAATTGAGAATTAGAACTTCAAACATGTGAGTCTGAGGACATAGTTAAACTCATAACACTGATGTGTAATCTGGAAAGAGGCTTAGGAATTACAAGTAAGAAGAGGCTTGCTTATGTATTTGCTTGATAAATATTTCATCGAACATCTGCTACTTACACAGTTTTTCACTAAGGCACTGTAGCAAGGGAGGTGGTTGGCAGTTCTTCTGTTTCTACCTTTAGCAGTCCCTTAAGGCAAAGTAAAGAGAGATTCATGAACTCACCATGTTCTGCCAGTAGAGTACATTGTGAAGTCTGAGGTCTGAAGCTTGGGGAGTTCTCTGGTGCCTCTATGAGGGAGACAGCTGACCAATACATGGGAATGCTATTTTCTGCTGAATGTCAGGCCTAAAGTGTGTCCCATACAATGTGGAAGCAGAAGTCCCTGACACCTCAGAGTTTGAGGTTTAGTAGAACTGCCAGGCATGTTTCAAGCATCTTTCTCCAAATGAGCCCAGAATGCAATGGGCATGGGAGGTGCTGAGTGTGACGGTGGCCAGCCTGGGACATTATTAGAGTAAACATGACCAATCCAAGCAATGTAACTTAGAAATCACTGCATGTTCTATTTTGAATCTTGACTCTTGAAAATGGGAAGGAAGTATTATACCTGGGCCCCCAAAATATGCCTGCTTGGACAAGGGAGGTAGACATTTTTAGTCATTGCATTTTAAGCATATAACATATCAAGAAAAGCAAGCCAGAAGAACACTCGACTAATGTTGCTCCAGGTTTAAAATCTGGGACAGGAAACTCATATGATCTGTAGCTCAGAAGCTTGTGTGTGAGGTACTGTCTCCTCACATAGTACCAGCAATTTTGACTGGGTTATGACAAATAGTCTCTTGCTGTATCTTATTCTTAGACCCTACTCCTACCATAAAGAAAGTATGGTCGTTTGAATAGAAATGGCTCCCACAGTCTTGTGTGTTTGAATGCTTGGCCCACAAGTGTGGCACTATTAGGAGGTGCAGCCTTGTTGGAGGAAGTGTGTCACTGTGGGGGTGGGCTTTGAGGTCATATATGCTTAAGCTATGCCCAGTGTGGCAGAGTCTCCTGCTGCCTGTAGCTAAAGATGCAAAACTCTCAACTCCCTCTCCTGCACCATGTCTGTCTGTACACTGCCATACTTCCTTCCATGACGATAATGGACTAAGCCTCTAAAACTGTAAGCCTGCCCCAATTAAGTGTTTTTCTTTATAAGATTTGCCATGGTCATGGTGTCTCTTCACAGCAATTAAGCCCTAAGACAGGAAGAGAGTGAGTGAGCTGTGGAAGCTAGAAGGAACTCTAGATGTTAGCATTGTCATGTCACACACAGGCAAATCGAAACCCTGAAGCTTAACCAGCTCACACAAGATCCCTTGGCAAGGACTGATAGGGGCTGCTGACTGTCTCCCCTTGTTTATTCCCACGAATCCCATGGCACCGACCCTGACCATTGGTGTAGCTAACAAAGGTGGGAGAGCCATGCACCGGTGTGAAGATTTTTGCTACCATACTGGGGAAAGATTTAGCAGTTAGAAAGCACCAGGAGTTTCATAACTTTATGTCTTGGCGTTAAAAGGCCAAGTTCCAAATGAAAGGAACCCTGTTTTCGGTTTGGGTTTCCACTCTACAGCCTTAGCTGTCCTTGAATTCAAAGGGATCCGACTGCCTCTGCCTCCGTGGTGCAGGGATTAAAGGCATATATCACTTTCTCTTTTATTCATTGTTGTGCTAATTTTTTTGTTTTCATTTTGAAGTCTGAAGTTCATTTCTGTTCAGGCCTACGTGCTGGTTCCAACAATCCCATGAAGAGTTTATAGTTAGTGGCACACTAAGGAATATAAATGCTTGTGTATCCCAAAGCATGTATGTCTGGTAGTTGTAAAAGTGGGTGGGCAATGAATATCTTATCTAATTGCATCTCAGGCTTGTTGCTATAGTATTTTGAATAACAAGTAAAATGTACTGATGACGAAGGGTGACATGAAGCCTTCCACAGTCTGTTCTGTATGTATAACATTGGGTCTGAGATTGAATCTTACCTCTGCAGCTTCAACAATTATATAGCCCAGCTGCAAGCACTTTAAACGCTCTGAGGCCCTAGCAATTTATGTAACTCATTTGTTTTGAAGATCAAGTGACATAAAGTATACATATAATTTTATAATTAACAACAGCATAGAAATCATAGGTAAAATTGTGGGTAAACATTGCTTGAGAAACTGTAGGTAAAAGGCTGGAGAAACGGCTCAGCTGTTACAGGCTTGGCTCATAACCAAACTATAATAGAATTTGTAGGTAAAAGTATTGAGTGAATATGAGAAGCCATTGAAGGCCTCTTTTGGAAAAGTGCTATCCTCCTTGGATTCTGATATAGTCATCCAATCAGGTGGCTTTCGGCAAGCATTGGGCCTGATGACACTGGCACTGGCCGCCATCAAGTGCTCTGCTCGCTGCCTCAGCTCCTGGGTGACAAGGAATGAGAACTGCCAAGAAGGGAAAGAAGCCATGGACATATGTGCTATGCTGCACAAACAGAGCTGGAAAGCCACTGCATAAGCCCTTCTGGTAATTGTCACACCTCCGGCAGCTCCCGTTAAGCAATGTCATAAAATTCCCAATACAAAATTGGTACTGAAAATGAATGCATGTCATGCAACACTTGAGGGGGGGCTGGCTACAGAATAAAAATGTCACAAAGGAACAAAAACCACTGTTGCGACGCTAAGGTGGCCGAGCCTCATTCATCTGTGTGTAATTACAGGAGCCGGTGGCAAGTGATGAATGTTTCTTGGTACTTGTTTTATGCTTCCCGGCCTTACTGATAGAAGGGCTCTAAACAATGGCTGTGTCTCACAGCTGCTCCTCTATCTTCACGTGGCAGCTGTGAGGCCTGGAGCTGGGATGAGGTCCCTCCAACTGCCTTTTCTGCTTCGGGCTGCTTCTGTAGTACTAACTCAGCTTTAGCCATATCAAAATCCTTTGCACCTCTAGATTCAGTCAGGGTGTGGTTGTTGTTGGGGGGCTGTGGTGGCTCTGGAATCCCAGCTGTGTCAACACCAGCTCTGAAACCTTGGAAAGAGAAATGACCTTTCTGGACCCACTTTCTCACATACTATTTTATTTTTATTATTATTATTTTACAGTTTATTCACTTTGCATCCTGGTTATAGCCCCCTCCCTCATCAACTCCTGGTCCTACCTTCCCTCCCTTTTCCTCTCTCCCCTAATCCACTGAAAGGGGAATCTTCTTATCTTACTGTCTGACCCTAGCCTACAGGTCCCATCAGGATTGCCTGGATCCCCTTCCTCTGTGGCCTGGCAAAGCCAACCTGCCAGGGGGAAGAGATCAAGGAGGGGGCAACTGACTTCATGTCAGAGTCTTCTCCCCTTACTGGAGAACTGACATGGAGACCGAGCTGTCTATGATCTACATCTGAGCAAAGGTCTATATACTTTCTGTGCATGGTCTTTAGCTGACGTGTCAATGTCTGCTGTCCCCCACGGGCCTTGTGTTTTTGGCTTTGTTGGTCTCCTTGTGGGAATCTTTGGGTCCTTCTATATCCCCCTTCTTCCATAAGACTCCCTGCACTCTGTCCAAAGTTTGGCTGTCTCACATATTATTTTTAAAAAGTGTGCTCACCTCATAGCTTTGTTGCAGAACCTACATGAGTCAATACAAGGGAATAATAAGAACAGCTCCAGGGACACAGGAAGCATTCAGAGAATTGTAGCCTGGTGTTACCCCGCACATATCTGTTCTTGTGATTTCTTGTCTTTATCAACATTCCTTTCCCTTTTACTTCTTTTTGGTTCAAGTAGAGTTAACTATTTCCTTCTATGCATTCCCACACCAATGACTCATCAATTTTTTCTTTTTCCAACTAGCTACCAGATTTTTTTTTCCACCAAAGCTTTTTTCCCCACCCAGAGGTTCTCAAACAATATTTTTTGAATGAATGAGTGAATGAATGGACAAACTAATTACCCAACCAACAGTAGAACTGTCTATTATCTACCATGTATAAACTAATAGACTCCTTAGTAATGCTCATGAAATGTAGAAAAATGCTCACTGTGGATGCAATGTCATGATGGGAAGATGAATTCAGGCCCCTCCATTAACTACCACATGAAAGGATCTTCTGTGTTCTGACTCAGTTTCCTTACTGAGCTAAGTCAGGGATGGAGCTAAGTCAGCACTGTGCCCTTGCTGTACATGTTTGCAATTTATTCATCAAAAAAGTGATAATACCAAGGCTTAATTAACTATGAAGTCTTTCCTTCAAAAGCTCAAGTTTTTAATACAGCTGGCTTCAGAGCAGAGTATTTGGGGAAGTGATTGGATCATGAGAGCTTGACTGATCTTTTGATGGAGTCCTAGCATTATTTGGTACTGGGGTCTAGGAGGTCAAAGGGGATCCATCCTGGAAAGATATGTCATTCTTGTTTCTCACCTTCCATCAGGTGAACCGTCTCTCTGCCATGTGCTGCTCTCTCCTCAGGCCCACAACAATGGAGAACACAGACTGAAAGACCAAAGAATTAAAAATTAGTGGGTATTGGTTCACAAACCTGAACAAAGGCCAGCCAGGTGGAGACATGTACAGCCACCTGCAGGGGAAGAACTAGCCTTACAGCACTCTTTTCCTGCCCACTAGAGTTTCAGTTGCTAGGAAACAGACCCAGATGGCCAGGCCAGAACCATTTATGGTCTTGACACCTAAAGTAAACCAATCATTTCAAAAGTCAGTTTCCCTTACCTAATCCTATAATGCCAAAGCATGTAATCCATAGCTTGCGGTTTTGCCCTTTAAAAACTCTGTTTCCCTAGGCTGCCCCACTGCGTTCCTCCTCTTTCACCAGGGAGGTTGCTTCGACCCAGGCTCGAGCTTGTAATAAAAAATCCTCATGCGTTTTGCAGTGGAGTTGATTCCTGGTGGTCTTTGGGGGGGGGGTCTCATGAACTGGGCATAACAAGACTGGTCTGAAACTCCAAAATGATGAGCTTTCTTCTTTTATATTGGTTTTTGTTTGTCTGGGGTTTTAATTTTTATTTTATTTTTTAATTTTTGGCATTTTCTCACAGTGATAAAACATTTGACTGACACAGTTGGAAAATAATAAAGAGACTAGTGTACATTTGGGGGAGTATGTATCACCATTTAGCCTTTCTGTGGCTGTCTTATTTGTTAGGCACAATTTCAAACCTGTGCTTCCTCTTTCCACATTGACATATGGCTCATTTTTGAACAAAAATGGTCCCATTCACAGAGGGTCTAGGTGAATGAACTTACTGGGTCACTACTGCTACAGCTGAATATGCAATGAATTGGCCCTAAGCTCAAATACATTGACCCAAAACAATCCTGGATGACAACACAGCTGGAGGAAAATCCCTTTAATCATCAATACCAGCAAGTGCTATGCAAAAGTCATAGCACTTTTGCCTGACTTTTTTACTTGGTAACTAGTTATATCTGTTATCACATTTCTTTTCTTTGTATATGAATCTCTTTCTCCTCTTTTTTTCACCCTGAAGGAGTCATCCAGCATTTAAAAAGGCACACAATGTGTAGATTCCAGTCTCACTTCTATAGCTGGCTGAGGCATGTTACTTCATAGATATTTTACTTGGTGCAAATATCTTCTTTTGGGGCCACTAATGGGGAATCATTTTTTCTTAGAGCCTAGTAATAAGACAAATTTCCTCCCAAGATGGGAACAAATACAGACACCCACAGCCATTCAATACACAGAGTGAGAGATCTTGCAACACACATCCCTGAACAAGGGGTCTCTATTAACCCCCTCCCATCATGCTTAGAGAGCCCTCCACCACCTGAAGAGGAGGCAGAACATCAGGGAAACAAGGCCCTCTAAATCAACAGAACTGATGCACATGTGAACTTAGTGAGACTGAGGGAGTGTGCTCAGGGCCTGCAGGTGTCCACACCAGAGAGGGTTCTAGAGCTGAAAGAAGTAGCCACATGCTCCTATTCCTAAGCCAGAAGCTATCTCCAACTGATATGACTTTGAAATGACCATTTACTTTTCTTCAATGGACTCTTCAAGGGGAGACAAACTACTTCTAAGTGCAGGCGTCATGCCCAGCAGTAGATGGCTACCAGAAAACCAACTTAATGGCATCTTTGCAGGTTCCTTGTCTCATAATGTCATGTCAGGGCTTTAGCAATTTATTTATTATTTCTCTCTGTCTCTCTCTTTTTACCCTACAGATCCTTTGTGTATATATTTACTGCTTCCAATTCAGTTGCTTTTATAGTATGTGAATGAGTCTTTCTCTGCTGTGTTTTGTACTTTTTTCCCAGCTTTTTTTCCTTCTCCTTACTTGTTTTGTCCTATTCTAATATGTTAGTTTATCTTATTATATTATCTCTTATTTTATTATTATTTCTTAGAAGCCTCTTTGTTTACTAATGAGAGACATAAAGGGGTGAATCTGAGGTGGAAGGAGTAGAGGGAGGGAAATTTGTAATAAGGATATATTATGTGAGGGAAAAAATCTATTTTCAATAAAAGGAAAAATATTTTGTTAATCCAGGAGACATAAACCTCTTTGTCTTTTTGCAATACACAACTGCTCTTGAAGAATTTCATTTGATTGGAGAGATACAATTTTATGTTTACTAGCTCACTTCAGTGACTTGAAAAACTTTTATTGTGAGAGTAAGACTAAGGTTTACTTTTAGTTCCTTTATAAGAATTACAATAGCACCTTTCATGCTAGCTGTATATTTTAATTTTTAGCTGTATATTTATAACAATTATGTATTCTAATCTATACAATTCACTAAAGATTTTCTAGTTTTATTAAGTGTGCTATTATCACTTACACTAAATAATTGTGTAGTTTTATCACTGAGATCCAAATAGATTCTTTTGATATTAAGCAATTATGACTTTTAAATAACTGATCATTCGAATTAACATTTCTTCAGTTAATTAATGTTGTTACAGTAGAATCCACAATGATGGTGAGGAATTTTTAAATAAAATATACTCACTTCTTCTTGACTGTTGATGAACGAGTTACTTGTTGATTTGCTAAACTTTTTTTTTCTCTAGCTAAAGAAGCAAGATTTGCATAAATTTAGGAGGATGGTTCTGAATGAGGAGCCCAAAATCAAGTCAGAGGAGAAGGGCAACTCCCCATTCATGGATATTAAAGGGTGCCAGTGGAAGTGGAGCTCAGTTCTGAGGTTTGTTTGTTTAGTTGTTGTTGTTGTTTTTGAGATCTTCCGAAGTACAACTTTTCAAGGAGAACGGTTCATTCATTTGAGGAAATGTGTGTGTGTGTGTGTGTGTGTGTGTGTGCACAAAGCATGCTACCACCGCCCTTACATGTGCCATGGCAGGACCTAGGAAGGAGAGGACAAGACTTGATGTTGGGGGAAAGACAGCACTTTTGATTTCAAAAGAACTTGAACTTGCTATCATAGGTTTATTTTTAAAAGCAATTGCAAAATCGGGTAAGAATCACATAATTTCTTACCCCCCCCCTTTTTTTTTTATTTCCAGACCTGCCCTCTCCTTGCTGGGCCCTGCCTGGCACAGCATACATGTGTGTTCTTGAGCAGGAGATATTTGTGACCCATCCCGGTTTCCCTGTAAGGGCTGAAGCACTCTCAGGAGACTGAGGAATTCTTCACAGAAGTTCATGAACTCAACCGGGCAGGAAGCAAGGCCCTCAAATTCAGTTAGGAGTTGTGGCAGCATCTCTCTCTGAGTTTTCTAAACTTGGTGAAGACAGGGTTTCATTTCATGTGGTCTGAAACACCAGCAACTAAGGAGCGGTTTCATCCAGTTTATTACAGCATGGCTGAAATTGCTCATGAGGAGCCCAAGGATGGAATCCTGGCAGTCAGTAAGCCTTAGACAATTTAAAGGCACAGGACTAAGGGGAATCTGTGTTCTTCTGGAATTATGCTTAAGGCACTCTTTTAAACCTGAGATGCAAACATCAAATATGTGGCTCTTACACAGCAAGCACGGGAATACCAGCTTCCTAATAGCAGGAAGTCTAGATAGTAGACAGCTCTGTGGCTCCTGAAGAAGTAAGAAGGAGGTGAGCTGCTCCTGACCCCTCTCCAGTGTTTTGGTCTCTGCCCAGCAACCCCCTTCTCCAGTTACGAACATGCAATACATTGCTGCAGCTCTCAGCACCTGCCCTTCACCTATGGGCACTGAAGACTCACATGTTTGAAACATTTTCCCCGAGTTATTTGTACTGGTTAGTCTAGGGTGTATAGCTCGCAGTTTCCTGGAGAGAACATTAGGAAAATGATACTCAATTCTTTTACATGTGAGAGGAAAAATATCCCCCAAATGTGTTCAGTTTTCACTAACAGGAAGATGTGGTCACTGAAATCAGTCAATCTTCCTTCCTTCCTCCCTCCCTGGAACTGGAATTGCAAATGGTTGTGAGCCACTGTGTGAGTGTTGGGAACTGAACCTGGCTCCTCTGGAAAAGCACACAGTGGCTCACAACCACTGAACCATCTCTCCAGCCTATGAAGAACACAGTTCTTGAAGTGGTTCTAAACAGTATAATTTTGGGCATGTTGGTAACATTGAAACATAAAGGTGAAATGGGAATTTCATTTTTAATGCAACTAGTAGAATTTAGGTAATTTATTGTCTTTCCTATTTGTGACCATCCATTTTAAAATATAATATGTTCCATAATATGTGCTTGAAAGCCTTCTAATAATCATTTTAGTATAAACAAAATATGTGTAGAATAGTATATCTACAATTTAAGATAATTCTGGTTAATGTAAAGTATTCAGTGTTTAAAATATTCCAGATTAAGGTAAGAAAATTAATAGTAGCATCTAATTGACCAGCAGCATAAATTATCAGAATTTTGAATACATATTTATTGAGCATAAAATCTGTAGTGAAGCTGTATCTCTTACTAGGATGAATTGACTTTGAAAAAGCTGGTCATTAATCCACAAACAACTAGTGTTTACTACCTTAATAAACAGAATATAGCTTTAAGATCATATGGTTTTGTTTTGTTCATATGGTATTAAGAAAAGTTATTCACATAAATTAATACATGAGAATGGAAAGAATTTATTGTAAAAACATTACATAATCTTAGTTCACTTCATATTGTGAGGACCATAAAATTTTAACATATAACTGCAGAAAACCATAAAGTACTAACTTAAAATGAACAGAAACGTATCGGCTCATGGTTCTGGTGGGTAAAAGGTCCTCACCTATGTGGCTGGAAAGGCATGAAGCCTTTCTGGTATCATTTGTGCAGAAGGGCAAAGACAATAGAAAACGACACATTGGAATTGTTTGGATTTGTCCTTGTATAAGGAATCTATCCTATATTATCTGTTTATAATAATGAAGTTAATTCGCTTATGAGGCTAGAGTTCTCATGGCCAGATCTTAGGGAAGGCACTACCTTCCTGATACTGTATACAACTGAACACTGATGGTAACTGACACAATCAAAGTTAGCTCTGAATGTGATGTGGAGAAGGCCACAGCAATTCCTTCCATGTTCTCTGAATCACATAATAGCATAGTTATCTACCATGAAATAATAGTTCTCTCAGGATATTGCTTTGCTAATTAGATTAAGCCCTCAATTTGGGTGCAAACAATAATGGGAGATTGCATAACTAGCAAAATAATTCATTAGATGCCATTTACAGTTATTCACTTTCTAAAATTAGACTAAGCATATCAATTTGGTCTTCGGCTTGTGGCCCTGTAGTCTTGACGCCTTGGAGGACAGGAGACCAACATAAACCCCACTGGGATTGCAGGCGCCAGACCACGGCTCTTCGTTCTCATGTTGTTTTTACAGAAATACACAGGCAAGAACGTTCACAGAGGCTGAGGGTTGCCAGGAGAGCAGCTTGTTATTTCTGTAGTTCTCAGAATTGTCTTTCAGAGGGACACTAACAACTGAACACACTCGAATCATAAATCACGCCAAAGTAAGCTTTTGGATGTAAAGAACTACTTTGTTGGGATTAGGAAAGTCGGAGAACACCGTTTGATATCCTCCAAAGACATATTGAGGTTATTCAATGTTCCACCAAAGAGCAAAACAGGAATGAGAGAACCCATCAGAGGATAGCATTTCAACAACTATTATTGCCTCAAAATATAGAAAGTGGCCATTCGTCACATGGCGCCATTCCTACTCCCTCAACTACCAGCAACGATCAGCCTCAGAAAACCACTTTTTCCATTTTTTAAAAATGTTTTTTATTATGCAGCGGAAGAGAGTAAGTCATCTGTAGGCTCCCTGTCAATTTTGAGGACCTAAGTGCCTTAGCCTGGGAAAGTAGACTTGCTCTCAGATTTTCATATTCAACAGCAGGAGTAAAACAATCTTTTGATGAAACAGCGATGTGGCCCACTCATCCCCAGCTACCTTATATACAGAAAGGTTATTGGAACCCTGCATCTAGCCCACAGCGGCTTTGCATGGATTAACCACACTCCCCTATCTAATCTCCTTTGTGGCTATGGGTTAGCAGTTTACAACTGTGGGTTTGGGAACACTGTTTGTGGTGAAAGCACAGAACCAAGCCAGGCAGAGCACTTGAAGATCAAAGCTAAAAACTTGGCTGCGCTCTGTCAGTTCTCTGGGCAACCTAGCTAACCACATATGCTTCTCATATACCAATTAATCTCCACCCAGGGAGACAGAATGCCATTTACGCTACACTTTATTCTAAGACAGTAGCCAAACACTTAGTAATGTGGGCATGTATCTGAATGATAATCAACTCTGGAAAACTATAGTTTGGGGTCATCTTGAAAAATTGCCAGTCTCTGGGCTGACAATTGCCCATTGCGGGTTACTATTTGTCTACATCTGCTCCAGCTGTGAAAACGCACGCATACATTTGCTCCGCACTTTAAAATGTGCAATATGCTTTTCAATGTAATAACGTCTCCTGACCGCATCAAAAATGCCACGTCATCAGCCCCAGCCCCTGTACATTTCACCGTTGTGCTGTCCCCACTTTCCAAATGAGAAATGGAGAATTCAGTCGATTTCTGTCAGTTTCAAAGTTGAGGCAGTATGTAAAAGAGTAAACTTTAAAATAGGTTGGCTCATTATTTAATTCCTAATGTTTTTTATTTTAATTGATATAAAAATTTAAATTTATTTTTATTTCATGTGCATTGGTGTTTTGCCTGCATGTACATCTCTGTAGATCCTGGAATTACAGACAGTTGTGAGCGCCATGTGGGTGCTGGGAATTGAACTCGGGTCCTTTGGAAGAGCAGTCAGTGCTTTGAAGCACTGAGCTTTCTCTCTAGCCCCGTTCATTTTGATTTATGCACGAATATTCGTTTCACACAATGACTTGTGCTTATTCAAAAATCAAGTAAAAAAGGAAAAGAAAGCAGGAGCATTGTGGGGAGACTTGGGAAGAATTGGAGTGGGTGGGAGGAAATATAATAAAAATTGATTGTACTCATATGTAAAATTCTCAAAGGATAAATGAAAATAAAATATTAAATAAGATATAATAACATATGTGAAAGTCCTCTTTTTTCTCCATTGTTATACTTCCACTCCTCAGAAATATTATTTGGTTATTATTAAAGAATATTAGTTCATACAGATCTCATAAACAAACATAAAAATATTGGTTGAATACATGTTATCTACCTTAACACATACCTTAGATTTAAATAGTTTTTAAAATTAAAATTATAAACCTCTGTTCTTCAGAGCTCGCTAAGAAAACAGTGGACTCCAGATAAAAACTCCAATCCCTGTTCTTTGCAGCCACTTAAAAAAAAACACCTTTGGTTATTTGTCTCAGTATTTTACATTATTAGTCATTGGTGGTTTGATTGCATTTCTGCCTTATTGTCTGGGTTTAAGCATTACTTATGGACTCGCGATCCATGTGTATGATGGTATACATATATGCATACACATATTTTGTCATTCATATTCATAGCATGTCTTCACATGGCATACATGCTTTATGTTAGTCATTTATTTGGGGGGCATATGGAGTATCACACTGTGATTGCGTTTTATCTGTCCATTTGAGTATGCATTGTGTTTTGCATAGGAGTCTCTGACTTTGTACCATTGCCATGTAGATGCTGAATGAAAAATAAATATATACCTTAAGAAACGTAGGCAAGCTATCTGAAACTCCAAACTTGTGAAACACATTTGTATTCTGTGAAGCCCTTTGTGAAAGCTCTTGTTGAGCCTGAAAGATTAGAAATTGAAGTTAGAGTGACCCTAACAGAAAGAATTCTCACCCATCTATCTCTAACAGGTATCCACGGGTAGCTGAGATCTGTTTATCTTGCTTTGTCCCCATCCTTTCTCATGCCCTCTCTGATCTGTAACCAGCAAACCAGTGCTCAGAATAATATGTATTTGCAGCGTATGTTTTTAATCTTTTCAGCCCCTTTCATTTCTCTTCTGGAATAACTCGCTCCTATTGTTGCTGTGGCTTGCTTTGAAACCGCCTCTAAATCAACAGTGTTACTGATCAGCAGAACTGGAGAAGCCTGGGGAGAGAATGGAAATCCACTCATTGTATAACCGAGGTAAGCCCAGAAACCCGATTCTCCTCAAGTGGGATTTGGCTTCTGTGTGCGACATGCGAAGAAATGTTGCAACAACTTTTACTCAGTGAAGTGTTTTGTTTTTTTTTTTTAACCATGAACCACAGGGGAATTCCAATAATGAATGAAATGAGGTTCAGATATGATCTGCCACTAGCTATCTGTTTGAATTTCTTTTAAGAGCCTCGTGTTATCTTTTACATAAAGATAGGTATATGAAAATGAAAACAGATTTCGTCTGTATCTAATGACGGCCTATCCTTCCTTTTCTGAAACACTTGTATACCTCTGATATAGTTTTCTACGTGCATGAACATGTTCAATTGAAATGTATCTTTCCTATTATTTTAGTTACTTACACAGTATAGAATAGCACAAAATCTGTATCATCTGGTTGAGGATGTGAAGACTGAGGACCCAATTCATAGCTCTCTAAGCACATACCTAAGTTCGACCCCATGACTGTGTACAGCTTCTGTATTGTGGTAAAAGGTATGGGTTTCTACAGGACATGTAGAGCATGAGGAGTCATTTGCACAACACTTGTGGTGCCTATTTAAAAGATTTCATAAGAGAAAGGCATTTCAATAACCCTTTGGTTGTAAAGGTTCACATTTTCATTGGTAGAGTGGGAAGCTTATTCACAGTAATGAAATTCTAGGCTCTTAGTAGTCTGCTTTCATTATTGTTGCACGAATAATGGTTTATACTAGTTTGGGCTCACTTGTTATATATGGGACAAATGAATCACTATTAAATAATGTCAGGAATAATTTGTCAATTACCATCTCTTCTGACACACTGCGGTACATTGATTCCTAAATATCAAATGCATTGGGAGTGTGTCACTCTTGTTGGTCTGCCCTGCAGCCTCTGAATGTCAATAGTATTTTCTACCTCAGTGATATCCACTCTGGTCAGGGTCTCTTCCTGTATCCATAACTGGTTTCTATCACCTTCTCATGCTTCGTGGACTGCTCTCCTCTCCCTCGAATTCAAGTGTCCTCCTTTGTTTCCTCACAGCGTGCTCCTTTTTCTGTACTAGATGCCTTCCTGGACTCTCTCATTCAAGATTAGTATCACTTGTAGATTACAAGCAACACCTGAGGAGATCTGAAAACAAAGGTATGTACAGGACAGGACTTTATTTTTCTTTCCAGTGAGAGCTCAGAGTTAGGCCTCTCTGAGCTGTTGTGATGACTCAAGGATGGTGGACGAAGTCTGTTTGGCCAGTCCTTTGGCCATCAGTGATTGTCATTTCTTCCTGGGACTTGTCTGCAAGTACCCAGGCATCGGGAACACAGGAAAAGGGATATGAGATAGCTGAGCCGGCCATTGTCCTTCTTCAGCTAAGAAACTCTACTTAATAATATATCTTCTGCTAATATAGATATCTGTATCTTCAAAAGAGAGTTAGGAACACTGCTTGGTCTTTTAAAACTAGTTCTCACAATAAGTGTTCAAATATTAGCATTCTGATGTTGCCAAATTGTTGCTTTTATTCCTAGGTGTCTCCTGGTTTTAAACTCATTCATACAGATACCTGCTGGACAAGGTGTTCCAAAGTCAAAATGAGGTCCTAAACTCACAAGGTACATCCCTAAGCATCTCTATTTTGTTCTCTATTTCTTTCTCTTACAACCTTACTGCAGTTCTTTGAGCTTTGTGCATTTATTTTATATCTACTGTACACAAAACCTCAGGCTAGACATGGCTTTACAAATACACTGCATGAGACCCACTGATGACCTAAAGGAAGCGACAGACAGAAGACAGATGTTTCTGAGGACCTTTTGGGAAGAACTGTGCATTAAACCCCTGAGCATCCTGAACGTTTTTTTTTCCTCTAGAGCTTCTCCCAGCTGAGGAGAGAGCCAAGGTCTCCTCAGCCACTTTCAGCAGCTGGTGGCTTTAGTATCTCCCTTGACTTAACGTGGACAAAAGAGAAAGGATTGACCTAGTCCAGGATCACTTGAGACTTAAGAAGTTGTACTTTGATACTTTCTCTGTTGAGCTATTGTAGCTTGTTATTTATTATTATTATTTACAGTGTTAGAGGTTAAACTTGGAGTCTTTGTCATCCTAGGCATATATGGACATTACCACTGAGCATTACATCTGGCTTCTCCATTCAGCCATTTTTTTTTTCTTTACTCATCCATGGTGAGGCCCCTGAAAAGGAGTGGCAATGAGTATCCTAAAGACAAAATTCCACACCAGCCTTATTCACCAGAAATCTTGTCATGCAAGAGGGTCCTAGATGTGGCATTTGAGTAGGGGTTGATTATCATTCCAAAATGTGACACTCAGCAGCATCTCCTGATGTTGCCAGAATTACTGTGGTGGGTCAGGGTTGGGGAAGAGGTAGCAATGGCTTAAATGTATGGCAGTGATTTTGTCAGAAAATAATCACTGCTGCGATCCTGATATTTTTATTGAGAAATTGTGGTTCCTCAAAAACTGTTGGTCATCTGTAAAAAACTAACAGATAATTACAAATTTCCTTCCAGAAAATTCTTTTAAATGTATTTAAAGAGGGGGGAAAAAAAAGAAAAGGAAGTAAGAATAGGCTCACACGGCTTGTTACAGCTGGATGAATGGCTTCATGGCCCTTTGTTTAGTAAGTGGAAGAGTGACTGAGCTGACCTGCTGCAATGGTGTAACTGCCATTCCCGGCAGGGCCTGATGGGAAGAAAGCGGATGAAAATGTGGTCTGTTCAGTGTCCTCAGCCTGGGGCAGCTTTGGCAATGACGTTATTAAAGAACAATGGAGTTCAAGGATGGTTGCTAATAGCCACTGGGGAAAGAAAGTATCAATATGGGATGATCTATCTATAATTCAAGGGGAAGTGGGAAAGCCAGAAGATTTTCCTGACAGCAAATACTATCTCAAGATACTTTGTTATTTGAGGCTATTGTGAAAGGTGTTATTTCCTTGATTTCTTTTCCATTCCATTTTATACAAGAGCTGCTGCTGACTTTTGTAAGTTAATTTTGTACCCAGCTACGTTTCTGAAGGAATTTGTCTCTGTAGAAATTTTCTGATGGCATTTTAGGGTCACTTATATATACTATCATATCATCTGCAAATAAAGATACTTTGACTTCTTCCTTTCAAATTGGTATCCCTTTGACCTCCTTCCCTTTTCTTACTGCTCTTGCTAAGGGCAGTGCCCTTCACAGTAGAACCCTCTGAGCATGGAGCTTAGCTGGGTGGAAGAACAAAAGAACTGAGAGGAACAGAGCATGCGTTCTGCTGAGCTCTTTGGGATGACTGAAAATGCCATTTACAGATGTGTTTCATCGTTAATTAATTCAGTCAACATTGAAATGTCTGCTCCAAGGCAAGCCCAGTCTAGGTTCTGTGGATGGCAAGTTCTTGTCTAGACTTTCAGTCTTTTGCTCTGAATTTGTTCTCTTTGTTTTAATAAAGCTAAGAAACTCAACTCAAACCCAACTCGAACATCAGAATTTTTTTGTGTCTCCTAATTTTTGTGTCTCCTAATTGGCTTATCCATAAACCTTTATGTTTCCTTGTAGATTCAATTAAATTCCTACTTCCTTGCCAACCCCAGTACTGGGTAAGGGAAATACTAGAAGGAGAAAAGGATCTTTGTCATCAAAGAGTACTATCATTTTTATTCATGCTGTAACTCTCTGCAATACAATTTACTATATTGTTTTGTTACATGGATGAATGATCAGGCCAGAAAGGCTAATGAATCCATGCAATGTCAGATGTTCCAAATGTGTCAGGGCCAGAAGTGAGACCAAGTCCTTATGTTGCTGATACTATTCTATTTTTTCCAATTCCCAAGAAGCATTCAAATATAAGGGATTATCAGTTTACTTAGAGTTATGTATATTTCTGGTGTAAGTAAGAAGAGCAGTAACTTTGCTTATTTAAATAACTAGGAATCTGAGACAATGTCACCTAAAGCTAATGTGGCTCCTTTCCCACAGTGACACGAAAAGACATGGAGAGCCATAGCTTGTTAAAATGATTAGAGAAAATAACCTGCCCAATTTTTGTCTTTCTAAACAAATATTGAAAATGAAGAATACACATTAGAAGATGATGTCTGTCTCAATACACAGTGCGTGGCTCCCAGCCACAGACTACACATGGAGAGGAGCAAAGCTACAGAACAACAAGAGAGTAAGATGAGCCCAAATCACAAGCCTACTAATGACAATGCAAAGAGAAACAGCATGATACTACCGCGTCAGGGTAGAGCTGAGCCTTTATCATAAATCAGCAAGTAAAGGTCAGACAGGGCTCATCTATGGCTTCTGGATTATATATAACTTTACACTGTTTTGATTTCAAGTTAAAAAAAGACACTCCCCCCATGACAATTCATTATGTCACTATGTTATGTCATGTTTAATATGACTAGAACAGATTCTCTGTATTCCCTGGGACAAGAATAAGTTACAATAAATAATCTCTGAAGACAAATTAGCTAGCTGTGTATGTGTATGC
>CM053752.1:89606198-89618701 GCA_028658305.1 Pachyuromys duprasi
GTTGGTGGACTTGGAGGGGGCGGGGAGGAGGGAGATGAGGGAGGGAGTGGGAGGGTAGGAGGGACTGAGGAGGGGGCTACACCTGGGATTCAAAGTACCTAACCTGTGATTGATATAAAAATAAATAAATTAAAAAAAATAGAGATCGATGGCTCAAATTCAAGGTCCATTAGATATTGATCCTTAGTCCAGCTTCCTGAAAATATTCAAAAATTCTCTTTGATTGCTACACCCTACACTCTCCCTAGAAATGACAGAACACTGTATGTTTTCCAGGAAAACAATGTCAGGATAGAGCCTGACCACAAAAACAATCAGCAATGTTAACTCCATTTTTCTTGGGTTAATTTGGAGAATTAGGGACCAGGAGAAGCAGGGCAGACAGACTAGGAAGGCCAGATGTTGGCAGAGATGCCTATTTTCCTTTTCTAGAGTAGGAGTCCTGAGCACCTGACAGAAGAGATCAGAGCAGTTACTGGGCAGAGCAATTCACTCTCAGATTTCCTTATGAGAGAAGCATAATTATGTACTGTGGCTGACTTGCCTGAGTAAATTAACCAAATCACCACAAGCTCTGCCTTTTTCTTTCTGTATATGGAAGACAATCGTCTAAAAAATAAAATAAGTAAAAGCTGTAGTGCTAATTAAAGCATGGTTTAAAAAGAGCTTAGAGACTAACAAACCCCAGAAATGAATGCTAAGGAAGATGGGAGTAGAGATGTTTCCACACACTACAGAAATGTGCCCAGTATTCCCAGAGAAGAAAATGTTTATTTAGTTTGATTTAAATAAAGATTAGGTACTGAGCAGATAGAGCCCATTTGAGACTGTTTGGCAGGGTTGCCCGTACCACTGAGGAAATAGAGACAGTAAGAGGAGGCGGCAGAGGAAGGAGACTTGAAAAAGGGAACCATGTCCAGACCAAGCAGACATTTTCTCACAAATCCTTGACTCTTACTCTAATGTCATCTGACATTAGAACCTGGAACTAGGTTGCAAGACATCAGGAGCAATAATGTGCTTTTCCTTGTCCCAATAACACAGTAGACACCAAAGAGATCCCAGGAGAATGTCAGATTAATGCCACAGACTTAATCTGGGTTAGGAAGACCCCTAAACCAAACCTGCTTCTTTTCACTAGAACTGCATTTGTGAATGATGAAACTTACACTTCTCCCTTCTTTCCAAATAATTTTCCATAATTCTGGAAAAAAAGCAAATGTACATTCCTTGGTTTATACACTTAGATAAGACTTGTGCATGAGAATATGATTTGATTCTCCACTGTCCAATGCAGTAGCTCCTAACAGGTGACAAATGAGCGCTTGAGAAGCATTTGGACTTTTTTGCTGTAATCGAACAAAGTTTAATTAAAAAAGTTCTAGGGTAAGAGGGGAGGGAAGAAATATTAGCAAGCTTAAGTATAGTGTGGTGTGAAGTAAGTGTAGAGGATAGTTTTTTTCAACTATAGGAACACGACAAATAGGGGGTCTGTAAACAGACAGGGAATAAACACTGAAGGAACTTCCAGGTCTGAGACTTGACAGATGTTTTTGATCAGTGTCTTAGCCCATTTGCATTAGAGCAACAAAACATCATACACAGGATAGCTAATCAGGGACACAAGTCTGTTTCCAGGAAGCTAAAGTTCCAGTCTCTTTATGAAACCATGGTGTCAGCACATGACACATTTTGAATATCCTTACTTGGTCACACTAAAAATTGATGACACATCTCTTTATTAGATACTTTTCTCTTTGCTGTGACAAATGCTAGACAAAAGCAATTTAAGGAAGGAAAAAAATTTGATTTGGGCCCATAGAGACTACAGCCTATGATAGTAGTGGGAATCTGAGGCAGCCGGTCACATAATGTCCACAGTCCAGAAGCAGAAATAGCTGGATGCCAGCGTACACAATTTGCTTTCTCAGTGTTATGCAGTCCAGGACCAAGTAGCCCACATTTAGAGTGAGTCTTCCTACCTCAATTAACACAATCTAGAATTGCATCACTGACATGTCCAGAGGTTCATCTCGTAGATGACTGTAGATTTTGTAAACCTGACCATCAATATTAATCATCATAATCTCATACCTATTTAAATTAGTACTGGCTAATAAAGCAAAGAATCTGTGGACCACTAATTTAGTTTACTTTTTAGCTTACAAAGGAGGACATTGAATACTGGGAATGCTAAATGACTTTCCTAGACTTAACTTATTCCCTTGGCAACAATTAAAACTTACCCAGTCTTACTGTCTATACTGCACTAATTATTTCCCCCAAAGTTTAACAAGCCAACCTAGAGCATATAGAATATTCACACAGGCATGAGCCAGTGTTTGCAAACTTAATTTGCAATTGCTACTTAGAAGAGCATGAGTGTTGAGGTGTAGGACGACTTTTTCAAAGGATTTTGTGTTAAGAATAGGTCGATTACACAACATTGGCCCCTCTGTTAAGGATGCCACTTTGAGCTACAACGTAGTCTACAATGTTTCATTATGATCACTATTTAAAAAAATGGCAACCTTTTCATAGCTTCTAAATTGGTTTCATAAGTAGGAGTTGGCTTAGTTGAGTTTACCGAAATACCAATTGAACATAAATGATGGGCTTTGACTAAATTTGATCATTTACCAAAATCAACTATTCGGCAGAACTGAATGTTTTAAAAACTCAGTGTTTGTTTCTCAACTATTTTATGTTTGTTATTGTGTCTCTACTTAGGTTCTCATAGAATTCCATTACTGAAACATAAGCTTCTAGACCTTCTCTTTGATTGCACGGTATGCCATTTGAAGGTAGCTTCACTAACTTTTTTTTTGCTGTTCAGGAATAGTCTTCTTCCTCTTTCCTGGAATTCAATTCTATTACATTGAAGCAAAGATATGGGAAATAGCATGCTACACACTGTTCTGAACAGCTGTGTGTGTGTTTGTGTGTGTGTGTTAATTGTGACTTCTGTATTGGTCAGTGAGCTTTTCTCATTATAGTAAGCTCTACTAAGGAGTATGCACTGTATGCACTGATTTTCTAAAAATTTTTTGCACATCTAAAAGTTAAGATCATTTTTTTCAGATTGTGTCTGAGTTTATAGCAAGAATAAGAATAAGATTCAGAAAATTTGTACATACCTTTTCTCACATGCACATAGCCTCTTCTTTATCAATATCTGCTACTGAAGTGGCACATTTGCTATCTGATGAATCTACGCTGACATTTTATTATTGTGCAGAGCCCAAAGTTTACCTGAGTGTTTCTCCCTGTTGTAGTACATATTGTAGATAGGCACAGATGTACAACGGTGGATTTCCACTCTTGACAGCATCCTCGGTACTCTGCCTATTCATCCTTCACCACAGAACCCAGGATCACTGCTCTCTTTTATTGTATACCCAAATTTGCATTATCCAGGGCCACACAGTTGAAATCAGATGGTGTGTAGCCTTTTCTGTTTAGCTTTTTTTTTTTTTTAACTCAGTAATGTACTTTCAGATGTCCTCTGTGCCTTTTTGTTGCTTAATATCTCATTTTCACTTGCTGATAATATTCAAGATGTACTACAGAGTCCTTCTAAGGAAGTAATCAAGATGGCTTTTGGTATGTAGATGACAGAGCACATTTTTGGGTAGAATGAGTAAGGTACATGAGTATGCCTTATGAGTAAGGCATAGGCTTCTATGTGGCTAGAGTGTCTTTAATATTAAAAGATGATCTTCCAAGTGGTTGTACCATTTCTTCATCATTTTTTTCCTACTCAGAAGTACTGGCTTGTGGTTGTGAAAGGGAAACTCCATTCTAGTTTGGGGATACCTTTTTAAGAAAAGGAAATGTGAAATATTAAATTCAGCTGTGTTTAATATTAAGAAGAGTGAAATCGATTTTAAGATACAAAACGAGGACTTCAGTTCCCACTGTGGCTAATGTGAACAGGGTTAAGGAGTTGGGTTCTCAGAGCTAATGATTAGCACTGCACTAAAACCTCCAAGGTGACCAACGGTGGTCCAAGTCATTCAGAGAAAGAGCAGAAAAGGAAGAAAATGAGCTATGGGGATGAAGTACCATTGAGCACCAGTGCTATTTAGGGTAGATCTTGCTTGTGAGCTTTTGAGTAAATGCAATCTATTTTCCCTGCCCCTTGAAATTCAAAAATTCATAGGCCAAACTCTCCAAGGACTGACTACCCCTCCTGGAGAATATCAGTCTCAGGCTTTCTGTGACTTGAGACAGAGAAATGTAATCTCCCAGAGCACTTGCTGCAAACACAATGAAATCAGGGGGATGCCTTGATCTCCTTTCTAATTAATGCCTTCAGAGAGACCTTAAGAGTCCAATGTAAACGTGAATATAGAAATATCTCCCAGATTTCAGATGTTCCTTAGAGATCACAAGATCATAATATAATGAATAGGTTACTCTGTACCATTCATAGAGTCTTATGCCCCTGTAAAATGTGTTATTTTGCCCTATACTGTTTCAATTTTCATAATCTCTCCAGAATCCCAGTGTGGACAAAATGTAAATGGTTTATAGAATACAGGCAAACATGTTCAATGTCAGAGTGTCAGCTGAATATAGAAAATTCTCTCCAGATATAGCTTGTGGAACTGTGGTACCTTGCTTTATGATTCTAAGTGATCCATTTAGAATGCTGCACAGCCATTTTAGTCGGGGGGGGGCAAAATTCAAGTTACAAACAAATGAATAGAAAATATTTGAAAGCAGGGCAGAAAAAGAAAGGGGAGGAAACAAGAAGGGGGAAAAGGAGAAAGAGAGAAAGAAAGAAAAAAGAAACAGAATGGAAGAATTAAAAGGAGAGAAAAGAACAAAAGGAGGGAAGACAGGAAAGAGAAGGGAGAAAGAAGACAGAGAAAAAACAGGAGTTATAAACGGTCAGAAGGTGGGAAACATTCCCAACAAATATTGAGAACTGTTCAGTAAAACCATCTGTGGTAATTATTTTTGTGTGTCAACGTGGCTAAAGAAAGGAATACCTAAATAGCCAGCAAAGTTATTTCTGTAGATTTCTGTCAGTGATCTCTAGAAGATTTCAACCAGTACAAAAAGGATCTACCTTTGTGCTCACTAGGTTTTTATTTTTATTTTATTTTTAATCAACTGAACATAAGCTAAGATCACCTGGGCAGATCACCTCAACGGAGGAAGTGCCTCCATGAGATTGGCCTGTGGCCATGCCTAGGTGCTTTCTTGATTAATAGTAGACGTGGGAGAGCACAGCTCAATGGAAGCACTGCAACCTCTGTCCGCTTAATACTGGTTTGCATAAGCAGCAGACTGGAGACCAACAAAGCTGAAAACTCTGAGCACCGAGGGTCCTGCAGAGACTGCAGCACTAACCAAGGACCATTCCTGGAGAGGACCCAGACCCCCTGCTCAGATGTGGCCCCTAGGCACCTCAGTCTTTATGTGGGTTTCCTGAGTAAGGGGAGCAGGAACTGCCTCTGTCATGAACTCAGTTGTCTGCTCTTTGATCACTTGCTCCTGGTGATTTGGTCTTGCCAGGCCACAGAGGAAGAGGATCCAGGCAGTCTTGATGAGAATTGATAAGCTATAGGCAGATGGCAGAGGAGGAAAACTCTCCCTTTCAATGGATGAGGGGAAGGAGATGGGAGAAAGGAGGAGGGAGGGCAGGTCTGGGAGGGGCTGAAGGAAGGGTCTTCAATTGGGATAAATAATGAATAAATTGTGTGTGTGTGTGTGTGTCGGGGAAGCAGCAGATTGAACAAGCCATGGAGAGTAAGCCTAAACAACATTCCCCCATGGTCACTGCTTCAGTTCCTACCTCCAGACATCTGCCTTGAGTTCTTGCCTTGGCTTTCTATGGTGATGGACCTTAATCTGTAAGCCAAATAAATGTTTTCCTTCCCAGGTTGTTTTTGGTCACTTTTTATTTATTTATTTGTATTAAATTCTTTATTAATTATACTTAATTTACCTTATATACCCCTGTAGTTCTCTCCCTCCTCTTGTCCCAATCCCTCCCTTCCTCCTGCTTCTGCACCTGTGTCCCTACCCAAGTCCACTGATAGGAGAGGAGAGATCCTCTCCTTCCTTCTGATCCTAGTTTATTAGGTCTCATCAGGAGTGGCTGAATTTTCTTCCTCTGGTCACTTTTTTTAAACCACAGTAATAGGAAGCAGCTAGACAACCTTCACAGATGGGCTGGCCCTCTCTAATCCTGTGCAGATATGTGTAGAATAAAAAGGTACAAAACAGTCAAGTTCATTCTTCTGTTTCTCTCTATCATTCTTTCCTTGAACCAAGATGCCTATCCTGTCCTTTCCTTGGACATTAAGGATCCTGGTTTGTAAGTCATTAGTTCCTTACATTTACTGAGAAGCCCTCTTGGTCTTTCAGGCAGGTCTTTATGCTCAGAAATATATCACCAGCTCTCCCAGGATCCAGTTTGCAGGTGACAGACCATATGAGTTTTCAGCCTCCAGAATCTGATAAACCAATTCTTGTAACAAATATCCTTTTATATACATCACTGTCTTTTCTATTGGTTCTGTTTTTCCAGAAAACCTTGACTAATATACTATACCACCATTTTCTCACTTTATACATTTGTACATAGCTAGGTGTTCAACAAAAATTTACTGCCTATTAGTCTTGTACATGTCTAAGGATAAAAAGATTTATCAGTTCAATCACAAGACACATCCTTGAACATGGCCCCAGAATAATCTCTTTATAATGTCAGTACTGAATTATGTTAGAGTAGATGAAAGAAAAGTATGATTAATCAGTTAAAATAAAAGTTATAGCATAAAAACAACAACAAATAAACAGCATTTTGAAATAGATAAAGCCTAGGATTTTTCTTAACTAATTTCTCCATCTGCCCTGAAATACGTTTGGGTTTCCCTTGCAAATTTCTGATAGTCTTTCTACATTTTCTATCAATTACTATTTTGACAGACAGTAATCAAGAAGCTCATTTGACCTTCATTTGGCCAATTTCAGCTTTATGATTAATCCTTCCCTCCTGTTACATACAATATATTTCAATTTAAAGAGAAAACACCAAAACACATTAAATGCTCCATTGTCCAATTTAATCTTAACCAGAAACTGAAAACTACAGTTTAGTTTCATTTCTTGCTTTTCTTGGGGGGGTGATATTCAGCCATTCCTCCACGTGAGTTGGGGAAAAATGATTTTCCCAATTTAAATAAACAAAATAGAAAACAAAACCACAACAGGGCACAGATATAGAAGGGCCAGAAATGAGAGGAGCAAAAATGAAGCACACAGGAGCATGGAACAAAGAATTTAAATTAAACGCAACAAAGATGATGCTCCTGATATAAGCCCAACTCACCTGAGTACATCCGGAGTCTGATGCCACAGAAATGGCCCATAGCCTAAGCACTTTTTGCACATGGCCTGCAGCACCTGCTCTACAGGGTGACATATATTTGCTTGCATAAACATGGGCCCTACTGCCATGTTTTTCTCTGCAGCTTTCTTGTGACAATTCTTTCTGTCCTGACAGAAGCAGCTTTACTTTAAGGAACCGTGGTAAAATTCCACTTCCCATTCTCTAGGCAATGGAGAAGCAGCTCCGTTACCTTAAGGCCGTATTGGTATATCACTCTAGAATCTCAGTGAGCTTGAGTCTCTTATATCACTTCTTCAGGTGATTTGCTCTGGTATTGGACAGACTGGAGGATGGCTTTGACACAGGACTATTGACGCCACGCACCTTGACCCCTGCATCAAGGAATGTTGGAGTAGACTCGCTGATATTCTCCTTTGTCAATCCAGCATTTCACCTGGGCTGAGTTACTAGGGAAAAAGACATGAGTAATGAACATAAGTTGAGGAGTGTTCATAAGGTGCTTTCCTACTGGTGACTCACAGCTACCAGTGCCCATTGCTGTTGGATGCTCAATGCAGGAGAAGACCAATATCCCTTCCTTGGACTCTCCCCCTCATCAGCACCAACCTTGGGCTCACAGGAAGCTCCTGGACATAAAATAAATTGGTAGATATTCAGCAGCATGGATAAAAATGATGTTAAATCTTAGTTTCTGCTCAGTTGCAATGCTTCTAAGAGGACACATCGACTTGGTGGTTTGCTTACAGTTTTACAAGTTTAGCCTATCATCATCATCCTGACAGAAAGCAGAGAGGCATTATGATGGGGCTGATAGCCTTATATCTTGATCTGCAGATAAAAAAAGAGTGACTGGGCCTGGCATGGGCTTTTGAAACCTCCTCCTCCAACAAGGCCACACCCACTCCTCATGGCCACATCTCCTCCTACAAGACCATACCTCTTCCAGTAAGGTCATATCTCCAAATTCTTTCTAAACAGCTCCACTAGCTTGGGATCAAGCATTTAAACATATGAGTCTATGTGGGCCATTCTTAGTCAAACCACCATAAGTACCAAAGTTATTTTCTAGCTTTATGGTGTGTATGCCGATAGCTCAGGTATGACTATAAACACAGGTAGCCCACAGTGTACCACTTCAGCTCAAATGCCTCTCCCGAGAACTCAGCCACCTTTCTACCTAACCACTAGATAATGTTTGGTGGGTCTTCATACCGCAGATCATTAAAATTTCAGTGCTGAGATACTTATATGATAAAAATGACTAAATACCCAAGAATCCACCATTCAAGATTCATGTTTTATAATCTTTGCAAAAACCACCGAGAGAAGAAAACAGTGAACCTAGCAATGTAAAGATTTTTTACTATTAAATTTTTATTTTTTATATTAATTACAGTTTGTGTTAATTCACTTTGTATCCCAGCTGTAGCTCCCTCTTTTATTTCCTCCCTATCCCACTCTCCCTCCCTCATCTCCTCCCATGTCCCTTTCCAAGTCCACTGATAGAGGAGGTCCTCCTTCTCTTCCATCTGACCCTAGCTTATCAGATCTCATCAGGACTGGCTGCATTACTTTCCTCTGTGGCCTGGCAAGGCTGCTCCTCCCTCAGAGGGAGGTGATCAAAGAGTCAGCCACTAAGTTCATGTCAGGGACAGTCCCTGTTCCCCTTAGTAGGGTACCCACTTGGATACTGAGCTGCCATGGGCCACATCTAAGCAGGGGTTCTAGGTTATATGAATGGTCCTTGGTTGGAGTATCAGTCTCAGAAAAGATTCCTGTGCCCAGATATTTTGGTTCTGTTGCAGGTCTTACTATCTCCCCCTTCTTTCATAAGATTCCCTGCACCCTGCCCCAAGTTTGGTCATGAGTCCCAGTATCTGCTTTGATCCACTGCTGGGTAGTACCTTTCAAAGGCCCTTTGTGGTAGACTCCTGTCCTGTTTCCTGTTTTGTCCCTCTTCCAATGTCCGTCCTGTTTGTCTTTCGGAGGGAGGGTCGATGTCTCGCCCAGGTAAAGATTGAAGGTTCTGTCAGTTCTACCATTTGATGGGTGATGCTCAAAACTCCCATTTTGCTCTGATTTGCAGTTTTCTCAAATTGGAGTGGGGGTGATCATTATAATGACTCAAAGAATTTGAGTAGAAAATTAGATCATAGATTTGAAATTCTTTGTATATCCTATGCCATAAAACAAAAGGGTTTATGTTTCCTTTAAAGCCTGAAATAGCAAGTCCTTAAATTTTTTTTCTAAGTGAAACTAAAATGTGAAACACAATCTAATTGGCATTGTGCTCCTTGATTCTTACGACATTCTAAGGAGGTGCTTTCTTTCCTTATAGTTAATAATGTTGAGGCTTTGATGTATGAAATAATTATGGGTAGAAAAAGTGGTTATAAATGGCTCAGTCTTTCTCTCTGAGTATCAGGCTGCTTATTTTGCCATTTTTGTTGGAGGCCTGTATCTTTCAAGGTAACTATAAATGATAAAATAGAACAGAGTTCAGGGAGTTGCTTTAGCTCCTGTTTTTGCTCAATATTTTCCCTACTCAATCACTAAAAGTGCTAAACACTTCCAAAATTCAAGCAACTTTGTGGTGAATTGGCTGAATATTTTATGTAGTCTAGACAGGCTATTTTTGAAACAAATTGAAACATCAGGACATCTGAACCAAGAAAGGTACTTGAATTCACTCACTGATAGCACACCATCTAAACTATCCTGTTGCCAAAGAAATTCTGTGCAATAGAAAATCAAAAGCAAAAATGTTATTTTTTCTTATATCCATTTCTCACTCCCATCATATAAAATAAGTTTAGTGATTCTAACTTATCATATTTATTCCTATCTAGCATATTATATATTGCCCTCAAAGACAAAAACCTTCTTTGAAATGGGAACTGTAAACTGTCCATTGATGTGATGTGTTGAGAAGTACAAAGATGATTTATTTATGGAATAAATATAATCAAAGGAAGGAGTATAAGAAAACTTGAAAATGCTCAAGAGAAACTGGAGAAGACACTAGAAAATAGACAGACTTCCCATACTCAAGGGTTGGAAAAATCAGTGTCTGATCAAGAGCTGTCTGCAGATCCGGTGCAAATTTTTTTTTTTAAATCGAAACCCCAATTGTAGTCTTCACAGAAATAGAGAAAGACTTAAAATTTATTTAGAAGCTTAAAAAATAGCCAGTGTAGTCTGAGTAATATAATTATGAAGATGAAGATGATGGTGTTTATGAAGCTATCACCACACTTGACCTCAGGTTACACTACAGATCTGGACTGAAATTATACATGTACATAATGAAAGAGAACATATGTAGACATAAGCCTGTGGCACTGATTTTTGGCAAAGGTGACATGATCATTGGATAAAAGACAACCTTTTGAACAAATTGTTCTGGGAAAACAGAATATTTACATGTATAAGAATGAAACCAGATACTTGCCCCTCATTCAGCATGAAAGCCAAACCCAAATAATCAAAGAGCTTAACATAAGACCTGAAACTCTGAAATTGATAGAGGTATTAGCAATAACTTTCTGAATAGGTCTTCAGTAGCTCAAATGGGGAACTGAGAGCTAATGACATTAAAAAGTTTCTTCAAATGACAGAAAACGGTTAACCTAGATAAGACCAAAGATATGGAGTAGGAGAGATTTTTTCCAACTATATATTGGAGAAGAAATTAATATAGAGAATATACAAAGAATGAAAAAAAATGAATCAAGAAACAGTCAAACAGACCTAAAAAATAAGACAGAATTCTAAGAATAAGAAATATATAAATAGTTGATAAATGTTTTAAAAGTGTTGTGTATCCTTAACCTTAGAAAAATGAAAATTATAACTACTTTGAGATTCCATCTCACTCCAGTCAGGAATTACTTGGGATAGAAAGATTTATTATCAGGAAAACAAATACCAACAAAGACTGATGAGATTGTGGAAGAAAAAGAACCTTTAATTTTCTGCTGGTTGGGGTGTAAACTGGGGGAACCACAACAAAAATGAAAACACTAAAATTTGACCATGTGACCAAATGGCTCGCCTTATCCCCAAAGGACTCATTATCCTACTCCAGGTACCTGCTTATCTGTCTTTATTGCTGCTCTGTGCATGATAACAAGGAAATAGAATCAGCCCAAATACCCGTAAACAGATGAATGAATAATGAAAGTGTGGCACATACACAGTGGAATTTTACTTAGCTATATAGAAAAATAAAATAAGTTTTACAGAAAAATGGATGAAACTGGAAAATATTTTCTTAAGTGATGAAACATAGGCTCTGAAAACCAAGCATCACATTTTTTTCTCATTTCTGGATCTTGGCTTCAAAATTTTTTATATGTGTATTCACCTGGGAGAAGGGGCCACAAGAAGGGGGAAGGTGGGGAAGTTAATAGAGTGCAGATGATATGAAAGTTGAAAAGGAATTGCTTGGGGTAGAAAGATTTAAGCGGGTATGGAGGGGGCAGGATTGGGGAGAGGAATCAACCAAAACTGAGTATGTGTGAAGGTCCAAGGGAAAACCTTGTACTCTGTAAGCTAATTAAAAATGTGTTCAGTGGGTCTTCTTAATCTTTAAATGATTAGTAGAAAGCAGCCAGTAGAAATGATAGTGTAGTTACATACACTGACTCTAGTGTGTATTTATACACTCTGCTAAGTGGGGAACACCTATGTAAACTCACATGGAATATACAGATGGACTAATATCATACAGTGTTATATCAGAATGTTGCATTTTGCAGGATTTAGAAAAAAAATTTTTCTTAATATGGCTCTGCAAGATAAACCTCCCAAACATTTTGTAACAAATATTTTAAAACTTTTAAAATCAAGGGAAAGTATTTTAGTTTGAAAATGCAGAGGCAAGGCTAACCATGAAGGCTTTATCTCTCGTTTGCAGTGAGACATAGTTACTGCTTGTGAAGAAGGGGGACAGAAAGAACACAGACAGAGATTTGTCCAAAACTGGCTTCTGAACCAGCTTTTAACCCTCTAAGGAAGTCACTGGAGAAAGAACTGATCGACGCCTTACAATGAAAAGATGATCAATCCTCACTTAGAAAGTCAAATTGGATGGACATTGGATGTAGGAGAAAACAAGTAGCAGGACAAGAGC
>CM053752.1:89618801-89732473 GCA_028658305.1 Pachyuromys duprasi
GCAGCCTTGCTAGGCCACAGAAGAGGACATTGCAGCCAGTCCTGAAGAGACCTGATAAGCTAGAGTTAGATGGAAGGGGAGGAGGTCCTCCCCTATCAGTGGACTTGGAAAGGTGCAGGGAGGAGATGAGGGAGGGAAGGGGGGATAGGGAAGGGGAGATAGGGAGGGGGCTACAGCTGGGATACAAAGTATATAACCTGTGATTAATATAAAATAAAATGTCAAAATTTTTTTAAAAAGCACCATCACACACAAAAAAGAAAAGATGTAAAAGTGCGACAAACAATGGAGAAAAGCAATAAATTAACACTTCTGTGCTGCAGGTGAGGTGTTTTGCTCTCTGACATTTGTGAATGTCCCGTGTAAATGTCAAGCTTCTGGGTAGGCTGTGGTGCATGGCTTCTGTCAGTGGAGACAGGCTCCTGATTCTCACTAGTGTTTATCCAGCACAGGTTATGCTTCTTGTGCAAATGCAGACCCAGGCAAAGAGAAGGCTGTGGGCTCCCAAACTCACAGGCCAGGAATTCTTCAGCTCAGAGCCATGGGCAGAACCTCCTGCTCGTTGGCACAAGTGTAGGAACTGTTTAGAAGCCAGTGCATGTGCCAGCATTTACAGGGAGTTTTAAAAAGGCATCCGTATAGAAGAAAATACCGGTTTTTTTTTAAACCCGGTTTTGTTGGGCCTTAATTAAAGAGGCCTTTCCCCCCTTTTCCTACCACTTGGGCTGTGGGATTGCAGCCGCTCCTGGCTTGGAGAAGTATTTCATTGGTCCACAGGCTAATTAGGAAGGACTCACACTGTTCCTCAGCCTCCTGAAAGGCCAGAACAAAGGCTGCTGCTGGTAGATTGCGCCTGTGCCTCAATTGCAGAGGCTCGGGGGTAAAAGAGAAAGAAAAGCTTTGGAATAGAAAAGCCTTTTGATGCTGTGAAAGAAATTAAGAAGTAAAACAGAGGCCCAGGCACTGCCGCACACAGCCCTCCACACAGACTGGTCGTGTTTAGAAACAGGGTCAACAAAGCCGGGTCTGATACCGGACACCTCCCAGCAAAGCAGCAGTCCACTTCTGGGCTGCCTAGCTGGCTGGCTTGTGAAGGAGCGCTTTCCCAATCAGACCGTCTGGTGCTGCGATAAACATAGATAAATGGAAACAGCATCGCTCTTTCTTCTGTGCGATCAACGCATGCTTTCCTTGTTGACTGTTTGCAAATACAGCTCAAACAATTGTGTTTTCTCTAGTTGGGCCAAACAAAAATAATACTGGGAAGGCTTTTTGAAAAAAATGCTTTATTGGCATCACGTCATTCCACCAGAGCATCGCCAAATCTCTCCCATATTTTAAGATGACTATCTTCTAATAAAGCAACGTGCAAATCTTTTGTGTGTGTGTGTATGCGCACGTTGGCGGTTAGAGGAGGATGCCAGGTCCTTCTCTACCCCAACCACTTTATTCGCATGATAAAGTCTCCAGGACAGCTAGTCTGGCAGCCTTGGTGATCATCCTGTCTCTAACCCCTACAGCATCGAGGCTGTAGGCTCCAACATGGCAACGCCCGCCTTTATGTGGGTGTTCTGGGGATTAGACTCAGGTCCCCATGCCCGTGCCTCAATTAGTCTTACGTTGACACTTCATATGCCCAGACCCTAGGCTTTTTTTTTTTATCCCCTTCGTAGAAAAAAAAGAACGTGTTAAGTGCCAATGGCTTTTCTATGGTCCAATTCAGTTACAGGCAACTGGGATAGGCTTAGCCATTACCCGTTTGCTTTCCTCATGGCTAGATAGAGGCTTTTAATGATACCCCCATCACTGGCTCAGCTTTGAAGACTGGACATCGTTTCTCAGAATTCTGAGAATTCTCAGTGGCACTCCTTGCCACTGAGTCTGCGTACATCAGCTGCCCGCTGCTGAGCACATCCCACACAGCATCTCCTTCACCTCTCATCAGCACCTTGAACTGTTAAGGAAGACAGGTTTGCAATCTGAGCTTTCTGAGTTTCCAACACTACAGCAGACGTTAAGTTTTAATGTGTAAATATTGGTGTAGAATTACATAATGGAAGACACTTTAGACACCACACCATCCACATGCTTCAGTTGGCAGGTGGGAAATAGATCTAGAGAAGTTGGATGTTTGGTCTTATGTTCACACACCGTATTGATGGATTGCAGTCTCCTTTTAAAGGAGATTTTAGTAGGAAGGCCTGAAACAATGGCATGGCTCTAATCACAACTCTGGTGGCTTATCTTCATTGTCAACTTGATTTGATTTACAGTCACCTAGGAGATTAGTAAAATGTGTGTGCTTATGTGTCCGAGTGCGCATGCGTGCGTCCGTGTGTGTGTGTGTGTGTGTGTGTGTGTGTGTGTGTGTGTGTGTATGTGTGTGTTTGCAGAGAGGATTAATGGAACTAAGACTCACCTTGGTTGGTTGCACCATCCCAGAGGCAGAGCAGACTAAGGAAAAGACGAAAGCAAGCTCGGTGCCTGCATTGTTCTTCCCCCTCCTTCTGCGCCTTCTTCCTGGTCAGCCATGATGTAAACAGTTCTCCATGTACTCCCACTGCTCTGAGAAATCTTCGGAGTATTTTGGTCCAATCAACCCTGGATTGACCTCTCAAACGCTGAGATGAAATAAGTCTGTAGATCTCTGAGTTGTTTCTCTCAGGTGTTTTGATGCTCGGGGGTGCATTAGCAGCTAATACACGTGACATTCATGACTTTTATAAGTGGGAGCCAGCTTATGCAGAGATGGCGGGGCCAACGGCAGCTTCTGATTCAGCAACGTGCCGTAGAGCCTGAACTTCTCTACAACTTCTCCAGCAACTTTACAGCTGAGGTTGGTCTTGCCTGCTTGGGAGGCAGACACTGCAAGGCACAATCCCAGAGTACCACATGCTCCTAGTGTAACTGAAATAAACAAAAAAGAAAGCAGAGGAACTGACAAACAGGAGAATGAGCAGAACTAAACAGAATATTTATAATATATTCTATTCAAATGTGTTCCGGTGGCACCTTATTGAATATTGCCTCCTCATCTACTTGACGGGCATTGTCACAATTTTGGTGAGCTCCTTAACAAGCTAGTTCTTTCCGGCAATGTGATTTCCAGAGCAAGAATTTCTTGCAGGTTATTTCTAAGACTTCTGGACTCACTGCCCCTTTTGAAGGACAACTGTGAAGGCTAGAAATTTCCCCGTGTGTACTGAGTTCCCTTCACAGTTCCTCACACCGCTTTTCCAGAGCAGAGACTTGGATAACACAGCTGTTCAATTTATCCTTCAGAAGATGTGCAGATGACTTAACATCAAAATTCCCAAAATGATGATGATCCACTACATACATTTATTTTCTCGGGAAGATCGAAACATTAGCCAAAGTGCACTTTTCTTATCTTCTTCTACAAAATAACACTCACCTCTCTAGGTCACAATCTGCAGCTGCTGATCTGGAAAATAACTGGATTCTTAAGTTTGTTGGTGGATGAGTAAGTGAACCACTGTGGGGGAAGAAGCAGATGATGCCTGCTCTGTACCAGCAGCCAAACGACCAGGTCATACTGATGTCTGCTGATCACCAGCTGAATGTGAAAGTCGCTCAAGGTTGTCATCAAGCTGAACAGGTGGCCTCATTGCTGCCAGTGCCAATGATGTTTTTTTTTTTAATCACTTGCTATTTTGGGAATCTGTTAGTGGCAAAGTGCAGTTTTAGAGATAGAAAGACATTACATTTTTTTTTTTCAAAATTAGGTGATCTTCCAAGGGATTCTAGAAAATATTTGAATGGACAAAATAATTACGACATGGGAAAAAAGTAATTATGACACCACTGCCAATGAAGTTCATGTCTTTTTAAATCTAATATTCCTCAGAGAGAGAGAGTCTTCCTTCTTTCTGTGGGAGCACAGGCTTTTCTAGGCGAGGCTACTATTGTGTGGCACACTTGGACCAATTCCAGGGACTTCAAAGGGGAACCGCAGGGCAGGGCAGATCCCACGGTCACTATGACACTTAGATGGATACAGTCACAGGACCAGAGCAAGTCGTTCCATAGCAATGACAAGTATGACATGGCCCATGGATTTGGAATGGTAGAGACAACTGTAATTGAAGGCTCTCATTTTCAGATAGAGAGTTTAAGAGTTCAGTATGGGAATTTCACAGCATGGTGTTACCAAGAGGTAGCGTGTGGAATGAACACTGTAGAGAAGCAACAGCTCTGAGCAAAGACAAGCAATGGAGAACCCTAGTCAGGACCAAAGGGGCCCTCCAGCTCACAGGGAGAGACTGACCACCTGACTGCCCGGCAGAAATTATGATCTCGGGAGATAATTTTCAAGATGTACTTTTGTAAGATGGTTCTGACATCACAACTGCCATTTCCTCAGGACAATGCAACTAATAAAGTGCAGATGATTAATCCTTTATGGGTTTTAGTCAATTCTTAGCAAATTTGCAGGGCTCATATCAAAATCTCACATTCCATTTACCCCAATTAGTCTTTTAATTACTTTTGTATAATCTGGAAATAAAGAGTGTATTCAAGTACCATTCAGAAGAGATGTAAGAGTCAGGAAAAACTCCACTGATATTAATAGTAACTCTTCATGTTTGCTTTAGGCCATTTAGATGAGATCATTTGTATTTATATGGTTAATGATCACTCCATCCATTAAGATTTTTCTAGTGTCTAAATAATTACAACACATCCCAGCAAAGCTGTGTAAAAGGTAAATCTATTGTCTCCTCCCTACCGTTCCCTCACTGTTTCCCCACTGCCCTGCTCAGTTTGCTCTAGGCTCTGGCTGCTAACATTGTGTGGAGCAGGAGTGCTCTGTGTTCTGCACACACTAATTCTTGTGAGTGTTAATTGGTGCTCAAGCAACAAAGAGCCTCCTGGTCAAGAAAGCTTGGGAAACGTGGAAAACTAAATTCTCTCTGCAAAGTCACCATATCATTAGCATATTAAAGGCTCTGAAAGCTCCTGCGGTAAGAAAGAGCCTCTCTAACCCTGTTTGCAAGTTTGCAAGTTAAACAAACCTATTTGAACCAGGCACAGCATCCTACCCCAGAATACAATGTCCTTCACCCCAAACTAGGAAACAGAAGCATTAGCAAAAGCCCAAGTTATAACTACCTTGAATTCTTTTATTTTAGTAGAGCACCTTTCAAAGGCTTTAAATGCACTGGGGTGGGGGTGGGGGACACTGTGATAAGTTGTGAATTTGTTTAATGCCTGCTCATGACAATGAACTTGCAAAGAAATACAAAGAAATGTGTCATTCCATGAGGCTGAAGCCATTGCTCAAAGTTAATTTTATAGTACTGTAACCCCTATTCTGTTTCTCAAACCAGGAAGCACTAAAACTAGAGCACACACACAACACATATACACTTGAATACCCTGTGTGCATTCACATGTATGGATGCATGCCACGTGCAAATGACAAATGGTTTTACTCATCCCATTTATCTGGTGTATTTCCAAACAAGTGTGTTAAAATAATGTAGGTTGTTAGAAGTAAACTGTGCGATGTGAGATCCACACTACTTCACTGAGTTCGCCAAATAATTCTGATTCAAAATTTTGTTATCCTGTGTTCAACAGCAAAATGATATAAAATTCATTAAGTGAAAAAATAACTTTAAGGAATGTCTGATTCAAATTTTTGTTGTCCAAAAAGCGAGGCCATTTTGACCTAAGAATTGTTATTATGAGTCAATGAGGAAACATGAGCAAGGAAGCTAGCACATCACACGCTGTGTATTAGTTCCAAGGGATGTTCGCACCAACCACAGCATCTCCCTTCACAGTTTTGGAACTAACGAAGGTCCTGGTGATAAACCACTGTTGCATGAATAAACTGTAATAAAATCAGTGTTCTTGTCTACCAACCCATTGAGGCCTCTTCTCAAGCACAGCCATGAGTTCATGGCCAGTCTTAAAAGTATTAGATGGTTAGTCTATTTGTTAAAGAAAGAAACGAATCTCCCAAAGTCACTTTTCTTTGTCCTCCACAATCTCTTTCTCTAGTTACTAATGATGGTCAGTCAACACAACTTCAACTTGAAGTTAATTCCCAGCGATAATATTCTCATCTAAAATAACATGCACATCAAAATATCAGCTTAATACACATAAATTAGTGGTTCATTGCACTGCAATATTAGTTAATTTTGAAATTGCATTATAGATTTCTAAATTAAAGAGACTGCCCGCCTGTCACTCACATCACATACAATGAACAGCAACATCAGGCATCACCATTTCCGGCTTTGCCAGGCTGAAGGTCATTATCAATTGCTGTTTAATCAGCCAAGTCATGCATATAGACAAAGGTTAACTGTGCATGGACCAATCTGACTTCCTTTGTCATCTCAAGACAATTTGCAGCTTAATAAAGCTGCTCTGATTGCACTTAACAACACCTGCTTTAAAATCCAGTCTCATTAATAGCACACTAATGAGTTAGGGATCTTCTGGCAAGGGCACGATAGAAGACAAATGCTTTGCTTTCTAACTCAACGACCTAAATAATGGGAAGCCACTTTCCTTTAGAGAAAATCTGTTGGAAAAGTTGTGAAAGCTGTTGGGATCGTCACACACTTTTGCTTTAGGGAGAAGAAAACGTCTTTTGTTGTTGTTGTTTGTTTGTTTGTGGTTTTGGGCTCTTTTAAATTCAATGAACAATAAACGATGGAATGATGTGCGATGTAAAACTAATCCTAGTACTTGGGAGGATGAGGCGGGAGGATTGGTGAGAGCGTAAGGCTAGCCTGGGCTGCATAGTGAGATCCTTCTCAACAGCAACAATAACAACAACAATATTAACAACAACTTTTAAATGATACAGGGTAATACCAAGCCTTTAACCTTTGAACTTACACTTCTAAACAAGCTACCCACTGAGTTCAACAGCAAAATGATATAAAATTCATTAAGTGAAAAGATAACTTTAAGGAATGTCTGTGGAGTTAGTATGTTATATAATTATATAATGACATTGCCTACTTTTTTTTTTTGGTTATTTGAGATAGGCTTTCTCTTTATACTCGTGGCTATTCTGAAACTCTTTCTCTAGGTCAGGCTGCCTTTAAACTCAGGAATCCACCTCTCTCTGCCTCAGGATTGTTGGGATTAAAGGCATGTGCCACCACACCAGGCTTAAGTCATTGTCTTCCAAAAATGCCACTTAGCTGGACTGGAGAGAGGGCTCAGTGGTTAGGAGCACTGGCTGCTCTTTCAGAGAACCTGGGTACATCAGCAGCACCCACACGGCAGCTAACAATAGTCTGCAACTCAAGTTCAAGACTGACACCGTCTTCTGGCCTTCACAGGCACTGTACATACATGATGCACAGAATACATGCAAGCAAAATAGCCATACATACAAAATTTTTAAAAATACCTGAAAGTTTATGTGAGATATATATGTATATATATCTCATATTCATATATATGAATCAATTTTTGTTTCTAGATAGTACAACTGATTTCTTCCCTTCCCATGCACTGGCGTTTGGTGTCAACATCTTGTGGAGTGTCAGGAAGTCACTTGTGGCTCTGGAAACAAACAGTCAGTGCTCTAAGTCAGTACAACCCTTGACTCAACCCGGAACACTGCAAGCCCTTATCCTTTTCCTTTTGGAGTTCTATCAGCTTCTTATTTGTATTAAGCTTGCCAGTCACTGCTGCCTCTTGGCCTGTGGCCTTTGGTAAGAAAAACCACTCTGCCTCCATTTCTGCTGTGCAGCAACATTGAGGTTGTTCACTGAGCCAATCTGAAGCCTTCTCAGTCTGGGAAGGGTTAGAAGTTCAGAGAGAGCAAGAAGGGCTGAGAGAGAAGCTGAGCAGAGCACACAGAGAACAGACATTCAGAGCTGAAGGCTAATTCATCCCTCCTCCTCTCCCAGTATCACCTTTCCTCCTTTTTCCTTCCCCTCCCCCTCCCTTAAGGGGAGGCCCCTTTCCAATTACCCCAGCTCATCAAGTCACATCAAGTTTGAGCATGTCCTCTTCCCCTGTGGCCTGGGGGAAGTGATTAAAAAGCTGGCAAGAGAGTCCCTGTCAGATTCAGACCCTGCTTCCCTTACTTGAGAATCCACATGAAGCCTAAACTACTCATTGGCTACATCTTTGAAAGGGCCCTAGGCCCAGTCTATGCCTGGTCCTTTGTTGATACTTTACCCTCAGCAGGCCCTTCTGGGCCATGGTTAGTTGGCTTTGTTGGTCTTCTTGTGGAGCTCCTGTCACCTCCAGATCCTTTTCTCTTTCCTCCCACTTTTTGACAAGATTCCTATGCATTGGCCAACATTTGGCTATGAATCTCAGCATCTGTTTTGAGGTATTGCTGGGTAGAGCCTCTCAGAGAACAACTCTGATAGACTCCCTTCTGCAGGCTTAGCCTAGTATCCTTCATAGTGCCAGGGGTTGGCACTCTCCCATTGGGTGGGTCTTTGGTTGGGCCAGACATTGGTTAGACATTCCCTCAATCTCTGCTCTGTCTTCTCTATCTTTATCCCTGCACATCTTGTATGCAGGGTAAATTTTGGGTTGAAGATTTTGTGGATAGGTTGGTGTTCCCCTAGGAGACTTGTCTAGTTAGAGGGTGACCTCTTGAGTCTCTATGGCTTCTGCTACTAGGAGTCTCTGCTTGAGTAGCCTTCATATCCTCCCAGGATCCTACTCTTCTTGGTTCTTACCTATTTCTATCCTTTTATTCTGAGGTAATGTCTATCTATATTGCTAAGGTGTGTTTCTTGTATGCAGCAAAATGATGGGTCCTGTTTTCTCAACTATTCCGTAACTTGTGTCTTTTTATTGGGGAGTTGATGTCTTGATCTCACAAGAACTGCATTTCTTTACCCATGAAGCAGGTACAAAAGCTCTAGGATTATGGTGAGACATGCAAAGATGCATATAAAAAACACACATACAAGACATGCAAAAAGCATAACAAAAACTTCCATGTAAAGTATCAAGTGCCCTTGGTATTCAAGAAAAAACATGGTCATATGTCATACATACAAATGTCCATGATATTAAATAGTAAAAAAAAAAAAATGAAATCCCCATACTTAGTTGTGTGGTAAATTGGATTGTATTTTTACAAAAAGTTGTCTTTGAAATTTTAGAAACTGAAAGCTAGTTTTTAAGCTTTACCATTAGTGATGTACATAAATTTGTAATTGAATGAATTGTGTGTAAAATGAACCCAATACTGAAAACCTACACTTTTGTTTTTTTGTTTTTTCTGATTATTTTATCAATGACCATACTACTTGGGCTCTTACAGTTACTGTCATGTACACTCCTCATATGGTAGAAGTACTGTCTACGGGTGTGATGGTGCACATTTCTTTCCTTCCTATTGTTCAAGAGGCAACATTGGCCAAGGTACAAATATTTCCACAGAGGCAACTAGTAAACACCACAGACCTGATTTGCGGCATTTGTTTTCTCTTTCTGCCTTCCTCCTTCCTTTCTGAGGTTCTGGTTGTTAAACATTTACCAATACCACCACCCAGCAAAATACAAAAAGAAAGCAGCATTCGTGTAATTTATGAGTCACTAAGTGGGGAATTTCCCTGGAGGTTCCCTCCCAGGCTCTGGTAGCTGAGGTCTGCTGTCATAACCTCACCTGTACAGAAAGGACCCAAAGTCTGAGTCTGACAGGGAGAAGGCCCGAATCTGAGATTCCTCAGGCCGACGAATCTTGAGGAAAGATGTGCTCCTTGGCTTCAATTTAGAAAAATGAACTTACTCTTATGGAAAAAGCATAGGAAATATTTGTCTGGCATACTTTTAACTTTGAGAATTGAGGAAAATTTAAAATGAAAGAAAACAGTCCTTAAGAGATTGTAGCCACACATCAATGCTCAGTTCAGCCTTGAGATGGAATTTAATTGTTTGGGTTAGTGCCAGGCTGCCCAGATTTTAAACCCCTCCTCCCATCTCCAGTTGCTGGGAGAAGGCCTGTAGCAAATTTTTAGGTTTTCCACCTAAAAATAACCCTTGAATACAGTTTAAAGAATAAAAACCCACAAAACACAAACCTATAAATATAAAACAAAGATGGGTGTGACCAGGCACTTCACAATAGTTGAAAAAAACACACGAGAAGTTATTGAACAGTGTTAATAACAAGGAAATGTACAGAAGAACATCAGTGATACGTTCTTCCTATCCACCAATGATACCAAAGTACTAGGACCAGTGGCATCAAGTGTTTGGGGGAGTGTGTGTGGCCCTGCTATGCAATGGAAACCCAAGGGCACTATCCTCTAAACAGAGCAGACTCATAACTACCATGTCCAGGAAACAGACTCTGGAATGGAGTTAGGACACAAAACCCTTACTGGGGATGAACTAAAGGAAGAGGAAGGAGGAATCAGGATATTTGCACTGTAACATTCCACTGGTGCACATGCCTTAGTGCCCAAATCATTAGCCACTTCTCTATATATGGTATTGCTTTCATGACTGTTTTTTATAAATTTCTCAATACATTATTATTATTAATGTTGCTTTATATATGTAATATTTATTTTGGCACTCTTTTCCTGATTTTTCCTTCCTTTTTGCATAGCTAAGCTGTATTAGTTTAATTTTCTGTTGCTATGGTAAATTTCACAGCCAAAGCAACTGGGGTAAGAGAAGGATTATCTTAGCTTACAGGTTATATATATATATATTCATATAAAATGATGCATAAATATAAGATATATCATTAACAGAAGCTAAGGTAGGAACTCAAGGCAGGAGCTTGAAGGAGAAACCTCCAGAAGAACACTACTTACTGGATTACTCGCTCTGGCTCCTGCCCAACTAGTCTTCTTAGATAGCCCAGACCTACTTGCCTAGGGGATGGTTCTACCAATAGTGGGTTAGATCTTCCCATATTAGTTAGCAATCAAGAAAATATGGCCCACAGACAATGATATGATCTCATGGGGCAATAGGATCTAGGAAATTTCTCAGTTCAAGTTCCCTCTTCCCGGATGTGTCAAGTTGACAACAATATTAGCCAGCACACAACCTATTGTCCGAGATAATTTTCCTCCAACCATCCAGAGAACATGTATGCTTTGCCTCTGTGCATGCGTACTGCTAATGTAGACCATGTGTTTTTGTCTGGAAAGTTTTCAATTTCTGAAGGATATTTTTAGTGATGGTAGAATTCTAATTCTGTAGTTAGTTGTTCTGATGGCTTTGAAGAGGCCATTTTATTTTCTCTAGCTGAGCAGTCAGCTACTTCTTTGGGCATCCTATTCCAGAGGTCCCATCTTGCATTCTCATTCTTAAAAAAAAAAAAAAACCTGTTTAAATGACTGTCTCTATTCAGTCCTTGATGATCAACCCTCCTACTGTTTTTTTCTTTTACTGCACAGTGAATGATAGATATACTGTACATATTTTAAAGTATGTATATTCTGTTTCCATTTCTGAATATACTGCCTGCAGACTTCCTTGTTTTATTGACAAATTGAGTTGTTTCTTATATGCCTGTTTTGCTTGTGCTACAATTTATATAGAGTTATATACTTAGTTACATATGATTTTTTATATGCTTATTAAATGTTGATGTATTATGCTGAATACCTTGCATGAATTACCTAGTAACTTCCCTATGGGAAATTCCCAACTCCTCTTTATTTTCCCTCTTTCTATATCAAGACTAAGCTTCAGAATGCCAGGACTAAAAGATTGATAATCTAATACATAAGTAACAAACTTAGGTTTTTAACACTCTGATCAAAGAGCTCTTCAGGACTATGCAGATTGCTTAAACATAAAATGGAAAGGTCGCTTTTACTCGGTACATAAAATGCAGGGCCTGGCTTCCACACTGTCTGCCTGTGTGCATTGTGAATTGAACAGAGATCAACATATTCTTAAAGAAAGTTTAACTGGATGCTTGGATAAAGTAGCTATTTCTAGGATGGATGACTTATAGGCTGAGCATAAATATCTAAGAAAAATGTAAATATAATGCATTTTATTTATCATAATTGAGTAATAACTTGACATCATAGGATGCTCATTTGGTATTTTGGTAAGGGCTTGGCTTTCAAAAACTGAATTGTTTTCACACTTTAAAATATTCACTGGTGAAGTGCCAGATTGACTTCCAGAGTGGTTGTACAAGTTTACACTCCCACCAGCAGTAGAGGAGGGTTCCCCTTTCTCCACATCCTTTCCAGCATGTGTTGTCACTTGAGTTTTTGATCTTAGCCATTCTGATGGATGTAAGGTGAAATCTCAGGGTTGTTTTGATTTGCATCTCCCTGATGACTAAGGATGTTGAGCATTTCCTTAAGTGTTTCTCTGCCATTCTACATTCCTCTGTTGAGAATTCTCTGTTTAGCTCTGTAACTCATGTTTTAATTGGATTACTTGGTTTGTTGCTGTTTAACTTCTCCCCCTGAGGCGGGGAGCAGCCTTACCAGGCCACAGAGGAAGACTATGAAAGACAGTCCTGATGAGACCTGATAGGCTAGGGTCAGATGGAAGTGGAGGAGGTCCTCCCCTATCAGTAGAGTGGGAAAAGGGCATGGGAGATGAGGGAGGGACGGAGGATGACATTTGGGGGGGGGAGGGGCTACAGCTGGGATACAAAGTGAATAAACTGCAATAAATTAAAAAAATTAATTAATACAAAAATTAAAAAATATCCACTGGTGGTATGGTTCTTTGTCTCTATTTGCACTTAAGAGCTAGGCTTTTCTGTTTGATTTCAAAACCTTTCCTGTGTCTACCACTATTACATATCTACCATAAATCAGACACAGTGTTTAAAAATGGGTAAAAATTCAGGTGCAGGAAGACTGGACTCAGTGCTCACAATTAGGAGGCATTTACTACATAACACTCTTCTAACAAGGTGAAAGAAAGCAGGGGAAATTTTAGCTTATAGCCATCTGACTTTGTTTTTAGAAAGGCCAGTGACTCAGACCAGGAACACTACTGAGATACCAGACAGGGCTGTACCAGAATTCAATGTCTAAAACATTTTATTGTCAGGTGTCAGGAAGCAGGAAATCAAGATTTCCCAGCTGTCCCAGATAGCACTTTTAGAAATTCCTACTCACGTCCCCTCTCCTTTGTTAACTGTGACCTCTTGAGCCTTCCCTGACTTACAAGAAGTTTACCTTCATATTCAAAATTAGTATGTAACCGCAGGCTTTTCCACTGACACCCCAGTTCCTGAAATAATGACTCTAACACTTTACTATTTATGAGTAAATGCCTATGCCATAAGCTTTGGCTTATTCCCCAACTAGCTCATAACTTATTTTACACATTTATTCTATTCTGTGTGCCACATGGCTGATTACCTCTCCTCAGTTTTATGCAACCGTCTTCCTCAGAGCTCTGGATGAATCTCCCTCTGACTCTGTCCCAAAGTTCATTTCTCTCTGCCAGAACTCCCACCTCCCATTTCCTGCCTCAGCTGTTAGGCCATCAGCTCTTTATTGACAGGTGATGCTTCCATACAGTACACAAGAGATTACATTACTACTCCACATTAGTAAGTTTATTTTTAAGCCCTGAGTTGATCTGTTCTTTTTTGTTATCTTGGAGGTCAACAAGAACAAGAACTTTTCAGTAAAGACCAAAGCTCACACTGCATCAGAAGTCCTTGCAATTTTAGAAGAACAGGTGAGAAGTGATTAGAGACTATTATTTTCCTTACAGATAGACTGTGGGCAAAACATTATCCCAAAATTTAATATTACAAGAAACTTATTTCTAGGGCCAGTTGGGATTGGCTCAAATAACATTTAGTTCTAATGTGTGAGTCAGCTTTCTGTTGCCATGACAAAATAAGCATGACAAGCAATTAGAGGAAGGGTTGATGACAGCTCATAGTTTCAGTGCATTCAACCCAAAGTCTTTCCCCTCTTGTTTTGGATGTTCTGTCATGAGGCAGAACATCATGACAATGAGTTTATGAAGCAAAAATGGATCATCTGATGACAGCCACACAGAAGAGAGAGATGAGGGCAGGGTTCAAATTTCCTTAAAAGGGATCCAGTGATCTTACTCCTTCAGCTAGGCCTGTCTCCTAAAGGTAGTGGCACTTTTTGGTTGTACCACAGACTGGGACATGGCTTCGGGGACTTTTAATATCTGATCCATTGTAATCAGTAACTAAATACTTTTTGAAATAATGGTCCCCAAATCATCATCTTGGATGATTCCAAAATGCATTTCCATAAAAAACAATGTATGGTTTTATGTCAACTTCGAGTGAGCTAAAGACATCTGAAAGAAGAGCCTCATTTAAGGAAATACGTCTATAAGATGAGGCTGTAGGCAAGCCTGTAGGGCATTTTCTTAATTAGTGATTGCTGCAGGAGGGCCTGGCCCATTGTGTGTGGGGCCATCTCTGGACTAGTGGTCCTGGGTTCTATGAAAAAGCAGGCTGAGTAAGCCCGAGAAAGCAAGCCAGTTAGAACTCCTCCCTATCCTTTGTATCAGCTCCTGCACCCAGACTCTTGCCCTATTTGAGTTCTGACTTCTTTTCTTGACTTCCTCCAATGCTGCACAGTGATGTAGGCATGTAAGCCAAATAAATTCTTTCCCCCCTCCTGATTTGGTCATGGTGCTTCACCACAGCAACAGCATCCGTCACTAAGATAGGCACTGAGGGTGCAAACAGAAGAACATGTATTAATTCAGGTCCGAGGTTTACTCAAGAGGGAACAAATCGAAATCTCTGCAAGATTTGATATTCTCACGATGAAAGGGAGATGATGTGTGATTTTCCTCCTCTTTTAAGTAATTTTCAGTAGTAAAGGAAGCAGCAGCCTTCCCAGTACCTATTTCCTTGCAGTATGCTATTATTCTTTCTTTAATTAATATTTTAAAATTTATTTATTCTACATCCCCATTGTAGCTCCCCCTTTCCTCCTACCCCATCCTTCCCTCCCTTTTCCCCCAACCCCCTCCCCCATTCCTCAGAAAAGGTGAGTCTCCCCTCCCCACCACGCACCACACCACAGCTCATCAATTTGCATCAGGACTTAGCACATCCTCTTCCCCTGTGGCCTGGTGAGGCATTCCCACCAGAGGGAAGTGATAAAAAAGCAGGAAATAGAGTCCATGTCAGAGACAGCCTTACTAGGGAAATCCAGGTGAAAACTGAGCTGCCTATTGGCTACATCTGTGTACGGGGCCTAGGTCCAGGCCATGCATGGTCCTTGGTTCATTGTCAGGCTCCAAAAGCCCCTCTGGTTAGTTGGCTCTGTTGGTCTTCTTGTAGAGCTCCAGTCACCTTTGCATCCTTCCATCCTTCACCCCCACTTTCCACAAGACTCCCTGTTCTTGGCCCAATGTTTGTCTGTGAGTTTTAGCATCTGCTTCAATCCGCTGCTGGGACGATCCTCTCAGAGGACAGCTATGCTAGGCTCCTGTCTGTGAGTACAGCAAAGTATAGTTAATAGTGCCAGGAGTTTGTTTTCTCCCATGGAGTGGGTCTCAGGTTGGGCCAGGTATTGGTAGGACATTCCCTCAAGCTCTGCTCTATCTTTATCCCTGCATATCTTGTAGACAGGGGAAATTTTGGGTCGAAGTTTTTGTGGGTGGATTGGTTTTCCCCTCCCTCTCCCAGGAATCTTGTCTAGTTAGAGGGTGTCCTCTTGCTACTAGGAGTGACTCCTGCTACTAGGAGTCTCAGCTACTAGGAACCACACCCATATCCTCTCAAAAGCCTACCCAGTCTTAGGTCTCCAGCTTGTCACAGAAATGCCTCTGCCCACAGTTTCTTTTCTCTCTGCAGGCCCTCTGTCCTCCAGCCCCCTTTCTCCCCAGGTCTGATTACCACCCTCATTTTTCTCTGTGCTCCTCCCACTGTGTTGCCTCTCTTCAACGGCTTCCGCTGTCTATTCTATTTCCCTTTCTTAGTGAGATTTAAGCATCCTCCCTTGGATCCTACTTGTTACATACTTTCTTTGGAACAGTGTCTTGTACTATGTCTATCCCATACTGTATGACTAAACGCCACTTATCAACGACTATCTTCATGTACAATCAGAGGTAGAGGGGTGCTTTGGGCGACTCGTCCTGTTGCACAAGGTTTCGTTTGTAATCTTTCAAGGATATCATAAGCCGAAAGCGAAACACACTGGTTACTGAAGATTAAATTATGTAAACTTGAAACTAAATAAATTAGGGTAAAATATGTGTGGCACACAATCAAAACACATGGCTTGCTAAAATTACTTTACTGTATTTTATTATGCCTGTACTGTTTAGATTGTTTAAATCTGCTGGGTGTCTGCTAGAAACACTGTATTGGCTAATGGTGTGCTGTTTCACATCTCTCCCCAACTCGGTGTTGAGCGATTTGTGTTGCAGGCTTGCAAAGGGCCACAGTGCTCGTTTGCAGCATTCAAACTGGCAAAGTCTACAAAATCTGGTTCTTTTGATTTTGTTTTCTCAGATAGCCAGGTTTGTAAGCATTTTATAATATCCCCCAGGCTTTTCAAGCACTTGATTAAGAGAGACAGAGAAAAGAGCCGGTAGGAAGCACATGGCTGTACACCCATAGTGCATGGAACAGGGTTCCAGCTGGTGCACATTAGAACTTGGGGAAAATTTTGGAAAGAAAAGAACTCGCAGGATACCTGGAAAGCTCATTGCTAAGATTTTGACTCCTCTCCCCCTCCCCCTGCCCCGAATTATATTTAAAGTCATTTGTGAAAACTGCTTTTTGAATCTAATATTCATCAAAACTTAAAGCTTTTAGGACTAAGTATTGCTGTGAAACCGTTCCGTGCAGAGGAAAAGCATAAATATGTGGATCGGGAATGTGACTCAGTGAGTAAGGGGATTGCCTTGCAGGCATTCAGACCAGGATTCCAATCCCTAGAGCCCATGTCAAAGCTGAGTAGACAGGGGGCCACTTGCACTCATGAGACAGACAGCAGATCTCTGAGTCAGCTACAGAGCCAAGACTACTTGGACTGATCACCTACAAGGTTAGAGGGAGACCCTGCCGGAATGGAGACAGTGGAGAGAGTTAGAAAGGAGACAGCTGTCATCAACTTTGGACACCCACTTCCAAGAGCACAGACATGCACAGTCACAAATATGTCCCCATATACATAGGGGTGCACACACACACGTACGCACGCAGATGTAAGAAAACTATTAAGGTGAAAGTATACAATTCTTCTATGAAAACTATTCTTTTAAATTTGTTTTCTCTAGTTGTTCTCAAAAGGTGTCTTATTTTCAGGTGTTTACTTGGGGGGGGGGAAGTACAGGTGTAGATTTAATTTTCACTGAATAATCTAAAAAAAGTTGTAACACTGTAACACGAACCAACATATATTCAAGATATATACCTAATTTTGATTATTTTGTTATATAAAAATGATAGTTAACAAGTTGGCCTTTATAGACATAATTTTATAATTTTTTAACTTAATTCTCAAAAGTTGACTAATTTAGGACTTTTTTGGAATTATTTAAACACACAGGATCACAGGACGTATTAAAATATTATTCATGACAAATCATCATAATTTGTCTCAAATTGTCTCAAAATCCCCAATTTGAAGAAAAAAATTCATTATGATTGTCTCAGTCAATTGCTGTGAAGATATGCCATGACCACAGCAACTTTTATAAAAGAAATCACTTAATTGGAGCTGGCTTACATTCAAAGGTTTAGTCCATCATTGTCTCGGTGGGAAGCAGGGAGGCATGAAGGGAGACATGGTGCTTTGAGAGGTGCAGATCGGCTGGGCGGAGACAGAGACATGCCTGGCTTGAGCATTTGAAACCCCAAAGCCCACCCCAGTGACATATTTTCTCCGATAAGGCCACACCTACTCCAAAAAGGCCACATCTCCTAATCCCTGTTAAGTAGTACCACTCTCTAAAAACCAAACTCTCAACTGTCTGAGTTTATAGGGGTCATTCTTATTCAGGCTACCATGATGATTAAGGTAATATAAGAACGACTTCGATGTATATTGGCTCAGTTTTCCTTAAGGGCAGTCACATTTGAGTAGTTTTAAGGCTATGTGGGTACAGCTAAGTATTTAAGAACAATGGTGGGCCAAATACTGCTGTCCAAGGTACTTCCCAGGACTCTTTCAAATATACCACGAAACTTTACAATATTACATACAATTCTAAAGATATTTAATAGTTCCCTAGTAAATTACATGGAAACCATTGTTCTCAATCTCTAGTTCTACTCTTTATTCTTATTATGCAATATATAATATGTATAATTTATTTTATACTATGTATTTATAGAACTATATTATATATAATATACAGTATATAATTTGTACTATATATTATAAGCATTGTGATATATTATATATCATATAATACATATACATCATACTATATATCATATACTACATATTATATAATATATAATACATATACTATATATTTTATATTATATACTACACATTATAAACATATAATGTAGGCAGACATGGTACATATTATATAATATATAGTGTATAGTATAATATATGTATTATGGGCTGGAGAGATGGCTCAGAGGTTAAGAGCAATGGGTGCTCTTCCAGAGGTTCCAAGCTCAATCCCCAGCAACCACATGATGGCTTACAACCATTTATAATGAGATCTGGTGCCCTCTACTGGCATGGAGGTCCACATACAGGTGGAACACTATACAAAATAAATGAATAAATCTTTAAAATATATGTGTATTATATATTACATAATATGTGGTATATAATACATATTATATAATATACAATGTAGTGTATATAATCTATTTATCTGTATATATCTTTTTGTTTCATATAAGAGGTTGATATATATACATATATAATCATAATTATAGAGACTTGTCTGAGTTTGTCTGTTAAATGGACATACTTACGTGGTTTGCTATAAGAAGTACTCACTGATAAATATAAAATACATAAACAGTACATTAATTAAATATTTTAAAGTTTTTTATTTATTATTATTTATTCATTAACACTTACTTTATTGGGTGTAAAACTGAGCCTCCAAGAGAAAGCCTAAGTAAGCAGACCATGGCCACATAGGTTTTTAATTTAAAAAATTTAAAAATCAGATACATGAAAAATGCTGAAATCACATAATTAAAGCTCTTCAATACACTGAAGCAATATTATCCTAAGAAAAAATCCAAAAGCTAGATTTTTCTTAAGAATTTTTAAATAATTTTTGTTCATTAAAATATATTCTCAAATGAACTAAATGTGTTATTTTAATACTAAATTATGATTAACAAATAAATTATATCAAGATTCAATTAAATGTAGGCCTTTTAAAGTCAATTTAGAAATATAGCTCTTCATTTTTCCCATGGAAATTGAATAATTTAATTTTAAGTTTGATAATAACTTTAGAATTAACTGATTAATGTGCATAGAAAATTTCTATAATGCAACTTCATGTTTAGTATAACTGGAATCTATTTTAAAATACATTCAAAAGTTAATCAGTACTTCTTTTTTTATACCCACTGCCAATTATATTTAATGAAAGACAAAACTGAATAGCATTTGTGAAATTATAGAACCCTTTCTCTGTGTGTAACTCCCTGTGCTTTTAGGGAAGAAATCCATTATATATTGAGAGTTTTCCCTATAGCAGTAAGAGACAAGTTAAACTTAAAAATGATGTAAGGTAGAAAGCAGGAAAGATGCTCAAGAAACTTGTCAGCCATTGGCTCAGATCACCGAGCAAAGGCGATTCTGGAAGGTGGAGGCAGCACCTGAAGGAGGCTTCTGTGAGAAGTGTCATCTTGCTCTTAGAGAAGTGACCAGAAGGTGGAAACTGAAGCACAGCTTTCAAACTTATAGCTTTATGCTCATGAAAGGCTCACAGGTTGCCCTAATGGGCAACGTTGTAGGCCACTAGTCCCTAGCTTACGGTAGTTGTGAGCCATCCCAGGAATGATTGGTAATGTCTGACCTCAAATTCAGCTTCCTCATGCTTTTTAAATGAGGGTTTATTAAAATGTTCCGGGCTCCTTCATCCGTTTACTTATGGCCTATGTCAACATTCACACTACAGTGGTAAAGTTGAGTACTAACAGCAGAGACCGACCATATGGCCTTCAAAGTCAATAAAACTTATCACTCATTAGTCAAAGGAAAATAAGCACTTACACAGAACGAAGGATCAAGTAAAGCTATTAGAGTAATTAGCTGCACAGTTGAAAGTAACCATCAACATCAGACACAGGTTAGTTAGTAAAACAGAAACTAAAGGTTTTATCAGAGATAATTTAATATATGCATTTCTTTGAGTGGGTCTTGGAGAAAGATTATTTAAAAAGAGACCTCTAGAGAATAGAAATCAAACCAGAGAAAGAGCCCACTGCTTAACAGAAACAATGGAAGTCAAGAGGCAATGGAATGACAACCTCAGAATCAGAAAGGCAAGCAAGCAACTGTCTGCTGGGAATTCTATTACCAGCAAATTTCCTTTATAAAAGAAACATTCTATCCTGAAGATTTTTCCCCTACAAATGAAACATTAAATAAAAATGTTTGCTTCTTAAAAAGCAGCTAAGGACACTTACCAAAATTTGTGAGGGTAAATGAATTATTAGTCATAGATATAATTGATTTCCTCTTTGTCGTCTCTTTTAATTAAAACAATGATAAAAAAGACTATGTATTCGAGGAAATCTGATAAGCTAATAACAGCAAGGGAAACCAAAAGAGTTCAGTTTCAGAGGACTGGCTAAAAACCACACAGAAACCAATGAATTTGAACACATACAGACATACAAAGCATCCTAAACTAAAGTGGGATTAATTGAAAGTCCAGGTTGAGTAAGTAAGTAAAATTAAATAAGTTTTTCAAATAACAAAAATTTTATAATCCACTCAACACTTCCTTTGTGCCTGGGATGTGCTTATGTTTACAAGCACAGACCATTTGCACACTGGCAACTAATGAACTTATCACGCAGCTTCTATTTTGAAATACTTACTATATTAGATTGGCCACATGGTGAGGTGATTGATTCCTGGCAATTAGCCCTTCATAAGACAAAAACTGAATGAGCAAATTAGCACTATCAACTATCAACTATCTCCAACTTAAGAAGGGTTTTTTGTGAAAGACTCAGGGCTATGGAGTTACAAAGCAGACATCAACCAGCATAAAATAAACAAAATAAAAATAAGAAGCTGAGTGAGTTGTTTTCTTGGGGTAGAGTTTAATTATCTCTCTGCTGGCATGTTCTTTGTCAGGTTGCATTTGTGGATATTAAACAATGGCCCCGTTTAAAGGACTCTTTGCATCTCTGTGAAATCGTTGGCCATCCTTCCACTTGAGGCTAAACTTCTGCTTTGGATAGAAATCCACACACATGTATCTTCTTCTTTTTTTTTTTTTTTAATTTTGCCTCTTTGCTGTGTCTGAGAGTGTCATGCTATCAGTCTTGTGAGTTTGCCAAATCCCTAATGCTTCAGCCATATATTTCAACCAAATGGCCGTTTAAGCTGGGCATTTCATAAAAGGACTAGGAACTTTTCGGCACTGGATCAATTGACTAGAAAGTTGATTATGAATTCTACCACATGGATTTTGGTGAAACTGCTGATCATTGGCCTCTTTGGGAAAAAAAAAGGAATTTATTTAATTTAAATAAAATCTCTATTTTCATGTGCACACATGCACATACATGTAAACAAAAAAGGTAGAAAGAAATCACTAAATTTCAGCCTCACCAAAATGCAAAGACATGTAAGACAGTGATAATTCTAGGCATTATGAGTAAGATTCCTTGTTAAAAGAAGGAGTTCATTATAAAAAGCCCTGAGATAGTTTTCTTTAGCCAAGCAGATCATGTAGACAGGAATTCAGCCAATCCTGTCTTGCTTATGGAACAGATCAAAATTTCCTTAATTACACACTTAAAATTTCAGAGTTGACATGGGCCATTAAAAATGTTTTCTACATATAATTTTGATGAATTCCAATACACTAGCAATGACTTTAGGTGGCACATAAGTTGACAGGCAAATGATTGATTGGAGAAACACTTCTAAGGACTAGAGTTTGATTAGACACCTTCAAAACCTATCTATCCTACAACCTGTTACTTTTCCTCATCCTGAGGGAATAAGTCCAAGGGATGTCTTAATGTACAACAGTATAACAAGAATGAACTCAGTGCCTGTATACTGAGAAGTCCCAGAAAAAAAAAAAGTCAAAGGGTGTCATTTTATTATCTTGATGCTAGAAACTTTTTAACACACTCAACTATGTATTTGCATGCAGTTACTATAATCAGAGACAGCCAAGACACTCCATTGCATCCATTCTTTGCTTCTTATAAAATAGCTCCATTGAGAAGACATTGCCAAATTTTTTTCCACTTGAGGCAGGGTTCCTGTTCCAGGCAGAAGGTAAATGGAGTCTATTGAATGAGGAGGTCATGTCAAGTTCTGTTGCTATCCCTAGTCAAATTCTGTTGGAATTTGAGTTTGCAAGTGTATAAGGTTTCTGATTCGTGTACCATGGTCAGCAAAAAGTACATTGCTGTGAAAGCAATCATATCATAGAGTAAGCCTTTTTCTAAGTAAATGGAATTTAACCTTTGGGGAATAATGTAGTTCTTGTTAAATATTCCATTGAATGAGCTCAATTTTCCTCTTTGGTTCAGGAATGTTATCTCCCAGAATGCAGAGAGGAGAGAATTTTCTCCTTTATTCACTGTAGCGCCTTCACCCTGTACCTTAGCAGTCCGGTGTAAAGCAAATGCTGCTGAGAGCATGCCTCTGACCTTGCTGAAGGTCAAATGGGAGCCTGGAAACCTGCTTGAGTTTCTTCCCTGCAGTGCAATGGGAGCGTGGTGGTGAAATGATCGCGTGCCCCAGGCTCTTCAAGCTGCTTTGGGGGAGCTGCACTCCTCTTCCACAGCACAGCTCTACGGAGTTTCAAAGTTATATAATCTGTTCTTACAATCACAATTGGTCCTTCCCCACCCACCCGGAAGTCCTAGATGTTGCTGAGATCTTTAGGTAAGCGTCCATTCCCCATCTGGTATGTATAGTGATACTACAGTTCTGGTATATAACTGGTAGACAAGTCACACTTTTTGGTGTATGTGTTTATTGGTTCTTCCTTATTTTTACAAACACACAAGGAAATTGCCTGGCTTTTTCTCTTTGTCTAAGGGGAGTTTTATGTGAGCCAGTGTGAGGCTGGGTGAAGTAGAAAAGAAAGACTTGTGCTCGTTAGTCTTTATGTCAGCCTGAAGCATGATGGAGTCATTTAGAAACAAAACAAAACAAAACAAAACAAAAACTTCAACAGAGAAAATGCACCCCCAAGACTGCCCTTTAGCAAGCTTGTGGGGCATTTTCTTAGTTAGTGATTGATGTGGAGAGGCCTTGCCATTTGTGGGTGGTGCCACACCTGGGTAGGCAGTTCTGGCCTGTATAAGAAAGCAGGCTGAGGAAGCCATGAAGAAAAAGCCCACATACAACATTCCTTTGTGCACTGCGCAGTACTCACAGCTTCTTGCTCAGCTTGAGTTCCTACCCTGACTTCCATGATGGAGTGTTACCTAGAAGTGTCAGATGAACAAACCCTTTCCTCCCCTAGGTAATTGTGATCATGGTGTTTTCACAGCAATAAAAACCCCAGCTAAGACAGGAGCCATGGTGGAAATTTTGTGTAAATAAATGTATGCCCTTGCTGTTGGTTTAGGCACTAGATGTAGCTGGTGTTAAAAGAGGCTTTAATGCCAAAGATTAGAAAAGTGTGCTCATAATAAGACTTTGTCAGGCTGTGTATTGGCTTTAGAAGAAGAGTTAAAGCTTGGAGACAAGTCCTGTGTGTAAGGAGGACTTCCAGAAGTGACAGCCGGAAACTTTCTGTACAACTCCAATTTATGCTCTGTATGAAGGCACCTTCTGAAAGGTTCCCTTTTCTATGAAATACCTTTGGCATTTGGATGAAGCTGGGAGTGCATTCTACACACCTGAGGGATGGATTCTTCTTTTTAGTCCTGTTAATTTTCTCACAGGCAGACAAATAGACAAACCAAACCAATAGGAAATAAATCTTTCATTAAAATGAAAAGAATCTCTCTTTCTCTTTCTTTCCTATTCTCTCTCTTTCTCTCAAATCCTCTTGGCCCTTTCTGAACCTATGCATATCGCGATTTCTGAAGGCAAATGTCATATGCATCAAGAATTAATTTTTTTGTAAGAACATGTTTCTACTGGGTTCTTTTGTTTCCACTTAAAGAGTTAAGACAACCACCTCTCCCTCCCTAAGTATCAATTCACTTTGTATTGCACCTTAAATATCCAGGGGTCTCAGAACATCCGAGGCAGGTACGGTCTGTGAGGGCAATGCACTATTCCCCTGAAAGTCACTGCCTGCATAAGTGGGTGCTAGGATTGTTGATGAGGTGGAGAAACACGTGTGCAGCTGTTTAATTCAGCTCCAACACTGCTACCTTGGGGACTTCCATCCATGCTGAGGGATGTATTCAGGAAGGAAACGGTAAGCTGTTCCAGCAGGAGTAAGAAGAATTAATTAATCTGCCCTTGAACTTGCTTGTCTCAAAAGCTCTGAGCAAGGGGCATGAGGTTACAGCAGCATCATTACTAAGAGCCTACCATGTATCAGCAGCTGCAAATGCTCATTTCAACTCTTCTCACAGCAAATCCTCATATTCCTAGAGATTTACATGATTCCTCCAAGCTGACACAACCTGTGAATAGCAGAGAAGGTTCAACACAAGGGCTCCTTTTCCTCTGTGTTCTGTCTTTTTCACCAGGCCAAGCTATCTTTTTTTTCTTAAAACCCCATTACAATGAAAGTAGCTTTTGACAAAGGCCTTAAAAGATCCAACAATACACTTAGTCAATGCTGACTTCTGATGAAGAAAAATCAATAAATAAGATAACAGAGAATCAAAATACAAATTTAATTCTTTGAATTTCATTATGAAAGCTCTGTGGGAAGTATACAGTATAGATTTCTAGGAATTAATATAACTTGTGAACATGGAAATGTTTATTTGCCATAGGTATGAAATGTCCTGCTCTTCTGTCAATACAGTAAACTCTCTCTCTCTCTCTCTCTCTCTCTCTCTCTCTCTCTCTATATATATATATATATATATATATATATATATATATACATACACACACACATGTATGGTGTATTTAATGTATGCACACACATAAATGTATGTACTTTTTATATATTCACATAATCATGCACTCATACATACACTCACGTAGACATTCACACATGTACTCTATCACACAATACACACCCTTATATAATTATATACACTCATATACACCCACATGTACTCTTATACACTCATAGACATTTATACACTCACCTATGCACTCACACTTAGGTATGCACAGAGTTGGAATGAGAATATATAAGGGTCACACATGTCTCATGTCCACTTACTTCTTTTCTGTAGCAGAGGAAATAGTTGGCCTCTGGATTTAAAGCCTCTCTTCTGCACAGAAGCCAGGAGCATATCCTTTTGTTGTTTGAGGACTCATATATTGTATGGAATGTCAGAGAAAGCTTAATTCACTGCAGATGTTATTATGGAGTGAAAAGAAATAATGGGCTCTTCTGCTATTTATTCAGGTATCCTTGCCTTTCTTGAAGATAAAAATGGATGGGAGAGACATCAGGCTGATGAATGGGTATGAGAACACATCACCAGATGGGAACTGCATCCACTTACCCATGAGTCTTAAATAAGATGACTCAAGGAGGCCATGACCTTGAGTGTAGTGGGCATACATAGTTTCCATCCATAACATTTGCCTCTAGTCTAGGAATACTAAACATTTTTAAGAACATCTGAAATGAAATTTTTCTTACAGATTATTTTTAAATGGATTTCTGAGTAAACATATAGCAAGAGTTTTAGGCTGGGATAGTTAGAGTTGACTGTCAAAGCCTAGTTCAAAGAGAATCCAACTCACGTTTAAAGAAGGGTATGAAGCAGAGGCAAATTCATTACAGATTTAAGGAAAAGGCAGGTAATCCCAGGGAACCCTCTTGTGCACTGGATCCTTATAAGAGGGTTTGGTGGCTGTGCATTGAAATGTTTTGAAGGGCTTATTTGAGCAACAGCAATTCATGAATTGGGCAGACAGCACAGACCACAGGCTCATCAGCACTCTGAAGGCAGGACAGAAAGAGGGTAACACACAGAGTCTTCATAGAAGCAGGGTGATGGTTGATGTGGCTAATACCTAGCTTAGGATCATTAGGCAGTTTCTGATCAGAAAAGCTTCAGCTGAGGTTTGTTGTGCTCCTGTCTGGGACTTGTTCACTAAGTTGCAAAAAGCTTTGGAGCCTTGGCTGCATAAGGGTCTTCCTGCTATTTATTTATTTATTTATTTATTTATTTATTTATGTATTTATTTATTTATTTATTTGTTTGTTTGTTATAAATGTGACCCTTATCTTTGTAGATCAAGATGTTCTATTTGTTAAGAGAGACTTCGCAGCTATAGGCACTCCAGGCTTCATATGGTTCCTCAACATCATGGCTCTGGATTTCATTCCCAGTGCTGGGTGGCAGATCCTAACAGGAAGCACGTAGGCCATGCAAGCTCTGCGTGATGTGCTATCATAGAGTTAATGAAAGCTCACTCACTTCTACTTTTTCACCATGGAAGACCCAGCACTTGTCCTCCTTTCTTTTTCTAGTAGCAGGACACAGAAGCAGTGGACACCGGCACCAGTGCCTCCATGCTGAAATTCAATTGTTTATGATTATCTAGTCAGTGCTATTATGGCATTGCAAGAGAAATTATCTAAGAGAAAGCTCCTCAGATCCTAGATGAAGTGCCATGAGGCACAGCATTCTGTTCTTTCAGGGTGGAGGGAGAATGAGCCTTATGCAACTAGCTTGTGAAAACTTCAGCTCAGTTTACTTGTAAAATAGACAATTAATTATGAATTAACCATTAGGGCAAAGAATGCATATGTTACTTTTAAACTCTAATAGCCTATGATGTGGTGCTGTGGTATGGTTATCTCATAGGCTTAAAGAACTTGCAAGCAAAATGCCAAACAACATGTGAAAGAAACAAAGACTTCTCCTGTCTGTGGACTTCAGTCTTTATTCAAGACACTACTGGCTGAAACTGTAGCACAAATGTCTTAATAATGTTTCCAAAAAGCCAAGTAATCTCTAATCCTAATTTAATAACTGTAGCAACAACAAGAATAATCGTTTCCTTCTGTTTTTGAAGTGCTGGGGAGCAAATCACTGTAGACCGCCTGGGTAGCATCCACTTAGCTGGCCAAGTGCTCTACACCGAGCTGCATCCTCAGCCCCTATGTAATAATTATTTTGACATTCAAATTTAAATTTGTGAAGTCTTAAAGAGAACAATGTGTGCACATTTTACTAGTTCCCATAGCAACAGCTGAACATGGCAGATTTCAGGTATCTATCTATCTATCATCTATCACTATGTATTGTGTTGTTTGAATGTGCTCATGTATACATGCAAGTGTGTGCGCATTTGTGTGATAGGGAAGAGGTGCGTGTGCAAGTATGTGCACGCATGTGTTGGAGAACAGCCTTTGATATCTTTTCTCAAGCATTGCCCACCTTGTCTTTTCATTTTTAGGTATGGTCTCACATTAGCCTGGAGCTCACCATGTAGGCTGGAAAGGCTTGCCAGAAGGCTTCAAAAATCTACTCGTCTCCATCGGCAGCACTGGGTTACAAGCACACACAACTATGCACATTTTGCTACATGGCTTCTGGGGACAGAGCTCAGGAACTCACGCTTCCCCAGCCTGACCTGTTATATTTTAATTGTCTCATCCTTAATACCCCTCTCCTGATGCAAGCAGATAGGCTTTCGTTGGCAGACAAAATCAGTTAAAATGTGTTTTGAGAAATAAGCAGAAAGGACTTGATTTAAACAGTTCTTTTAAGGCATAAAGCATAACTCAGCTTCTGAAGATTCAGATGAACCAGGGCATGACAACTCAGGCCAATGGCCCCGGTGCTTAAATTATTGGGACTATCTTTGCAGATGACGTTGGCTATTCTAAATGTCTAATATTCTAGATGAAGCAGCCGTGATGCCTGTGCATGCAGCAGCCATCCTGGGTGTGTGTGTGGGGGGAGGGACAATAAGACTGACATTTTCAATAAGCACTGGTAGCTTGCTTGTTTCTGGGGTGCAAGAGGGAATTTGATGATTTGCTTTCATGGTGAATCACTGTAAAGTTTAGCAGAAGCAGGTGCCAAATAGCAACTCTGGTATTCTTATACACTTCTGAAGCAGAACATGAGTCTGGACCCAAAGTAGGGGGGAGTAAGGGAGTGGGATGGGGGTGGGGGTAGAGGAGAGGAAAAAGGTAAGGACTGTTCGAAGGAGGAGGGAGAGTAAGAGGGACAGAACTTAACACTTACTGGATTTTGGCAGCATTTGCAGGTCAAACATAATTTAAAAGACCAGTGAAGCCTCTTGTGGCCATTCCTCCGTCCTCACAGACCTCCACTAAGTGGCCCGTTGGCTCCTTGCCCCACTCAAAGATGGGTCGTTTCCCTCTCCTCTCCGAACATCAGAACAGCCTGCATCTCCCGAGTCGCAGATTTCAGTTTGCCGCCCTTCTTCCCCAGGCAGCTCACAATTCCCACATTTGGGTACCCACAGCAACCGAAAGGAAAGACAGGATGAAGTGTTTTACTGGACTCCTGAGCACACTCTTCGGCCAAACCTTTCCCTAGACCATTGGAAACAAATGCTGGGCAGCTGCTCTGGGCTTGCACTCCGGTGTAAGTGTTAATGTGCATCACATGACCCCAGTGTGGAAGCGCGGCAGCTGTAAACACGTGGGAATGACACAAGCACAAAGATGCAGGCATTCACCCCAGAGCTCACGAAGCAGGCTTGACGCACACGAAAACTCTCCACCAACTCCTCCACACTAGACCACTCGCAGATAAAGGCAGCCCTTCAGCCCCTTGGAAAAGCTCAGTTTCTTCCAGTCCCGGGTTCCCAGCTTCCATTTCCTTTTCCCCACTGGGAAGCGACTCAGCAGGTCTTAAATTCCTTTTTTACGGCCTCCTTGGCTGGTAGGAGATCCCAGGTGTGGAACTGTTGGGTAGGGAGCATAGAAGGTGGAAGAACGTAGTTTCTTTTTCAGTCAGGGCCATGAAGAACTGTTTGGCCTATGGCCTGGGAAAGGGAGCACCCTGCGCCATTGCCCCGACTCTTTCTTCCTTAAGGCGTTCCTGTCCTTGTCCACCCCTAGGGCTAAATTCCCCAGGGGAAGGTTGTCCTGGCAACCCTGACCAATGACTGAGCAAAAGCCAGTACTGCTGAAGGCAGGAGAGGCAGCAGATGGGCGCTCTGAGCGCCTTAAACAGTCACCTTTCTGTGATGCATTTACTGGAACTACTGAGCCCTCTGATGTGGATTTACTTCTGCGGGGTAAATAAATAAGCAGATGAGTGAAACTGAGGAGTCGTGAGCCCAGCACCAACAGACGAGCCGCTCATGAGCCCTCATCTTTATGCCCTTTTCACTGTGCTGCCTAGTTCCTCTATTCCAGTGGCTCTCAACCTTCCTAACCCTGCAAACCGACCCTTTAATACAGTTGCTCATGTTGCGGTGACCACCACCCTTAAAAGTATTCTCATTGCTATTTCGGTACTGTGACTTTGCTACTGTAACGTAGCAAATATCTGTATGTAGTAATATCTGTATGTAGTCATATCTATTATGTAGTAAATATCTGAAATGCAAGGTATCTGATATGTGGCCCCCGAAGAGGTTGCCATCACAACCCACAAGTTGAGGATCTTTGCTCTAACACTGTTATTTCCAACGTTGAGAGTATGTGCGGTGAACATCCATGTTACCTCTTCTAATCTGAAGGCTTTACTGCTTCAAAAAACTTTCTCGTGTGTGGCCCCAACTCTGGACCTCTGAATTGTGGTGGTCACTATTTTATTTTGTACTAAAAGAAAGCTTTAAAGACGCATAAAACAGGTATTAAGCATTTTTTGTCTGGACTTCCCCAGCAGCACCTGGGATCAGATAACCTGGCCTGACAGAATGTCACTATTTAGGCAATCTTACAGCTGGCTCAGTCATCAAGCCTTGCTCCATCTGGTACCTTGTGTCCAGAATAGGGTCCTCCCCATGCTAAGAACTGCTCTACTGTTAGAATTCAATAGTGGACACCCAGGCTGATTCCAGACCTTGGCTGTTGTGGCTAGTGCTACAATAGCATAAACATGTGTGTATCTTTGTGCTTTGCTGACTGCGATTTCATCACACAAACACACACACACACACACACTCACATGAGTTGGAAAACTGGATCACAGTCATTCTATTTTTAGATGTTTTTTTTTAAGAATTGTCATAATAATTTTCACAGTGGTTAGACTAATTTATGTTCATATGGCGCTTAGATTTTTTTATAGATGAGTAAAACAATTAATGTATATAAATGACATGAGACTAGAGAGCAGGTGAAGGAAGATGATAAGCAGAAGGGAGAAAGGGGAGAGGGAAGAGAGGAGTATCACAGGAAGAATGTGATCAAAATATATGCTATGCTCAAAATAACTTGTCATCATGAAAACCAGCAGTGTGCAAAGACAATATAAACCAAGAATTGTTTGTTAATTAGTACCCATTTCTTGACCCAAATAATTATTGGCTAATGGTTCCCAACTTTTTAGCTTTAAAACTCTTTCTGTGTGTAAGAAACAAACACATCCCCAGTAAGGGAAGGATGGTGACTGGGGTAAAACTTTCAGGGATTTTATAAAGGGCCACAGTTCTCCATCATTATAGTCATAAAAACAGACTCACACTTCGCAAGTCAGTTTTTTAGAGAGGCCACATCTGGATCTGGAGCAGACTGAGGAACAGATGTGGGTGGAGCAGCCAAACTGAGACAGGAAGTATGTCAAAGTGAAAGCTGAGCAAGCTATCTGAGCCGAGAAGCCCAAGAAGCCAAGGGAGCTCTGCGAGAGGTACAGTTGCAGGAAGGAGCAACGTCTGGGTGCGTTTGCTTTAAAAAGATGAGCATTTTTCATCCATATGATTTTAGTTGTTAGAACAACCTGGAAGGGTCATCTTGGTTTGTCACAGCACAGGGGGAATGGCAAAGTAGAATCTGTTCTCTGAGGCAATAGTGCCATGTCAGCTGTCTCCTGGAATGGTTCTGCTTCATCCCGGAACTACTGAGGAGGTGTGACTCTGGCTCAAATGAAAAAAGGAATCCTGTGGGCCAGTGTGTCTCTGCTGAGTCACATGATGTCATGAGCTTCCAAGTTCAGTATCCCCAAGGACCACAGTGTAAACTTTTCCAGTGTTTTCCCAGAGATTTGTGGAAAATGGTCAGGATTAGCACTTGTGTACCAATTTCTCTTTTAAGCCATGAAAGCAATCTCATTTCCACACTAAAAGAAGACAAAAATGGTTGTGCAGGTGGCTTGATTTCTACCTCAATTCTCTTCTCAGAAATGGTCGTGGGCTCCTAAGAGCTACATTAGGGGGGATATGTTTCTAGCAAACACGGGTCTTTGAGCACAGAGGGGAAATGTTCCAGATTCACTTTTCCATAGAAATTTCCAACATTGAAATAATAAGTGCTACAATTCCGGATCATGCTCAAGTACACAGCATTTCAGTGAAGTATTTAAGACACAATGAGATGAGCCAAGTCACTAAATAGTCAATGTGAAATGCCTTCCCTGAAAACCTCAGAGACAGGCATACTGCAGATTGTCTTTTTCCCTGATCTCAAGGGACTGAGTGGCCTACTTTGTGGTTCATGTTTTGAAGTGATTTTACAGAAAGAGAAATCAAGTGATTTAGTTTTCTATGAAAGAGCTTGAGGAGACAGCTACCCAAAAGGCAGACTATTGAGAGGGTGGGGAAGGCAAAAGAAGGCTTTGTTCAGAAGTTGTCAAGACAAAAGTTATGCCATCCATTTTGATGAAAATTCACCATCTGAAGAACTCCAGACGTTTCACTTGACAAAAGCTCTAACTTGTTGATCATCCTTTGACTGGAATGTGGTTATGGTGACTTGCGTTAAAAGGGTTCCTATAGGCTCATATAGTTGAATGCTTGTTTACCAGGGAGAAGAACTATTTGAAAGAATTACAAGGATTAGGAGGTATGGCATTGTTGGGTAGATATAGCCTTATTGGAGGACACGTGTCACCAGCTTTGTGGTTTCAAAAGCCCATGCCAGGCCCAGCCCCCCCACCTCCCTTTTTATCAGCCTGGGGATCAGGATGTAGCTCTCAGCTGCTCCTCAGTACCATGCATTTCCACCATGTTCCCACCATGATGCAAATAAGACCCCAATTAAGTGCTATCTTTTATATGAGTTGCGTTGGTCATGGTGTATTTTCACAGCAATAGAACTGTCACTATGACCCTGCTCCTCATGATAATCTCTTGACTTCTGCTCAGGGAATGGGGTCTAAAAGTATATGAGCCATATGTGAGGTACCAGTTGCTTCTGTGATATTCTGACTTAGACTCCTATAGGTTTGTAACCATGAGTGATAGAGCTGGGTAATAGTTGTTTTGTTTATTTAGGATTTTAGGAATTGGCATGCTGAATTCATATCCCTATTTTTTGAGTTTGAATTTTTTATAGATATGTAAAATTATTAATGTGTAGAGATGCCTGGAAGAGATGGTGAGAAAGCTATTTATTCATCTAGGTAGCCGATTCTTTATCTAAAAAAAATATAGATAATGACAAAACTCATTCACAAGACTGCTGTGAGAACTTGGTCAGGCCAAGCTGCTGTCACAAAGAAGTATAGATAGAGTGACATAAAGACAACAGAAATTTATTTCTCTTGCTTTTAGAGGCTGGAAGTCTGGGGTTAGAGTCCAGCACAGTCGGGTTCTTCTGAATGATCTCTCCTCAGTGGCAAACTGCCGTATTCTCGCTCTGTCCTAACTTGCTAGAAAGAACAGAAGTTCTCCAAGGTGTCTTCTATAAGGACAGCTATCCCGTTTGTGAGCATGCAACCCAGGTTAACTACCTCCCAAAGGTTGCACATCCTCATGTGATCCCATGAGGGCTGGAATTTTAACATTTGAGAGTGAATGATTATATCTCACATATCAATATGTGGAGAACTTACTAATTAGTATGTAAATGAATGCTGGAATAACCAAGACTAAGTCAGAAGGTACACCTAAGAGGGCATTTCCAGAGTCCCATTTGGAATTGCATCCTAGGATGAGTTGTTTTAACATGTTTCCTTTCTCTAACCATTTTTATAAGACCCAAAAAGTAGTATAGAATGTCTCAGATCCAGATATTAAATAGAGTGGGTGCATCTAAACTTTCTGAAATAATAACTGTGAATGTTTTATATATATTTTTTCACCCAAAGGAGAATTTCCATAGTACAGATGTAGTGGGGTGTATAAAGAAAAGGTAGAAAAGTGGACTATAAAAATTAGAACAATTGAGGCTAGAGAGATGGCTCAGTGGTTAAGGACACTGACTGCTCTTCCAGAGGACCTGGGTTCAATTCTCAGCACCCACATGGTGGCTCACAACTAACTGTTTGTAACTCCTGTTCCAGGGGATATGACACCCTCACATAGACATACATGCCATCAAATTCCAATGTACATAAAATAAAAAAATTTTTTTAAAAGAACAAAAATATTAGAACAATTATAAAAATAGAACAAACTATTTTAAATTTAAATGGTTCCACATATGACTGCAAAATATATAGATATTAGCAGTTCATATATATCAAAATTCACACTATGGATTGCCAGTTGCCATTTGTCTACCAGGAAGTAGCTATTCCCTAAAAAAATGGGAACCTAGGTATACCCTTTACCATGAAACAAATAAGGATGCTATGTCAGGGTCCCCCACATGTGTTTCCTTGAAATACTTTATAGCACTGACAATATACTTTATAAGACGATTTTTAAGTGTGATAGAATTTGACTTTGATGTGATGAAGAGCTTTTTTCTCTTCTGACTTCCTTTCCATCATGCTTGCTTTATGCTTGGAGGCATGGAAGGCTGTAGAAGAATTTTAATATAGCAACATGGCTATTCTGGCAAGGGATCACATCCAAAGATCTTCTAGGTCTCTGCAATCTGGCTGGAATGTAGACAAGCTCTTACTATACAACTTCAATTTTAAACAATGGAGGTAAGATTATTTTCTATAAGGAAGCAGCCATGTTTGAAAATGACATCTAATTGAGGGGCAGACAAAGTGATGAATCAGAGAAAGATTTGACAGAATGAGTCAGAAATAGGATATACCCAACTTTCACAAGAACAGGACTGGAAAGAGAGGCAACTTAAAAGCAGTAGTGGAGAGAGAAGAGGGTTTTTGGTTGTTTGTTTTTTACAGTTTTTCTTGTTTTTTTTTTTATTATTGGGACAGTTTTACAGAGACAGGTTGCAGAGAGAACAATTTAGATACAGATGGAGACAGAATAAGCCAGAGAGTAAAAAGGAGCCAGAAGATTAAAACATATTGCCAAAGTTAGTGTGAGGCCAAGCAGAACAATTCAGTCAGAATCCAAGAGAAGTCAGTTTGAATCAGTCAGCTTGAAGATGAATTTGGGCCAGAACAACTGAGTTGAACTAGCCAGGAACAGTTCAAAAACAGCTAAAAAGGCTTAGGAATGGCTTTAATCTTATCCCTTTATCAGGAAATAAAAACATTAACAACAGGCATGTACCATATAATGAGTTATATACATATACATATATATATATACATACTTATTTACTTATATGTATACTGGTATATAAGTTATATACTTAATATAGTTATATATTTACAACTCTTGTTTTCTTTTCTAGCTGTTTGTTTCACTCACTAAATAAAGTTAAAATGGCTGAAGTTATATAATGCTATTTTTGAGAAGTACACAGTGAAAATATTGGCTTAAATCTTGTTATTTTCTCTTACTATCATTAGCTCAATTTTCTAGGAATCCAGTTGCCATATCATAAGAAAAACCTTTGTAAGTACACTTAGAATCTCATCTTCTAGAGCTTTCTGGTTAGAAGAAACCTGGAGGTAGATGGTGTCTCTATGAACCGTTGCATGAAAACACAGAATTGAGCAACAACTTGGTTGCATAAACTTTGTCTATTGCTGTGATAAAACACAACGACCAAAATCAAGTTGGGGAGAAAGGGGTTTATTTCGTCTTATATTTTGTAGTCCATCATCCAAAGACAAAGGATAAGGAAGCAGGACCTGATGTAGAGGTCATGGAGGAATACCACTTACTGGCTTGTTCCACATGGCCTGCTTCTTTTTTTTAGGACCAGGCCAGGTTGGTACCACCTACAATGGGCTGGACCGTTGCACATTAATCACTAATTAAGAAAATGCATTAGAGACTTGCCCACAGGCCATTTTGGTGGGGACATGTTCTCAGTTGACATTCCCCCTTCCAAAATTACTAACTTGTGTCAAGTTGACATAAAACTATTCAACATAGACGTCTTGAGAAATAGGTGTCTATGGTGATTTGGATGAGAATGGTCCTTGCTCCCCATTTAGGGGAACGGTTTGGGAAGGATTAGTAGTTGTGGCCTTGGGGGAGTAGGTATGATCTTGTTAAAGGAAGTGAGTCACTGGGGATGGGCTTTGTACCAGGCCCAGACTCTCCCTCTCTCTCTCCCTCTCTTTCTCTCTTTCTCTTCCTGTTGCCTGTGGATCAGATAACTCTCCAGCTAATGTTTCAGTGTCATGCCCTGCCATACTCTCCACAATGATGGTCACAGACTAAAAGTCCAAAACTGTAAGCAAATCCCCAATAACATTCTTTATTTTACAAGTTACCTTGGCCATGGTGCAATAGAACAGTAACTAAGACAGCGTCTAAGTAAAGCTCATTCCATGGAAATCATGGAAGTAAAATTCTAAATGTTTGCTTTTCAAGCTGCTGAATATTGAATATTAGATACTAATACAAGCCATGGGAGTGGTAATGACCATGTTAAGAAATTTATGATTTAAGTAGTTTTAGTGTATTTGGGGGTATAACAGAATACCCAAATCTGGGTAATGTACAAAGAAAAAAAGTTCTTTTAGCTGACAGTCCTGGACTCAGGGACCTTTTTCCAGTATGGCAGCTGCCTCTGACAAGGGTCATGCTGCCTCCTAAGCTGGTAGATGGTCTTTCATTAGGTACCTGTGTATCTGAGGGTTGTACCTGTGTATATGAAGAAGGGGACGGGGATAATGAAGACAAGGGAGCTGACCAAAGCAGTTCAGTTCTCTTTGTGTTTTCATACATGAGGTTGTTTTGGGTACAGAGAAGATCTGCCTCTCAGCTGAGGGTGGAATGAGGTCAGGAAAATTGTGCTTCAGGAGGTCAGGAAAGTTCAGCTTTAGGAAAGAGGGTCAGAGATTCCACTCTACTTCTGTTGTTTTCTCAGCTACATGGTGTTACCTTCTGGGACAGTGTTTCCTGAAACACAGTCACCTAAATCACCTTTTTGTTTTGGAGAAATAAAGATTTTGTTGTTGTTGTTTTTAGATATTATTTCTGTTAGCAAGTAATTGGCTTATTGGTAGATTTTTTTGTTGCTGTTTTGTTTTGTTTTCTCGTAAGTGGTATGGCTTGGATCAGGTCTGGAGTATCTTCCAAAGGCTTATGTGTCAAAGGCTTGGTTTCTAGATGATGACACTATTAGGAGGTAAGGCTGAATTGGAGGGCAGAGGTCACTGGGCTTGCCCAGGAAGGTAGATGTTTTTTTCCATCTTATTTTTCTCTTTGCCCACCATCTGCCCATACAATAATATTCTGCTTCACCCACAGGCCTGCCAAAGCAATGGAATCATTTGTCTGTGAACTGAAACATTTGGTTTTCTCAGATATTTTGTCCAGTTCCAGAAAGCTGACTAATAAATGATTTCATAAATATTTTAAAATTTATTACCTATTATGACACATCAAGTGAACATACACCAACAGAAAAGGTCTTTAGTGTCCTCAAATAATCAGTCAACGTGGAGAAGTGTTGTTGAAGGACCCTGTTGTTTGACATCATAGTCCAGCATGGCAGGACACCTCTCCCAAGCTCTGTGCAGAATGGAGGACTCCCTTTATCAGCAGGGGCTTCTTTCTCCCTGCCTGAATTCATCTGGTGAATGTCTCTAAGCATGACCCCACCTCAGAGATAGGTCACATAGCGCATGGCCAAACTTCCTTTCTCCTGATGAGAACCTGCCCTATGAGTGTCTGGAAGTCCTGGAATGTAAAACATCTTTGGCACCTCCAGGCCCAGACAATAGTATACACCTACCCTTGGAATTTTCACCCAGCCAAAAAACTGTATAACTCTGGTTCACCCCAAATAAAGTTGAGCAGTCTCGCTGAAGCTACTCCTGGAAAGTTATTCTCTTGTAGTCACAGAGTGATCAGAATATCTGCCTCTACTCATGGTGTCTGCTTTCTTGGTCATCTGGGACCTATGGCCAATGTTCCCTGATAAGGGAGCCCCACATTGTATCCTGAGTTAAGAAGTTTGAGAGTAGATAATATAAATACAAACTAAAGACAGTGGCCTCCTGGGCAAAAGACACTCTTCAGATAAGCCTGCTAGACAATGCTTCAGTGTCATGCTGAAAAATGACTCTGGGCAGTGGCATCATTTCCAAGGTCTGCTTAAGCATCCTTAACAAGAACAGGGCTGGAATTTACATCAGACAACCAGGTAATGTTGTCCATCGTCTTAGACACTAAGTTAATTTATATATATATATGAAACATGCAAAAGTCAATGAACAGAAGTACTGCACTCAAATATAAAACTCTGCTTTTTTCAGAAAATAGAGCAAACCACAAGTTATGACTAAAAAAGAAGTGTCATTCTCAACCCATCAACTCACGGATTCACATTTACCATGAATCTGCTAGATGGTTTGGGATTGTTTAGTAGCTTAAATTCCCGGACTTTTTTCCTTTTTAATTAATGAAGCAGTAATAGAACTTGCAATGATGATGCTCATAGCCACAGCAAATGAGTTCTCAGAAAAGTTGCTGTAGATGAGCGTTCAGAGCTAAGCATTTCTCTGCACAGAAGCGCTAAGGTCAGTAGCAAAAAGGAATGACAAAACTTTGGAGTAGCTTCATGTGACTGTCCTTTACTGCTGTTGCAGGCTAATGACAGAAGGCTCAGCCTTCTCGACCTTTAGTGCTAACCCTATACCCTTAAACTGAATCTACTGCACTGTACATGTGTGCTATGATTTGCCTAGGAAATGCCTGTCCCTCTAGGCTCATACATTGAATAGTTGGTTCCCTGTTTTCCGATTGCTAACTTGTAACCCCCAAGAGGAATAATCATGAACTACAAGATTTACTTTTTGTCCTTTTCCTTACAAATCCCAAATTCCATCCATTTCCAAAGTGACTTAGGTCAACAACTTTTTTTGAGCCCCCTTCAGTGGTTTGTCAAAATCTGCATTCCGTTCTCAGAGCAGAAAAAAAGTGATATTTTGTTTGTTTGTTTGCATAACTTCAGAGTCACCTTATACGTTGTGATATCTGTGGGTCTTGACAAATATGGGTTTTTTTTTCTTTGTCCAGCGCTTTTCAAGCGCCAGTGTAGCCCATGTGACCAAGAAGTAGGTCCACTTTGTGTGCCTTGTTCGGTGTTCTGAACACTGTGGATGGCCCACTAAGCCAGTGGTTCTCAACCTGTGGGTCGAGACCCCTTTCACAGAGGTCACATATCAGATGTTCTGCATATCATGTGTTTATATTAGGATTCATAACAGAAGTGAAATTACAGTTATGAAGTGGCAACAAAAATAATTTTCTGGCTGGGCGTCACACTACTCCATTTTACACCGTCGCAGCATCGGAGAGGATGAGAACCATGTTACTAAGCATGGCTTGCCTGTGTGTTTCAGAAATGTTCGTGACTTGAGCTTTAGGAGATTTCTCGCTGCTCTTGTTCACTGCAATTTGCAATAAGATGCAAATTGTGTGGTTTGGGACTCGGTGTTTTCCGAATCTGTAGCTTTGTGCTGTGGTGTCTGCATTAATTCTTGGTCATAAGCATTTCAAGTATTTCCTTTGCCTTCTTTTTTTTTTTTTTTCCTCCCTACCTGGTGTTTCAATTATGCATAGCCCATAGCTTTAAAAAGCTTCCACAGTTCTGATACGGTCAGATGTTTTAAATCTTCATTGTTTTCATATTTTAGTTTGGGAATCTATTGTTCTAGAGTCAAGCAACTTACTTTTCATTGGTCATACTCATTGCGCTGAAGAGTTGATAAAGGGCATTTCTACTTCTGCTGTTGGGTTCTGGTACTTTCCTTTTGCATTTTCCTCAATTTCTACTTTTACTTATTGCCTGTCTGTTCTCCTATGTTTTCTGTATTTTCCATTGCAACTCCTTGCACACTAGTCACAATTATTTCAAATTCCCAAATCGTCCCAACCTCTATTATTGGTAAGTGTGATAAACTAGGAATAGATTAAGGTTTGAGGTTTTGTTTGTTTGTCCACTTTGTGTTTTGTCTGGTGATTTAAATAGTCCTCAGATGTAAAGGGTCTTTTTAATGTAGCCAGACATTAGATTGTGTTTGGTGTTTTTGTAGCTATAGATGGTCAGGGGGGTTGCTGACTTCGGTCTTTTCTGAATGCCCTTGAGAGATGCCTGTCTTGTACTTGTTTCAGTTGCCCCACACTGTAATTGTTCTGAAGCATTGCTGGTGTCAGAGTAGGTCATGGGAAAGGGGAATGTTCTACAAGCTTCCAATTAAGAGCCAGACTTATAGTTAGCCTTTTTCTCTGGGCTCTGCGTGTCACAGACACTTTTCAGCACTATACCGCTGCAGACAAGCCTCCACTTTCTGACTTTAGGCTCAGCATTCTTAATTCATTTCCTTGAAGTAATGACCTCAGTTGACTGCACACACACACACACACACACAATTTTTGGTGAGGAACTGAGGCTAGATGATGATGCAGTTGGAAAATAAAGGGATAGAGTGTGAGCAATAATACGTAGGATAGGAGCCTGGATAAATCCATTGTTTCCCTAGGAGATATAGATGCATTTCCCATAGAAAGCTATGGATGCATTTCTTTTGGAAAGAATTGATTAATCAATCAATTAATTAATCAATTAATTATTTCACTTTAAATCCCGATCTTTGCCATCTCCCTCCTTCTTCCTCCTACTCTCCCTCCCCTACTCCTCAGAAAAGAGGAGCCACCCCCACCAACCCACTCCAGCACATCAAGTCGAATCAAGATTGAACAAATCCTTTTTCCCTGTGGCCTGTCCAGCCAACCCTGTCAGGGAAAAATGATGGAAAAGCCCACAAGAGAGTCCATGTCAGAGACAGCCCCTGTTCTCCTTACTAGGGAAGCACATTAAGACTGAGCTGCCCATCGGCTACATCTGTGTAGGGAGTCTAGGTCCAGTCTATGTATGGTTCTTGGTTGGTGCTTCAGAAGCCCCCATGGGTCCTGGTTAGTTGGCTCTGAAGCTCTTCTTGTAAAGCTCCTGTCCCATCCAGGTCTTTCTATCCTTCCCCTTACTAATCCACAAGGCTCCCTGCATTCTGCACAATGTTTGGCTGTTGAGTCCCAGCATCTGTTTCAATCCACTTCTGGGTAGAGCCCTTCAGAGGACAGCTATGCTAGGCTCCCATCTGCAAGCATACCAGAGTATTGGTAAATAGTGTCAGGGTAAATAGTCCCATGGGGTGGGTCTCAGGTTTGGCTAGGCATTGGTTGGACATTTTCTCAACCTCTGCTTCCCCCCCCCCCCTCCAGCCCCCTTGCACATCCTGTAGGCAGGGTAAATTTTAGATTGACATTTTTGTGGGTAGGTCAGTGTTCCCCTCCCTCCACTAGGAGTCCTAGATACAAGGAGGCTCACCTAGAGTCAACTCCATATCCTCCCAGGAGCCTAGTATTGATGCATTTTTTTTTTTATGATTACTTTTCATTTCTGTTTCTGAGAACCCTGTGAAGACCTTAGCTATTTATCAGGAAAGCTTGATGTGATTCCTAGAGACTAAGACCTTAAAAGTAACTTTCCCCCTTTACTACAGCTCCTAGGAGATCCTCAGTCTCACCAGGGAGTCCTCACTTCAGTCTCCAAAAAGGCCAGAAGAGGACCATGTCTTACTCATTGACGAACTCCAGTGTCTCTGCTCCTGGCCAGGACAGCAGCCAGTCGGTCTCTACCTGGTTGTTTCCACTGCTCTCAGCTTGTGGATTACCCTTCATCCCCAGGATTCTGATGGCTTCATTAAAACAACAACAACAAAACAAACAAACAAAAAACCACTGGTTCTCAATTTGCACAGCTTTTCTTGTCAGAAGAATTGAAGGGCTAAGACAGATTCTCCGTTAGGCAGACAGCTAGGGAGAGGCACCATGAATGGGTAATAGATGATGAACTTCCAAGATGGCCATTTCTTTATCCTCCTGACCTGAGAAAAATATTCATGGCTTAAAAAAAAAGTTTTGATTGGCTTTTTCTTATATCAGTAGTACACCTGGCCTGGGGGATGGTCCAACAAGTTGAAGGTCAGGCCAGGACATGCTGTCCTATCAGGTTCCCTGTCTTTGTTCAAACTGATCAGCCCAAAATTGGAGGAAGAAGACCCTTAAAGCCTTTCAAATACCCTTAAAGCCTCCAGCCCTAAGGGAGAGAGCAGGCTTTGGCTTGCTTTCCCAGTCTTCCATTCTGCGCTGCAAAAGGGTCTTTCTCTGTAAATGCCTTGCTCTCTCTCTGTGTTCTCACCCCTAATAAAAGCCTTTCTATACCAGCTGTCTGCTGTGACTGAGACGCCCCCTACTACTCTTTGTTCCTGTCTTTTAGTTCGTTAACTGGTAGAGAAAAGGAACCCAATTAAGATCCCTGGATGGTAACAGAAATAGAGAAATCATTTCTATTTATTTACTTATTTTACATCCCAACCAGCTTCCCCTTCTCTCCTCCCAGCACACTACCAACACCAACCCCTATCCACTCCTCCTCCATTTCTCTTTAGAACAGGGCAGGCCTCCCATGGATATCAAACAGCCATGGCATATCAAGTTGCAGTAAGACTAGGCGCATCCTCTCTTATGAAGGCTAGATGAAGCAACCCAGTAGGAAGAAAGGGTCCTAAAGACAAGCAACAGAATCAGAAACAGCCCCTGATCCCACTGTTAGGAGTCCCACATGAAGAACAAGCTACACAATGGTAACATGTGTGCGGAGGGTCTAGGTCTGGCTCCCTGGTTGGTGGTTCAGTCTCTGTGAGCCCCTATGGGCCCAGGTTAGTTGATTCTGTGGGGTTTCTTGCAGTGTGCTGATTTTTCTGGTTCCTATAAGAGGGATCACATCTGTATCCTTTGTATTCAGAGTTGAAACTACAAGGTTCTAGTAATGATTTTTAAAATTTCCTTCACATCCAGCTTTATATAAAGCAAATTAAACATGGATATTTGGTCTCCTTCTGTTCCACCATGAGATGTAAACCAAAATGTGGATACCAGTGAATCATAGGATGGTTCAAAGAAGGCTCATGATGCACTTGTCAGTGTTTACTCTCTCCTTTCTTGTCTCTAGGTAAACAGCGGCAACAGCAACTAGCTACATGGCTTTCCAAGTTCATACTTTTCTGGATAGCAGATTCCTTCAGGTGACCAGTCATTGCCCCCAGGCATGCCCTTAGGTTATAGCCCATGTTCCATAGACTATAGAGGTATGTTAGGTGAAGTTAGAGAGGCAGGCTATCTTTCAGAAGAATGGCATGGAATAAAAGCTACTGTGCAGCTTTTTTTAGGAATCTATTTTTTCTCCTGCTGAAATAAAATGAATAGAATGATTCTTGGGTTCAGAAGTAAGTAGAGACTGTGTAGATGATGAAGAGGTGGAGTGTCCTGGCATTGACCCCCTCACCCGAGGCTGCCTGCTGCACTCTACCTGTAGACAGTCTTATGATTTGTAGCTGCGCCGTTTGGGTTCCTGTTACCCTTTCCTCTGTGTCTGCCCTTGAAGACGTTTGGAAAGCTACACCTTCATCACTATGCTGAATATACCAGAGAAAAGAGTAAGCAATGGCAGCCACTGAAGCTGCCGCTCTCAGCCTCCTAGGCTACAACTGCAGGAAGAATCATGAAATAAATGTTGTTTTGAAACACATAAATGTTGCCACAAGGAAGACATTTCTTGTTCTGGTTTAATTTCTTTAGCCCAATAAGATGGGGGAATTTTAATGATCTTTCCTTCTTCCTTCCATTTTTTCTGTTTTTCTTTCTTTCCTTCTTTCTTTCTCCCATCTTTTTAATTCACTACCATCAGAACCATTCAGATAACGGGGAAGTTAGAGCTTTGTTGCAGGCTGAATGTATATAATTGTCTCATTTGTACTGTGAAACTCTCACAATGCTGAGTTAATGAGTATTATTTGTGAGATAATCAAGAGAAAGGGTAATTCTCTCAAGAGATTTCTGTCTGACTCTGCTGAAAGTGTGTGAGTGTGGAGAATGAGCCCACTTTGCTCTGCTGTTGCACACCAACTTGCTTCAGAAATGTAAAATTCCTGGCATTTTCAAAGGATCACATAGCAGACCCAGTCTGCTTTGGAGTCACTCTCCTCGAATTACCACAAATCTCTCCCCCAGTGCACACTGCGTGTCCTCTGCATTTGCTTATTCTTTTTAACAAAAGAGGAGAGTAAGGAAATGTGGACTTTCTCTCGCAGCTTTTGTGTGCGTGTTTGTTAGACAGAGAAAGAAATTAGATATTTAGACATGCCTGCCTCAAATACTTACTCTAATGAAATTATCGCAGCATGTGCTAGGCACACAGGGATATGGTTCATGTTGAGTAAGAGGCAATACAAATTAGAGTTTTACATAAAACTGAAATGTTTCATATATGTTGGTAATCCATGCACTGTTGAGTGATCTGATGCTCTCTATGTTTATTTCCATTGCCCCAAGGGCCGTCATCAGATAGTCTCCTGAATGTAGGAGGGGCATGAATGAAGGCTCCTGCATACATGTATGCTTCTGCTTGACCTTCAGTGTGTGTGTTCCTGTTGGTACATTTCAGAATACAAAACAACAACAAACAAATAACAACAAACCCGTTATTTCTTTTTCCCATGGAAAGACTGGTACGTTACCTAAATGAAAGAACAGCAAATTTTGTCTTTAGCTAATCCTGCCAGGCAGTGTTGTTCATGGCGTCCTTTGTTCTTGTCCTCTAGAAGCCATCAAATCGGACCTCTTTAGATTATATAAATTCAGGAAGTGATGGACTACAAACACTTGACAGGAAAAAAAAAAAGAGGCAAGTCTTTTATATGATGTTAATGCCCTGCTCTTATAATTTGTAAAACATGGAAAGACTCAATCTTTTATTTATAAGAGCAATGATATATGTTTGCAAAAGTTCAGATTGAGTTCAGATTGAGTTAGGGAGTTTTCGGGACAGGAGTGGTATGCGTGATGAATTGCTAGCATGGGCCCAACAAAAGCTTTTAGTTATTGACTGGGGCATCTTCCCAGACCATTAACAGTGGGTTGAGGAAAAGATGGAGTTACATACAAAGACACTGGGTCAACTGAATGATGGTCACATTTGAGATTCTGTGTGTAGAAGCATGGCATTGATCCAAATTGAAATTAGCCTAATGCAATGTGTTGCTCCTGAGCAGATGCGCTGATATCTGTGAAAACAAAACAACTCGAAGTTGACGGAACTATTTAACCAGGTACCCCGACACTGATAGTGCAAGAAGAACCGTCTGGGAATTATTTAATAGATTTCCTTAAGAACTGTCCTTTAAGGCTCTCATTGTTATGCTTCCATTTTTATATACGTTAGCAGTAAGAAAGAATCTAAATTAAGCTCATGCTCACAAGTAAAGTTGCTTGACGTATGTTCAGCAGATGGCATAGAGAGTAGAGGATATAATTGAGAATAGCGCAAGCACAAAATGACAAAAAAGTGTCTAGACACCATGATACCACAGTTATTCTATACTGGCTCAGGTTTTTTTTTTTTTTGAGGGACTGTGGTACCTCATGACTGAGCCTGTGTCTCTAAAGGTATATGATGGAAAGGACCCTGCAGAGTCCTACAGACCCTTGGCATGAGTTAATGCTGTGAGTTCCTTAATTTCTACACAATGCTGAACACAGATAGGGCAAACCATGTTTTGACTTTTTCTATTTTTAAGCAGCAGGAATCAAAACCAGGGCTCTGAATCTCCTCAATACTAGGCAAAGTATTCTACCATTGAGCTATGCCCACAGCCATTTCCAGACATATACTCTAATCTCTGTCCCAGCTTCGGACCAATAGGCTGAGCAAACCTACTTGTGCACATGTACTTAAATTAGATAATGTCTTACTGCTAACATAGGTAAAGTGAAACTACAGTACGGATGACTTTAAGGAATGAGTTGAAGACAAGAAACAAAATATTTGGGGAGTAATTTATGGAAAACCATCCATTTTAAAGTGAGGAAGTCTGATTTGGACAATTCCCTCCATCTATGATATTTCATAACTATGTTACCTATAACTGGGCCAAGACAAACAGAAAGGCTTTTTACGGAGAACCTCAGTACCGCTTTTCTATTTCCTGACTCTGTAAGAATGAATCAGTAAACGAATCAAGCGGTTAATAGTTTCCATGTACCGTTCACAGCACCCACTTCTTGGTTTTCCTCCTTTTCAGTGGGAGGTGACCCTGGTTTCTCCCTCTTTTCCAATTCTTTTCCAAAGCCCTGCAGTAGCTTGGTTAAGACATATGGGCACAATCCATGCAGCTGTGGTTGAATTTCTAGCCTAAATGTTTTCTTTTTAACTCAATAATTAAAAGCAAATTCCCATGGGTTGGACATATTTGGGAAATGTCTACAAACATAAGTAGTTGCCAAAATCAAAACCTTGAGATCACATTTTTAAATTAGGGTCCAAAATGCTCATATGTTTTTTTTCTAGGAAAACTCTAGTAAACACTATTTTTGTAATTTGATTAAATATGTGACTCTTGTGAAGGAATCTAAGTGTAACTCTTATTTTAAGGGAGAGGATCCTGAAAGGTAATCTTACAAATAAAAATTAATGGCATCTGTCTTCCCTGCCAGGCTGGGCTACCTTGGTGTAATTAAAGAATTGGTAAACTAGTGAGAAGTTGTTATGGCCTTAAGGAATGAGTCTCTACCCCCATGAGAGCAACTGGCTTAAAACAGTAGTGAGAGTCGCTGAGGCCTAATTTTCCCCCCCCTTTCACCTGTACTTGTATGGCTATCGAGTAGCAAGGTGGGATATAAGCACACATTTTCATACTTAGACCCAAAGAAAAACGGGCTCTTCACACAACTGCTTGCTTGTTTAATCTGTGGGACATGATCTGGAAGGAACTCAATCTTGCATGCACTATACTAATATGTTACCATTCATTTTCCATGCAGAAAATTTCAGATTTGTTCTTTGTTACCCAGTTATTGTGAGACCAGTCACGACACTGAAAGTCACTCCGAGACTTATGTTGGTTCCAGAGTGCATATGAGGAGCAAAACGTTTTTGGTAAAGTTTCTACAACAAAACCACATAAAAGTTTATTGTAGCCACTGACTAAATAATATGCTGCACAGGCCTAGACTTTAAGCGCTAATTGTAAGAGCCTTAGACGCATCTTTTTCTTCACTAACAATTAACACTTACTCCAGTACGTATTTTCTGGGATTCAACATGATCCTGGGTATGACTGCTTCTTTTCAACTGACAGCTGTCATGCCATTTAAAAAATCTAACAAGTTTTCTAAGTAGCAGTGTCGGTACCAGCTGGCTATGTAACCGGGACTTGAGTTGAAGAGTGGATGTAAGTAACTTAACTATCAAACCTGAACAAAGTCTGTCTGCTCATTGCGAATGGACATCCCAAGGCTTTTGCTGAAGATTTCAACAATGAGAAAAATAAAAATAAAAAGTGGAATCTATTTTACCAAAAAGGAGGAAGTAGGGGAGAAGAAAAGCAGTTTCAATGAAGGACAGACTTGCTTTTAAGAAGATAGTTCTTTGGAGATCTGTTTATGAACTGCCCCTTCCTCTCTGTCACTGTTTTCCAGATTGTTCTGTTGACTAAGTTCACATTTGTCGCACCTGTAAGTTGTTCTTAGTTCTTTTTAATAGAGAAGTACTTGATTCGTATTTTAACCTTCAAGTACATTGGGTCTGAGCAAGAACACGTTCTTTCAGAGTTTAAAAAAATTGAAAGGTTAAGTATGTGTGTGTGTGTGTGTGTGTGTGTGTGTATGGGGGTGAGTGTAAGTGCAATGTCTGGGGATTGGGAGAGACAAACATGTTGCCTTTCCTTGAATCTGTGGTTACAGGCAGGTATGACATACCTGATGTGCTGATGCGGATGTTGGGAATGGGCTGGGGCCCTCTACAAGAGCAGTACTCAGTGTTAATTCCTCAACTCTCTTTCATGTCCTCTTTTAGGATTTTAGACGAATCGTACCTACACCAATAAGGAAAATGATGTTTCTGACAATGTGAGTTTTCGTGGTTCTGGCTATGGCGTCAGAACTGATGAAGCCTACTTTTATATACTACTATATAAACCTGGGCCAGATATCATCTCCGTGTGAGCTGACTACTGGAGAGAGTGTGGGGGTAAGGATCAAAACTGTTGATATGATAAAACACTTAAAAGATCCTAGCTGGTGAATAGTAAGGGCTTAGTAAACACCATCCATTATTATTGTCATTTCAAGGTATATAATATAATGATGCTTTCTCCTTGAGGGGCACCTGAACTGAGCTGGCTGTGTCTATGGGACTCAGTATATACATGGATAAAAGAAAATGATAGAAAAAATGTATAGCAGAAACTCAAAGTACTAGAAAGTAGAATTAACAGCAAATCTTTGGTACCCGAGTAAAATGGGCCATTTAAGAAACAGCCTAATGATTAAACCTAATATATCCTTATGCTTAGATTAAGAAGTCATAGCATTTTAGAAAACGGTGAAGATACTTTGCAGGGGGCAAAGAGAAGCAGGAGAAAGGCGGCTCAGAACTCTATGAAGCATAGCTCTATGGTCTAGTTGCATTCTGTTGTTGTGACAGAACAGTCTTCCCAAAAGCAACTCAGGGGAAAACAAATTTCCTTCAGCTTACATGTTGCTGTCCATCATTAATGGAATCCAAGTAGGAACTCAAACAGGAACTGAAAGCAGAAACAATTGAAGAAGGCTGCTTGCCATCTCAAACAGGCCCACGCTTCACTAACTTATATAGACCAGGACCACATGCCAGGGATGATGCCACCTATGGTGGGCTGCAAATGAATACATCAATAAACATTCCAGGCCACCTTCCACAGGCATGCCTACAGGCCAGCGTGATCTTGAAAATTCCTCAGCTGAGGCTCACCTGACTCTAGGCTGTGTCAGTTGTCAGATAAAAGTAACTATGGCAGTGTAGTTTATTCCCATATTTAGTCACAGGAATAGACGTTTAAAAGATATGACAGAAGGAAAACCTATTTTCTCATGAAATAATTCAACAGTGATGCCATTGGCTATGTCAAATCCCTGCATAATGCCAGTGGCTGTGAAATCTTTAAAAAGGACCATTGAAATATTGATAACCTAAAGGCCCTAGAGCATACAACTAGTCTGTCAATTGCAAAGACAGCATAGCTATCCTGTTGTTTCTATTTCTTGCTAGTGATGATTACACTCTCCTTCATCTACTGGTCGCCTAGAAACATCCTGGTCCTCCTCCTGTTCTTCTTTAGCACTCTATCCTACACCTTCACTGAGGTGACCCTTCTCTCCTCAAATCTAGAAATGAATCTACAAAGCATGTGGACCCTCCTTATGAAGCAATGGCATTTTACCTTCATTGAAGCTAATAATCACATCCATAGCCTTTATCTGAATTGCCTGTTTATGTAAATGGCAACAAGTCTGGTTGCCTTAGGAACTCAATGTGACCTTTGCTTCTTTATTTTTTTTCTTCCTTTTCATCATTCAACACACTGCCAAAAACTATAGAAATTTCATCCTCAGTATTTTCTCCTCTTTTCTATTCAAATGTCATCATTATCATTTTAATATAAGTCTTTGTAGATTCATGTGCAATTGCTTTACCTTCTGAGCAAGCTACAAATGAGATGGCTGATAAGACAATCCGACTCAATTTTAGTAGTCCTCAATTTCCTTGTTTCCCATCATTTTATCAAATCCATATTTTTGTAGCAGCTGTTAGAATCATTACATGATTTTACACATGTCCACATGCCCCATTTGTTCAAAATTCTTTAAAAGTAACTTCTCTGTTAGATGCAGTCAATATTTCACCCTATTACAATGTGATATTGCACCCTTCTCCAGGTTAACACTGTTCTACGTACTTACAGGGATGAAATGAAAACAATTTCCCTTCCTTCTCCTCTCAGGAAAGCATAGTGAAGCACAAACCAGAAGTGGGAGAATGGCAACTGAAGAAATATCTATTTGAGAAAATCCCTGGTGATTGAGACAGAATATACCCTACTAGCCTTTGTGGTGCATAGCCCTGCGTTATAGAAGCCAGAGTTCAAAGGCTACTCAGAGTTGCTGAAGAGACTACATTTTCTTTTAAATCTCGGTCTGTGAAAAGAGAAACACATAGCTTTGTTTACTCTGCTCCTGCAGAGGCTGCATTTGAGGCAAGCAGAGCTGGGACAGGAGTCCATGTTCCACTATTTTTTCCCCTCAGTTCCTATTTGTAGGAAACAAACAAACAAACAACAACAAAAACAGCTGACTGGAAACAAGATCCTGATTTCCTGAGCTTCACCACAGGGGTAGGTAGTGTCAATACCTGGAGGCATGGCCATCTAGTCCCCAAAGCTTACTCAAAGAGTTGGCATGGTACTGCCAGAAAGCTGGGTTTTCTGTCTGGCTCTAAGCAACTGATGCAGAGTTGCAATAAAGAGGAAAATGCAGGTCACAAAGGCAAAGAACTCCAAAGCTCTGCCCATTGAGAGGATGGAAAGCATTTCTTTGGGATCAGATCAAACTGTACCCTTAGGTCTATTGCTTACTGTAAAATTCATGGAGATTGTTACATGCACATTGAAGGAAACTGGTAGAGCTGGCAACGAGAAAATGGCGGGGCGGTCTGAAGTTCAACAAAAGAGTACAGGGAAAGCATGCATGAGAGGAAGATCCTGAGACTAGAGGCAATCTCAAAGATGTTAGAAAGATTATAAGTAAGCACTAGGTTAGCCCATTTAGTGATAAAAAGAGCAGAACATGGACCACACTTAAAATGCTTCCCAACTCTACTCAAACCACACAGTGAGTAATGAACACACAAAAAGTTTCTATGGGATTTATTAAACAGATCGAACAACACGCTATTTTGACCTGAGGCAACTTTCAAAACCCAGGCTTGAAAATGTATTTATATAGCTGATAAAGGTATCTATAAAAATCCACACAATAACTGCTTAGGAAAAGAAAAGCCAGAATTCACTCCCCAAAGATCAGGAAAATAAATAAATAAAATAAAACAAATCAAGACACAATAATATTACTAATTGGCAGTTCTAGGTATGGGGCGAGTAGGAAATAAATGCATGTATCCATATGCACGTACACAAGCATTTATACTAGATAAAGTATAGCCTCATTCCTACCAACGCCAGCAAGTGCAGAATACTAATTCTCAAGTTCCACCCTTGCTAGTCATCTTGGCTCCACCCTACACTCAAGTTGTAGTAAGAAGGCCAAGCAGAACCTAAGGACTTTTATCACCAAATTGTGACAGCAAAGTGATTTCTTTTTCTATGGTATAAGGAGCACTGAGAGGGAACAGTTGTGAAGCCAAATGGATGGAATTGATGGGGAACCTTCCTATCAGTGCAAAGGGTCTCCTCGTGGTACTGATACACTCTTGTATGACACCAGACTTTGAGCCTGCCTGCCTCTTTTCCTATGCTGGAATACAGAAAGCCAGCTATGCACAAGGTTTAAATATTATTCAAAGTCTCCTAATAGAATGTCCTAAATATGATCCTCGATTTAGAACTTGTATATCACATCAGAAACAAAAACAAAAAAACAAAACAGACAAACAAACAACAAAAAACAAAACAAAACCCCGAGTTAATGAAAAAGATAAGCCACCAGGATTACCTGGCAAAGGTGTCAGACCTTTTGTTCTGCTAAGGTGATGAGCAATAGCAACACAATGGAGATACACAATGAAAAAGGTAGAAAGGTTTCAGAAGAGAAAGAGAAGATGGAACGTTCAGATATAATTTTATGATTTACAAATACAACTTCTTAAGCAAACACCCAAGCAAGAAGTGTGTGTGTGTGCGTGTGTGTGTGTGTGTGTGTTGTGGGGTTGAGGGTAGGAAGGGAGGACAGTGCATTCCCTTCATGCACTGGGAGGTAAAACTGCCTAGTCTGAACAATGTAGAGACAACAAAATGAAAACCAAACAAATAAACAAATTGTAAAAAATCTCAGGAATCTGTAAATGCATAATGAACTATCTAGCAAATAGTGCTGAGTCTCAGAAGGACAGAAAGAAAAGATTGGATCCGAAAAAAGGATTGGAATAAGTGAAACCCAAAAGCTTCTCTAATTTGATAAACTTCAAACCTACAAAATAAGAAAATGAGTGTGTTGTAGACAAGATTAACTCAGCTTCCCATTAACACATTCAGTGAAGCTGATAAAACTGAGAACATCAAAACCATCGAAGATAGTAAAAGCAAACAATTTGATAAAAAAACAGCACATTTCTCTTTCAGAAAATCGTAGATGCTTGGAGTAAGCAGCAGAATGCTTTATCAAATGTTAAAAGAAACTAACTGTAAACTCAGAGTCTCTCATACAGCAAAAAATGTCCCCCCAAGTTAAGAATATTTTCAGAAGAAAAAAAAAACTAAGAAAATCTGTACCGAGATACATTATTTTTTTTTAAATGACTAAAGAGAATGTATGAACGGGAAGGAGGCTAGTAGAACACTTAGAATACATTAAAGAAAAAAACAATGAAAAAATAAAAATACTGCATAATACAATTTATTTTCATTTTCTTTCTTCTAGCTTTCTACCTCAATAAAGAGAAAAAAAAAGTAAAGCAGGAAGGACAATAAGAAAGCAATAAGACAGAGCCAGTGATACGAAATACCTGAAAAGTTGACAGACTTCTAGAATGACAGATAGTGAACAAAAAAAGGAAAACTATACATTTTTTTAATGTCAGAAATGTAGCAGGAGATATCATGGCAGTCTCTGCAGATAAAGAATGTGCACATACCATGAACACATCTATACATATAAATTTATCAAATTTAACAAAATAAGTTTTAAAATCAAACAAAAAATAGCACATATCACTCACGTGAAAGAGATAAATTAAATGGAAATACATCCTTAAAGAACTGGATTCATAATTTAAACAATCCCCAAAAGAAATTTTTCTAAATTTCATTAGAAGATATCCAGCAATATCCATTATAAAGAAAAACTGATATTAACTCTACACAGGTTTTTTAAAAATAAAATATAACGAATGATTATTTCACAATCTCTTTATCAAGCTATGATTATTACCCTGTTACTAAAAATTAAAGAAAGCCAATACAAAAAGAAATATGATTTGAAATCCCTCATACAACAGATACAAACCTCCCTAACACGTTAGAGATAGAGTTCAGCAGCGCACTAGATGGATATAAAAGTCGTATAATGATTACATGCTGGTTATTGAAGGGATGAGAAGCTGGTTCAGTATTTGAAAATCAGTCAACGTAATTTACCATATTAGTAGTCTAGAGCAAAGAATTACAAGATCATATCAATTAACATGAGCAGATAATTTGACGAAACCCAGCATGCATTCAAAATAATCACACCACTTAGCTGGGAACAAGGAATATAGAAATGTCTTGACCTAATAACAGATATCTGATAAAATTCTGTTAACAACACTATGCTGAATGGAAATGTTCCAAATCTGTGTTCTAAAACTAGAAATAAGTCAGGCACAGTCACTTGTATTTTTACTACTGAGTACAGCACTTGAAATCCCAGCACGTACAAGACAAGAAAAATATGAAAGACTTATAGGTGAGACACAGAGGGAAGGAACTATTCTATTTGCAAACACATAGAATGATTTTCTGCATGGAAAGTGTATGTGTGTTTGTGTGTGTGTGTAGTGATAGACACAAATGCATGCATCTTATGTATCTCCTAGAATTGGTAGGTTATCAAGTTCTCAATATACAGAATAAACATACAAAAATCAGTTGTACTTTTATAAGCCAGCAAAATATGTGTGACTACTAAATTAAAATATATATAGCAGCTAGCAGCTACTTAAAAAATTAATGGTATATTTACGTACAAATATAACAAAACACAGATAGAAACTATGTGCTAAAATTCACAAATGCAGCTGTAAGAAATGAAGGAAGATTAAAAGAAATGCATCATGTTTATGGACTGGGACCCTCCACGGAATGCTAACAAGGTATAGAATAACTATATGACTGTGTCTAGAAATGAAAAGTGTAGCATCATTCTGAGGAATCATAACTTCTTTAAAAACTAAACTTGGGACTAAGTGTGGTCCGGCAACTCCCTCCTGGGTATAAATATAAAGAAGTAAAAATCTGTGTTCACATAAAAACTCATATATTAATATTTATAACAACTTGATTCACAACAGCCCTGTGGGGCTGTGATGTAGCAAAGTAGCATAGATCTTGCCTGAGATGTGCAAGCTCAGCACATGAAAAATCTATTTAAATTAAAATGGAAACTTCATTAATATGGGCACCCAATCAAGGGCCTGATAGCTATGAATAAAACTGGTCGAGAATTCTAATAATGTTAAGGAAGACTGAAGAGGTTAAAAAGAGGATCCTCAGCTGAAAGGAAAATGAATTAAGTACCTATGGGAAGATGCAGATGAAGAAAACCACACAATATATATATTTTAATTTTTTTCTCTCTTTTTTTCTCTCTCTCTGTATGTGTGTGTGTGCACATGAATTCCTTCTGACAAAAATCTCAGTAGGGGAAGAAAAATGAAAAATTTGAAAATGAACCTGCAATTAGCACTACAGGAATGAGGCGATGATTTTCTTAGCTACTGGGAATTTTAAGTGCTGACTGCTCATAGTTTTGAATCCTTTTGGGTTAAAAGAGATATGTCACAAATGGCAGGCCTGGGAGAGCCCATGTTCATTCAGACAACAGTGTAAGCATATCTCAAAGTCTTTACCTCAAAACTTCTGTCAAGGGCATCTAACTTAACACAGCTAGTGTCAGGTTCCTTCTAGAACTGAAGTGGGAAATGAAACTGTGGGCCTGGATTGTCTCTCATCTTCAAAAATATCCCACCATTGTGAGCTGATGTGTGGTGTGGTGGTTATTGTGAGCTTAAATACTACATGGACTGAAGGAAATTAGTTCAAAATATAAGTCATTTGTAAGGATCACAGAATCAAATTGGCAATCAATTGGAGAAAGATGATGACAAGTGAAGAATAATTAATGAAAAAGTTAAGAGAAAGAGGGTAAACCAAAGGGCCTCTCTAGTATTGCAGAGAGGCTTTCATTTCCTACATATAGAGAGGATTGTAAAAGTTGAACTTACAGCCCAGCATTTAATTAGACAGGTACAGAACCCTAGAAAATATTGTGACTTCAAATCCAGGAATTCTGCTAAGCTGATTCAAAACCTTGGTTAGGAGAGAACAGAATTTTGTTACTTAGGAAAAATCAGGGATTGATGTTCTCTAGACCGTTGAAATCTTTGTCATCTGAAAGCTCAAAGCTTTGGGAAATTACATCTTCATCCTTCCCACTTGCTAGGGAGGTACCAACTCTAAAACTCAGTTATAGCTCTATGAATGACTGTGTTCTGTGGCCAAGCATAGGAGCCGATGTTTTGGTTTTTTTTTTTTTTAATGAAATTTTTATTTTTTAGTATTAGTTACAGTTTATTAACTTTGTATCCCAGCTATATCCTGCTCCTTCATTCCCTCCCATTTCCACCCTCCTTCCTTCATCTTCTCCCTACCCCTTTCCAAGTCCACTGATAGGGGAGGACCTCCTCCCCTTTCATCCAACCCTGACCCTAGCTTATCAGGTATCTTCAGAACTGACTGCCCTGTAGCCTAGCAGGGCTGCTCCTACTTCTGGTGGAAGGGGGAGGTCAAAGAGCCAGCCATTGAGTTCATGTCAGAAATAGTCCCTGTTCCCCTTACTAGGGTACCCACTTGGATACTGAGCTACCATGGGCTACATCCAAGCAGGGGTTCTAGGTTATATCCATACATGGTCCCTGGTTGGAGATACAGTCTCACAAAAGACCCCTGTGCCCAGCTATATTTGGTCCTTGTGGAGCTCCTGTCATCTCCAGATGATATTAACTCCCCCTTCTTTCATATGATTCCCTGTACTCTGCTGAAGGTTTTGGTATGATTGTTTTAAGACTAGGCTTTCTAGAAGCAATGAAACGGCAAGAAGAAAAAACAACTATGCTCAGGTGGTGACACTTAAGCATCAGAAGAAAATCGTCACCATTTATATGCATGGACAAAATGGAAGTCCTGGGTCCCAACTCCAAGTGTGGTGATGATTAACTCAACTTTGAAGCTCAAAGACACAATAGGTAGGTGACCAGCAGAGATGTTTCTACAAACAAAATAAATCCAAGATGGAAAATCAGAATGCTGAGACCCATTTCTCCAAATAAAAGTCATGGATCACTTGCTTACTTTGCAGGACCTACCCAGTTAGAACATCCAGATGCTGTTGTCTGAGGAGAGGCTGAGCAAAAAGAAGGACCTTGTCCCCAAAGCTTAAGTCATAAGAATTTTCCAATTCCCCAAAGCCTATTTACTCTACTAGGTAAATGATACTTCAGTGATAACTGGAGTGTTATGATCTAACTTGTCACTCCAACTGAGGGACATAAGTATCTATCAATCCTCTGTTAGAGAGATTGGAAGTAGCCAGATGATTAGAGGAATCATGTCACAAGAAAGATTTTTGAAAAAGGATTTCCCAGATCTATGAACTTAGCTCATAGATAACTCCACTGCCCTGAAATATACAATACAAGCAACATGTCTGAATACATTCTGTGGGTTTAAGAGGTATTAAAGAGAAGAAAGCAGGAGCCTGCCCCAAAACCAGCTCTGATATCAAATCCCCCCGTGACATGGAACAGATTTAGTGCCACCCAAAGACTGTTATAAAATACAGATAATATTCACCACCATGCCCCTAAATCAACCTCCATTCTCTCCTCTATAATGAACACTTGGATTTCTCAACATGATCATAGCTATCCATGGCTTTAAAAAAAAAAAGGTAATATTCCCACTGTGGGCCAATGTGGTAGATATGTATGTATCTTTGTTAAAATGATCTTGCTGGCATTGGAAGTGGTAGTTGGTGTAATGAGCACATTGTTTTCATCTACATTGTCAAAGAAGATCAGAAGCAGTTTATAAACACCTAGACAGACTATTGCAACCTCTTTTTGACCATAATTGTAATCAACCTAGATAACTATGAGGTGGCAAAACTCTGGTGTCTTGGGGGAGATAGTTGTATTGTAAAAGGAAGCTTTTACAGTATGAGCTTTGGGAGCTTTGTGGGAGAATGTTAGAATATTCCTTCAAAAGGAAAACAACAACAAATATAATGCTTCCCACAGCATGTAACACAAAGGAAAATGTGCAATGCAGTGTTACAATGACCCACGGTAGGGAAATGCGGCTGTGATCCATTTAAGAGCTCATGGAAAACTTCAAGATATCAATGGGACCCAGGCAGAAAGTATTCTACCTCCATAATACAACATCCCTGTCACTTGCTACCTCCAGCACAGCAGGCATCTGAGAAATGGCAGCTCTGTTTACACTTTCTATTTGGGGACCCTAAGATTCTGCAGCGAGTCTATCCCACCTGCAGCCTAAGACTTTCCACACTTTGGAGGGCTGTTCCTGGTGTTTGATTACAACCTGATTGCCCTCGTTATGAACATCAGAGGACCACACTGACGGAGCTATATGATGTGAGCTGGTTTCTGCTTGCTTCAGTAAGCTGTAACAGCACCCATTGTAAGTTAGAAGAGGTACATGTAGGATTGGGCACTGACTAGTCTCCAGTTATAAATTCTGGGAGCAGGTTGCCTAAAGCCAGAGGAGGCTCGCCATCACACTGGCCCCTGTTGGGAGCAGTGTCCTGCAAAGTGAAACATTCAATTTGATTGGAGGTTCCTAAGATGCAGGAGGGAAAAAATACTGTAAGATTCCCAGAGCTCCAGATTGCATGAGCTGTAAGGACTACTAGGAAAAGGAGAAAAGTCTCTGACCTGTGTGTCTGCCTGTAAACCATTCACAGCATTCCAGAGAAGCACCTTTTCTGAAATTTCTGATGAGATTTTCCTTGATGTAACTACTTTTGGGTCATTCACGCCTCTTTAAGTAAGTCCTCATTCATACCATGTAAGTAACCCCAATAAAATCACTGATTCTCTAAAGAAGACTCAGATAAATCATGCTTTTGGTCTGTTGCTGGTGGCCTACCGGGGTGACCATAGACATTTGTTTAGGTGTTCCAGAAAAAGTCACACAGACCATACACAGACCATGTAGGGATTTCTGGATTTCCAATTGAATATTTCCCCCCAAAAAGGAAGAAATTAAAGAGAGTTCCATTTAGTAAGTGAAAGCTATATGTGAACTATTCCTGAACGGGCTGTCTGCCTCACTTCATGTTGTGTTCTGTCTTATTGTTGTGAAGAGAAGCCCTGCCCACGGCAACTGATAAAAGGAGGTATTTAATTGGGGTTTGCTCATAGTTTAAGAGGTTTAGTCTATGATCATCATGGCAGGGATCATGGAAGCAGACAGGCAGGCATAGTGCTGGACCAGAGCTTACATCCTGGTCTGCAGGCAGCAGAAAGAGAATGAGAGCCAGAATGAGCCTGGGGTGTGCTTTTGAAACCACAAAGCTGACTCTCAGTGACACACTTCCTCCAATAAGGCCACACCTCCTAATCCTTCCAAAAACAGTTCAACCAACTATGAAATAAGCATTCAACTCCACGAACCTATTGTAGTCATTCTTATTCAAACCACCATGTTCCCATCTGAGCTTATGGATACAATTCTCATCACTCTTCCACACTGTTTTACCCAGAGATATGGTTAAAGGGGGACAGTAGGGGAACCTGTAGATTATTGTTTTCAGTACTGAATCTTGTCTATTACTTTGTAGAAAAAAATAAGTGGGCTAGGTAGGAAAATATGTGACTATTTGGTCCAGGTCCTGAAAGGAAAAAAAATGCTTTGTTTAAAGATAAAAATGTCTGCAGTAGAGTCAAGCAGATCCATTTAGGGAAATTGATGTGAATGTTGACATCACCGTCCCAAATATGGACATGTGCTCATGACTACGTGCCAAAGAAGAGGTAGAATATCAGTAGACAGAATGAGGTAGTGACTTATTCTACAGATTGTCTTTGAACAGTAAGATTCTGAGTAGAAGAGCAAGTGTAACAATAAAGGAGACCATTCAGTGCCTCCACTACATGCTACCATTCACCAAGGCTCATCCAGTTCCCACAGCAACAAAGACCAATGCTGAACCTCCAGTATGGACCTATCCATCAAGAAGAGCAATCAGCTAATTTGTGGTAAGTTGATTACATTGAACTCCTTTCACCCAACCCCAAGGCAGCAATCAATCCTTATAGAGATTAACACATATTTGTCTCTTAGCTAGCACTCTGCTCCAGTATTTAGAGATTAATTAGCCTGCTCTTATAGGTTTCTACACTGAGTTATCTCAAAAAGAGGAATCCACTTTACAGTGAAGGAGACAAAGAAAGAGCAAAAGACCATGGAATTCACTGGTTCTGTCACACACTGTACCATCCTGGATGCCAGCTAGACATATTGATAAACAATGCAGATGAACCTGAGCTGTCAGCATGAAAAGGTGACTGCGAAGGATGTAGTGTCCTTCAGAATGGAGTACACATCTGCAATGTTTAATACTGACTGTGAACTTGACAGGTTCTAAAATTACCTAGGAGACACCTAGGACAGGTCTGTGAAAGATTTTTCTAGACTGGGTGAATTGCGGCAGGAATATCCACACTAATTATGGCTGGTGCCTCCCACGGGGCTGGGGCTGGGCAGGGGACAAAAGAGAAAGGCGGTGATAAGCCATTGTTATTTGTTTTGCTTCTTGTCATACCTTCTTCTCTGAAGCCTCTGAAACTATAAGTCAAACACCATCTTTCCTTCTTCAAGTTGACCTCTTAGGTATTTTGACTGCAGTGAATGCAGTGGTAGCCAATACCAGTCCATTTCATTGAAAAATTAAAATTTGCACATTTCTTTTAGAAAGCAGAATGAATTGGCAAATTTAAAATACTTATCACTTACAGTATCAGTTATTCTATTGCAGCATAACTACTAATGATTATTTACCTTCTTAGTAAATAATGAGGCAAGACTTATTTCAGCCACTAACCTATAACATTTTACCAAAAGAACATTGTGGATTTTTCTTTAAATGGATCATTTTTTCTTACATTACACAGAAACCTGTAATGCAAAGAAATTAAGAATCCAAGGGCACAAGACAGTTGGAATTTTAAATATAGGCTGTCACCTAAGACAGTTCCCAAAACTACACTATTTTTCCTTGTTGCTGATTATAGGATAAATACGAATGAGTTATATGAGGGGCTAGGTAGTTGATGCCAAATTCACACTGTTGCCCCTCTTAAGCACCCATTATTTCAACCAGCTCCTCAATGTACTCAGCAGGAGGTGTACTTCCTAGCACATGGACGGTGTATATCTCTGCTGGGAAGAGAGATAAGATACTGGGGTGGGAGAAAAAGTGATCAAGAGAGTGGGGGAGTCTTCTCCCAAGAAGACTTTCAGCCCATACCCACCTGTAATGTTCATTGTCTCTTTGTTCTCATGATAATGGCTAGGAAAGGGTTACTAATTCCTCTGTTTGATAAGGAAGTTGGTCATCTCTTCCAGGAGCACACACAACCCTCTGACTTCACCCAAGTGTTCCTGACTTCAAAGCCACCTTGTAGTTCTGTGTTGGCTTCCCAACATTGCCAAATGTCATTGTCAACCATAATTACCACTGAGGTGACTGACCTGTGACTGCCCCTAGCTCAGCCTGACTTCTTCGCGGGCTTCCCCCTTCCTCTGGGGCTTTGGCACATTCCCTAAACAGTCCCCGTTTAACCCATCCATATGGCCGCTTGAACTCAGCGCCACACAGTTGGCTGACCCTTGTTCGCTTTTTGCTTTAGTTTAGTAGATCTGGGCTCTGATACCCACACTTTTCTCCAGGTGAAGGAATAATCAAGAGGTCTTGGGGAAACAGGACTCTTCCATTGGCCTCTGTGGCCTTCCTGTGTGATGAGGGCTAGAAGGCTTGGAGCTGATAATGAAGAGTGTTCTTTGTGTTTCCTCATTATTTATGCTACATCTGCCTCCCAGCATTTGTGTCAATGAGTCACTGTAATTACAGCCGTTGGATAATTTTCTCTGCTTTACAACACATACCCAACTGTGTGAGTGCTACAGCGGAGAAAGACAACATTTATTTCCTTATGGCACCATCCGGCAGAAAGGTTCAGCTTGTTTTAGAGTCTGTTGCTAGCCAAGTCAAATGAAAAGGCTCTGTTCCTAGTCACCCTTGCCCAAAGGAGGCCTTGAGGAGTTTTGGCTGACTGTGGACACAAAAAGGATTGAAATCAATTCCTTTTTCTATACAAAAGCCAGAATCTTGGCTTGGGATCATGCGTAAAGATGACTTGCAAAACAACCAGCTCTGCTGTCCTTGGAAGGAGTGGAGGGGGCATCCTGGGCAAGTCGTGCTGTAATGTCTCATTCCTAGTGAGTCACTGCTAGCAAGCAAACGTCTGCTTTGATTACAAAAGAAAAGCAAAGGTATACATATATGAAAATGTTATAACAAGCTCATTATTTTGTATGCTGACTGCAAATAATAATAATATGAAACAACAGGAAAATAAATTCCTGAAAAAGCAAAAATTCAGCAACAACAAAATCTAAAAGGAGACAAGGTTCCCTGGGGTCAGAGTCCCGCGAGTTCTGAGACCTTTGCTTTCCCTGGGCTCTGCCTTGCCATTAGGAGGTTCTGGAAAAAGTAGAGCTGAAGCAGATATTCCCCCACACAGAAGACAACATGGGTCCTGTGAGCCTACTCCATCACAGAAGGGAAAAACGACCTTGCTTTGTGGTTTTCTTCTCTGATTTATGCTAGGACTGTTTGGAGACTTGAAGTACCATTTATCATTCTATTTGCGACTCACAAGGTGAGAAGGGAGACATTGTAAATGAGCTCTCATTTAAACTGTGTTTTATGTTTTTTCGAGGAAAATACAAATTCCCATTTGTGCCCTTAGCACTATACTAAAGCAAAAGCTGCACAAAATACCCCCAGAGTGACCACAAAGACACAAGAAGGCAAGTGCTCAGGTACATTCGAAGATACAACGAGAGACTGTTTCAATATTTACTCCCCACTCCTAGGCTGAGCAGGCTGCCTGTTCATATCAGTTAATATTAAAAGGACCATACCTGTACAACCTGCGCTTCCATCTTCTTTGGTTCCACAAAACTGAGTTCAAAATCTTGGATGTGGTTATTAGAAAAAAAAAATTCAGCATGGGAGAGTTCCTAGACAAGCCCCTACACTTCTGTTGCTGTGGAAATTTTCTGTAAGTTTTCTTCCAACTTTTCATTTTCAAACTTTTCACATTCAAAGCAGAACATGTTGTGAAAAGAAAAATACATGGCAGACTCCTACTACTACAAGCTGCAGAGGAATAGAGATGTGCCGTGGGGAAACCACAGCTCACATGGGATGGTTCCAAGTTATTCTGAGGAAATGCTTCCCAGAAGTGACTCATCCCTGGGCCTTTCCAGCTCTATGAAACATAGTTCCAAAACCACTCAAATAGTGTCTGGCTCATAAACGGATAAGTGATTGACCGTAAGGATGCTAAATGCTGCAAGCAGAGTGAATTGTCAGTATAGAGGAGGGAGAAGTTGAGCCGTGCCAGTGGAAGGCAGTGCCCAGTGGAGCCACAGTGAGACACTGTGTGGGGGAAAGGGGTTGGCAGCCGCTTCTCAACATTAGCTGTGGGTCTGCGTTCCTACCACAGGAGTCCTCAGTGTCTCCAACTCTCACTCTGCAGAATAAGAACTTATGTTTAAGTTCTGGATGCCAGTGATTTCTACCCTACGCGTGGCCACGCTTTCGGGATTCCAGGTAGTCTGTTCGGCTGTGCTGTGCTAGGAGAAAAGGAAAAGTCTAGGTGGGTAACAAGCGCACCAAGTGACGCACAGCAGATGGACACAGTGACAGACCCTGTTCTTACTTCTTTGGGGCTTGCCTCAATCACAGGGAAACAAATCAGAAGGAAAAAAAAAAGTATGTACAGCTTTTACGTTTACCTTGGTCAAGTTTAGGATTGAGATAAAAGACGGCGCCTTTGGAAAGGAATCTTAAAAACCCAGAGTTGATGAATGCAAGATGCGCTGAACAAGTAATTGCCAGAAAGTGGAATTTTTTCCCCCTGTAAGAGTGGCTCAGCATTTTTCATGTGGGATGGGGGCAGATCAAAGCTTGTTTGTGTTCATCTTGTTTGGGGAAGGAGTATTCTTCACCTCTGAAAAACAAAAACAAAACAAAACAAACAAACAAACAAACAAAAAACCCGGCTCTAACTGAGATGTTGTGGACAGAAATGGCTCAGAGCAATTTTGAATAATGGCGTTTCACACTAAGTAAAAATTAGCGGCAAACCGCTGACCTGGCCTATTGTCTTTCTCAATGTTTCAATTTTGCTTCTGGAAGAGTGGGCTGGCTATTCAAGAATGCAAGTGTGACTTGAAAATCAAACCTTTTCATCTCTCATGGGATATTGTCCTTTATCAGGGTGGTTTTAGTGGATAAATATGTAAATTATCATGCAAAGCAGAACGTAGTAATTCAAATTGACAGTTGCCCTATTTAAAAAAATATATCAAAATATGCGAGCCTTGAAAAGTGTCTTCTGAAAACAAAAAGGGTTTTTTGTTAAAAATCAACATCATTTGGTATGATTTTCTCATGTATTTAGAGCAGAACACTTCTTCTTGCTTTTCTGTTTTAAAGCTGTTTTACTTCTACCAGTTTATTCCACAGGGATAGATTTAGCAGAAGACTTAAATGTTGTTGGTATGGGTGGCAGCAACATAGATTATTTCCTTTGCCTTTCTTAGAACTCCAAAAATGCTGCAAGCTCCCATGATGAAGGTCACTGCCAATACTTGTGCCCAGAGTTGAATGTCAACTCCCACAGCCTCGCTGAGAATCATCTCACTGGCATGATCCTATTATTTGCTTTTTTCATCTCTACACGGTCCCTTCACCCACCCCACACATGGTGATCTGTTAGGCATTCACAGCTCACAACTTCTTCAAAGAGACTTCTTGTAGATTTGAGAGGATGTTCCATCATCCTTTGCTGTTGAGCCATCACTAAGCCATCAGTATCCTTGTTTCCATAACTTGCGTCTTTCCTACCTTCCTAACCTGTGAAAAGTTTCTCTTTCAGACATTACCCTCTGCTTCCCTTCCTCTGAGGCTTTGTTTGGACAAAGGGATTTCTTTTTCATTTGTTGTCATTGCTTTCTCTTATTTGAAGAGATCTCTTCTGCTATCTGAAACAAACAACAACATGGCCTTGACTCCAAACTTTTATTATCACATCTCTCAAGTTTCTTGCTCCACAAGACTCCTGGTAAGGTGTTCTGGATATATTTGCTCTTTCTACTTTCACCTTCTTGTTCTTTACTAAGTCATCTTCAAATCAAACTTGTGTTTCTATTCATAAAAGGATAGGGTTAATCTTACCGTGGCTTTTTGGCTTTTGTAAACCATCTAAAAATGGAGCCCTTGCCTCAAGACTCAAGGTGCTTTTTTGCCTCAGCCTCCTGCTGGGATTACAGGTTTTGGCCTTCTTTCAACCCCTTTTTGGTTTGTTTGTTTTTTCATTTTTTTTAAATTTACTTTTTAGAATTTATTCACTTTACATCCCGATTGAGCCCCAGACCCTGCGCTCAGATACTGTGTTTGCTGGGCACAGCTATCTTAGAGAACGAGCAAGCTCAGAGGTTTGGTCAGTGTTCCTAGGGAGACAGGTTGAGCTTTGCAGCCTCATCTGGGGCTGTTTCCCTGGCTCCCAGGCATCAGGAGGCCTGAGGATGGAGCTGTGTGTCCTAGTTCCCAGAAGGTATTCACTGGCCGGTGAGTGTAGCACACAGGCTTGCTGCTAGCCTCAAGCACTGGCGGGAACCCAGGAACTGGGGAAAAGTCTCAGTATGTAGCCCAGGCTGTCCTTGAAGTTTTGATTGACCTGCTTCTGCCATCTAGGACCCTTCCACTGGGGTTAGGGCATGCATACCATATCCGGCCAGAAAAGAAATCTCAGTTCTCTTCAGCTCGCATACTCAACATAAACTCCGTAATCTTCTTTTTGTTGTTTCTGTTTTGAGGTAGGGTCTCTTTTTGTTTCCCAAAGGCCTTAAATGTGTGACTGTAAGTGGATTGTCTTGCCTCAGATTCCTGAATAGTTGACCTTCAAATGTATGCCACCATGCTTGGTCTTATGACACTGTCTTCCTTAGTCTTATTAAGTAAGTGGTAATTCTTATTCATCTAGGGTCAAAATCTGATCTTTAATGGATCACATGGCTCCCATGTCATAATTTATCACTGCAACTTGTTCTACCTACCGTATTTACTGGACTTGCAACTTTACTGCCAATTTTAGAACCAGAAACATTATTTCCAGATGCACCATCTGAATAGCCTTCTTCACTGTGTTCTTTTCTTTCACTGTAGTCAAAGTTATATGAAAGTTTTGATTTATGTAGATCCCACATGATTTAGCACTTACCTGCTTCTCAGACCTAATCTCATACTCTCTTCTATGTCTGGTAGTCTTCAGTCTTGCTCAGTCAGACTTGTTCCCCCAGCACCTGAAAGTTGCTTCTCCACATTCCCTGTCACCTACTTAAAAGCAGCTTTACTAGGATAGTGCAGCCAACAAGAGCAATGGAATGTCCCCTGCCCTGTTAGTTTTTTTCTGCTTGTGTTACTTTAATTTATTGTAGTATGTAATGTTCCCAGAGTGTAAGTACCGTTTAAATTAAAAAAAACAAAAAGTTCCCATTATTTATTTCCTCATACCTGAATACAGGCTTCATGCAAACAGAGCCATTGTTTTGTTTGGACATCTAGCAAAGAACTATTGCATAGTATGTGACCAAAAACTGCTTAATAAAGTAATTGAATTATCATTCCTAGATTGAATTACCATCCAGAGAAATCCATATTAAAATTCTCCAACATAGTGAGATGTATAGATGACCTGTACTTTAAATGAAGAAATAAAGAAGATAGATAGTACAAAATAAATCTTAATACATATAGATGCACTTAGATTTGGTAAAACAACAACAAAACTAAACTTCATGCAACAATATGCATCGGTTGCATCTACATCACACCAGTTTGGCTCATGTAGCAGACATTGACTAAATGCACAACTATTGGTTAGATACAGCAATGCTGTCCCCAGCCCTGTGGTTTACCCCTCCCTCCCTTCTTACTCTTCTCAAAGCACATTCTCCAAAGTGGTTCTGACTGGCACTCTGTACCTTCTAGGGAGAAATCCAGTGGCCATAGCTATATACAACAATGCATCTTAGAGCTGAAGGATTTGCCCTTATCTCTCGAAGTAAATAATAGGACAGTAATGTGAAAGGATTCTATAAGGAATACCTATCACAGACAGCCAGGGGAAAACAGTGGCAGCTAACAGAGTTCTGTGTCAACTAAACTTTTTCAAACTCATACAATGCAAACATGAAAATGTTTTTCATTTTTATGAGTCTGAAGATATATGTTTTCTTCTTATATATTTTATTAACATTTGAAGATATATTTTGATCATGTTTTCCCTCTCCCAACTCCTTCTATTCAATGTTCTTCCTCTCTCTTTAAAAGAAAATGAAAAAAAAAAAACCCACAAAGCAAAAATTCAAACAAACAAACAAACAAAAAGAGTAGGACAAAATGGCCAAACAAGACCTGTATGGGTTCAAGTCAGATGGAGTCCTAGCACTGGGAGAGTGAGGGGGACACAGAGTCCCACCTGCAGCCAAGAAACGATTTGCAATTGAAAGCTTCTGATGAAGGAAAAATCAGCCTTCTTCCAGGGAGTGTCACAGGTATATCAAACACCCTGTATGGTAGATCCCAAGCCTGGGAGCAGTTAGCTAACACAAAATTCTGGGGGAGGGGGTCATATACTTTTGACTGGAAACTTCTCCCATGGTACTACTGTCCAAGCAAGATGTTCACAGCTTCTAGCAGAACCACAGAGTTTCAGAATGTGAAGGATAAGATTGTACTCTTTCTTGACCCAGATTTCAGGCATAAATTGGAGACATGTATTTTTCCTTTACAGGGAAACACTGCACTGCTTCAAGTTTTTCTTTAGGTCTTTTTTTTTTTTCTTATATCAATTTTGCTAAATTATCCTGAAGTTTTCTTAAAATCATTTGTTAATTGCAAGAGGAGGATGCAAACAGGGACCCTCATAAGAAGCGTGAGTGAGGATGCCTCTGCGGATTCTGGAGAGCAGAGCCATGCGCTTCTCTAATGTGAGGAAACCAATGAGTCCTGTATGCTCAAAGCAGAGCTAGGGCCCAGCATGCCTGCTGGTCACAGCTGTCCTGTCAACAAAAGATCATGAAATGGTCACTTGTTTCTGTCTTTCTCCTGTACAGGAGTAACAAATGCAGATTCGGGGTTATTTATTAGCCTGCCGTAGAGTGTTCCTGGGCACATCATCACCATCACTGTCACCATCACTGTTTAATAAGTCTATCAACTTGTCGACCATGTTAGTATTAAAACCTTTGCTTGAAGTGACTAGGTAGACACCAAGCACAGCTTCAGTTGGCTGGGTGCTCTTCAGGACATGAGGTGGCAAGAAACCAGCATGTTCCCATAAAGATCTTCAGTTTGAAGGACTGGAAGGGGTTAGAGAAGAGCTACATAATTAAATAACAGTAACACATCCATAGAGCAGTTTAGAGTTTTGAAAGCTTGTCCAAGGTTTTCAATACCTCTGAAAACCTTAAAAATACTACACAAGCTACTCTGGGAGTAAGGGCTAACCATTTTGTAATGGTCAGAGAAGTGAAGATTGACCTGAGTGAGGAATCAAGGGAAGGTGAAGCAGTTAAGGAACAAGGGTCTTAAGCTGGCAGGCACTGTGGCCCCTGATCATCCAAACCTGGGAGAAAGGTGTGGAGTTTTCAAAGCAAATTCAAAGTTAATCGTATGTCCGGTGATGCTCAGCAGGTTTGTCAGTAATGAAATGACTTAAACAACCTTTGCTACAAAGGAGAAGCATAGAGTCCAGGTTTGCTGTGGTACTGAAGATTAAGGTAGAATGTAACAGTCCAAAAGACTGGGTGTTAGTTTTACTGCTCCAGGTACTTTGGAATGTTATTCTTGGAAGTGCAGTTTTTTGTTTTGTGTTTGTTTTTTAGAAATGATGACGTCTAATATTTAGTGTCTTAAAATTAAAGATATCTTATGAACTTAAAAATCTGGGCTATTTGTGGCTCAGTAGGTAACTTAGGTAATGCAGTTGCTGCCCAAACATGAGGACCTGAGTTTGCATCCCTAGAACTCATGTCTTCATGTTGTGCCTGAATCACGATTCCCCAAAAGACCACCACCAGGAGCTGAGTCCGTTGCAAATCACATGAGGATCTTTTTATTATAAATCATTAAAAGCTGCAGCTTGGGCCCACAGCCCCCACCGCCAAAGGGGTGAAGAGCCGAGAGCCCTGTGCTCAGGTTAGTTGGGTAATTTAAAGAATCTGGTTCATCCCAGCATGCCCAAGGCAGGGGTGATTCCTACCTAGCAAGCATCTATTGCTTGAAACATTGCATTTTGAATTGATTGGCTATAGGAAGGTCCCCAAACCATTAATCCCTCCCTAGGGGGATGGGCCAGTTTCCTAGCAACTGTATCTCTAGTGTGTGGGTAAAGAATGTGGTAAGGTGAGTTCTTCCACTCAGAGCACCACTGGACCTCCCCACCCAACTAGTTTAGGCCTCAAGCACCAAAAATAGCCACCTTTAATCTCTTGGTCTCTCATTCTCAGCGCTATGGCAAGATGGGAGACTAAGGCAGGAGAATCCCTGGAAGCTCATGGGACCCCTGGTGAACAAAGCAACAAAGAGACCCGTTCTCAAAGAAGGTAGGTAAAGATCAACCCCTGAAGTTGCCCTCTGACTTCTTTATATGTGGTAGAATGTGTTCTCTCTCTCTCCCTCCCCCTCTCTGGTGTTTTGTTTGTTTGTTTGTTTGTTTGTTTTAAAAGAAAGATTGGCTTTAGAATCTTTATTTCATTCAAATAAAAGAAATCAATCTAATTCTGGCCTTGTTCTGCACTGAAGAAACAGGCCTATCTTGCCTTACTGATGCACTGTTTCACTGCTCTTGAACACTGCTGCCCATGTATTCTTGCACTGAGTGGTGGCAGGTGTGTGAGGAGCCCCTCTGGAAAATAGCCATGCTTTCCCTGGTTACCTAACCAAACCATCTGCAACAGGGATAATCCCCAGGAGCCAAAGCTTCTGGGCTGTGTCCTGCTTTGATTCCCCACTTCCCTGGCAGCCAGGCATTTTTCTCGTGTAGCCCATATTTTCCACATTGACTCCAGCCATCAGCTCTTTCCTTCAGGTATTGTACTAAAAAAGAACTAATGTTTCATATCTCACTCCAATCTCATTCTCAAAAGAAATGCAACATATCTAAAATTAGGCCACTGACTATTTTTATAGTAAGAGAAAAACAGTCTCAACTGACTACCAGGTAAGAGGTTTTTCTGGTGAAAATGAGGTCTGAGGCATTGTTAAACCCTTAGGAGAGTTTAAACTTACATCTGAAACTTCTTAGCTAGTCCCTATCTGTTTAAGTTTAGAGTGGAATGTGTTGAATTTGGGTTGGTATGAGAAGAATTCTAAGCCTTGGCATTCCTGAGGAAAGGCAAGAATAAATTGATGATAGGGCATTCTGAGTGAGGTGAAGGACATACCTCTGTGTCATAAATAAGCCCTCTGTGTATTTCCTTCTATCAAAAGACAAACTTACAGCACATCTAATTTCAAAAAAAGAAATGGCTTTTATTTGTGATTCTAGCCTTGGGCAACAACTCATCTTACAAAACAGAACAAGTTTCCAGTGAATGACATCTTGGAGCTCCTTGTGGCAGAAAAGGACAGAGAAAACCAAACACTAGGCAGACTAGTGGTCTCACAGTGACTTTCCTTAAAAGGCACAGGGGATTTCCATTTCCATCAACTCAACCAAAAGATTTCTGTGGTTCTCTCGGGTTAGGGAAGCTCACCAGATTTGAATTTTGGCTTGATTATGTGGCACTTGATACAAGCAGCTTCAGTTCTGGTTTAGTCTGGTCTGCTGTGGCCCAATGAGGGACAGAGGTGTTAGACCAAACATAAACTCCATTTAGCATTTTTTAATCTATTATTTTTGTTTTGTGTCCTGGTGGGTAATAATTCAAATGATATATGCCTGAAATAGGATATGCCAGGCGTCTGGTATACTGCACAACTGATAATTCACACATTCATTAACATGATGTTAGCATTTAGAAATGATGCCACATGCACACAGCAGGTCTCATGAAAGAGCTTTTATTGGGGGGAAGGGAAGCAGAAGAGAATTAGGGTCTGAGTGAGCCATGAGTGCTGAGAGAGAAAGAGAGAGGTGGTGTGGAGGGAAGAGAGGAACATCCTGACAGAGAAAGGGGAGAGAAACTGAAACAGAGAGGAGCAGGAGAGTGACAGAGTGGCTGATTGGTCCTTTCATATCTCCTGCATGTGCAGCTGAACCAAATCTGCCAGGTGTGTCTGTCACACACCTGTCAGGTGACACATGATGACATCATAGGTTACTAGGCAACCCAGAAGGCTGCCTATATACTAACACGTGGTGTGTGTATCCATGTGTGCATATATTTATGTATGTGTGTGTGTGTTGTGTGTGTGTATATTTCACAACAAAGGTTGTCAGCATATCCTCCTCCTAAACAGTCAACAGCCTGGCTGTGATGCTGTGAATAGAGGGTGGGCTTTCCTTGAGCAAAACTAATAGGCCTTGGAGAACAAATTTAAAAATCTATGGAATCCAAGAAATGCTGTTTTATGACGTACACCTTTGTTTGCCATGGTGAAATGTTTGTGTTTCTATTTTCTTCTCTAGACTCAGAGTGTTGAGCAATAGACATCTGGCCTTTTTGTCTTTTCTTTCTTTTTTGTGTGATGTGCATGTGTGTTTATATGCCTGTTTATGAGCCCACATCTGTGTGTGGCTATGCATGCATGTGGAAATTTGCCCTTTTTATTTTTTATTTTTTTGGCTTTTCGAGACAGGATTTCTCTGTGTAGCCTTGGCTCTCTGGGACTGGCCTCGCACTCAGAGAGAACTGCTACGATTACAGGACTGCACCACCATGCCTGGTGCCTTTTAGGTATGTGTGACTTGCCCTGGGTCTGCTGCCTCTGCCTCCTGAAAGCTGGGATTACAGACAGCTGTTCCATTTGCACAATTTTTGCAGGGGTTCTGGGGATTGGAACTCTAGCCCTCTCGGTTTTTTTGGTGAGTACTTTATCCACTGAGCTATCTCCCCAGATCGCCATCATCTTCTTTATGGCTATAATGCAGCATAGCGCTGCTGACTTGATAAAGCAATCTGGTGCGCCTCTTTGGGCCACAGCAGACCAGGCCAAACTGGAACTGGAGCTACTTGTATCAAGTGCCACATAATCAAACTGAAATTCAAATCCGGCCAGCTTTCCTAAATCAAGAGAGCCATAGAAATCTTTCGGTTGAGTTGGTGGAAATGGAAATCCCCTGGACCTTTTAAGGAAAGTCACTGTGAGACCACTAGTCTGCCCAGTGTTTGGTTTTCTCTGTCCTTTTCTGCCACTAGGAGCTCCAAGATGTCATTCACTGGAAACCTCTTCTGTTTTGTGAGCAAAGTAATCAAGAGCATTTGGGCTTACTGCTGACCTCCCTCTGGAAGGAAAAAAAAAAAAAATCAAAGACCTGCTGTAGGCACAAAATAGCCACTCAATCAAGAACAGAGGAGACTCTGTAAAGAATAAAGAGAGAATGCATCAAACATGGTGTTCCAACCAGTAAGAGCTTCATCATCCCCCATGAGTGAGGCACCTGTGCCCTGAGGGAGGAACCCATAAATCACTCACAGGCCACATCAAGGAATGGTCTGGATATACCACAGTGACCTGTAAGCTACTGTAGAGGCCCTAAGGGAGATCTTACATGTTAGTGTAGTAGCCTGAAGCAGACAGTCCTGTTTTAGATATGGGATAAACACAGTGATCTAACTTATCCTACAACTGGCCCAACACCAATGATAAATTGTTGAGAATTCTTTAGTGAGGAGAGACAGATGCCAGGAATTTAAAATTCTGTCTGGTCTTCAGGTAGGGAATATTCTGATACAGTGGTACACGCTAGGAGGAAGTGCCTATCTTTTCTTTCACCTGGCTCACTAACAAAAGAGAACTTCAGAAAGGAAAGTCTACTACATGAAAATTTCTATTGTTTATGTCTAGTGACATTGAGATAAGATTCACCTAACCCCAGACCCCTTAGAATCCTACATAAATAGCTACTTGGTATCAGAGATATTGAATTTTAAGTATAATTATTCACTTAGCAACCACCTGGGACTATGTCTCTAACAAACCACCTTTGGGTCATGACCTTAAGACAGTTCCTAAAAACCAGTGAGATTTGGAAACAGAAAAATACAGCCGTCCCATGTCACTGTCTCTTGCAGTGTTAACTTCCACCCTCTCAGGTTCAGACTCTTAAGTCAGGAGAGCCAGGAAGCTGACCTTATCTGTACAGAGAAAATGGTGATATCCCCAAACCTCTTTCCGTTCATATTTAACCCCCCTGCTGTTTTAAACAATAACAACAGGCATTTCTTCCCACTAAGAATGTCTTCATTATGCATTTAACAAAGACCCTGGGTGGATCTCAGTGAACTCTCTGGAAAATAAAAGTCATTGTATAATTATTTTTCCTCTGTTTTTCATGAAACACCTTGCAGTTCATTTGCCTAATCCTTGACCTAAACACAAAACAAGGTTACCTTTCCAAATCTCTTCTGGCTTTTGAGTAGCAGAAAAGACATGTCTGAGGTGTGGGAGGCCAGGCTCCAAACTCAAGACCAGAGAGCTGAGCATTCTTAGGGGCTTGCTCTAAGCTGTGTCTTCCTGAAGAAGGGGCATGTGAGTAGGTGGGTCTTCTGTCAACCTGGAGGAAAACCCTTCTGTCACTTTTAAAAAATTCCTTGCCCAAGGTCCTAGGATCAATCATTTAAACCTACCTTTCTACTATGGCAATTTATATTTATATAAGGTTTTTTAAATTGGAGTATTTCAGATGTGCCTTACTTTTTACAACCAAAACAGGGTAAAAGGATTGGGCAATTTTGTCTTCAGCTCTCCCTCATTCAAGTTTGAGTAATATTATATGGAGATCCCATAAAAGAAAAAAAAAAATTCTTGCTTGCCTAGAAAGAAAGGCTCACCCACTCACTGGACCTTCAGACGTTTCCACAGCTAATATACATCCCTCGCAGCTCCACCCCATCTTTATGGAACAGCAAGGCACAGCAGTTGGCCCGCATGTTTTTCTACTGGAAAATTTAAAACCAGAGCCCAGACTATAATGCAAATAAAGACCTAAGCACATTTTAAGGAAAGCCATTTGACACTTTAAGAATTTCATCTCGCAAGCTGCTTGCAGACACATTACATACAGAGATGAACACGCTAATGCTTACATAACTGATTAGAATTGGTGCTAATTGGCTTGAGATTTGGATGAGCAAGTCCTGTCAGGTAGTCGAGCTAGTCTGAGATTCTGTGTATGAAAGTATTACACAGAAATATGATTTATCGCTATGTAATGATGTTTATTCTTTGAAAATTAGGTTAAAATTGAGGACATCATTTCCCTCATCCTCAATTAAAACAAATAGCTAACATTTAACTCGACTTTAGCATTCATGGACCTTGGGGATAAATTTTCTCCATTTATAACATTGCCGACATTTTCCAGGGACAAATGGCCTGGAGGATCAGGGTATCTTAGAAAAGGTTAAAAGAGATTGTAGCCTATGTAGGAAGGCTAATTTTCATGCATCAAGGTTCTTTGAGCTGAATTTGTGTAATGAGTGCACTGGAAATTGAAAGACGAGATTAAAGTGCTGTTTATCGTGTACAGAGATTTCAGAAATGCTTATCAGCCCTTCGCAGCTGAACACAGCCCAGATTCAAACCCGATCTGACAGAAAGAGAGGCTGGATGAAAATGTGGGGCTCTACATTCATGCTAATTACAAAGTGTGCATCAGACAGGAGGCCTAGGATGAGAGCAGCTGCAAAGGTCTTTATCTATATGAAGAGACTGTCCACCTACACAATAAGAATAATTACCAGTGAGAGAATTTTTTAAAAGAAATCACATTTAATGACACATCATACAATTTCTTCTGGTTTCAAAAGTCTATTTCACCATTTCCCAATAAGGTGTGACTTTATCTCCTTCCTGGAGACAGGTGATATATCAGAATAAGAAAAAAAAAGATCTATTCACATATATTTCTATTAATATAAGGCCTGTTTGCTTTCAAAGGGGAAAAAGTAGACACCCTGTGAAGCCCACATCTCCATTTCTAATGACCTAACAAGGGAAAAAGTGAAAACTTTTCCAGCAGCAGGAATTGCTCCAGAGAGGTTATAGCCAAGGCCACTTTAATTGAAAACCTTGAGCATCACCAGAACTGGGCTCTCCTGCTTCCCACACCACCTGACCAGCCAGCCTCAGCACCATAGTCTGATCAACTGAGTTAAAGGGAATGCTACAATCCAAATCTTTCTCCTTCTTTGTGAGAGCAAAACACCTTCCTCTGGTCCTTGCAAAGTGCCTTTAACGTGATAAAGGCATCCATAAAGAATACTTTCATTTCCTCCATCTCTCCATTCCTTTCTCCATCTCTTCCCTTTTTCACCCTCTTCACATTTTCCCATTAATATAAAGTGGGCTGATCCAACACATACCTACTCTAAAAATTTTTTAAATACAAAGAGTAAACACTTTCTGTTTATTTGCTTTTTCAGTTTCTGAAAACTTGGCACATAATAAAATACTGAAATCTAATACATTTATTTTAATATTTTAAAAAGAGAGCCCAGCAAATTCAGTCTTCTAGGTAGAAGACAAAATGAAGATCCTTATAGACTTTGGAAATGTACTATTGAATGACACGTTATTTTCTGCTCATTATTCCAAGTCTAATCTAATCAAATCCTTCAAGATTTCAGACAGAAATTGCGTGTAGTCTATTTAATCGCTGCTATCAAGCTTTAATAATATGAAATGTAATATTTATATGTGTGTGTGTGAGTGTGTATCTGCCTTGTAGAAGTATGGACATCACTTCCAGTAGCTGTACGACAAGTGCTCAGAGCCATTCGGGTCAGGAAGTGGGATGTGTTGGAGCTGAGAAGCTCCATCTGGCCTGTAGGCCACACACTGTCCTACTTCCATTCCTCCTCTTGAGAGTTCCACTCTTGGGATTTAATAATCATTTCTTTGCGTTTATAAGCATCTTCGGTACAGCTCAGCTCACTTTTCCATTTTACAATATAGCCTAACTTCCTAGTTATATTTTCTTTGTAATTAATGGAATAAAAAAATGTCAGTTCTTAGAACTATCTCCTCCAAACCTCTCAAGCACTATCTTTTTAGGAACCAGTTTGGGCTGCTGTGTCACAAATCTGTATGTGAATGCTTTAAATAACACCTTATGGGCGTGGAGGCTGAGAAGTCAAGATTAGGCTGTCAACGGATCTGGTGTCTGATGTGGGTTTTCCTGGGCTACATTCCTATGTCAAAGAGCTAATGGCAGTATTCCATTTCTCCACCCCTCTAGTGGCAGCATGAAGGGCCGTCCTCACACTCTAAACAAGTTCCAGTAATTTCCTAAAGCCCCCAACTCCTAAGATCATCACAGTAATTTTTGAGACTTCAATGGATGAATTTTATTTGGATATGAGTATCCAATCCACAAAGTCTCTTTAGCTTTTCTCTTATGTAATTTGAGAGACTCCTCATCATATTATCAGTCATCCTTTGCCATTTGTGATATTGCTCCAGAGGGAAAAATCATGAGAGCCCCTAAAACCTTGATAGTAGCAGTGGTTGGCATTTTCAAGCAGGGCCACTTATCTGTTTTAGCCAGCTTTATCAATACATTCAAATGGTTTAAATATTAATTTAAAAAAATACAGAAAAGGTAGAATCAGAACATGAGTGCCTCTTTTCCATCCACTAAAATTTGTTTTGATTCCTTTGCCTCATTGTCGTTTTATACCATGATATGGAAGGTCCCTGGAGGTACCAAACAACTTTAGCAGGAAAAGTGTTACGAGAAAAGCCAGCTTTCCAGGGGAGTGTTTTTGGGACTCTCTGGAAAGAGATTAAAGAATTCTTTTTTTAAGTTTATTGTTTGAAAATTTCATACATGAATATAACGTGTTTTGAGCAAACCCGCCCTCAGTCCCTCTCCTCTAGCTCATCCCATTTCCCCCCCACCACCACTTTTCCCTTCCAACTTGCTCTATTATTTAAGCTCATTGGGTCCACTTAGTGTTGGGTCCACTTGGTATATATGTATGAGTGTGAAACCACCCAATGAAACATGAGCAGCTTAACAACGGTCAAATCCCTGAAGAGATCAGATACTGTCTTTTTCCTAGCAGCCTTCATTTGCTCGTAGCTCCTCATCTGGGGTGGAACTTAGTAAGCTCCTTGACGATTCATGCTGGTTTGATTTAGTACATGGGATTATGCACACAGTAACAGCCACTGTGAATTCATATGTACGACGGCATTTCTGACATGAACATGTTTCAAATCTCCATCGTTGGCTTGTAAAATCTGTCTCCTCTTTGGAAACGATGCTCTAGCCTTAGGAGGAGGTGTGATATTGCTGTAGTTCAACTTAGGATCAAGTACTTTGTAGTCTCTTATTCCCAGCATACTGATTACTTGTGAGTCTCTGTATTGTCATTTACTCTAAAAAGAAGGTCTCTGTAAGGGTTGATATGGCATTAGAAGAGATACCCAGCAGGGTTAAAATTTCCAGGTTAGTACCAACTTGATTTCTTCTGTCTCATGACTCAAGTATGTGATGTCATCAGCAACAGGGTCATACCATCAAGTTCAGGAGGGTAGCCAAAGCAATGATAATAAACTGTAAAGTTTCAAGGCTCTATAAGACTTCGCTGACCAACACATTGAAAAAAGTTACCTCATTTCTGGAACAGGACCTTTGTTTTATGGCCTATAGTGTCTGAAAGAAGTATTATCACCTCCCCAAATAAGGTAACCAACCCCATTTAAACTATTTTAATATAGTGTATTATATGATATATATGTGTGTATGTACCTACTTCAGGAAACTTTTCTAGCAACAGGTGTCGACATGTCTTTTAAGAGGTCTTCATGTTAGTTATCCCCCCTCATGCCCCCTTTTCTATGCCGCCCTTTCACTCCCATACTGCTTAACCCTTTCTGACCCACTATTTCCCTTCCTTGCTTTAGATCACCTATGTTTTAGCATATTCCTTTCCTTGTGAACTCCTCCCCTCCTTGGGTCTCTCTCTAGTTTTCTGACTTCTATGGATACTTTAAACACTCATGTCTAAAGATGAAAATCTAGGGTCCTTATGAAAGACTGCATACAGAGTCTGGGTTTTTGGTTACCTCACTCTGAATGATTATTTTCAGCTTCATTCATGTCTCTGCAAATTTCACATCATTTTTCTTTACAGATAAATAGAATTCCATTGTCTAAATGTGCCATATTTTTTGTGATATATTTATCAGTTGATGAAAGTCAAGGCTGTTTCCATTTCTTAATGTTGTGAATAGATCAGCAATAAACATGAGTGAGCTCTTTACCTGCAGAGGAACTTGTACAGAACTTCAGAGCACAGCTCATTATCTCTAAAAGACACTGTAGTTTCCATCAAGATAATGTTCTCATAGCGAACACAACAAGGAAATAGACAGTGAGAGGGTTATCTTTCAGTTGAGGTTGAGGAGCTGAGGAGGAGCTGAGGAGGAGGAAGTGACCCCACTACCCTTACATGTTGCTCACCTTCCTGTCATCTGAATACGTGGATGGCAAAGACCACAATGCCATTTTTGTGCATTATGAGAAAAAAGCATTGTAACTACCCATCAGTAGAAGTTCAGATAACACAGGGCATATATGGTGATGCTGTGGACAAAAGGGCAGCCTTCTCTTGCCCACCTGCCAGAGGAGTCTGATGGCCCTCTTCTCTAGAGGAAGTGAATGTTGTCTGTGCCATTGTTCTCACATGCACCCTGAGTCCCCTCTAGTAACAGGTGGAGTGCCCTCTCCAATTATAGACCATTATCCATTGATTAGAACCACAGATTTCATGTCCCTTGCCTGCCTGCCCCTTGACTGCCTCCTACAGAAGCCAACTATCACCACTTAACACTGTGCCATGTGGAGGTCAGGCCATCGTCCTGCCTCTTGCCATGTTGTTATTTATCTCAGTGTGGTTAAGCAGTAGAGAGGGACGCTGTAAGTATATGAGTATTTTCTGATGGTGATAGTGTAATGTTAATAGTTTGCCCTCAGTGACCTTGATGCACTCAACTAAATGGCTTTTATATTAGCCATGTTTTCCAGTCTATAAGCAGATTTGCTTAGATGATCCTAAGATTTTCTTCAAACTACAGTATCTAGTTATGTCTCTGCATTGGATTTTGTGCATGTGTTTGTGTGTGTGTATGGTGTGCATGAAAACAGTGCTTCGAACATACTAAGTAAGTCCTCTATGCATGAGTTATATCCTCAGGTCAAGATTTTGTTTTTCATGAGTTAGATATCGGATATGTACAGTGAAGGATGAAAACAAAAGAAAATACCTGAATAATGCGGGTTAACTTTGAGAAGAATGGAAATTTGGAGACCAATCAAATCACACTGACTTAAATAAATAAATAAATAAATAAATAAATAAATAAATAAATAAAAAAGTAAACATAGTGAAAAAATAATGTCTCTTATTTATCTCGACTTGAATTTATTTGTGTGAAGATGATTAAATTGTCTTGAAAATGTCAGCATTAAAAACAAAGGCAAGTTTAAGAATACCTGTGAAATAAAGCTCTGTGGCAGGAATAATGCTAAATAAGCCGTAAAGTATTGGCTCTACCTTTCAAAGACTTGGAGTCACAGTAACAGCAACAAGTGGACTGTGATCTCAGAAGTTCTCAGGGCACCCTAACGTCCTTGGCTTCACCTGGAGGTTTGATTGAATTACACATTCCCAGGCTACCCAGACTTAATGAACAGACGCTGCAGAGGCAAGACCTAGGAATTTCTAATCAGGTGAGTTAAGATACCCGAACTTGTACTCTTCCCTCTTCTCACAGTGACTAGAATTTCCTCATATTGTTCCAAAGGTGCTTTCTAGGTGTCAAATACTACAACCACCTTCTCAAATACTCTGAGGGCAAATGAAAAGCTTGAAATTGAATCACTGAAATTGGGGACTGACAAAAGAAACGTGAGAAGTGTCAAAAAGGCATCCATGACAGGGCTTGGTGAGCTTGCACAGTGGGTAGTGACACTTGTTGCCAAGCCTGAGCATGGAATTTCAGTCCCTGGGAGCTGTGTGGTTGAAGGAGAAAAACAACTTTCACTAGTTGCCTTCTGACTTCCACTGGTGCTACATGATTTGTGTTACCCCAGCTAGCACCCTCCAAAATAAACAAAAATTTAAAATGTGGAGAAATGTTCTCCACGACAGTAACATAGATCATATTAGCATGTTACATCTGATATTTAGGAAAGGACCTATTGACATATGAACTTTCCTCCTTCCTGTAAGTTTATGGATTTGGTTTTACTGGTAGCTAACCACTTTTTTATCATTAGTTTTTGTTTGTTTGGCTTTTCTATAAGACAGAATCTCATGTACCCCAAGTTGATCTTAAACTTCTTTTTTTTTTTTTTATCTTGAACTTCTTATGTAGCCAAAGATTACTTTAAAGTTTTGATCATCTTGCCTCCATCTTCAAGGTGCTGGCATTTATAAGTATAAACCATCACTGCAGTTTCTGTGGTGCCAAGGATTGAACACAGGAACACCTGTAGTCTAGACAATTACTCTATTGCATAAGTTACACAACCAGACACAAACCATTCCCTTATTGTACACATTCATAACACTGGTTTTGAGAATGTCTCATGACTTTTAAGTCTCATGTATGCAAATGAAGCAAGAGAGAAAATTTACACAGTATACTCATTGCCTGTGGTGGTTGGAGTGAGAATGGCCGCCACAGGCTCAGTGTTTGGATGCTTGGTCATCAGTTAGTGGAACAGTTTGGGAAGGATTATCGTGTGTTGCTTTGTTGAAGTGGGTGTGGCCTTGTTGGGGTAGGTGTGTGGCATTGGAGGAGGTGTGTCCCTAGTGATGGGCTTTGAGGTCTCAAAAGAGTCCATGATAGACCCAGTCTCTCTCTCCCTGCAGATCAAGATATAAAATTCTCAGGTACTGTTCTAGCCTGTCTGCTTCTCTCCATGATAATCATGGACTAACCCTCTAGAAATGTAAGCCAGCCCCCAATTTAATGTTTGTTTATTTGTTTTAAATAAATGTTGCCTTGGTCGTAATGCCTCTTCACAGCAATGGGGCAGAAACTGAGTGACTGGCTTACTTCAAATTCTCTTCTGCTCTCAGATGCTAAGTACTTCATGGTGTTTACTGAACAAATAAAGTTAGACCTGAAGATTACTTAGTAATTTCTCATTAGTTTGAAATTTTATATTATTGACTGCCTGAGATTAAAACCAAGGAATAGTTTGTAATAGTTTTACCACATAGTTACACTTGCAAGAAAAGAACTTGTGACCTCTAACCTTCAGTCCTGGCTAGGGTCAAAATTCCAATGTTCTTTTCCTTTCTATTCTACTTTTAGACTACAAGTCTGTGGTCAGTGGTTTTAATGTAGAGAAGCTCATTTCATAAATAACTACAAAGTACTTGTATCAAAAGGAGTTTAAAAATTTCTGACAATATAAAATGTTTATCCCCATTGCATATTTTCTTTGCCTAACACAATATATAATAGCATTACTATCTAAGTCCCCTCATATATGCTACTGTGTATACACACAATTTATTTTAGAAGATAAGCAGACTTTCTTATACAAAATCAGCAAAGAGCTTTGATAGAATCATTACATTATTGGGTTTAAGGAAAAATCTTCCCAAACACTTAGCATTCGCTAATTGCCGCACTGGAATAGATAGATATTACTTCCAAATCAGCTGTTAAAAATTTCAGTCTCCAAGCTCCACTTTTCACTCCCACAATTGGAGACATTTGTAAAAATGCACGCACACACAGCATTTGCAAGAGAACTCAGCTGAGCAGTCCCAACATTGCTCTAGCCTAGTACTTCACAGTAGCTTACAACTCAATAAATGACAGTCATTGTCTTTATCAGCTTATGCATAGTTTGAAATAAGGCAATAAACCATTCAAACTGAAAGGCAGCCCAAACACAAAGTATAAATAATTCCAGAATATTCCTAGGAATGTTCTTTGATGTAGAAAGGGATGACTCCAGCTCTGACCCGTGCTTCTGTGGTTCCCATGTACCAGGAACAGATTTGCAACTGAGAGTGATCTACTTGGGTGGAGGGACCGTTGCTCTTTCTTTATAGTTTAAGTAAAGTAACACTTTTAAGATCACAGTCACTGAAGGTTTCCAGCAGTGAGGAACACCCTCCCTATATGGAAAGGGCTTTGGCTGTTTATAAAAATAGTCGCTAGATACTGTTTGCACAGTGCAAATCAATGGGAGTCAGGGGTGGAAGGGGCCAAAGTTCATAGGTTAATGGGAGCACTGGACAGCTTTCTGATGTGCAACAGAAAATGTCCTTTGTACCTCAGTCTTCCATCAACCTTTATGTAAAAAAAAAAAAAAAAAGGCCTTTGGTGTTTGGTGGCCCCCAAAGCAGGCAATAGAGCAAAGAAAATCTTATCTTGGATTTTCGAAGGAGCTTCCATAACATTGTTAAAATTAATATACTTTCTTGGTGAGGCTAATTTAATGCATCATTGCTTCTAATTGTGTGCTTAACATACACCTCTTTGAACATTTAGCCCGGAATGTAAATAAATGTTAGCGTTCACATAGTCATACATCTAATTAATTTCTGTGAGAAAATTCATTGCCATATCATGCCATATGGACTTATCTTTATTAGCTGTTATGGAACCCTTTAAAAGAAAATGTTTCCTGGAATATTGTATTTTAGACAGTGGTTATGCTGCAGGGGAAAATGAATTGATAAATGGCTGTATTAAAATAATTTCTAAAACATTTCACATTCATTTGTATTTACGCATCTCTTGTTTTGATTACAGAAAAAGAAGAAACAGGTTACATAGTTCATAGAAACCTTCTAGAAAAACAACAGGTTTTTGACTAATTCCAGTATCACACACATATTTTGGGTTTTAATCTTTCTCTGAATGTTTATTATGGCCCTTAGATTTTAAGGTCACTATTGAAATTGTATCTTTTTTGTTTGTTTGTTTGTTTTCCTTTTTAATTTTTATCTCGCTGGTTATTAGCCAAAAAAATTAAGAGTTTAAAGGAACCTGTACCTAGCTTACAACACTAAGAAGGCATGCAGTACAGGATTTCCTTAGACTTAGGCTATGACATTGAAGTAGTCTGCTTCTCCGGGTAGAACACTGCATTTGATGGGGTTCAATTATATCATGGACATAAATACAAGGCAATCACAGTGAGGTTGAATGTCTTGCCTTAGCTGGGAGGAAAGAAGATGTCCCAAACTTAGCTGTCTCCTGAAGTGGTTTCTTTAAATGTTCAGTCCCACATTCAATTGGACATATGTTTGTTTGATTTTAGGCTATACATCTTAAATTGTTTAGTATTATTTTAGTGAGTCATGGATATCTTTTTCCTAGCAAAGTTTACACTTTATACTGCCCTAGCAAAATATCAAAATATTCCTTACATAGCGTCTAAAGTTCCTTACCTTAATTTTTTTTAATTTTATAATAAAAATTTACTGTGTGTTATATTTTTTGCTAAGTTCAATGTAAGGCCAAACACTGAGAAGTAAGAAAGAACTAACCTCTTTTTAGCAAGTTCTATGTGTGGAGAAACACAGCACATTTTTTTCTAGACAGTGCCAGACAATATATAATCTATATGTAAACGCTGACAGTGTCTGACAATCCTGTTCACTCCCTAGAAACTGAGACCATCTTCTTGCTTGGTGTATGCAGCTTCACATGTGGCACCTTCCCTATCTCAATACTAAGTGAATTACAGACCTCACAAGTGAAAAAAGCCACTAATAAGTCCAGGAAGGTTTATCATACCACGCATGCCTGGCCTGTGATTGTTTCTTCAATTCTTGTGTTTAAATGCCCACTCCTCAACCCTGAATGGCCTGACAAGTCTTTCTTGAGGAATCAAGACTTGAGTAGAAATGCACAGGTAAAGGTGTGATAGGGTGATGAAGAAAGTGTGATATAGGAGGGAATTTTTCCAGCAAAAGGAGGGCTTGTGCCCTGCAGGGACCACATACAAAGGGAGGCAACATGGTCCTGCCCACAGTTGCCCACTGGATGAAAGATGGTCTGGGCTGAGAGGCTCCAGGTCAATGTCTACCATGAAGTCAGTCATGTGGAGTTGTAGTGCTACTAAGCATCTACACATCTTTCCAGAGTGAGTGCCAGAAGCTCTGGAAGGGTTTTAAGATGAGGAAAGTGATTTTGGAACCATGATATCTCAATCTGTCTGGCCACTACAACAAAAGAGTATAGGCTAAGGAGCACACAAACCACACTGATTTCTCATTACGGAGGCAGAAGTCTGGAATGGAAGTTTTGGTTTCTTTGTCAACTCAGTTATGTTATATAAATATGTTTTTATTTTAATCTCAAGTGTGGGATTTACTTTGGACTTTAGTTTGTCCACAGCTGATAACTATCTCATTTGGGGTACGATCTCTGACAGCTAGTAATGGCCTAGCTCATGAGGCACAGAGAGGCACATGCATGGTCTAGGGCTCTGAGGATATAAATATGAAAGCCCGTAAAGAGAGGGTGTGCCATGGAGTATGGCATACGGCAAATGGCAGGCTGGAGAGACCAGAGCCGGGATGATGTGGTGGCTTGAAGATAGACCGAGAGAAACGTTTCAACATAGTGGCCTGGAGGAGACGCTTTGCTGCGTCTGCTGTTGATGGAGATCCATATAATCCTAACAACAACAACAACAACACTGACCTTAAACAGCCAGGAGAAGTAAAGGGGTCAGTGCCCCCTCTCTCCACTAACCTTCTCTATTACATAGTGTTGGGGGGTTAGAAGGAAATGGTTATAAAAACAACAACAACAAATAAAATAGAGTTTAAGAAGAATGCAACAGAAGTCCAATATCAAGTGCCAGCCTTGTCCAGCTCTGAGGAGGTCTTATGTCCTGCTCCATACATGGCATTTTCTAGCTGTGTTCCTTCATGGTGGACAAGGCAAGGTAGCTCCACTCCCAAGATTTAATCACCTCGAAATGGTTCTTCATAATGACATCACATTTGGGATGAGATTTCAGCACACGGATGTCAAGGGCCATATATATTGAGAACACAGCAGTCACAGAGAGAGAGGAACAAAATGGTAAAAGCCTAGAGTGTTCTTTACTGGCTTTTTTTGTTTCAATATAAAATTTAAAGTGAAATGGCAAATGCAGTCCCTAAGCAGTATCTGACTCCAAGTAGGCTCCCTTTCACCTTATAGTCATGGCTGTGGATGACTGGAAGGAAATAAACACCTGCTGAACACAGCAGGGCAGCTACACACAAGAACTCTGTCATTGCAAGAACATATACAAAACCTGTGCTGGCCTAAGCTAGATCAAAGCCCAGCGTGGAGGGAAGAGTTGAACACACAGTCCTATCCCAAGCTGTGATGCTATTGGCAATTGTTAGCTGCTGGGAGAGGGAGAAGAGGAAGAAGCCACTTTCTCTAAAAGTGCAGCCCCTGGTAAGTAGACAACTCTCCAGGGAAGTCCATATAGCCAAGGATATTTGGGGTAACACAAATTGATGCTAAGGACTGAAGAAAAGAAAACACAAAGTTGGGTGGGTAGGGGAGAGGGGGTGAGTTGGGATGTTGACTGTGAACAATAAACATTGTAGAAAATTCTAAAAGAACTAATTTAAAAAGTAAGAAGGTATTGTGTTTATTATTTTTTAAATTTGGTCTCCTTAGAAATGCCTTGTAATGGGTTAAGCTAGCAACTCTTATGAATATTTAACAGTTTTTCAGTGACAAGAGTCACATTCAGCTTAAGCAAACATCTATTGTAATAACGGAGTAGGAAAGAGGTGCTTTGCATTGCTTGATTCAATATCACAACAAGACTGCCTTCAGCATATGCAGAGTTAATGCTGTAAGTTTTTATTTCCCAAACATTTACTTTCAGTAACATATTTTCTGTTGTCATATAGAAGAACTCAATGTACACAATAGATATTTTAACAATTGTGTAACATGAAATATATCTTTTATAAACCTTGGCTACGAAAATTCCACTTAATATGTACCTTAATGATTTTTAAAACAACGCAATATTTTTTTTTTACTAGAATAATGGTAGTAGTGACTTTTAAAAGATATTCGTTGCTCTTCCTAATCACTTTTGCACCGCTGTGTCATTGGAAGGAAAAATGTATTCAAGGCTCACCAGGCTTCTGAACAATAAAAGAAATTAAAAAACAGAAAACAAAAAACTTGTGCCTTCAGGAGAGCTATGATCTCACAACCTGAAGCTTCCCAGGCTGGCATGGTGGTCTTCTTACAGTAGATGTTGCCTCACTATTGAGAGGTGCATCACCTGGACGGTCAATCTCAAGATTGACGGCTGAAGCACATACATTGCTAGTTTTACAGAACAGGGTGTAAGAAGATTGGTTAATATTTGGAGCAAGAAATTTAACCATTCTTTGGAGCCATGCAAAGGTATTTTTGTGTTCCATTGTGAGGAAACAGGAACATGGATGCTTCCCATAACCACCTGTGAACACCAGGAGCATGAAGCTAAGACGAAATCATCATATCACATGCAGTATGGGGCACAAAAAGCTTCTGCGTTCTGGTGAGTTTGCTGGTCAGTGGATCAGTTGTCATCAGTTAATCTGTGTCTGGCTTTTCTTGGGTGCTTTAACTCATTCAAGAGATGGGACTTGTAATCCAAAGCATCTTAACACAGTGCATTTCCTCAGGGCCTCCCTGAGGCAAGGGACTTACCTTCTTGATGACCTAGTTGAATGCCTGGGAGACAGTGACTGACTCAGATATTTGTTGAATAAAGTAATTGAACACATTTATAGTATAAAAAGCTATTTCATATACCATAGTGATCAAAGGGCTAAAACGATGCAATGAACGTACTTTAAACTAGTTTCCTGCAAAAGACAGTGTCTATTGCAAACCCTCCCCCCCCCGATCCACTATGAAGGGCAGACCAAAGTGATGGATGACTCATCTGACACGTAAAGGAAATTCTCTTACAGTTTACATTTTCTATGTGGAAATGTCAACATAAAAGAATCACTAAGGTTCCTAAACCTTAAGCTCAAACAAAACAAAACAAAAAACAAAAACACCCCAAGAAGTTTGTACTGTGTTGCCATTTCCATTGCTCACTCTAGTTTGTCTTTTTTGACTTCGCATGGGTTCTTCACTGCCCACAAGTTCTAAGTGGGAAGTGATCAGACACTTCAGGTTTGATAGGACCATCAGAAGCTAGTTCTGTAACAGCATACTGTCCTATCACCTGCTTGTCTGGTTTCAGAGTTTGTGGTTTTCCCTTAATCATGTCTGTAAAGCTTCCAAATAATGGTGGTCTTTTCACCAACTGGCCTTGTGTACTTCCAAGATGTGTGCAGACAGAGGCAAGGGTTGGCAGCTTCCCAGGCTTGAGCGCAGGAGCTTACAGGCAGTGAGTGGTGAGGGCAGTAACTTCCTATTTTTCTGGTGTTTTTTGTTTGTTTGTTTGTTTTTTTGTCCCTCAGTGCTCCTGGGATGATGTGTTTCTCCCATTTGCTTGGAGCCACAGTTCTTCCTCAATTTAAAACATCAGCCCCAGGGGCAGGTGAGATGGCTCAGTGGTTAAGAGCACTGACTGCTATTCCAGACGGCCCAGGTTCAATTCTCAGGACCTACGTGGCAGTTCACAGCTGTCTGTAACATCCTCACACTGACATATATTTAGGCAAAACACCAATGTGCATAAAAATAAATAGTTAAAAAAAAGTCAGCCCCACTTCCTGCTACAAAGGCTAATCTTACAAGCCCAGGACTTAAAACCACTAAGCAAGGAAGTTATTCCTTATATGTTATTGTCATAATAAGTGGTTGGGTTTTTATTTTGTTTGTTTTGTATTAGCTATACTAATGAGTAAATAAAGCAGGCTGTCACTTCCTGAGAGAGGTGGTACCTGACAGTTTATGGGGATGGCTGGTATCATAAGCTGTAAATGGCCTGCCATTAGGGCCACCTTAAAGCATTTTCTTTAAGTTCTAGTTCAGCAATTTAAACTCAAGTGCATTAGAGTGTGAATGTCTGCAAGTTTACACGGGCAGTCTGTGCACAGAATACATAAGAGGGTGTGTTCATTTTGTAGAACTTCTGATATCTGTAGTCTGGGAGAAGAGCTAACACAGGAAGTTGGCTGTGGCATTCCCTTGACCGTACTGAAGAGCAGTGGGATATCCTTTGGAACCACTATGTCTCAGTAAAAACTAAATGAAAGGACTCAATTAGAATAATGGCAGAATAAAGGTGTGTGTGTGTTTGGGCTATGATAAAATGAAAAGGCAGCTTAAACTAGTAAGAGCTATTGCTTTGATTGCCAAACACCTGAAAACAAGAATCTGTCAGATGCAGACATAGATGTCTCAGAATAAGTAAAGAGTAAGCAAGAACTATTGCGGGTTCATAGTATGGTCTGCAAGTCAGTCCTGGCTGCTATGTATCCCTGATATCATCTTTAAGTTGTTTGCTTACCATGAATGTGTTGATAATTACACCCTTGGCTAACATAAGGAGACACGTCACCCTGCCCTTTCCTTATTCTAGCTTACCCATGTGCACCCACCCTCCTGTTAATCTGTGCAACACATCTCAACCACTGAAGATGGAGGGAACAAAGCCCCCCAAATATCCAATAAACCCGTTGGCTTTTACAACAGGACGGTAGGCTTGTTAGCCATAAGCCAATTAAGGCAATTAGTGCTATTTAATACAAAATGTTCTCCAATACACACACTGGCAGGAATATTGAAAAATACAAGCATGGAGAATGCTGATTTATTTTCCCATTGCCCAAGCCAGCTGCTGAGTGCCAAGCAGTACTGTATGTGCTCCCGGCATAACTTTATTAATAATCTTGGCAAACAAAGAATCCTTCAACAAATAGCAGTAGCTTTTTGATTATATTGTGTCACAGATAATAATTGCTTCAAATTGAATGTGCTGGAATCTCATGCATAATGAAAAAAAAGTGCTATCACATAACAGCTTGATTATAAAAGCATGGGGTATGTTGGAAAGCTACCAAGAATCCCCCAAATTGGACATTTTAATTGTTTTACTTCAGTTTCTGATCCAGACCAAATTCATTAAAAATATTTTTACATTCTTAAATCTCCATAAAACAGAATTTTCCAAGCCTACTGTCAATAATTCATTTAAACTTAATGAATGTGAAAATGTTTTCCTAAGATATATAAAAATATGACATTATTGTTGTTATTGGAGTGATGTTTAATTCAGTAACATTCCAGTACACAGAAAAATTTAAATTGGCAGTGGTAAGTTTGGAAAGGGAGATTCGACATCTACTTTACATTAGCAATGGGACTTTATTGTGTGTGTGCTACATCGTTTTAGATAGATATCCTACAGCTGCTTCAATTTAAAAATGATTGAGCTTCGTAATGAAGTCGTGGAAGCATACCTGTGATTATTTACGTTAACACAGTAGTTCTATTCAAGTTTATTCAAGAATCAGTATGATTAAGACACTGAAATGAATAGCTTTGAAACGTGTGGAAAGTAGATGAGGTTCCGAGTGAATGTGTTTTGTTTGACATGAGCACAGCCATCTTAAAGACCCCAGTGCCTAAGACCCATGGGAATAGCGAAGCCTTTCCCAGTCAGGCAGGGGGCGGGGCGATGGTAAAGCCTCTCCCAGTCAGCCGGTGGATGTTGACAGTGTGTGCAGAAAGGATGAACCACAGCCCCCTCTTCCTGGATGTTTACAGCCTGCAACTGTTCCCATGGAGACCCCACTACTGAGATTAGCTAAGCCTGCCTCCTTCTTCAACTGTATGCAGCAAACCCATGTCCTCAAGATGCAGAGGTACAAAATAGACACTGGTCCCTTACTGGTATGTCTATGGTTGTATGTCTTCATCAGAGCTCACGGTCCATCTGATCCCAGCTTTTCTGTATGTGTATCTGCGCCCGTCCTCTCTTCATTCCCTTATGGCCCCAGTCAGGGCAATCCATAAAGCTGTGAAGATCAAGGTACAAATTATTTCCAATTTAATTTTCACAAGTTTGTCATATAGACAGTCTTGCCAGGTCTTGAGCATGGGAAGTATAGGGAAAAAAAAAATTGTTGCCTGAATAGAGAAATAGCCCACTAGGCATCAGAACATCTTTACCCTCAGCGATGGCTTGTCAGTAGCTTTTTCATTAGAACTCTTGTTCATGAGTCTTTCTTTTTCAGAAGTAACGTTTAAGGACTCTGAATTCCAATGATCCCAAAGTAAGACTGCACAATAGCCACACTAGGAATTCCTACAGGTTCCTATTCCCAGGGGGTTCAGGCAGTGTGGTGTCTTTTTAATGTGTCCCCAAGAGCTACAGGTAAAAGGAAGTAGTCCTCAGGGCTCACCATAGAAATCTGCCCTGCTGCCTCTTGTAACATTGTCTCTCCGAGGTTCTCACTCCACAAAGAACTTGACAGCAAAGGAAGAAATGCCATCTGAGACTGTTTTGAATTCAGCCAAGGGCTGAACACTTTTCCTCGATTTTCTTAGTGAACATTGCATCTAACAAACATCTCCAATTTTGAATTTCTTTATGTATGTGAGGAATCCACACACATCCTTGATTCTTAAAGGGATTAATTGTCCCTGAGGTATTAGGTCTACAATCTCTCGGCACGGCATGCTGTTTCCTCCTCAAGTACATGTCATTGACCCATCCTAATTAAGAGTAAAAGTAAAATAATAATTATTTCATCCTTGAAGTCATTGTGCAAATGTAATCTTCCTTGGAAGTACAAATAAAACAAGCCAGGCTATAGCATGTGAGTAGAGTTTTAGAGTCACATCAATGCAATGGGAACTCAAGATGCTAATGCAATGAGGTCAGGATTTCTGATCTTATCTACCTTGTCTCAAAAGCATTCTTGGATCCACCCTATCTCAAAGCATTCTTGGATGACTAAGATGACTCTCATCTCCTTGTTGAATGGCTCTGTCTTCATCACTGATAACCACATCAAGCCTGATGCTTCTTTGCTTTTTCACCCAGGCTTCCCTCCCCTGCTTAGTTAAATTGTAAACTCCTCCATTGCTGTACACCTTCATCCCTTGCCTTTCTGTTCTGCACTGATGCAAAAGAGTCCCTAAGGGGTACACCTTAGAGACGATTCTCATCATATGAAACTGCCAGTTCTCCATCACAGCTCTAGCTTCATTTAGTAGATAGAGAACCCCACAGAAGAGTTAGGTCATAGGGACTTCAACTCACTGGGTCACCATGGCAACTGTGCTTACCTGATTGTGTCTCTGTTTACAATAGGTTAAATGGAAAGAGAACTTCAGCTAATTGGGAGAACTTCAAGAGATGTCATTTGTAAGCCATTTTTAAGACACTCAATAATGGCTTGCTCCTCTCCACTTTATGTTCTGAATATTTTATGACATCTTGTTTATTTCATTAACCCAAACATTCTTATGTGTCAAGGCAGGGGTCATTTCTTCTTCCTCATCCTTCTTACCCCTCCCATCTAGCAGATAGGCTACTCTGCCATTCTCCCATTCTGGGAAGACAGTTTTCTCAGCAGTGAAGGATTTTGGCATGGTTTTTATGAACACAGCCTCTCAAATGAGAATGTAGAACCCCTGGGCATCTTGTTAGAGCCAGCAGATTCTAAATCCTAAATCCACAAGCCTGGGAAAGGGCTGAGCAACCTTCTTTCGTTCTATCAAGCAGGAAATGCTGTTATCATTTGCCAAACCACACTCAGAAGAGCAGAGATCTAGATAATTGAATCAAAGCAGCCAAAACCAGTCACACAAAGCACAAGCAAAAAGACAAACAAAGGGAAGAACAAAGCAAAACCTCAGACCCCAGCAAGGTTGGCAACACCACACATATGCCTTGGGAATAGAAGATGTGTATGGTGACTTGTGTGTTTGGACTATTCAACATTTTCTTTGCTTCAATATCGAGTTCAGATTCTCATTCTTGGTCTTATCTCTTCTTTACCACTCAGAGGAGGTCTCCCATTTGTTCCCATCACAGTGTGCTCTTTCTTCCAGAGGATCTTAGGAAGTGTTTACAGATAACTGATAAAGCAAATAAAATGGAACAAAATACAATCGTAAAGATTTTTGATATCCATTTCCTATCTGCAGTGTCCACTGTGTGTATGCATGTCCATTGTGGGAATAGAGCTACGGTGGCCCTGAGGTTCACAGAGTCCTTAGTCCAGCTCTGCAGACCCCAGCCCTGGATGGGTAATTTTGCAAAAATAAGGTTTGCAGCAGATTGTATCTCAGGATGGCTATGGGAATAACTGAATTAGCTCAAGTAAAGGCTTAGAGATAGGAGTCACCATATGAATAATAAGTGTCATATAATCATATTTGAATAAGTCTGGATGCTATTAGATAGCTTGACTTGAAAGCTCGATCATAAACCATGTGATTTCTGTATTTTGCAAGTAAACATTTAGGGCCTCTCTAATTATTCTAATGCATGTTTTATATGAATAAACAACATATGGACTATTGGTGTGAATGTATGTTCAAAATTATAAACACTTAATATTTTAGTCATATGGGCATTTTTTCCCTCTTGGGATAGTAAATTTCTCTATGATGTCAATTGAAGTGTATATTAATCTAAGGCAAATTTTCTGCCAGGAACTGTTGGTAGAAAATTTCAGTGTGTACATTTTTTATTTTTATTTTTATTTTTTTGAGACAGGGTTTCTCTGTGTAGCCTTGGCTGTCCTGAAACTCACTCTGTAGATCAGGCTGGCCTCAAACTCACAAAGATCTGCCTACCTCTGCCTCACAAGTGCTGGGATGAAAGGCATGCGCTACCAATGCCCAGCCAGTGTGTAATGTTTAAGCAGCATTCTAAAGCCAGACGTTTTAAGAGACACAGACAGCAGCATAGTGAACAGGAGAACAGCTTACTTAGTGCACTCATGGGTATTAGAATGCATTAGACTGCATGACGTTTGGTAAGTAACTTTCCTTCATTTTCATTTCCAAGGTTATTATGATCCCAGAGCCCACCTTGTGAGCTTTTCATGAGACTTCAACAAGATAATATAAACTAAAGTCTTTGGATTTTACCAGTGCAACAACCCCTTCCCAGGCACTGACATGATGACAGCTACACAGCACAATTAGGAACAGAGCCCAGGGGATGAGCAAACGGAAGCACTGCTAACAGAGACGAAGGCTTCCAGCCTCAGAAGAAAGTCATCTCTTTAACTCCCAGTCATTACAGGTAGGCGGCGGGATTGCACGTCTCAGCCAGCCCAGGAGAACTCACAGCTACCCTCCAGAAGGACTTTCTTTCTACATTTGTATATTTGCTTGAAACCAGAGTCTTGCAGTCTTCTCAGATAAATATAACTATCATTTTTTAAAGTCTTTAGGTCTTACAAGTCTCAATGTCCCTGAAAATAGAATTAAATTTCCAAAAATGTATTTATCTTGTGACAAACCACAAAGCGTCTTCTTCATTTCTGTCCTCAAGGTAAGCATGGGTACCAGGGACTCGGCACATGCCTGTGGGGGCTAACATTTGGGCAAGATATTTAACGTCTCTGAGTCTTACTTTCTTCCTGTGTGAAAAACAACAACAACAACAAAACAAACAAACAAAAACAAGGAGCCATAAACACACCCTTGGGGGAAAGCAATCCAGAACAGCTCCCAGCTTTTGATTAGCAGATCTTTATTTTCACCTCATTTCAGAATTATCATTATCATAATTGGTTTTAGTGTCAGTTTCAGAGTAAACTAACCAGTTCATCTTCAACAGCGGCAGCTCAGTTCTTCCTGCCATTCCCCTTTAACTCTTCTGCTGAAAGCTTCTTTTGTGGGAGTGTGCTATCTGACTGAATGTCCACTAGTCAGTGTTTACTTTCACCCTTATGCCTAACCATGGCTCAGGAAAGGAAAGATGGGTTTGTGCTTACTGCAGGAACAGTCAGAGTAATGTGTGGTACTGAGGACCTCTGTAGCAAGCTCTGTTGTCTGCAGAGGATAGCGCTTCCAGAATTAGTGGCTACGGTCTCTCGGCAGTTGTGTCTTGCCTCAGACTGATGTCGTTTATACATATTTGGTGAGCAAGCAGAGAGATGAGAGGGCGTTTCCAGTTGGTGTTTTAGAAAGACTCATGTCTTGCATGAAACAATATTCTCATTTCACAAGGAGCACACCCTGAAGAAACAATTGTTTGAAAGGTAAGATTCAAATATAAAGCCTATTCAGTGCCACTACCATAAATTAGAGGTGGAAGACGCTCTGGGTCAGGAGTATGTTCTTGTAACTAGGTGCCATGGAGACTGAAACCATAGAAACAGGTGATCTTTTACTTTTTTAGACTTTAAATGTATGCAGTTGTTTTAGCTTTGTTTGCACATATAGATCTGTATGGGAAATAGGAGTTCATTTTTATGGAAATCCAAAAATATTGAAGCATATGTATTTTCTCTCTCTCTCTCTCTCTCTCTCTCTCTCTCTCTCTCTCTCTCTCTCTCTCTCTCTCTCTCTCTCTCTAAGGAGAATATTACTTTCTTATCCAACCCAAAGGCAATTTCTCAGGAAGCTGAAAACCGTCTTTTGGCAGATGTTAAAATCGGTGCTTTCTGTTGATTAGTCTTTAGGGACTAGAATGATGAAAGAGGCTCAGAATCAGCCAATCACAGGGGTTAACGTAACCCATGTCCCTCTGAAGACCTTATCTAAAGCAGAAAGTACCCCTAAAACATTTTTAACAAACCTATTTTTTCTCCTATGCAAATGCAAGAGTAGATTATCAGACATGGAAAATCTATGATGGAAAGTGATTTCTGGGTCCAGGAACACAGGCTCATCTGTGAAGAATGCTCCCCGCACAATCATGAGAACCGAAGCCCAGACCTTGGCACCCAAAAAGGTGGGCATCCTACAATTGCCTGTAACTCCAGCCCTGCAGGATCTCATGGCCTTTTCTAGCCTCTGTTTAGCCATGGCTATACACAACCACACACATACACACACAAGTACACACACATGAGACACATAGACATACACATAAAGAAATCTTTTTTAAGAAAGCAATTTCTGAGTAAAGAGGGAGGGGCATTTATGATGTTTATTATAATGTTAAGCATTTAATTCTGTTGTTTGGGAAATGATACTCCACAGGCTATCTCCTGTGTGGAATGACCAGAGAGTTTAATTATTTGCTGTAGCAGATCCCCATGTGCATTCTGCACAGCGTGTCCATGCCGCTGCCGCTTTCCCATCTGGCCAACCCTCTTTTGCATTCTACTCCAGGACCCAGTCACAGCAGAGATGTCCTGAGGTTCCTTCATGCTGTACTTTTTTTTTTAATTGAATCAAACATGGGGTCTGTATACTCCCTCAGAGCTGTGACAGGTGTTTGAGGGTATCTGCTGATTCAGTCATTTGGGGCAGGTTGGGATTACAGTAGCCCCCATAAATGTGCTCAGAGTCATTCTCCTATAACGTGCGTGACCCTCCTCACCATGAAATCACAGCCTCTGCCTCAAAGGTGGCTTCCACACACCATCAGTTCACCACAGCAGAATTCTGCTGAGAGGCAGTGGAAGTCAGCGCCTATATTGCCTTAGGCTGGAGGTATTTGCTTAAGTGTGAACAAATAACCTGGATGTTCTTGGCCTCGTAAAATCTGGGGTGCCAATGATGTAATAGTAAGATTAATGTAGTAATGATAATGGGTTCTACCCTCATTCCTAGAATGCTTGTGCTCTTACAGTTTGTTTCTGTATGGGAAGATGTCAGCAACTAGCTCTTTACACGTGACCTTCACCATGCCACGATTTATCCTCCGGAGCGCACTGAGATGGGAATCACAGCTTGAAGCAAGTTGGCCAAGGGTCAATGAGCCCTTTGCAATATCCACTTTGTTTGCATTGAAAGAAAGTGTAACAGCCTTTGTTTGAAGAGCCTGTTTATTTGATATATGTCCTCTAATCTATTTACAGAAGGACTTGTTCCTCTGCGTAAGGTCTAGTGGGTCTCCCTAGAGTACAGTTTAATGGGATGAGGCCATGGAAAGCACGTGAGGAGATTTCACCCTCAGCCTTCAATCTTTGACCCAGAAAGGTTATGAAAAGTATAAACATATGGCCTCCTTGTTGAGACACTCACCTGCATATCCCTATGGAGCACCAGATACAGAGTGAGCCAAATTTGCCTTTGTCCCCTCCCATCAGCAAACTGGAAATTCTAGGTCTGAGATACAGGGCTATTTGAACAAAAAATTCAACTGTTTAGAGAACCTAAAGCAGTATAAAAATAGAGGGAATGTTTAATTTTTCTGGATATCATCTTAGCCAGGAAACAAAAGTGATAAAGTAATTAGATCTACTCTGCCTCTCGATTTTACAAAGGTTTCAACTCTATCAGATTTAAAAGAAAGGAATGGAGAATTTCCAAATAAAGGAAATATTTCTAATAGTGCAAGAACTCATGTGTCCATCTTATTCATTCTAGCATGTGTCAAAGCTTTTCTCCACTGCTTTGCCAATTAATTTTCTCTAAGACAATACTATCCTTTCCATCCATTAGCAGTTTGGGCAGACAACAGAGTAAGATGTTTGTTCCTGCTGCTGTCTTTGAAGCCCACCAAAATGAGTAAAAGAAGACAAAAAGAAAAAAGATAATGCCCTCACTGAAGCCAGGAAATGTCTACAATCACATATCACACAATCCAAACAGTAACTGCCAAACCCGACAGAAGAGTGCCAAGGGCAGACACATGCTCTGCAGGGTCTGGCAGTTTGTGAGGCAGCTCAGACTCCTGATTGTCTCCTCCACAATCACTCCCTTCACCACTCCCTCCCTGGGCACATCCCTGTCCCTGGTTTTATTCTGTGCCAGCACACCCTAGGTTTTGTGTTAAGATGGGGTGGCCATGAACGTCAAGGTTAATTATGATTAGTCATGGCCCATTATCATCATTTGACCCCTTTGAGACTGAGAAGTGACACGCTTCTAGAAAATGGACACTTCTGGAAAACTTTTGTTCCACTTAAAAAGGGACATAGACAATGGTGAACCCCCGTTAGTGCCTCTGAATGTTATCTGCATGTGGCTCTTAGAAATATGGCAGCCGCCTCAGAAAACACTGGGGCTAGCCAGCCTGGGAGAGAGTGGACGTGCTGAGCTTGGCAGTCAGAAAAAAATACGGAGGATCTGAGTCCTTTGCAAGTTCTCTGTCTGACCAATAGTTGGTCTGAAGGTGTCTTCATCCTGATCTTCAATTATGAAGGAAACAACATATATCTGGGTGTGTTAGGCTCGCTTTCTTGCATCTGAAATCATCCAAACAAAGCAAGGGTCTCAACAAGTGGAGTGCCCCCCTGATAGACCCACCACTTTCTTTCAAGGATAAGGTCTGTGGATGAAGACTACTTGTGGAATCAGCTCCCAGCCTTGATCCATTAAACTGAAGGAGAAAGATGTCTCAAAGAAGGGCTGGGTTCAAACAACCTATTTGCATGAGCAATGACAATGAACAAGCTTAAATGTTATAGTAATTATAGTTTTACATCAAACAATTAAAACTTTAGGAATCTATAAACAATATAATTAGTACACGCTTGAAGGTAGAAAGATATGTAATGAGGTTAGCTTTCTTGTCTTTCCTATTGATTAAGCATATAAACCAAGTAATAGATATTTCAGTGTATTACTTTATTATATTATGGAAGAAAAAAAATAACAACATGGCCAACATGAGGAAATAAAGGGAAGAAGAACAGAATATATATTTGTTCCCACTATGTGAAGGGAACAGGACTTTTGAATCCTGTAAGAATGAAAATTTCTATCTATTAAGATTATTTTTAAGACATGAAAATAGCATTGTAGGGACTCAGCATAAACCATGTATCCCAAAGTCATCATTTGGTAAACAAAGTGGAAGGAAATAAGAAATGGATCTTGTATAAAAATCAGACAAAGCAGTAATAAAACATCATATAAAAACTGTGAATAAAGATGTTTACTATGTCAGTAGTTGAGAAAGGTGGACTCAGCTACTGAAAGAATGAGACTCTAGGATTGGAGGGACCCAGGGGCCAAATGTCTGAGTGATGGAGGAACAATATTCCATTTACCTCATTTAAAATTGTACTTGGCTTTCCATTTTCCAAGACCCTACTGCTTAGGTTTAGAGCATAGAGCCACCTTTCACTGAAATATGTTCTTCAGTTTATGATGCTAACCTTTCTCTTGATTGAGATTTTACTGCAAGCTGATTTAGAAAGATATGAAATGAGATACGGTTTGTGTTATTTATGAGTTTGATCAAATCCAGAATCACTTGGGCCTCTGAGCGTGCCTGCAGTGGATTCTCTTGATTTTAATAAGGTGAAACCCCACCCACTCTGGCTCCATTTTCTGAATGGGAGATCCTGGATTGCACAAATGAAAAGAGAGGAGGGACTGAGTAGGATGTGAACAGCTGCTTCAAGCTCCTGCTGTCTTGCTTTCCTTGTCATATAACTTGAAGGATGGTCTAAAATTAACACTTTCTTCTTTGTGTTGTTTTCTGTCAGGCATTGGGAAAAACAATAAAGACATTCCTGCTAGATTACTGTGACTTTTCTCGTCTTTCTCTTGGTGGATACAAATATTCCTGCTCATTAATTTACTTGCCCAAAGAAAAGTCTGTGCACATGCTGACCCATTAGCTTACGACATTCAAGAACGTAAAGAGTTCCTTTAAAAATGATTGCCATTGGATGTTCTGAGGCTATTGTGACTGGAACTCTGAGGTTAATCAAACACCCACGTGCTAGCAATGAGCCAACCGCTGATACTGTAAAACAATCTATTTTGATGACACAACAGCACACACATTTCAGGAATGGATGATTTACAATTAGATGGCCAAGTAACATATATGTGCCTGTATCTGCACATATATGTATCTGTTACATATATGTAACATGTATCTGCTGTTAACATGGAAATGGAAGACAGCATTCAGTCCGACATAAGAGCTTCAGCATTCCAATGGGCTCTGTTCTGAGAGTTTGTTGAAGTAATATGCACCTTTATGGCTGAAAGCAGGCTATGTGAAAAGTTTAAAAGCTCAGTACATATGTTTTCAAGTTGAATTGTGGATGAGCCTGGAGGCTTCAGTAGGAAAGGCAACCCTCTATATCTATGGAGGGGAAAATGGAACACCACAATGCATCCTATTTCTTAGCTATAACAGTGATGATGTCAAAATATGAGGAGAGTCTGAATAAAGTCAGAGCAGATTCCAGATTCCAGAGCAGATTCTATGTAAAACCCTGGCTTCTTGGTCACCTTTTTTAGCTTGAAATGTAGGGTTTTAAGTACAGTTACTTGTCAGAGAACCCCAAATCAATCTATACACAAACCTACTTGAGGGGACGTATAAACCATCGCACTGGATGCTGATTGTTGGGGGACAATGTCAGAGAAGCCCCTGAGAGGTGCTGCAAATGGAAGGAATGCAGAAGAAAAACACAGAAACTGAGTCAGTCCCCAGGAATGCTTGGATTTCTCGAGAACATCCAGAATGGCTATGATTTATTCATTTGCAAAGAAAATCAGCACCTGACAATACTGCCATGCTCAACGTGTAAATCCTCTTCATCTATTTGTGCCAATAACTGCACAGACCCACCACAAGAGACATAAAACCCATGGAATTTTTATTCCCCGGATGTGGAACACAAGCCCTGAGTAAGCAAGACTGAAGTCTTTCACAACCAGCTATAGTTTTATTGATTTTCATGTGTTACTTGAGTCTTGTTAAGAGAGGTGAAGTCTGCCAAAGCAAACAGAAAGGCGCATGTGCTGCCATCTGAGAGATCTGTTATGGAAGTTACGCCTATTGAAGGAATTTGCAATGTGAGGGTGCCAGGAGGCCAAAGGGAAGGCACAGAGTGATATATACTCTTTATTTTCTTTCTAATTTGTATTTTTTCTGTACGGAAATTCACTCCTTTGGGAGGGGAGGTTATACAACAAGATACAAGATATCTTTATTATGCAAAAGAGAGATTTGAGTTCTGCAGGGTAAGAATCAACGTGACTAGCCCCTAGCTAGGGTTTCCACAATCTTAGAAATGACACTGAAATAGTTAAGTTTCTTATAGTGTAGCTTTCCTTTGAAAACATATTTTTTAAAAATCAACATTGTTTTCAGAGTTGTATAAATCAGTTTAAATTTTTGTAAAACAGAATCTTTCAGTTTATCACCCTTCATTATTTCACAATAGATTGAGGTCTGCATTTCAAGAATCCTATGTAATGCGGGATCCCTTTTCTTCATCATGTTAATTCCATCTACTACTTCTATTCATGAATTCTTTAGTCAGTATGAATTATGCTTTCATATAAAAGATCTCAAATATATTAAGGCTTTGAGCATGACTCATCTTACAGTTTTCTTTCAGAGTCTAAACATATCCAGTACCTAAACTGCCCTCTAGTTTTAATGATTCAGACATTTTCAGATTTTTGAATATTTTATCTCTGGATCCTGATAATCAATCTTTTTTTTTCTAGAAGAAACGAGGAATCATTTCAAGATAAAACTTCATTTAATCTAGTTTTTATAACTGAAAGTAATACAGACATAATAGAATCTATCCAAATTTTTTTATGGAATAAGAGCCAAACACAGTTAACAGCAGTGTCTGGCAAAAAATAGTTGGTTTATTATGTTTATTAAGGGTTTCCTGACAAAAATTTTGTTTACATTTATTCCTTTTGAAATTTAATTCAACATCAATAACAGATCTTGCCATAAACAATGGCTTCAACTCAATGGTGCGTTTTCCTTAAGTGTTGAAACTTTGTGGGGGGTTAAAATTCCATACTGGCATGGCATATGAAAACTAAAATTACAGCCCTAGGCTTTTCTCGCTTTCTAAGGAGCAGGGTGCTTGCCTCTGAAGAGCAGCATGGAGGTGTTGGAGCAAGCATCCCTGCTGCAGCAGAGCCAAGGACAACCCTGGTGTAAAACTTCCCGCAGGTCTTACCCAAGACTCTGCTCACACACTATTAGCTAGAGTCTAATCACATGTCCAGACCACCGCATCCTGCCACATCAGTGCTCTAAACAAACCCGAGTTTCTATAGGTAGGGACAGAGGGCAACGGGAGCGAGCAGCATGCGTCCCAATGTTTACAGAACAGGAAGTAGCCATTTCTGTGTGCATATGCACAAATCAAAACACACTCATGTTATTTTTTTATTTGTGTATTTCACTGGATGCTGCTGTTGCTACCAGTTACTCATTCCTGCAATAGTCAAAGTATTTGCTAGAATTATAGTAACTAAGTTTATGATTTTTTTAAAATGTCAATCACCTAAACAAGAATTTCACTTTAACATATTAACTGAGGGATAGTGAGGTGGCTCAGCCAGTAGAGCCAGTTGCTACCAATCCTTAGAGACTGAGTTTAAACCCCAGAGCTTTCGTGGTGGAAGAGAAGAACTGATTCCCATAGGTAGTCCTCTGACCTCCACATACAAGATATGGTCCACATGCTCACATACACACAGAAAACAAACACAAAAGATAAAATAAAATTTACATCAAATATTTCAGTACCGACATCAATCAACTGGAATGGGACACTGACTGAGCATGCGCTTCTTTCATGGTTGTGACCTTTTGCAAAGTTGCAAAAATGTAGAGTTGATGTAATAATTAAACCCAAAATATAATACAATAGTTGCATTCACTGCGCCCTTGCATGTGCCAGCAGCTTTACCTAGACTTTAGCTCACTTATACTCACAGTCATTTTGAAGGAGTTATAAGTTTTAGCCCTGTTGTCTAGCTGATGAGGGGATGAAGCAAGGAGTTAGGTCATTTATCTGGAGACCTGCCCTTAAAAGCAAAGCTAGAAGTTACACTCAGGCTGTTGGCACACAGAGCCCATGGTTGGCCTCCACACCACAGTGTTGAAAACTGCCCCATCACAGTACTCATTTGCCAACTGTTTAAGCTTCTACCAGTGGGAGCTAAAGTAAGTCATTTTGAAAGTTTCCAAGGGAAAGTTTATTTTATCTAAGCTGTCAAAAAATATCCCTTAAGATAAAGAGAAAAGTCCACAGAGATAAAATGACATTTAAACAGGATGAATGTTGCATTCCGGCATCGTGGTTTGGACATGATGACAAGCAAGTGGAGAAAGCCAGCTACGATGTGTTATCTGCCTAAAGAATATGTGTGCAAACTCAACTACTCCACAAACCATTAAGCCTGTGCATGCTTCATGTATAGTGATAGAGAAAAATATTAAGACATTTTCTCTGTTTTAGAAATAGAAACTATAATTTGTTGGGATGCTAGTTTGCTTCACATACTTGCTAGGAATGCAAAGACCAAAAGCCACCATTTTTATCCTTCACACTCACAGAGTGATGGGAGAGGAGCCTGCTGATGCTTAGGAACTGCCGTCTGATGCCGTGAGGCTACAGGCACAATACACTGGGAATCAGCTAGACTTTGTGATGGGATAATAGCTTGCATAAGAAGGAGAGTGCATCATGAATAATGCCCTGTGGTCTAAATTGGCCTGGGATGCCCAAGCAGTTCTGAGTTGAATGACAAGATCGTGGAGGAGAACAGCATGACAGGGATGGGAGAGAACTCCAAGAATACAAAGACAGACCCGGCCGCCCTGAGAGCTTATGCTTTTCATTCTGTGGAGGGTAATGAATTAATAAGAATGTTTTATTTGTTACTTTATTTTCAGCCGTCTCTCTAGTTCTAAGAATGCTTTAATCCAGAAAAGAATAATTTGGATTTGGTTGTCAGTTTCACTAGGCAGATCACTTCATTATCTGGAACCTAGGGTTTTCTATTTGTGAGATTGGTAGGGAGAAGTTTGGAGTGTGTTATTTATAAGGCACGTCCTGGTTGGAAGAGATAGAAAATAACTTAAGCAGAGCATTTTTTTCTTTCTTTCTTTCTAAAGTTGTCCTTAAAGGTTGAGGCCAGGCTGATCTTTCCTTATGGAATCTTTCATTAAGCTACTACTGAGCATGTGTGAACCAAGGGTGACCTGCAGAAAAGGGGAGGGAACTGGAGGAGAGAGGGAAAAGCAGGATTAATAAGAATGTGTGTTGTAGAGGCAGAAGGCAGGGGAAAAAAAGAGAATGGAATGCTGGTGTTCAATGGTGAGAAAGAAGTCATCTAGAATACAAATGTAAACAGACAAAAATTTCTCATTTTCATGAAACCATCGAATCATCACCAAGTGTTGGTTTCACAGTTTTCCTGGGGTTGGGGCATGGCTAGAGATATTCTGGAGATATTTCTGCACAGCTTTTCATCCAGAATAATTTTTCTTCTTGTTCAAATAACATCAGAAAACAAGAGATCACCAGCTTTGGTCTGCTGAATGTGTGCAAAGCTCCTCGATGGTTTCTTTTTCTGCTGCTGTTACTGCATGAGAAGCCAGAGGTCTGCTGAAAGCATTCATCTTCAAGTAGATGTTCATCCTTCAGGGGAAGTCTTCAGTGATTCTGAAAATTATTTATGCACCAGCCAAGGCTTGTTTACCTTACAAACGCATGCTCAGGACCATTAAAGATCTGCTCTGCCCTCTTACCCGTGTGCACATCTCAGCCTGCTTCAGCCCACCTCTGATGGCAGTTTTTCATAATGTCGGGAACAATCACTCTAGGAGCCGAACTGACGTTCTCTATAAAGAAGTCAAATCGCTGTAAGTGTGAATTGTCTGGACCACAGTTTACACCTTTTGTCAGTACCACTTTTTTGTGTGATTTTCTTAGTGAGTTTCCTGGAGTGCAGCAGCAGACATTAGTTCCTAAAATCCTATCTTGGTCTATACAATTCTAGTGAAATGACTAAATTATTCTGAAGGGAAATGATGCTTTTACTGCAATTGGCAAAATAAATTCTTTAATCTCCATATATTTCTATGCTTAACATAGGCATGATAGATTTAATGGAAACATAAGCCTACACACACTCAAACCACTGAGATGTTATGCATATTCCCATTTTCTAGAACTCATATTTGTGTCTGTAGGACTAGGTGTGCAAACCAGAGTACTTGTGACTGAAATGTGTGCGTGGATATACTTTTGTCATAGATAGTCAAAAAACCGTGACATAAGATGTATAAAATGTTGTTTGTGCCTTGTACAAATTGTGTTTTACTGCATCTGAGTTTCACCACACACACTAGCTTTCAGTTTTCATCTAACAATGGCTGTGTGATCAGGAACTCCATTTAGGGATTCACAGCCACGCTTACTCTACCTTGATCTACAGACTCCTATTTCAGGCATTTGGCTGGTGCTGAGACCAAGCAGCACTTTCTTTCTGTCTGTGCTTTGTCCCTAGTAAGAGCTGGTATTTGTTTCCCTGATTCAGAACAAGGCAGGTTGGGGCCAGGTTGAGGGTGTGTCTGTGAAAAGGTATTTCACCATATTTTAAAACTAAAAACAGGACATGTTTGACATGTTGTGTTAAGAGGCAAATTTATTATAGTTTTAGTTATCTAGGATAAGGAAGGAAGGAAAACCTCCAAATAAATTTAAAGGGATTTAGAGTTTATTCCCTGGGTGAGCACATCGTTTTTATTAGCACCTGATTTAGCCACAGTGTTTACTCAGGTAGAATGGGTCCCACTGTGATTTCTCACACCAAGAAATCCTAGTGGCTGGGGACAATGTCTTTGATATCTTTTGACTGGATACCTTTATCAGTTAAAAATTTACACACTAATATTATTATTTCACACTGTAACTGAAATATAAAAATAACTTCAGTGGGTTTTTGCTTTCTTTTGAAGAAACAAGCTTTTCTCAAATGATATTATGTCTGCTAACTCCTACAATCTGTTGTAACCTGAGCACTATTAATAGGCAACCTGGCTAGACCAAATAACTGTCTAAAATAAAACTTCAATTGTTAATAATGTGATGGAGCCTCTGGATTCCACAAACTCTAACCTTAAGAGTTTCCAACTAAAGTGTGCTGTAATCAAACTTGCTACACAAAGAATAAAACTGAAGCAACATCAGAAAAGCTGGTGAAAAAATGGAGACAGAAAGATGACTCAGCAATTAAGAGCCCTTGCTGACCTTCCAGAGGATCCAGATTCAGTTTACAGCACATACAGTCATGTTTGTAGAAATCTAATTCTTGACCAGATTTTCCTTCTCCGGGGTCATCAGTGATTGGACGGTAAAGTCCGCTGTCATTTTGCAGTAGTAGCTCGCGGCCTTTCGGTCACCTTAGACACTGCCGCTGTTTTCAAATTCCACAACTTTGGATTCTGGTGTAATTAACCTCTTTGTCTCTGTGTGTCTCCTTGTCATTTCTTCTCAGTTTTATTCATGGACCTTTTTAATCTTCTGATAACTCTAAGGAGTTATTATTATGTCTTTCATCTTACTTACTGCAATGAACTTAACTGTAGTGAATATTATTACATCTAGTAGATGCATGGACCAGTATCTAACCATGTTATATGTCCCCAAACTACATAAGCAATATTTTTCTGCTTGTTAATTTTTCTATCTTCTTTTGTGACACTGATATTCATGCAGACACTGATGTAATATCTTTGTCATTTCTTTGATCTTATTTCATTTCACATTTAAGCTTTATTCATCCCAACTTGTTATGCTTAAGTCTCTTGGACCCTAAGACCACCAAGTAGCTGATTCCAAAGCAAACTCAGTAGGGTCTTTTCATTATAAGCTGCAGCTCAGGCCCACACCTTCACCTTCTACCTTAAGTGTAGAGCCCATAGCTCAGGGGGTAGAAGGTGATTTATAGGTCCCAGTCCCTCCCAGCTTGCCCAAAGCAGGGGAATTCCAGCCTGGCAAGCTTCTATTGGTTAGAACACAAGAGGGGATGTTACATTTTAAAGCAATTGGCTGTGGGAAGGCACCAAAACCATAAAAGGTACTGGTTTTCTTTGTTCTCTCTTATGGGATGGGGCATCTGGTCTTGGATTTCAGTTGGAATGTCCTGTCCTGTGCTGTTTGGCTGTTGCTAGGAAAGAGGGGCAATCTGGGACAGTTTCCTGGTAACAGTATCTCTAGTGGTTGGAAAGGAATGCAGCAAGGCTGGTTCTTTCCGGCAGCTGGCAGTACATGTCTAGACATGGCTGGCCTTTGTTCAGGCTTGTGCTTTAAACTTTAATCCAATAACACAAAAACTTAATTTTTAATTCTATGGTCTTCCAAACTCTCTTAACCTTCACTTATACTCTCAGCTTTCAGGAACCTATAATTAATTCGCCAGAGCTATTCCAGAAGCTTCTTATATTCTTACAGTTGGATCTGCAAGATCAATCCTGTCATGCTCCTATCTTTAGATGTTTTCAAGCTATTTGCTGTTCTCAAAGCTTATGTCTTTCTGTGATCAATCAACATGTCTATGCTTTTATACCCTGACAGCCTGCTTCAGTATTCTGCCCTTATTTGTGTCCACATTGCGTTTGTACCAAATGATTTCTTGGCTACACATCCTGTGAACTTTTAATTTTACCCCTTCTGATTGACACATCAGTTCTGACTGGCTTGTAGATTCTAAATCTCATTTCATGTGTCCTTCTTTCTGTGAAGTCTTTCCTGACTTTCATCACACCCCGCAATAAGGCTCCTGAAGCATCATTGAGCGCACAAAATCCCTAGACCATTCATCTCAGAATTGTAGCCATTTTGACAGTAGAGACTCACTTTCCTTAGTCTTCCCCTGCTTCTCCAACAAGCTGGCTAGCCGAGCACGAAGTCTAAGTGGATACTGTTATGTTATACAGAAGTTCAACTGGCCTTCCCTTAGGGTCCTGACAATGTCCTATGTCAGTACCTGCATCCTATGACATTATCTGGGCCAGGTACATAGTGACCTGTCTGCCTGTCTGCCACTGCCCCTCTCTCTTACTATTTTCCTCTGGCCCTTGATCTCTCCCCCTCTCCTGCTCTTTCCTCTCTCTCTGTCAGGTTGCCCTCTCCCTCTCTCTCTTCTTCCCTCGCTCTCTTCTTCTCCGTCTCCATCCAATAAACGACTTTCATATAAGATTGGTTGTGTGCATGACATTTTTATATAAATACTGACAGATACTGTCAGATAGACAAAGAAAACTTCACCTGATCCTTGAGAATGTTGGAGTAACAGATTTCAAATGAAATTATATTAAGTGGTATGATATTTAAAATTACTAAAATAATTCATGATTTAATGCATAGTAAATGCTGACACAATAGAATACTGTGCTGAGATCTAGGCTGTTTCAGAACCCAGTGAGTGGACAGAGTCCTCCTAGATGGGCTGTTCTTAAGAGGGAGACAAATGAACACGTGGTCTCAAAGCCAAGTTCACCAGATAATTACTGGAAGCATCAGGGAGATATTTCTCTTTCTAATGCTCATAGTTTAAAATCAACTTCTGAAGACAGCTGAATGAACAACTATTTCTAATATGATTTTCCAGTTTCTGAAAGATGATAAAACTGAGAAATCTGAGATATTACAATGTTTAAGTATAGATATAGTCAAAGAGATTTTTCATCATTTATCAACCAGAGAATTTGGGTTGGGGTTCAAATCACACACACTAGTTTGCAAGTCAAGACAAGCGAAAAGGCTTGTGACATCAGGCATCTGAATTACAAAGAAATCCACTTGATGCATTTCTCTTTCCCTCTGATTTACTGTTCTTTCTAAAGGATTCAATGGAGCACAGTGGTAGCTTCAGGCATCAGAAAGCATGGCTGTGAAGAATTTGAGCAGTTAGGAAAGTTCTAGAGTAGGGAGTGCTCTCTGATCTGTTGTAGAAAGACATGCAGATTGCCAGTCAGGACAACACATTTTCCTGTGCTTTGTCCACTTTCTTGCAGTTGGAGTGCTTATGCCTAGCATGTCTGGCGAGTTAACAACGGCCAGGTCCATACCCACTTCTTCATTGCTGAAATTGGCCCTGGTGATTCTGATGGGTGGTACGTGCAATTCAAACCAGCTTGTTCCAAACACACCTTATTGGTTTTACTGTGTTTATTGGCCTAATGCTTTATGGCCACTTTTTGCTTTCTTTACAGCAAACATCTGTAGCTAAAAAATGATTTTGCAGTTTTCTTATCCAAAGGTACCTTTTTGGCTATTAAGTAAGAAATACAAGCTTGTGCTCTGTGCTGATTGTAGAGTCAATCACACCTAAAAAACTCCAAAATATAAAATTTATAACTTACATTTGAAGAAAAACATCTTATTAGCCTATTGGCTTTTATTTTATTATAAAACCTTTTCTTGGCAGTATTCTAACTTTTCCATAAAATTATTTCCAGTTCTTGGAATTATCTTTACGTAACTTTTTTTTATAAAGCTTAATGGATTCAAAATGTATACAAGTAATAGATAAAGTGTTTGAAAACCTGATACCTGTGTTTATAGAAACTTGGATATTGTCACAGTATGGTGCAAGCTAGCCAATATTTACTTTCAAAACAGAAGAGAATTAAGAATGGGTCAAAATAAATACTGTACTGTAGTTAATATTTAGAAAATGTGAGTGCACGAGACATTGAGTTCACTGGGGGAAGGTAAACTCAGGTAGTTAAAAAGTTATAAATATGTTACTATAGACTATAAAATACGGGCATGTGAAACGGTAATTAATTTGAGTCGAGGCTTTGCTAAGCCCCCATCCACCTTTCCATAACAAATCAGTCCTGTATTCATAATTATTCAGGAGAACTGGAAACTACTGCAAAATCATTCTTGATCAATAGACTCATAGGCATTAAATTTGTAACCACTAGCTATCTCTTGAAGCAGCCGTTCCAAACAGTGAGAACAGTGTGTGGTGTTTCTAATCAGTCTGCCTGTTAGTTCCAGCTCTGCCTTTTATTAACCAGGAAACACTGGACATGTTATTTTATTTTTAAAGCTACAATTTGCTAATCTCTAAAGCATGGAGCAATAACAATGCCTTCTGGGCTCCTGAGATGATGTCATACGCACGTGTATCCTGTGCAGACACCCACGGAAGACAGTCATCCACCTTATATCCTATGTTTTTATACTTTTGACATATCAACTGTTTTTATATTATTAAACTTAAAACATTTTGAACTCAGTTTATATTGTTTTATATAAATGAATTTCTATTGGTAGCAAAATCTTTAAAAAGCTATCATTTTATTTCCTATGTGTGGGACTTTTGTTTGCATGTATATCTATGTACTACGTGCATGCCTCCTGCTCACACAGGCCAGAAGGCAGCATCCAATCCCTGGAATTGCAGTTACAGTTTTCAGGTGCTATGTGGGTACCCAGAATCCAGTGAAGGTCCTTTGGAAGAGCAGGGAGTGCTCTTAACTGCTGAGTCATCTCTCTAGCCTCAGGGAGGCAGAAATTTTGATCTAGCCTTTTACATAATCTGCCCTTTATCTCTAAACTGGTATATTTAGACTATTCATATTTAAAGTGATCACATTCATATTATTATTATTTAACATGTTTAAAAATCAAGCTTCTTCCTAGTTGTTTCCTATCTTTACATTTGTTCGTTTTTACTCTTTTCTTTCTTTTTTGGTCTGCCTTTATTGGCTTCATAATTTTGTTTTTATTTGCTATGCTGAGTTAAAATTTCATCTCCTTTTTCAAAGTCTTCGGTGACTCTCCTAGGGTTTACAATACAAATTCTAAATTGATTTGAATTCATTTCCAATGATATTATTCTGCTCCATAGGTACGCAACTGACTAGACTAAAATGTGCACAGTCTTACCTGATCTTTTGTCTAATGTTGACATGTATTTTACTTTTATACAAACCGTTTGCACACTAAATTTTTCTCACTTTATTCACTCCAATTCCCTCCTTCCTTGCTTCCCTCCCTCGTGGTCTTCCTTCCTATTTCCTCTCTTTCTTTATTCTTGATGTTTACTTTTTATTTTTGAGACAGTCTTACCAGGTAGCCCAGGCTAGCCTCAGATTTATGGTATTCCTGCCTCAGCCTCCTTAGCTCTGGGCTTATAGTATGCAACTTCTTGTTGAAATTAATTCGCTTTTGCAGATCTAAGTCTCTAATTGGTCTTCAGTGTCATCTTCCTAAAGAACTTCCCTTAACATATCATCATAGATGGTGGTTAGCAATGAATCACTGTTATTGATATATGAGTTACACAGCCGTACAACATGTCTGGAACAAGTAAGTATATTGTAGGAAAGGCGGGGGAGAGACATGTATCTATCCTGCTTACGGCTTGTGGCCATCTTCTGCTTGCGATTTCTTGTCAGTCACTAATTTTGTAAAAAAAAAAAAATGAAAATTTCAGATATTGTTTCTGTCCTGTTTTCTCCTTCTTGTGGGATTCCACTTGCACACATGCTACTATTGTTTGAAATTGTCCCATACTGTTGCATGTTTTGGTTTTTATTCATTTTTTTTTCTGTTTCGGTTAATGTAATTTTCTACTGCCCTTGCATTAAGTTCATGAATACTTTCTCTGGCCATTTTGACTCCACTTCTGAGTCTGGAAGCTTTATCTGTGTAGTTATCTGCTCTTTTAGCATATCCATTTAATTATTGCTAGTTCACTCCCTTTATTTTAATTAAGTAAGTAAGGGCGTATGCACGTGTGTGGGTATGTGTGTCGAGACACACAGGTCAGAGGACAACTTGCTGGAGTGGGTTCTCTCCTTTCGCTATGTATGCCTCAGACTTAGCTTAGGTCATCACACTTGGCAGCAAGTGTCTCCTCCATGACTCATCTCATTAGTCTCACATCTGGCTTCTGAAGTAATCTGACTTTCCCAGCGATGCCGACCCATTAGAACAAATAAGCTACGTTTTTAGCGCCATCTGATTTCATCCATCCAGGAGCAAGGTTGAATCCGGCCTTAACATTTTATGTTACATGGTAGTTGCAGCAGAGGCTGGCTCCATAATTTTGTCAATTTTCTTCTTTTTTGGGGGGGTGGGGGTGAGGGGGGCGGTTGGAGAATCTCTCCTAAAGCTCTACCAGTGCTCTGCACTGCCACCTCTGCTAGAGTCAGGAGAGCTGCCTGTGCTGACATTTTTGTTAGCCACAGTCACCCTAGAGCAGTCTTAACAATGCTGTGGTGTTTTTCCAGTGAGAGGAGCTCCTGTCTGAAGTGAGTGATAATTCATCTCCCAAAAGGAAGGCTTCTTTCCTCATTTTCTTGTTTTATTTTCCTCCATTTCTTGCTTCCAGGTAAAGAGGCTCTGAACCATTGCCCTAAAGTGGCAGTTTTCTTGCTCTCCGGTGTTTGAGCCTTTCAGGTAGGTGCGGTGGCAAACAGGTTTGTGCAGAGCTTGGCTAGTGGCTGCTGTTCCCTCTCTCTGGACAGAGCTTCCCTGTGAGCACACTGAGTGTGCACACTCAGCACTCAGAGCTGGGTACTTTCACCCCCACTAGCCCACACTTTGCCTCTGTGGGAGATTTTGGCTCTGGTTCTCTAAAATTGCATACGGAATCTTGAAACATCTGCCATTGGTAGGCAAGTGCTCGGGTTTCATTGATCCCTTTGGGCATCTATCACAATATGTTTGGAATTGCTTCGGTCCTAACACTTTGCTAGCTTACTTTCTACATTCATTCTGATTTTTGATCATGCTGGCTTCTTATAAACTGGCATTATTCCAGATATCTTCCAAGCATCAATCCATATAAATTTAAAGCTGTTACCAATGTTATTGGTATATCCATTTGTACAACAGTATTGAAGAACTTATTTCAGATCAAAAAGGTAGAAATAGGTAGATGTGGAATTTGAATATGACTCCCTAATTCATACTCTTATGTAATATGTATCCGTCCTTGATCATGTTTTCTCTCTATCAGCATTGATTTTTTTTTGTTTTCTCCTGACATTTCTGTGTCTCATTTGTCAATTCTGTCTCATTCCAAAATGAAGAATTTCCTCCATGACACTATCTTTCTTTCCTAAAAGCTCTCTTGCTCTCCAGGATTGAGCTACCACACACGTGTTTGTTGATCATCTTTTCCCATCATGATTATGAAGGGAAACGCTTTACACAGCAGTAATAGAGGTTTCAATAGAAGACCAATTGGTCTCCTTGCTTTGGGCTTGTGGAAGCCTGCAGCAGGAGTGCACAGTGAAGGAAAACCACAGGAAGGAAAAGACAAGAAGAAGTAGGTGCCTCTGATGACCTGAAGCCCTCTGTTTTCCCCATATACTGAAGGTTCTCCCATCTCCTTATGAAGCCAATATGGGGACCATGCTATTGACAATGGGCCTTTGTGGGAGATCTTAGTTGTAGGTTATTGTGCATCATAGCATCACCTCCTGCCATCTCCCTTTAGCTGATAATTCACGTGGTAGCCCACTAAAAGCACTAAAATAACCACAGCAAACATTCCACACACTAGTTCCATTCTCCACATCCCCTCTATATCTCACTAGTCACATTCCTTGTTGGTCCCTTCATCTTTCAAATCTCTAACCACTGAAGCTTTTCTATCCAGTGATGCTTTGCACCTCAATTGTCTCGTCCCTGTCTTCCCTCTGAACTTGCACATCACTTGACTTGAGGGATTGCTTCTTTCACGAGTAATGTGTACTTCAACGTCCAAGCCAAAAATAGTGCCCAGTGGAGTCCACCATAAAACTCGTTTTCTCTAACCCTCCAAACATGAATTTGTCATCTCATTGCTCAGACCCTCAGAATAAGCAAGCAGCCCTTGCTTATTCTCCTGCCCTATAGTCAGTTAATTCATTCACTTACAGCTTCCAAATATATTTAGAATCCAAGCTACAGATGCCTCTCATATTGAATTTTATAACACCTCCTTGAAGCAGATAGTGTCATGTGACATTATATGTTCTTTTTCATCAGGAAAAGAACATGACTTTCAGTTGCCATACGACCTTCTATTAATATTGCCAGATGTCCCTGGATATAAAACTCCATAATGAAAATTTGACCAATAGGATGCAAACATAAATTTTCTGTAAGTTTAGGAGAAACACATCCATGGGGTTGGGACTGCATGGATGAAGCAAAAGGAAGGAGAATATCTCTATATGGGAAATAACAAGAAACCTTTTAAAACCCAAGAGAGAGAGAGCTCTGTTCTTCATCCTCTTGTAATTATAACATTCTTTCTATTTTATTTGTACTGTATAATCTGATTTAGGGCCAAATTTGAGCACATAAAAAATGTGGGTAGTCCTTCCTTTTCTGTGAAGGGAGAAAGAAAGAAAGAGACATTTATTAAACACCAGGAGATATGCTGTGGCCTTCTTAGTTTACTTTGCTTGGCAAGGTCTTTATCCAGTAATGTGTAAAGATTAAAAACATGCACCTGTGAATGCATGTGTTCGTGGAGCCCAGAAAGGAGCATTGAATCTCCCGTGGCCGAAGTGAATGGGGACTGTGAGCAGCTTAATGACTTGAAAACTAACCCCAGCCATCTCCAAGAGTGGTATGTACTTTCAACCACAGGATCATCTCTCCAGCTCCCACTATCTAAAATTTAGGTGAGATACAATGGTCCTGAGAAGGCTCAGGAGGTTCTCAAAATGGTGCTGAAATGAGATCAGGCTCAGCTTCGGTGACTCTGTGTCACCTGCTTTATATAGTCTAATGGGACACTGTCCATACACTGGATTAGTTCTAATACACCACATGGTCTTTTTTCCATGGGAACACACCTTCCACATTCCAGGACTCTACAGTGACGAGTCAAGGTAAGTCAGAACTAGTTATGGACTGTGGCATCCATTTTGTTATCACAAATTACATGGACTGAGGGGTTACAAACAAAAGATTGTTTTGTTTTGTTCTCTTGTAGCTCTAGAAGCCAGAAAGTCCAAGATTAGGTGATAGATCTGCTAGGTTTTTTTCCCCTTAAAAGGCACTGATCCCATTCATGAGAGGTCCATCATTGTCAATTAATCACCTTTTAAAGATCCTACCTTATACTGTCACACTGGTATATGAATTAGCCATATACTATTTGAGTTCTGAGAAGGCACAACCATTCAGATCACACAATGTTCAAGAAAGGCTAATTACCTCCCTCTAATGATTAGACAAGGAGTTGATTGCCTGAATATTTGGGATATTCATGAATTTAAAGCATCTGAAATACAGAGCTATATTTAAGCATACCCTAGAAAGGACTCTTTCAGATATCTAGTGTTTATAGTAACTGCTTGAATTAAACATGTTTTAGGTTACTAAGTTTGTATTATAAGCCTGTGGACCAAATTCCATCCAAATGGTTGTACAATATTCCCAAGAGAAACAGAGAAGCTGCCTTTGATGGAAGAGTACTTTGTGTGACTCATCTGGTAGAAAAGTATGAGCTGGGCGGAGCCAGTGTATGTTTCTTCATGGGAGCACCATAGCAGCAAGGTCCAGGCCCTTTGCCTTCACTTCTAGCACATACACTGAGCATGTACATGGGGCCCATCTGTTCCTAGCTGCAGCCGAGCAGCAGTTTCTCCTTCTTCATCTGTACACTGGACGTGACCTCCAGCTTCCATGAAACCAAGTTCTCGTATGGTCTTTTTATAATGAAAATTTTTTATAATGAAACTTTTTTTTTACATGTTTTTTTTTTTTATTTTTTGTTATCAATCACAGGTTAGGTACTTTGCATCCCAAGCATAGCCCCCTCCCTCATTCC
>CM053752.1:89732573-89830517 GCA_028658305.1 Pachyuromys duprasi
CCTCCTCCCCTTCCATCCAACCCCAGCTCATCCTGTCTCCTCAGGGCTGGCTGCAATGTCCTCCACTGGGATCTAGCCAGTCTGTCACTCCCTGGCATGTATGGGGGAGGGTCAAAGAGTCAGCCATCAAGTTCAAGACTGAAACAGTCCCTGTTTCCCTCACTAGGGTCTTTAGTCCTACACCGAGCTATCCTGGGTCATAATGAAACTTGATTTGTGTTGCTGTCAACCTGCATAGACTTGAAAAATCATAATGGAATCAAATCTTCTTTTCTTGTTTCTATCTCCATATTTGGAATTTTTGAAAAGCTATAAATGTTAAGGCTAAAGGGGAAATTTCATTTGGCAGCATTAGGGCACAGGGACCATACTGGGAAAATATTCATTAATGTTCAGTAATCTAAGAATCCTTAGTGTCTAATTATCAAAGTGAGTTTAATTACCACAGGCACCCATTCATTTAATTGGCTGGAAACATAAGAAGAAATTAAATGATACCAATTCCAATTTGGCCCCAAAGTCTCATTCCATATTTATTTATCATCTGTATAAAAAAGGTGCTTGCTGCTAGCTCCCAAATTGAGCTAAAATAAGCTCCCCAAACCACCACAGTAGTTCAACGTGCTCTGTTCCCAATCAAAGATGCAGTTAAAATGAGCAAGGCCTTGCATTTTCATCCATCACATAAAGTGTAAGTATCCTCTTGCTGCTTGAAATGGGCAGGTAGTGGGGTTCATAGTAAACTGCTGCAGGACTAACTGGTGCCTCTTAGAGGTACTATGACAGGTAATAAAGAATGGCAAAGGTGGCCTGGAGGGTCGTGACCTTAGAGAAGCGCACAGAAATCTGCCGTTTCCTTGCCTGGCATCTTCTGTGCCCCATTTGATGCTCTGTGGCTCCTCTGGAGAGAGAAACTAACTCATTGGCGGCCTTGCCCACAGAGAGGTTGTCTTTCTTGCCCTTAGAGGTCCTACTATTCTGCTTCGGAGTATAGTCTAATTGGACAGCCCTGTGCATGCTGGGAAAGGGAGTTTGGCTAGCTTCCACAACTACTGAGCTCACTGACTGCACCTGGCTTTCATCGGGTTTCAGAGATTTTCTTTTTCTTTTCTTTTCTTTCTTTTTTGCGGGGGGGGGGATGGGAGTGGGGAAGGGTTTCTCTGTGTACCCCTGGCTGTTCGTGACTTGCTTTGTGGACCAGGCTAGCCTCACAAACATCCACCTGCCTCTGCCTCCAAGTGCCGAGATTAAAGGCATGCGCCACCACAGCTGACTGAAAGGACCAGGGTCCACAAGACACACCAAGACCCAGTTCTCAGCAAAGAGAGATGTATTTACCTAGAGCCATAGGCAGAAGGTGAAAGGAACAGTGGAGTGGGGTAGGGGATATTTGCCCTAGAGGGACAAAGTTATGCCTCTGGAAAGAGAGGAGAGAGACCTGGCCCATAGCCAAATTGCAGTTTATATAGGGAAAGGGGAAAACCCACGTTAGGATGAGGTGTTTAATTTTAATTGAGCGTGTTAATTAGATGCCCCAAGGGGGGCTTTTGATTGCTGGACTTCAATGCTTTGATAACTGGACCTTGGTAGTCAGCCTCAGGGGGAGGAAGTGACCAAATAAGGAGCTAGCCCTTGGGGGTTAGCTTTAGGAATATAGTATAATGGCTTTTAGAAATGGGGAGAAGGGTAAAAGGCAAAGCCTGTGGGCATCATGTTTGCATTCTTGGGCCTGCTAGAGCCCTTCGCTGAATATGACAGCCAGCAATTCACTGCCATCCACAGGGCACCTCAAAGGGAAAGGGGAGTGAGAGATGGTTCCCTTTCCAGAAGACATTTTTCTTTTTAAACCATTTATTATTTTATCTTCAGATTTCTCCACCCCTTCTCATTTCTCCTTCATGGCAACATTACCCAATGCTATTAATATTTACAATAGCTCCTAAAGAAATGTTCAAGAAGTACCATTTGGCTGTGATTTATGACAGAGAAAGGATGAAAGAAATACTATTTTTTTATTACCATAAATGCTTTCCAGAGCTTTAACAAAATCCACAAGTTGTCAAAAGATAGCAGCTACTTAAATCAATAGAAAATCAGAGGGATATCTTTCCCTCGGCTTTTCATGAGCACAGTGTTACAACCTCAGTTTCTGAGGCTCGACATTCGCTAAAGCAAACTACTGCGTCCTTGTGAATTCTGATGTTCCTTCCATCCCAAGCCTTCTGATTTACACAGCACTGCAAAGCTAAGGGTGATAGTAACATTCATTCTCTGCCACTTTCCAAACCTTGGCGGGGATTTTTCCTCTCAAAGTGGTCTGATAGAAGGAGAATGAGGCTCCCCCAAACAGCTGGGGTTTCCAACATGAATCTTTCTAAAGCATAATGACACACCCTCCTTTAGGTCAACTCACCTTATGTGTTAATCCACCTTTATGGGGGTGGATCATGCTTTAGAAAGGTTGTTGAAGTTAGAAGACCTTCCACACAATGGTGCATGTCTTTTCTGCACTCTGCTCATGGTGCTTATGCCAACACATCAACTTCGTGATGCCACGGTTCCCAGAATTGGAGCAAACAAGATTCTAGATGTTTCCATGGAGATTTCATTTTAGATATGAAAGAAAGAAAATTACCTTCCCTAATGTGGCGTTCCTCATCCAGTTGGTGGAAGGGCTTAATAGAGTAAAAACTGATTTTTCTCAAAGACAAGTAGTCCTGTAGTTCCTCCCTGGGTCTCCACTTTGCCAGCCTGCACACTTCCAGGCTCCTTGATCACAATGAGGCAATTCTTCACACACACACACACACACACACACACACACACACACACACACACACACACACCTGCGTGCTCACGCACACGCACACGCACACGCACAGACATTTCCCTACAGAGTCCTTACTGAGCCAACCAACAGCTTGCTAACCAGAATTACCCACAGAGGCTAGAGCAATAGTAGTGATGCAAAGAAAGGCTTGGAAAGATTTTTGTCGACCGGTCCTCCGAGTTTGGCAAATGTTGATCCACCTGGCCACTTCCCTTAAAACACTTGTTTCCTTTGAGACTGGTCCCAGAGGCTGGCAGACCGGCCCTCTTTCGACAACTGATGCATCTCTGTATCGGGTGCTCGCACATGATTCTTTTTTGATTTGTTGACTCTGCCCTCCAGCTTCTGCTGCTCTGGCCTTCCACCTGTCCCTGCTAACAGCAGCTGACAGCACTGGTACAAGGCAGGCTGCACTGTCTATAATACTCAGAACGTGAGATGCTGTTACACCCCTTGCCCAGAGAAAAGCTGCGACCTTCACTAGCCGGATGCCCCCTCCTGCCCTGCCTGTAGGCACTCGCTGTCTCTGTTCAGCTCCAGTGACTGTGGAAGCATACTCCAGTCTCTTTCCCTGAACTTCTCTGGATAAGGCATATCCAGGTCTCAAATGGGTTCTGCTTAAGTCCTGTCTCATCTGAAAGCTAAAAGCCAGTGTGTTAAGTGAAAAAAGAACTGTCCGAGGCAACCTCACAAAGCGAAAGAGATGTTTAGAACTTACAGCCATTGTGGTTCCTTGCTCTTCCTAAACAATTCCCTATGTGATCCCTCTCCTTGCCTCTTTTTGCAGTTTATGGTTTCAACGAGTCTGGAAATTGTCAAGTTGTGCAACTTGCTCATCGATCTTTACTTTGAATTCTGGACTTTGCTTTGCAGTCAGCCTCCTGACCTCTGTTTCTATGGTACAGAGGCCTCAGTGAAAGCAGATATGAACCATCACATGTGCAGTTTTGCTATGGACTGTTTTAAGGGTAAACAGGAACTATGTTATTTCCTTCTTGCATCAAAGCCATGAGGTGGGTGCTTTACTAGCCCCACCTAATATTAGGAAACCGAGGCAGAAAGAATAAACCACCTGTCCTGGATCACTTGTTTACTATCTGAGCTGAGCTGAGCTATAGACCTGGGAGGTCTGATTCAGAATCTTATTTCTAACCACTGTCATAATACTGTTCACCGAATATTTACCTGGCACTATACTAAAACCATTTGATTGACTTTCTTACATTGAGTATGATCTAATGTGTACAGGGCACTATGTGTGTGTGTGTGTGCTGTGGTGTGTGTGTCGTTTCTGTATGGTGTGTGTTCTCGTGTGTGTGTGTGTGTGTGTGTGTTTATAAACAGGGAGTATAGAAGTCAATTTCCGGGGCATTCTCCAGGATCAATCTGCCTTACATCTGAGACAGGGTCACTTACTGTGACATAAGATTGCCAAGTAGTCTGGGCTGACCAGCCAGGGAGCCTCTGTCTGTTCTTCTCCAACCCTGGGATTACAGTGTGCACCATTACTGCTGCCTTCCCCGCCACCCATCCTCCACCCCCTCCCAATGAAGGCCAGAGACCGAATTCAGGTCCTTGAGCTCCCATAGCATTCACTGTTCATACTGAGCTATCATCTTCCCAGCTCCCTTTAATTAACCTTTAAGAAAGAGATGAGATAGATAGATACATGTTTTAGAACACTCAGCTATTAGGTGTTTTTATTTTTGTTTTTGAACTTGGATAAGCAGGTATCCATTGAACACTGACTAGGAAGTCAGAGCCTGGATGCATTTAGATGCCGATGAAAGAAAAGCTATCCCAAGCTATTAAACCAATGCAATTGTTTGCAAGAGGAATTCGTGGCTCTGCATCACATCTATTCTAATCTGCTGTCATGCTGAGGGAGTCTCTGAGGAAGGCGGCTTAGAGAAAGACGGCACAGAAGTTAGAGCTGTGGCAGGATTCCAGGAAGTAGGAAAGCCTCTTAACCTCAAAGTCATGTTCTGCACTGTTTTTGGATGATTGATGTCCACAGGCAATGACGCCCTTGCTGTACATATTCTTGGCTTGAGACAGCATTGCAAATAATGCTTCTGGGAGACTTGACACTCTATCTTTGCCTCCTCTTACCCCTCTCTCTGTAACACTCCATCAGCTTAATAACAGAAGGCAGTGGGGAACAGAAAAAGGAGCACCCTTTGTGAAGTCAAAGGAAAGACTAATTTCATCCAAATTGATCAGCATCCAAAGGCCAAAATTTTCCACTCAACAGTTTTACTGATGGAGTGGTCAACTATTTCTAAGCTAGGCTGGATGTAGACCACTGACGGGCATACTCTCTGAGCTACTCTGAGGGATATATATGGTGAGAGAAGTAGTTCTCAGCCATAGGTTTGGTGAGGAAGAAAGCTAGGATGATACAAGGAGACTATAATGTTGGAAAATTGCAAGAAAAGAATGATGTGTGTGCGTGTGTGTGTGTGTGTAGGCATAGATTTTTCAAACACATACTTTATTTAATGTCCTTAAAAACCTCTATCTCCATTCCCACACCCTGACTTTAGGTAGGAGAATAGTAGAGAAAGGGGCTGTAGAGCTCTTTTATCTACTTCCTGCTGATTAGGGTCATTGGGTTCTTTGGGGCTATACCAATCTCAGTCATCAGAATACCAGCAATGCAATCAAATAGCAAAGCAGCAAATCGCAGCAGCAGCAGCAGCAGCAAGCAACAGTAACAGCAACAGCAGAGAGACCACTCAGCAAGAGCAAGGAGACTCTTCCCAAATGGCACAAGTCCTCCAAAGTGGCAAAGAAGCACGGAAGGTTCTCTGGAGAGTCTCTCTCTGCAAAAACCAGCAAAGCATTCTGAACTTTTACAAAGCACAGAGATGCAGGAAGCATTGTCTCACTGTCGTGGTCTTCTATTTACCCCTTCTCAGAGTCTACACAAGGATGTTCTCTAGCTCACAAAAAACAAGCCCCTCCAACAGGGTAGTTTTCAGCTGACAGACACCACATGCCTTTTCACAGAGGCTGTTTACATGGGGCAGAAGAGGTGGGGGAGAAATAGTCCCATATCCCATACTTGGGACCCAAACCAAAAACATATTCACATGACACAACTGAGTTTCCAAAGAAACCAGAAACTTCTACTTCCTGTGTGTGTGTGTGTGTGTGTGTGTGTGTGTATGTGTAAGGGTTAAGGGGAGGTTAAGTTAAGCAAAACATGCCGGTTAGTAGCAAAACTTAATGTCTTTATATAATGAAGTAACAGCCTGCATAAATTGGAGTCAGCATTGCTATGGTTGAGGTCCAAGGCAGATGGACAAATTCTTGAAGAGGAGATGCCTGGGGAAAGATGCGTTTCTGGTTAACAGAGAACAAACCTCAGCCAGGCCAGATCCCAAGAAGCAAGGGTAAGGAATGCTTCACAAATGACTCCACAGCAAGGCATGATATTCTGGTTAGGCCTCCTCTTTTACTTGATGTGATGTCACCCTCTTCCTATGCCCACATCCAAATGCAAGTCTTAGGTGCAGCAATATGAATTAATAGTAGTTTAGCGAATGGGGATAAACTTATGAGGTCTGATGAAAGGGTGATGTTCAGGGGACCAGGTATTGGTGTGGGGGCAAGGAGAGAGGATTGGAAGTACAAAAGCATCCTTCTCAGGGACCCTTCAGGAACAATGAGAGATGCTACATGGTCAGTACACACATAGGATGGGGTCCTGGGAGTTTCTTTTTGTTACTGAAGGAAAGAATGCTCAGAGACTGAGGAACAGGCAGACATTTGGGTGACCTGTTGTACCACTATTTTCAGCTTCACTTAACAGTGTATAACATATAAATGTCAATTATATGTTTTTCTTGCATTTTGGGCATTGTATTTCTTTTGAACTGCTGATCTTAAAGAGACGCGCAGAGAGCTGGGGATGTGGCTAGCTGGTAAGGTTTTGCGGCACAGACATGAGGTTTTGAATTCTGATCCTTACACCCATGTAAAATGCTGCTTAATGATTATGGCATACACCCGAAATCTCAGTGCTCAAACGTGGAGATAAGAAACTTCCTGGGGCTTGCTGGCCACTCAGTCTAACTGAATCCATAAGGTCTAGTTTAGTGAGAGATCCTTTCTCAAAAAATAAGGCAGAGAGCAATTAAGGAAGACAAATGACACCAACCTCTGGCCTCAACAAACATGCACAAACATGAGCATGTATACACATAGATACACACACAAACACAAAGAAAAACTTGACAGGAGCAAAAAAAAAAAGCCTACAAAAATTGAAGTTAGACAGAGGTCTGTGTGCGACAATAGGTTTAAACCCACAGGACAACATATCCTATGGACACGGAAACCAGCAGTTTCCATGTCTCTCTCTCTGATGTACTTTAATCGTAACTCTTTTCACGACATGTGCTCTGAGAACCATAGCATTTGGTCCCCTGTTGTTTCAGGACGTCACACGTAGAAAAGAGTTCGGCACAAGAAACATGACTGAATCACCCCTCCCACTTCTTTTGTGAGGTTCCCCCTCTTAATTTTAATGCATTATTTTCTTACAGAACTAAAGTGTTTAGCTCGGATACTCACTGATTAACTTTTCCTTCTAGTTACAACTAGCCCATCAAGGGCAGGGTCCCCGAGGAGGAAGCTGAGAGAGCATATACTGCTCACACATGTGCTGAATAATTCTGCAAGCTGAGAAATTAGCTTAAGAATGAGTAACATGCTCTCAATTTAAACCTGGCAGGGGGGATTGTACTTTCATCCTTAAATTGGAATCAGATTTTCTCCACTGGGACTCTTCCAACTTTTGGCATAGTCTACGAACAGGGCGAGCCTGGTTCCTTGCGGTGTCATAACAAAACTGGCTTCAAGTTATAGCTCCATGGGGCTTAGTGGGGAAGGCAGAGATGGAGCTCACGCTAATGGGACAACCTGGGATCTTGCTTTTATCACAGAACAAATGAGCATCAACAGAGACTTAAATAAAGCCCGCACAATCCATTCTTAATGCTCAGTTTTCACAATTAACACATCCCCAAAGCACCCATTATTATGCTTGGACACTTTGTGAGCACGTTTTCTTTCTCAAGAAGAAATTCTTTTTCATTGGGATTAAAGCTGTCTCCAACAAAGCATATTTTCAAATGGCTCTTGCTTGTTCCACTTTTTATCCCAAGATGTGATTCTCTGTGAGTCTGACTTTCAATCATTTCATTACTAAAGAAATGAGACAGGAAGAGAAGGGAGCAGAATAATGGGTCTATCAATGGGTAGGACATTTAACAAGTTTTTAAAAATTCTTCACTGGGCTACGAAAATGGTTCAGCTGGTAGTGTGCTTGCTTTGCAAACATAAGTACCTCAGCCCAGATCCCCAGGACCCACATAAAAGGCTGGGCTCAGTGAAGCACACCTAAGATCACAGCACTGGGAGATCCCTCAAGTCATGGTGAAAAGAAACCAGAGAAACACAGCAGAGGTCAATCTCTTGCTCTGGCCTTCCCATGCGCACACACTCAGACACACACACATACATGCACACGTACATCCCCCCCCCCCCGCCCCAAATGTAAGCCAACATAGTTTTAAAGGTACAGTGTTTTAGGTAGACTTATACTCCTTGAAGGGAGGTGAGAAATTGCATGTGTTAGGTGTCCTTAAGCACAGCTTCAATCTTGAAACGCATTTAGCGTTTTATCATGATGCCAGCTTTTGAGACCTAGTACCAACAAATTACTGCTAGTCTCTGCAGTGGGATGGAGGTCTGGGCAGATGGTGAACACTCCAGATGCTGCTAATGAGCAGGTAGGGAGCTAGCTCACTATCTTACCTAGCCTAGGTGTCGTGTGCTATTTTAAGACACCATCATGCCATTTTAATTACCACAAAATTCCCATGAAAACAGCTACACTTCATTAACTTAACACAATCTTTCCACAATAAATTATCATTAACCTATTCCATGGTTAATTGAAAAAGCCTTTTTTTGGAAACAAGCAAACCAAAAAGAGCCAGTAGATTTCTTGTGCCTCTTTTTCATTCCCCTTGGGAAAGGTCCCTGCTGATTAGAAACTGTGAGGTGTCTCTCCACATACACTGCGCACACATTCCTTCACTTACCCCTTTAACATCTTAAAAAGAAAGAGACACAAAAGGAAAATGAAAGAGATTTCCTTGAATAGTGCATGTCTATTTAGAGAATCTTTTATCATGATCAAAATTATAAAAACATACAATATAAAAGTATATTCATCAAACCAGTTGTAACCCTTTCTAGGTATATTCAAGAATCAACAGGAAAAAAAAAGAAATGTGAGGACATAGTCCCGCATTTTATTTCTTTATGAATTCCTCAGAGAATGTGGCTTCCTTTCCTGAAAAGTGGCACAATGGGCCCTAAGATGACTGTGAGCAGTAACCAGCAAAAGGGAAGAAAGTTTGGTTACTGAATGGTCACACAGCACTTCAGCATGAGGCGCTTTTACTATTCCTCTCTTCTGGCAAACCTGAGATTTCATTTGCAAATGCATACACAATACAGGAAATAGTGTGAGTATTGAAATCTTTACTAAGTAACTGTTAAGTACCAGGCTTCTTGCTGAGCACATTCTAGGGTCTCCTTGAACCACAGGCATCCAGTGAAGAAGGGACGACTATGACCTCCATTTTACAAACTGGGAAGTTGAGGCTTACAGCTCCCAATGCTCACATGATCCCCATTGAAGACTCCCTTCTGTTCAGGAAATAATTGTAGTCTTCGTGCACTCTTGTGCCCAGCCTGATCTGCTGTGTTTATTTCTTGGGTTTTCTCCTGTCATTGGCAGCTTTGCTGGCTCATAGCTGTAGAGTGTCCAAACGGAACAAAGTAACCACCCTTACTTTGTCAGCAAAGTGCATGTGAGATTTACTGGAGCCTAATCCCAGGGGAAATCATCTCTCCCGTGGCCTTTCCTTAGACTGGACCAGACTCCTAACAGCCAACTGAGACATGCCTCCTTTTAATATTTTGGTTATGTGAAACATGTGCCATGCTAACTTAGTAAAAAATAACCTGCACTTGGAGGGCTTTCTGAGTCTTCAAAAAGGTAACAAAATGTTCTGAAGCATAATCTTATATTTCCTTTGAGATGAGAAGATGGTGATTTTGGAAACATTATTTTTTATTATTATTATTATGGTGATGGGAAGATAGCTCCTAGGAAATGTGGCTGGCAACAAAGGAGATGAGCGAAATACTTTTTAAAACATCCAGGTGGCCAGATCCCTCAGTAGGGAGTGGGTGACACCCAGGCCTGGCCTCAAGTTTGCAAGGTTTCCCCCGGTTCTACTCCTTTCCCGTGTCACTATTAGGATATTTGTAGAACTCTCCTATTTTATTGTTACCATCAAGTCCTCAGTGTGCCTGATTTATAAATTAAGCTTTATCATGAACACTCATGTACAGGAGCATCAGCTAGGTGTGCTGCAAAAGTATCTTCTTAGATCCAGGGGGATTTCTGCTTTCTACATCATTTTTAACTCATTGTCCTATGTCTGTGGTTCACAGTGTAAGAAACTCAACAGGAAGCAGCAGGAAGAACCTATCAGTGTCGATGCTGCCTAAACCCTTCATGCCGGTTCCATTTTAGCTCCTATTTAATGTCAAAATTATGTTATTAAGGCACTTAAAGGAAGCAAACTTTTATCTAGACCCAAAATATGAGTGCTGGGGATGGATTTAATCAATTTCCACAATTCATTGAGATCATAAAGCATAACTTGCTCGTTTGCAAAAGCTCCAAGGACGGGAGTAGGGATAACACAGTGATATTTATTCAGTCTTTTCATATATCCTCTGTTGAAACCACACAGGGGCCTGGGGAATTCTTGGCAGAAGCAATATTGTAAATGGCCGATTTATTGGCAGGGAGGGCAGTGATATGAACCAGCCAGGGCCTGCACACTTTCTCCAGCATGAATCCAAACAGAGCTCTGATTATGTCTGTTTATCTGGAGTGATTTGCTAAGTGATTCATTTTCTCTGAGTCTGTAAAGAGCCGAGCTTTGGCTGGGAGCGTGTTAAGTGTTTGGACGGGGAGATGGGATATCAAACCACGTGGAAGATAAACAGAGGGCTTTGCTGACTAGCACAAATGACCACAAGCAATATCGATGCGCTCCACAGATTATGCTTCAGGTAGAAGCCTGACAAAAAGCAAATATTCTCAGATGTGCTGTGATCAGCTAAAGCCGTGTCTACAGTCTCCACAGCCTCTCAGAGCCACTGGCGCCCCCGTCAGAACAACCTGCTTCTGAGACTGCCTCCTCTGTTCGGTGCGTTGACATCAGTAAGGTTGCCGAAGAACTCCGAGCCAGGTCGTTGAGGTCCCGGGAGGAAAAGTGGTTTTTAACACTCGCCGGAAATCATTTGTGACTTTGGACTTAACTCCTCTTCCGTGAACAAGCTCACTTAGAGGAAATAGAAGCAGCGATGTTCTCCCATGGGGCTTAGAGGAAGCTCAAACAAGGCCACCCTGAAGGTTTTGGCAGTGATGGACTGCAGTCTGTTAGCTGGCTCCTTCCTACATCTCCTGCAATCCCCAGGTAATCCCAGTTACCACCGCTGAGCATCCCTGGGGCACCGGGCTCCAGCAGAGCTGAGGCCATTACCACGCCTCCCCCACCCCCATCATGCAGACCCCCAAACTAACAGTTAGAATCTGTTGGAATTTTTCATCATATTGCTGTTCTTTTCCAGAGTCTTGGAGTTTGGTAGAAAATGCCTTGAGCACGAATTGAATAGACCGGCTGGAAAACAGAGCAGGAAAGGGAATAGACCGAAGCAGTGGAGAGCACATGTTCCCGTAAGGCGAACCGGAGTGCGTCATACTTCTAAGCCTTCTGACATTCTTTTCTGCCTTTTTTCTTTCCTTTTTCCTTTTTCCTTTTTTTTCCCATTAGGAAAAGAATGTAATGAATGGACGTTAAGTAGAAATATAAAAATTTATGAAACAACTACACAGCTTTAAAAAAAAAATGTTACCCGGGCTGGGCAGATGGCTCCATGGGTAGAGTACTTGCCATGCAAGCCTGAGGATCTGAGTTTGGCTCCCCAGCAGCCATGAGTAAAACATGCAAACAAAACAAAATAAAAAACCTGAACATGGTAGCATGTATCTGTTATCCCAGAGCGGTAGAGGTGGATCCTTGGCGCTCGCTGGCAGGCCAATGTAGCTAACTCAGTGGGCCCCAGGTTCAGTGAAAGATCCTGCCTCAAAACACAAGGCAGAGAGCAACTGAGGATGATCAAACTCTACATTCCACATATATGTTCACACATGTGCACACCCATACAGAAGTGGGCACGCCTGTGCGCGCGCACATACACACACACACCACACACTACTTCTAACATGTTTATAGCCCCACGCCCTACAAAAGCTAAACAGTCATAATCCCTTACTCCCTCTTATTAAATACTACCTTGATTCTTTACAGTTACTATGTTCTTAATCTGCTTTTAGTTTTACTACATAAGCATTCATCAAAATATAATGTTCTACTTTTGAGTACTACCCTCAAGTGTTACATAATTTCAGTCATATTTCGCATGTATGGAGGGTCTTTGGTTCAATATGATGTTGAAAAGGTCTTTCAGTTCATTCCACATAGAGGATTTCTGGTGAATAGTCATTGAAGAACAGCATTCAGTTTGTAGGATGCAGGGCATTTCACATATTATCATCCTTCAGGTTGTGGACATTTGAGTTGTTTCCCAGTATTGAGAACAGTGATGTTATAAAGGGCCCCTGCCTTTGTCAGTGGGTAGCAGCCCCTCACATTTGCTGCAGCCTCGTCTTCCAGCGGGTATGCGTAACTTCAGCCTTACAGGAAAACAGCCAGACCGCTTTCCAAAAATGTTGTCCCATTTGCGATTCTTCAGCATTTGTTTCACTCCTTACCCGGGAGTGGTCCCTTCTGCTTTTACACTAGGTGGGGTTTGTGTACAGCTCATGATTTTTATTCCTTTTCCTCATTTCTGACATGGTTTTGGAATGTGGGCTGAATTAAACATTGACGGTTGACCTGAGAGGGTGTAGGATTGGGCTGAATATCTAGTTTTCTAATGTTGCTGTAACAAATGACCACAGGCTGGGTGGCTGAAAACAGCAGGAATGTTTTTCCTCACTGCTTTATAGGCCTCGTGTAGAAGCAAGTGACAGTAGGTCCACACTCATTCTGGAGGCTCCAGAGAGAATCTCTCCTTGGCTCCTTTAAGTTGCTGGTGGCTCCTGCTATCTACTAGTCTGAAGCTACACCATTCGACTCTCTGCCTCTTCATGCACGCTGCTTCTCTGCCTCATTTCCCCCCTTTTGAAGACACCAGCCTGCATTTAGGATTCACATCAGATACAAAGGGACTTCCTCTTGAAATTGTTTTGTTTTGTTTTGAGACAAGGTTTCTCCACGCAGCCTTGCCTGTCCTGGAACTCTCATTGTATACCAGGCTAGCCTCAAACTCACAGACATCTGCCTGCCTCTGCTTCCCTGCTGCTGGGATTAAAAGTGTGTACCACCACCGCCTGACTCCTCTTGAAATTCTAAGTGATTCACTCACTGCAAAGCCCTAGTTCCAAATGAGCTTGTATTTGCTCGTCTAGGGAGTGTTACTTTAGCACATTGTTTTGGGGTCACAAGTTTCAAACCACTATAGCCTGCACCAAGGGAAGGAAAAAGGAAAAAAAAATTAGTTGGTGAAATAATTACTACATATACTATATAATTTGGGAGCTCTGTAATATATTAACATCTCCTTCAGGGAAAGAATAGTAAAAAGCCACCCACTCAGTATAATATACCTGCACAAAAAAGTCTTTGGAATCTGTTAAGTTGCCTTTAAAACGGGTTAAGTTGCTGAAAGAAATAAGTTGGCGTTCTGATGATGTCCCGGGGTGCAGGTGATTCCCCTATTTTGTAACTGAGCTCTGTATTGAACCCTAGATTGGGACAACAGTAGAAAGACTAAAAAGCTCTATAGAAAGGAGCCATTTGTCCTAGAGACACTTTGATTCTGTGTGGGTCACATCCTAGTTATTAGTGCAATGAAAAGAGAGTGGGGTTTCTTTTTCAAGCAGAAAGGTCATTTTCTCCACTCAGTATTCTTCTTTGGCTAACTGTCTGCATTCTCCTATGACTTGATTAGGCTGACCCGACCGTTAGTGGAAGGCACACTTCGTGGTTGCAGAAAGTGAACCCAGTTCTCCACTGACCAAGGCTCCTCCCATCCTTCAACTGACAAGGTGCTCCAAGCACACCATCAGGGAGAGAGGGGAAGTCCATTCACAACCAGGGTGCTCTGCCGAAGCCCGGGAATCTCAAATGGGAGGGTGTGTGCAGACAGAGGCACTGGATGACTTTCAGCTGTTCCTTTGCTAGGCAGGACTGCAAGCCTACACTGAGATTATATCTTACATGATGTTAAGCAACAATCTTACCACAGTATGCTTTATAGACATTGTGTGGCATCAGCTGAGTTAAGTGAACTTATATGAGGTTCTCTTCTGTCCCTGCATCTGTTCTGGGAAGGGAACACAGAGCTTTGTACATGTTAAGCAAGTGCCTTACTATAAGCTACATTCAAATCCATCACTCACCCATTGATTCAAATCCACAAAACTGCCACCATAATTAATCTATAGAATTCTCCTAATTCGTCTTGTCCCTATAAAATGCATCCTACTCTCAAGTTTTGGCACTAGCCAGCTCCTGGTCAGTTTCCTGCTATTTCAGTCATGTCTATTTTTAAACTTGTGTACAACGGAAAAAATATAGAATGTGCTGTTTCATTCCTTCCAATCAACATAATAGTTTTGAAATTCATTCCCATTGTGTCTATCATAAAAACTATCAGGAACATTTGCGCACAAATGTTTTATGTGAGGCCATATGTTTTCATTTCTGTGGGCAGATATCTGAGTTTAATGTTTATGGTTTAAATGCAACATATATGTTACATTTTTCCTGAACAATTTTCCATTCTGTTTTTCTAACAAAAAGTATAACGTTGCCTCACGTCTCCAACGGTTGATAGTGGTAGTCATTTTAAGGTCGGCTGTTTCTGTGGGTATACAGTGCTAGCCCTCTGTGGTTTGAGTATTTTGCTACAGTGGTTTCCATGGTTAAACAACACTTTTTAACGTATTTGTTACCTATAACCTTTCTGGTTTGTTTTCAAATATTTTGCTCATTTATTAAGTAACATATTTGTCACATTATTGGCTTGTGTTATATCTTTATATATTTTTTGCACTGTCTTAAGTCAGATCCACATATTGCAAATATTTTCTCCCATTTTGTGCTTGTTTTCATTTCATAATTGTACTTTTCAAAGAGAAATGGCTATAATTTGATTTAAAAATGGATCAATTACTGAAATCTAAGGTTTGCACACTGCATGTCACAACCTTAATTGTTAACTTGACAGTTTTGAGAAGTGTATGTCTGAGTGCATCTGTGAGGATTTCCAAGAGGAGTTAACTAAGCGTTAATACCCACCCTGAATATGAGTCTCTGCATCCAACAGGCTGGGGACCCAGGAAGAGTACAAGAAAGAGGCAGAGTCATCAGGACCCATCAGCTCCCTCTGGTTCTTGACTGCTCTTGTGTGAGCTACTCTTGCCAAATTCTCTCTGAAATGATGGACTTAAACCCCTGAAAACGTGAGCCAAAACAAACCTCTCTTCCTGTATTTCTCTCAGGTATTTGTCAAAGAGACAAAAACCAGACCAATGCATTGTATTTTGTCTAAAATTCTTTGTTTTCTCCAGGGATACAAAGATTTGTATTCTTATTATTGTACCTCTTATAATTAACGTTTTTCCAGGTCTATGATTTAATTAATTTAGTCACATAATTTTATGTGCTGTGATATAAGAGATCATGATAAGTGTTTCACAAAGACGTGGGCACCCTCCTCTCCTGGAAGTGTGTGATCTTCGGTTATTTTTATGTTAACCATGTGTATCCTTATTAATCTAAATATGAACTCATACTGTTGTCCTCCAATCTGTTACATATGGCCTATTCTAGTTGTTGCCAGTTTTCATATGTCAACACTTCTAACAGCATATGGTAATTGTCTATGGTTTTAATTAGCCATTCAATTTGTTTAATGGACATAAAGTTATTTAGAATTTCTCTTCCATTTTATGTTGTTTTAGTTATTTTTATCTTTAAAGAACTTGTCTGTTTTGGTCACATTATCAAGTTGATTTTACTTCTGGTTTCTTATTGTGTTCCCTTTTTGTGTTTCAGACTATTTTGCAGACACCTATTTTGTTGTCTTTATCTGAGATCTGAAAAAAAGATCTGAGACATCTTTTTTCACTAATTTGGACACCTTGCTTGTTTGATGCCTTTAAAAATAAGTCTCTTATTTATACAGCCAGTCATAATGGGTCTGACATTGAAGGTAGCCATGAGCAGCTTCTTATCTATATGGATAACGTCTGTATTCCTATTCCTTCATCGTGATGCTAAAAGTAGTTGGATCCACTTAAAGTTGTAGACTGGATCTTAATAACTATGAGAAACACTATACTAAAATATTAATAAAAGATTAGATATTTTCTGGTAGTGCTCAGATAGGTTTCCATGAAATAACGAACTATAACTGTATGACATGATGGATAAGTTCATTTGTTTGACTGGCAGTATCTCAGAGTATGTGCCACACAACACGGAATACCAGTAAACATGTCCAAATATTATTTTTATGCCTTATTTATAGTAAACAGCATTTGCTAACAAGTTAATGAATAATTAGCCAATCAAGCATGGCCACCAGCTTTTGTGGATTATTCTTGTGTTTTCTAAAGGTATTTAAAGGAACCTGAATCATCTTCAGCTATGAAGCAACGTCAGCAGAGAAATGACAGATTAGAAGATTCATTGCTACATGAACACTGAGGGATTTATTCAGGGAGTGTTAGTGAGTTGTTGCTGCTCTTGTAGTGTTCATTGTTGATGGGGACATGGGTCAGTGGGAAGGAACTTGTTCCACATGCATTAAGGTCCTGGGTTTAATTCCAAGAGCACAACAACATGCGCAGTTCCTAATTTCTCTATTTTTTTTCACTTGTTCTTTGGCCACTTTGTAGGTGTATATGCTCTATTTATGTCACATCCACATCCTTCCATTCTTCTCATGCCCCCCTTCCACTCCCTCTGCAATCCTTCTTCTTAACACTCCCTCCATCCTGCCAATATTTTTGTTTATTTAAAAACACCCCATTGAGTTTAACTGGGATTTCTTGCAGATGGGGTCATTTTCTGAACCGTATGTCATTTATCTTTTCATCTGTCAGGCTCTAATTATATAACTGGTAGAAAATTTACCTGTGATTTCCAACTTGTGAAAAGAAGAATGAAGATGATAATACATATTTCACTGTAACAGTTCACAGTTATTACTATTTGTGAAAACACTCAGAGAATCAAGAGCAGGATTATAATGTCCCTGCTCAAATAATCCTGTTACAATTTTGCAAAGTGAAATTAATAATGTGTTAGGCTAGAAAAAGTCAACATAAAATACAAAGTATTTCTTTTCACCTTCCCTCTGTACCTCTCAGATTCCCCCTCTATTTAAGTGCCTGCTGGTTACTCACACATTTTTCAGTGGGGATGACATTGCATCTCTCCTTCCACTGTATTTTTGTGTCTTCATTTTATAGTAAAAGAGTCGTATTTCACATAATATTTCTCCCCTATATCTAATACAGCTTCATATAACTTCATACAGATCAAATTATTCATGAATTGAGTGCATCCCATTTAAATCCACTATAAAGAATATTAGTGAAAATCTATGTGCAAAAGCACAAACATATATCACATATACATCAACACAGCACATACACCCACATACAAATATAACTTATTCACATATACAGCACCCATACCTCATACTACATACATATCACACATATAAACAAACACAGCTCCGCATCTTCCACATTCAAACTGCACACTACACCCACATACCACACACATACACACCACACTCTACACTCCACATCCACATACATAAAACACACACACATACACATTCTTTCTCCCCCTCATGTAGTAGCATACACACATTTATGTGTTAACTTATTTGATGTTATCTAGGGAAATTCTAAGCACTATTTTTAACTTGGTTATCTGTATATAATGTCAAATTTATTACATCAAAAGCACGCGTGTTTTGCATTTTGAGGGACAGTGCTAAATTTTTCTGTGGTAAAATTACAAAGCATTATTATCTTCTCTGGGATATGTGACAATCCAGATTGACCAGTTTCTAATACCACAATATAACTGCAAATTTTCAGTGTCTTACCTTCTGGGGAGGGAAATGATTCCTCGTTGGTGTTAGTTCACATTTTCAGAACTGAGTGAGATCAGACCTTGCATGTATCATGCATAACTCAGAATTCCCATCAGTATCAGTGAGCCTGCTTTCCTTTATTTCCCATTGAATATAGGCCACTTTTATTGAATTGATCTAAGTAAACCATACATCAGAAATGGTTATAAATATGGCAGCATATTTTGTTTGCATTTTGGAACAATTTCTTTGTATATTGAGAATTTTTTCACTTTAAAAAATTTTTTAAAATATTAGTTACAGTTTATTAACTTTATATCCCAGCTGTATCCTCCTCCCTCATTCCCTCCCAATCTCTCCCTCCCTCCCTCCTTTCCTCCCTTCTCCTTTCCAAGACCACTGATAGGGGAGGACCTCCTCCCCTTTCATCTGACCCTGGTTTATCAGGTATCTTCAGGACTGGCTGCAAAGTCCTATGTGGCCTGGCAGGGTTGCTCCTCCCTGGGGGAGAGGGGAAGTCAAAGAGCCCATCATTGAGTTCATGTCAGAGGTAGTCCCTGTTCCTCTTGTTAGGCTACCCACTTGGATACTGAGCTACCATGGGCTACGTCCAAGCAGAGGTTCTAGGTTATGTCCATACATAGTCCTTGGTTGGAGAAACAGTCTCATAAAAGACCCCTGTGCGCAGACATATTTGCTCCTGTCCTCTCTAGGTCTTACTAACTCCCCCTTCTTTCATATGATTCCTTATACTCTGCCGAAGGTTTGGTTATAAATCTTAATATCTGCTTTGATACACTGTTAGGTAGAGTCATTCAGAGGCCCTCTGTGGTAGGCTCCTGTCCTGTTACTTGTTTTTTCCTACATCCAATGTCTATCCCGTTTGTCTTTCTAAGTGAGGATTGATCATCTTACCCCAGGTTCTCTTTCTTGTTTATCTTCTTTAGGTGTATAGATTTCAGTATGTTTATCCTATCTTATAGGTCTATATAAGTGAGTATACACCATGTGTATCTTTCTTTTGGGATACCTCACTCAAGATGATCATTTCTAGGTCCCACCACTTGCCTGCAAATTTCCTGATTTCCTTGTTTTTAATTGCTGAGTAATATTCCATATTGTAAAAGTACCACAATTTCTGTATCCATTCCTCAACTGAGGGACATCTGGGTTGTATCCAGGTTCTGGCTGTTACGAATAAAGTTGCTATGAACATGGTTGAGCAAATGTCCTTGTTGTGTACTTGAGCATATTTTGAATATATGCCTAGGAGTGGTATAGCTGGATCTTAAGGAATCACTATTCATAATTGTCTCAGAAAGCGCCAAATTGATTTCCAGAGTAGTTGTACTAGTTTGCATTCCCACCAGCAATGGAGGAGGGTTTCCCTTTCTCCACAACCTCCCCATCATGTGTTGTCACTTGAGTTTTTGATCTTAGCCATTCTGATGGGTGTCAGGTGAAATCTCAGGGTCGTTGTGATTTGCATCTCTCTGATAGCTAAGGACATTGAGCATGTCTTTAAGCGTTTTTCTGCCATTCTGTATTCCTCTACTGAGAATTCTCTGTTTAGCTCTGTACCCCATTTTTAATCGGATTGCTTGATTTGTTGCCCTTTAACTTCTTTAGTTTTTTTATATATTCTGGATATCAGCCCTTTTTCAGATATAGGGTTGGTGAAGATCATTTTCCAGTCTGTGTAAGGATGGAAAATTTTAAGTTGGCCCTAACCATGGGAACTAACCATGGGAACTGAGACTTGTGAGCTTTAATCATTACCAAACCTGGATCTGATACAATATCAAACCCAGATCTGATAGAAAATGTTTCTAAGAGACGCCCTTCTGTAGCTATGGATACAATCTCTAACCGTCCCCTAGTCAGCACACCTGGTGCAGCCAATCACAGACTGCCCCCTTAGGAAAGTCCCTTACCCCTAGACCCCCTCCTGTTTTGTGGTTTTTGCCTTTATAAACTCTGTGATTCCGTTGCTGGGCGCTCCGCATCACCCCCTTGTGTGGGAGCTATGTGCAGAGCTCCGGCATGCCGGCTACTAATTCAACCTCTTGCTGTTTGCATCAAGAGTTCTGTTTTGTGGGTTATTGAGGTCTGGCGTCTATCCTAAGGAATGGAGGGTCTCCCCACCTCGGGAGTCCAACATCTGTAGGAGAAGTGCTAATACCAATACTCCTCAAACTATTCCACAAAATAGAAACAGAAGGAACATTATCAAACTCATTCTATGAAGCCACAGTCACCTTGATACCTAAACCACACAAAGGCCCAAAAAAAAGACAAAAAAAGGACTTCAGACCTATTTCTCTTATGAACATTAATGCAAAAATACTCAATAAAATACTGGCAAACCGAATCCAAGAACACATAAAAGATATCATCCACCATGACCAAGTAAGCTTCATCCCAGGTATGCAAGGGTGGTTCAATATACGGAAATCCATCAATGTAATCCACCACATAAATAAACTGATGGAGAAAAACCACATGATCATCTCCTTAGATGCTGAAAAAGCTTTTGATAAAATCCAACACCCATTCATATTTAAAGTTCTGGAGAGATCAGGGATACAAGGCACATACCTAAACATAGTAAAGGCAATATACAGCAAGCCTACAGCCAACATCTAACTCAATGGAGAGAAACTCAACCAATCCCACTGAAATCAGAGACAAGGCAAGGCTGCCCACTCTCTCCATGTCTCTTCAATTTAGTACTTGAGGTCCTAGCTAGAGTAATAAGACAACTAAAGGAGATCAAGGGAATACAAATTGGAATGGAAGAGGTCAAAGTTTCACTATTTGCAGATAATATAATAGTATACATGAGCAACCCCCAAAACTCAACCAGAGAACTCCTTCAGCTGATAAATACCTTCAGCAAAGTGGCTGGATACAAAAACAACTCAAAACAAAAAAATCAGAAGCCCTCCTATATACCAAAGACAAAAGGGCCGAGAAAGAAATTAGGGAAACAACACCCTTCAATAGCCACCAATAACATAAAGTACCTTGGGGTGACTCCAACCAAGCAAGTGAAAGACCTATTTGAGAAAAACTTCAAGTCTCTGAAGAAAGAAATTGAAGAAGATATCAGAAGATGGAAAGATCTCCTGTGCTCATGGATCGGTAGGATTAACATAGTAAAAAATGGATATTCTGCCAAAAGCAATCTACAGATTCAATGCAATTCCCATCAAAATACCAACACAATTCTTTATAGACCTTGAGAGAAAAATTATTAACTTCATATGGTGAAACAAAAAACCCAGAATTTCCAAAATGATCTTGTACAACAACAGATTGTCTGGAGTCATCTCCATCCCTGAAGCTGTACTACAGAGCAATAGTATGAAAACCACATGGTATTGGCATAAAAACAGAGTAATGGATCAATGAAACCGAATAGAAGACCCAGAAATAAACCCACACACCTATGTATACTTGATTTTTGACAAAGAAGCCAAAGCCATTCAATGGAAAAAAGACAGCATCTTCAACAAATGGTGCTGGTTCAACTGGATGTCTACATGCAAAAATATGAAAATAGATCCATATTTATTACCCTGCACAAAACTAAAGTCCAAGTGGATCAAAGACCTCAACATAAAACCAGACACACTAAATCAGTTAGAAGAAACAGTGGGGAAGAACCTAGAACTCATTGGCACAGGTGACAACTTCCTGAACAGAACACCAACAGCACAGGCTCTAAGATCAACAATCAATAAATGGGATCTCATGAAACTGAAAAGCTTCTGTAAAGCAAAAGATACTGTTGTTGGAACAAATATTTTAAACTTGCATATTATATGTGATCCCAGAAAAGGGAACATGTACCCAGCAAGGTAACTACGGACCTCCCAAGAAGCATTTTCCATTCTTCCTTAGGGTTATACCTCACTATGCAGGTTAAGATTCTAATTCTAGTCAGGGAGTACCTTGTATTATTTTTATCAAGGAGGGATGAAGAGAGAAATCTCTGCAGCAGAGCAGGGGGGAGCAGAATATGTGCCTGGTGGCTAGTCTGTGAAGGTTGAACATGTAAGGTCTAGTGTGCTAAGGGCCAGTTCCATGGGCGAGGAGGTGTTTTTTCTCATTGTGTTTGGCTGTACCTTTATCGTCGAAACAAGGCTTGATGGATGGAGGAACTCAGATAGCTTACTGAATTCATGAATGAACAATCCGTTGCTCTTTACACAGTCAAGCTCCCTACACCCCATCTCCATTTACCCCTCACAACAGTTCTCTATCCCTGAATCTGGAGTGTATTGAGTAACCTGGGTATTCAGTAAGTTCTCCACAGTAGGATCACCTCATGGTTAACCATGGCATCTTACAGGTCTCATTAGAGGATGTTAATTTATTCAAAGGACTTAGAACAAGTCTTGACATAACAAATCTTCACGGCATGTTAACTGCTATTTTTTAAATTCTCATCATGACAGAAAAAAAATCAACTGAGAATGCCTGCTTTTACCATTGCAATAGTAAAGCTAAAAAAAAAAAAAAAAAAAAAAAAAAAAAAAAGTATATCTAAACCAACAGATCTGCTAATCAAGGAACATAACAAATGATCTTACCTTACTGTGTCATAATATATTTGCCACAAGCAGAGAGTTAAAACAGAAATGGTTCTTCAGAATTTCTGTGGCTTAAGGCATAACAAGAAGGGATAAGTCTAGCTTATGATTTTTGTGACATTGGGATCATACACTGGTTGATTTGGGTTGGCAGTATATGCCAGAAATCTATCTACTTATAGCATCTCCATGAGACCTGGGCTTGCTTCCATGGTGGGATACTAAGGGCAGGACTGAAGGGAAAAGACAGAGACATGGTGAACCCTGTACAAGCCATGCAGTGCCATTTTGGCCAGATTGTATTGGTGAAGGCATTTATGAATTTCTTCAAGTTAAAGAGAAGCACACAAAGACCTACACCCACAGAGAGTCAATAATGTCTCACTATGAACCAATCATCTGGAATAGACTATAGCACACACCTATGTGACCCCTGTAGTCAGAGCAGTGTATCATGGGGTGCCATTCCAGCCACGGACTGCAGACTCCTAAACACACAAGCACATACACACACACACACACACACACACACACACACACTGTGGTTCAGGGCTTGTCAATTTAGATTTCTATTAACACAGGATTAGGGAGCCTTCTGGAATGTTTGTGTGTGGAGATGGGAAGTGTTATGTGCGACCACTTGCAAGGCTGACTTTGAATTGCAGTCTGACACCTACTTGAAGGGTGTTAAACCCCTCCCCCTCAAGGCTAAGAGTCAAAATTGAAAGTGCAAATTGCAAATGCTTCTCTTCCCCAGCGATAGGGCTATAAATACTGATACTCTTTCTGCTAAACACAATGGAAATGCTCCAGAATCAATGGAAGGTGTTAGCACTCGGAAAAACAGCATCTTAAATCCCCGAGCTAACAATTAAGCCAGACACGTTTGACGCTTTATCTGAGACACTCCTGGCAATACTTTGTTCTTCCCTGGCATGATTCAGAGAGTCCCAGCAGGTGACAAGCAGATTTGGGAGGATCATCAGATCAGCTTTCTCAGCAGTTTCCTTCAACATGAGTCAATATATTATATTTGAGCTTGTTTCACACTTTTGAGAAAAAGGCGATAGGTGAAACTGAGTAGGTTTCCAGCAAAAAAACTTCCACAGCTTCAGGAAGCCAGGGAGCGGACCTACTCTGTAACAGTTGATCACTACGTCACGCTCAGCATGGTACCCAAGAATTCATGTCACAGTCCTGGGGTGGCACAAAGCCTTTTGATCATGCACCTCAGCACCTGTGATCCTTATTCGTTTAAAACAAAAACATTCCCTCACATCACATCATTATTACTGCCAATTTTTATGACATGTAGCTGTTAAATAAATGACAAAAGGGAAATTATTAAGCATCCTAATTTTAGGACTACTATTTATCTAAAGCACACTAAGTACTGGCAGCCTGTCCAATACGATGCCCTGGCTAGACGGAGGCTCTTTCTAGAACAGTATTGGGGAGAAGGCTGATGAGATATTGATCATAAAGCAGCAGCAGCAGCAGCAGCAGCAGCAGCAGCTTTGTGCTGTCCTGGGATGGACGCTCCAGACCTTCCAGGTTTGATCTTTCGCATAAAAAGCAGCTTTGATGTTTTCACAATAACCAGGGTCTATACAGCCCTCTTTGGTGTTGCTGCTGCTGCTGCTGTGCTCACAGCTTCTGAGTCCCCTTCACCCTACTGTGAATTCCTGAAGAAACAGATAACCATGCAGCAACTCAGGCAGAGCTTGTGTGATGCGGACACACAGAACAGGGCTTGAGTCATGACTTATCTATTAGCTGTAACAGGCGGGTGGAATTTTAGCCCTCCCTTAGTCTCAGTTTAAATATTGGTGAATTAGGTGTGGCAGTCGCTATCAGCCTCAAATAAGCAAACATTATAGTCGGGCTCTGCTCCTCTGTGTTGCTCCCATCAAAGCTACCTTGTGCAGCTCCAGCAGCTGCCCTTGTGTCAGTCAATGAAGGATTAACTCACAGGCTTGTTTCTGGGATTTAGAGGGGAGAAAAGCCAGACCACTGTGCATGGGTGTGCATTCTCGGCTCGCAAACCCTGCTGCACTGTGTCTGCGTCAGGGCCAAAGGTGAACTCTCGGCAGAACACTTGTGCAAAAGCTCAGGGTTTCTAGGGGCTTCTTGGAGGGTTCAATGAGGAGATAACAAATTGGAGTGTTCTTCCACCTTCTAGATAAGATGAGGGGACAGGCATCTGCAATGTCCAACCCCCTTTTTGCCATCATGTGGCAGTGCTGATTTATTGGGTGAAGGAGAAGAAAGGCAAGAGACAGATTCCCTGTCTCAGCATCGTGTGGAAGTCAGTTCTCAGCTCTTGATCTCTGCAACTTGTGCTGTCCTGGGATGGGTGGACGCTCCAGACCTTCCAGGTTTGATCTTTTGGCTAAAAAGCAGCTTTGATGTTTTCACAATAACCAGGGTCTATGCAGTCCTCTTTGGTGCTGCTGCACAGACCTCTCTCTCTCCATACCCAAGCAACCCCCACACCCGCCCCCTTTGAAATTCATGCTGATGGTCATCCACCCTCAACCTCCATTGGATTTTAGGCTGTACAGGACCCGCTGGAGCTCAGTGGTGGTTCCTATCCGATCATGACTGAGTAAAGAGAGCTGCAGAAAGGTTTCAGTGCTCCCATGTTCTCCAGCCTACAGGGCAAAACTGCTCAACAGGCACAGAACACCCCTGTTACATCAGACTGGGTGTCAGTCAACTGGGGAGCAGAGTAGACACTTACCCCAAACAACTCCTGGATCCCAGCTTTTTTTTTTTTTGCAGCATCTCTCTTGTCCTCTGTGATTTCTTTTGGGTGTCTGTAGAGACAGAGACTGGGTACAGAATCTTCTCTTGGATGCTCCTGGAGCGTCATACATATGGAAAACTGGGCCAACTTCTACATATCAGCTTCACTTAGTGAGATTGGGATGGCGATGTCCACACAGCATAGGGGAAATCAGTCACACAGAGCAATGGTGCCCTGGTTGACATAAGAATCTCTGTCAGAGGCAGATATTCAGTCCTTCATACCTGTGTCCATCAGGAGATATGGCTTGCAGAAGACTGGGTCTGATTAGTGACGGTTTAAGAAAGACAAGCCCTTCAGCAGGAGTGGCCGTGCAGCTGGGAACTCCCGCAGACCAGGATATGACACTGACTTCAACTACAGTCTCAGTGGGGCCGGTTGCACAAGCTCCCAATAGAAGCTTCTCTTCCATTCCCTTTCAGTTTATGATGTTGACGGCAGCACTGTCCTTCCTATACTATAGGATCTCTAGGCATGCTGCCCCACCTAGGAGTCGGGAATTCTGCCAGGTGTGTAGCTTTTGGCCCCTCTCTTCTTCAGGACTTCCAGGGCTGCTACTCGGAGCACCCAGAGCAAGGCTAAGTAAAAGCAATCTGACTATAAAATTAGCATTTGCAAGGATACTGTGGATACTATGAAAAGAAAGCTGATGCCCATGGGGCACTTTTTTCTTTTTTTTTCAATGCTGTCAAAGAGGACTTCTGTTTTATTTTTAAGTTGTTTAGGATTTTAATTGACTTTATCTGGAAGCTTATTCAAAATAGACTCAGTAGACATTCTCTGTGTCTATTTTGACAAATTCATGTAACTCCTTAATGAAGCAATGCCCATCATGCTGTGAGCATTCTAACCTCTTGAGAAATGCAGTCGCAGAGGTGGAACTCTGCTGTTACTGACAGGGGAGGCATCTGTCACTTGTTCCACAGCTGTCCCATCCTCCTTTGTATCACCGATCTCCACCATTGGCATTCTTCATAAGATGTGGAAAGAATAAGGTTATTTTCATGTCTTTCTTTAGATGGGGACAGGGGACAAGCTTCATTAACTGAATAATCGGGAGTTGGCTGGAAAAAGATGGAGAAAACAATTCTGTAATCAAATGATCCTTGGATGTTTCAAGGCGCGTTCTGCAATAATGTAGCTGACTGTGAAAGCCAAAGTGAAACAGTACATGGGAACGTCGCATCTGCCTTTCATCCTCTGATCAATGCTCTCTCTTTGGGCCACCCAATCTTATCATATGTTAAGCATTATGATCCCATGTCTGGGTAAGACCCTGGAGCACCACCCTAAGCTTCCTTGCAAATGCTAATTTTATAGCCAGATTGCTAAGAGTGAAATTTTAAATATTTACATATTTTGCTCTAGATGGGCTTTATTTCCTAGAAGTGTTTTATACTGCAATGATGTCTTGCATCAACCACAGTTTATTGAGCACATTGTTATAATATGTAACACAGACTTGGATCCCAGACCTATCCTGACATCTACCCTCTCATTTAAGAGCTGTTGACTTTTGACAAAACGTATTCCACATATACGAGTACAACTGACAGTATTATCATTTGACTCAGTAGATTCCACAATTAAAGAAGAACGGTGTCATAAATAAAATGTTACATTGTGATCAAATGTATAGCAGGTGTTCAGTAAAGGAAGGATATATATTGTAGATCATTTTTCCATTTTAAATACGTAACAGCACATAAAATGTGTGTCTATACCTTTCCCATGACTATTCTTTACTCGTCCCACAGATGGATGAGTCGTGTTGCCTGACAAGTTTATAAGCTGTGTTTCAGGTACCAGGATGCCAGACCCCACTGGGAAGATGTTTTAATCAACCGGACCCTTTTTTTTTTTCTGTAGCTTCACCTTCCACTGCAGTGCTAGATCCAGGTAGATGACATGCCTGATGAATAAATTAATGCATGAGTGTATGTGCTCCAAACTATGAGTGGTAGTTATCAAATCACAGCAAATACCAGAAAATTAAGGGAAATAGTTTTATTGCACAAAACTAAAACATAGCCCCAGTATAAATTTAACAATCTAAGAATTAGCATGACCAAATCCTAAATTAATCTGAGACTTACCATGTTTCATAATTTCAAGTACTGTGTTGGTAAACTTTCCGGTTTTTGTGACAAAATAAATAATTTAAAAGAAATAATAAAAAATTAACTTATTCTGATGGTTTCACTAATGGCTGGTTGCTTGGCCCTGTTGATTTTGGGTCTCTATTAGGAAAAAGGTGTTTACTTTCTAGGGGAGAGAGAGACAGACAGACAGAGAGTTTTTAAAAGGCATATCCACAAGGCGTCAAATCCCTAAAGTTCCCCTCCCTACAGGTTGAAAAGCAAGCCCTCAATACATGGGCCTTTGGGAACCAAAGGCCAAACTACAGCCAGTAGTAAATGTATGTAATGTAAGAACAGAGACAGATTTCCTTCTGGCATTGAATATTTATCCACTTCTCATCTGACTAGTTCTTTGATATGGTCTTCATTGAAAAATTGCTCAATATGTGATTTATTTTCAACACTGCCTGCAACAGGTTAATGGTTTCAGAGAGGCTTTTTGCCTTTCTGACTGGATGCACGGATTCTTCCAGACCAACAGAGCCAAAACACAGTAAATAGTGTGATTTCTACTTATCTATCTAAAATTTTTCTACCTCATAGAAGTGAGTTTGGTGGGGATTTTTAGGTTGTATTTATTTATTATGTATATGAGTATATTGAGTACATCTATGTCTGAACCCCTTTTGCACAGAGTGCCTACTAAGGCCAGAAGGAGGTGTAAGACACCCTACAACTGGAATTACAGAAGGTTGTGAGCTACTATGGAGGTGCTGGAATAGAATCCAAGTCTTCTGGAGGAGCAGCCAGTACTTGTAATCACTTAGGTTTCTCTAAAGTCCCAGAAGTAAGTTTATCATAACTGAAAATTATTGTTTTATTATGAGCTAGGTTCAATATCCAAATTGGTAAAGTTCCTTAATCACAAAGTATGACGTCATTTGCGTTTTAGAAACAGCAGAGGGAAGACAGTGTGAGACAGTGTGAGACAGTTGCAGCTAGGAAGGCAATTGTTCTATGGGGAACTCAGTTATGTAAGCAGAACACAGCTGTAAGATGACATAATATGTCATTGGTGCATCTCATTTCCTCCTTGTGTGGGAACCACCCTAGGGAATCTTCAATAGAATGGAAAATAGCATTTTTCATTTATTAAAACTCTAAGAAACAGGATTTGGTAATTAAGATGACTACTAGAGCACTTGCCTTGCTTTTTCTACACTCCAACTGTGACAGGCTGGAGAAGTCAGAGTGTCTTAACATGAAGCAAGGCAGGCCTGGGAAGAGAGCATTTTCACTGCATGTTGCATGTCGGGCAGCCGGGGAAGCCCCCACTCCTCATCCTTCCCCAGCTACCCTACCTAGGACTGCCTTGGATCCCACACTAGTAAGAAGGGCCCAATGACAAATAAACAAATAGTGTATTTTATGGATGGCAGATAGCTTGGCATATGATTTGTAAAAGGAAAAAAAAAGTTTATGTAAATAAGTATTTGTGTCTCTAGAGCTGGTTCCTGACTACACGGCCATGGAGGTTTTATTTGAGGTTCACGGGCAAAGGAGAAACAGGGCTGTCTCAGAACACACAGCCAGCCTCAATTTCAGCAAAGCATGAAAGTATAGCAAGTAATGTCATGGGCAGACATTACAAATTGATTCTTGTTGCCTTTCAAAACATTAAATAAGTTGTTTAGAGGAAAATTAGCTATTAAGCTAGTTGTTTTAATTGTTTCCAAATAAGAATTTCTGAAATTTGTTAGGGACCTGCTTATTAACAAACACTATTTTATATACTTTGCAAGAATAAACTCAGTCTTCAAGACAGCCTTACATTAAAGCACCTATCAGGATTCCTATTCTATAACCCATGAAACAGAAGCAGAGAGAGCAGCTCTGGCTCCCATAGCTGTGAGCTTAGGAGAGGCCTGAGCCTTGCCCTACTGTCCTGCTCACTAGCTTGCTCCGTGGTACTCTGCAGCCCACTCACTGTATGATCACTGCATGCTATCATCTTCATCTGCCTCTGGCCAACAAACTGAGTCTGGACTTGTCCCCTGTGCTTTCAGCACTCAAGATGCCAATGACCTCTTTTCCTGTAACATCCCTTTATCCTGCAAGCCTTCTTTCCTATCTCCCATCACTGAACAGCTACGTTATTCTTACCCTCGTCTCTAAAGGAATCTGGCCCGGCTTTTAAAAGCATGGACATAATGTGTGTACACAAGGAAATGACTGCCTCATGCACTATGTGGTGTCATAGGGCCCTTGTATCTTTTCCTACTGAATTTAGCCATACTTTCATGCTTTGCTTACAATTTTTCTGTATTTTCTATCAGTGGTTTTAGTTGGCTCCCCTGGGTACCATGCCTGGCAATAGTGACTACTAAATCAAACTTGCCCTTGACAGATGATTTGTATAATTTATTGGGATATGGGAGTCTCAAAAATGTTTTCATATCTCTAGCGACTTGGTATAAACTGGATGGTGATGGGCCAGAAAATTATTCTTCCAGAGCTGCAGAAATGACTGAGCATATCTCACCGTGATGAACTCAGAGGCAGCTTAAATGTTGTGATTGACTCTCCACACAGTTTGCTGTCAGCCCATTCTGAAATAATTATAATTGCCTGCAGATTGGCTGTGTACTCTGTTCAGTGGGTGGCGGGTCTGTGTCTGGATGTATTTTTGCACGGGGAAGATTCCTAGCAGGGTTACAGCTCTTAACTATTCTTCATTGCAAATATTATCTCCTAACATTGTGTGTGCACAATAACAAAAATGTTTGTGTGTGAAAGAATGCATCTACATTCATTTGTTGAATTATCTAAAATTATCATATTTTGAAATGCACAGTGACACAGAGTAATATATAATCAAGACTTAAATGACTATTTAATTTCAAGGAAAATGAGTTCCTACAATTAATAAAAAGACAGTTTCTTGTTTTCATTATCTGTAATATAATTGTAATTCACAGAGTTATAACATGAATCCATTTTAATGAAGTATAGAAATAAGGCTTACAAATAAAATCTTTCCAAGTGCATTTTAAAAGGTGAAAATTTGGAACACATAGGTGCATGGATTGCTATTGGTTGGCAACTACTATTATAATTGACCACACCATTTAGCTCTTAGAACACTTCATCTGAATGCTCTTCATAAGGACTTTTCCAGAAGTTTGGAAGACACTGTGCTATGTTTCCTGCATTTCATCTACTGCTTCAAAGTCCCAAGTCAAGGCATTGGTATTATTGTGTGTGTGGTATGAATCCGTGAAAAGTAGAATAATACATTCTGGGTTAATTATGATCTTAAAAACAAAGAGCCTTGGGTTTGGAGAGATGGTTCTAAGAGAATGTACTACACTTGTGGAAGACCCAAGTTCTATTCTCAGTACTCATGTCAGGTGGCTCACAATCATCTGTCTATCTAGCTCCAGAGAATCCAAATCCTCTTGCCTCCAAGGACATGTCACACACACATACACACACACACAGATGTACACTTAATTAAAAATAATAAATCTTTTAAAAGTTACGTTTCTCCTGGATATTTTCTTCCCCTCTGCCAGAAAATCAGACAGTGTTACACAGAGTGAAAACCTAATCGCCCTTCTGGTTACCATCAGGCCTCTGGAATTTCCACAGAAACTGGAGTCAGTCCGTGTAAAAACCTCTTAAGATTTTATAAACCCATTCAACTTCCTACAATTTGTTTTTTCAGAGGGTATGTTTATTATTTCCTATCTGATTTCTCTCAGGAAGCAGCACTAAAACTCTAAAAATGAAGAGTCCCTAGCACTAATCCTCAGGTCTCCCCTGTAAGGCCCAGATGCACAAACACAGCTGTGTGCGTGACGTGGCCCCTCAGTGACTCGGGACCCTTGGTGTTCACACACCAGAACAGGCCGCTTGAGTCCTCACTCTTCCCTCTTCATCGAGGTTTCCTCTTTGGAAAAATGCTCACAGATTCCTAGGCTGCTGCCAAGACAGAAACTATGCTTACATATTTTATTTTAGTGTGGTCCACAGGAAAGAAGGAACTTGAAGGCTGGGCAGCTGCAGCAAATGATTGAGCCATCTACACAGGAATTTCCACACCACCAGCGCCCAGACCTCTTTTAAGATGCCAGAAGTCTCTTTGAAACAGCTTGGGAGTCACCGAGTGCTCCTCTGGCTGCTTTTCACGACTTTTCTTGGACCTTTCACATTTTTCACCTGCTGCTTTCAGAACCTTTTCCTTCCCCAGGACACTCTCAATAACTGTCACTTGACTTTTACCTTTGTCAATTTACCATCTCTTCAGAGTAATATTTGGAACACTGTAACCCAACATTTATTCTCTCCTTCATCTACTGATGATGGAAGTAATACTAAGTATTACTTTCCTTGATACTTAGGATAAGATCGAAACGATTGAGCCATAACAATGAGTTTCTTAACAGGAAATCCCTGACACTCCAAGTCTCATCTTCCTCTACTTTCTACCTCACATCATCCTGGGTGCCCATTTGTTTGTGGCTCGGCTGGTTCAGCTCCGGTTGTGGCTGTTGTTTCTTTACATCTCTGTGAAATGCTCCCAGGACCCTCTACTTGTGCTGGTCCTTTTCCATGAATACTTTTCCCTTTCTCCCTCTAAACGCCCACCCCACCCAAGTGCATGCCTACATGTTTACTTCACATGACTATTTCCTTTTCCTAGCAGAAGCAGAAAGGAAACAGAGTAAGAGAACAGCTACTGAGGAGGAACCCAAGCGGACAAATGTTTTTGTTTCTTCATTAAAAATACACTCAGGTAAATAGTTTCTGGAAGATACCTGCTGTCTGGAGCCAAGCACCGCCCTGTGGCCATCATATTCTAGAATGCCTCTGGCAAAAATTTTAGTCTCTTCATGGTTGACCCAAATGTCCTTCTCTCTCATGGCACAGCTCTTCCAGTTGGTTCTGGGTGCTCCCTGGATGACACGCTTCTGTCATCCCTGTGGAGCAGGAAGAGGAGCTGTGGATCAGGGCATGAGCCGTGCAGAAAAGCTTATTAGAGACATGGCAGCATATCTTCTCAGAAAGTATATGGGGTTGGATTCTGAGTTGTAGTTTTAAATATTTTTGAACCCATTTTATATTTGCAATTCACTTCTGAGATTATGCCGTTCCTAGTACAGTTTTACAGGACAACATAGCCTGGTGAAGCAGATAAAATGGGAACCGGGGTATTCGTGCTGGCTGGATTTCTCCCACATGTCCACATTCCGTAGGATTTGCAGAAACAGGAGAAAGCTGACCTGCCATGGCAGTACAAGACAGGGCAAATTCCACGTCAGTTGGTATTAAAGAGATGAATGATCCCTGAAGCCTAGAGAATTTGGGACATTTCAGTTGCCCTCTCTGGCTCACATGGCTTAAAATTCTCTCACATAACCCCACTTCAAAGTAGAGCAGAAATTCAGAAGACTCCACTGTCTAATAGACTGAGACCCGCCTTCCCTTCCCCATCCCAACCCTTCACAACTTGAGACTGAAGCCAAGGCCATGTGAGAACATAGCCTAGCTTCTCTTGGCAGTCAGTCTAGCCAACTTTCTACTGAATTAGTTCAGTTTATTTCCACTAGTTCCACAATCGAAGAGTTGTCCTAGAAAATGAGAAGTTTAATGGACATGCAGGGAAGGATCACAGCGAAAGGTCATTTTGGCCCTGGGTAGCCTGTCCCCATGTATACAGCTAATTTGATTAGATTTTTTTTTATTTTGTTTTTTATTTTTAGAAGTCAGAGATTAAAAAAAAAGACACCAAAAACTGAAGGTGTAGAATAGAGAAAACTGGAATATACAAGTGAGATAGTGCTACAGAGAAATGCCACAGTACAGAGAAATGCGACTGCACCTTTGCCTCCCATGCATTTAATCATCATCAAATGACTCACTAGCGTAACTAGTGAGTACAGTTGTTTAAATAGCCCATATAAAATAGAGTGGAAGGAGAGAGCATTCGGACATAATACTCGAATTCCCCTCACTGCTGCTGGAGACCGCTGGAAAAAGTTGACTGGAGTAACAATAAGAACGAGCTTGTTTTGCAGGCTTTGTAAGATAATTGGCTCAAATCATCTGTTTATTTCACGGACTATTATATCTTCCTCTGACAGGAAGTGCTTGAAATATTTCTTTCCAAGTAGAAATGACTGGGAGTGTAGTTTCTAAAAGAAATCCAAGCTCAGGGCAAACAGCAACTAGTGCTTTTCTCGTGGCTGGGGGTTAGTGGTTGGTTGTCACTGAAGGCTAACTTCAGGCTAGATCCTGTGCTGACAACTTTGCCTGTGGATTTTATGACATTGTCACTGCCACCATCTGCAAGAAGCACCATCATCGTCCCCATTTCCCAAGTGAAAAAGAGATGTTCCAAGAGACATTTCCTCACTCCTCAGTCCTTAGTGAAAGGTCAGGCAGATATTGGAGAGAAATCAGAAGTGTATTTGAATGTGCTCCCTGAAATGTCCTGCTGAGGTGAGGCCAGCCACAGCCAGCACTACTGTGGCTACCGTGGATGCTGAGCAAAATGACAGAAGAGATCGATGGGCTGTATTGTGTTGGAAATCAAGTAGGTTATCATGCACTCACAGTGATATAAGACTCCAGCGGAGGTATAGTACAGCAGCTTAAGCCAAGAATCATCGCCTCAGAACCAGCTCTAGCTCCTGGTGGGTATCATTGTACAAATCAACCACAAAACACGCCTGCAACCTCTTCTAACCGTAATGTGAAAGAATATGTTGATTTTGAGAATGACAGCCTATGGTAGTTAGAAAGAAAATGGCTACCATAGGCCCCATAGGCAATGCTGCTACTAGGAGCATGGAGGAAGTGTGTCACGGGGGCATAGGAGGGTGGGTGCTTTGACATCTTCTACGCTCAAGCTAGGCCTAGTGTGGCACTCTCCTTCTGTTGCTGTGGATCAACATGGAGAACTCTCTGCTTGGTCCCCCACATCATGTCTGCCTGAATGCTGCTATGCTTCATGCTAGGATGATAATGGCCTAAACCTCTGAAACCGTAAGCCAGCGCCCAATGGAATGGTTTCCTTTATAAGAGTTGCTGTGGTCATGGTGTCTCTTCACAGCAATGGAACCCTAACTAAGACACGGGCTGTGCAGCTTCAACATATGGAGAGTGCCAAAGGTTTGTGAAAGTGAAACTCTCCCCTCACACACATATAAAACTATTGCACATGGAAATAATTTGCAACATATTCTGTAGAACTCTAATGTCACTTGGCTAAGACTAATATGTGTCTTGTATATGGACTTTAACCAAAGAGATAAGAAATCATGCCAGCTGACTACATGGCAAAAGAGGAGACTTGGGAAAAGGAGAACAAGGAAACGTGATCTTCGAGAAGCAGGGCCCTTTCCTCCATGTCTTTTTCCTCAGCAGCACCCATTCCTCCTTATCTTTTCTTGCCTTCAGATGAAGGTGGAATCTGCACCTGACCTTTGACAGCTTTTCTAGAGACCCATTCTCCGTGTTAGAAATTCCATGTGGCTCACTTGCCAGGCAGTGTTCATTATTTGTGTGAATGTGCTGGCATAATTCTGACCTATGACACCTTATCCTGTCCTAGGTTCTGTCTCCAGATGAAATACAGCACGGGGTAAAGTGGAGTTTCAGGCAAATGAGGAACAAATTGGGTGTGATCCAAGTTACTTGAGAGACACAGGAACCGCTTATTCCTTGTTCATCTGACATTCGGATTTAATTTAGTGTGTTATTGTACTATTTACTAAATACAACAACTTTTCTCATGGCAGAAAGGATGTTTTACAGAGAGTTTTGGGTGGGATTTAGGTCAAAGGTGTGGCAAACTGGGACTCTGACATTTCAATTCTTACTCATCATTTTGTCCATTTTGGTAAACTGCTGTTAAACATCTGTCCTGCTGCGTGTTTTCGGTGGGAGGGTTTGCTTTTTAGTCTCCCATTTGATGGGTCCCTGCTTTTTCAAGGGAATGCATGTTCACATACAGCATTGAACTGATTCGTAAAATCAAAGGGATTCTAACCATTGATACAGAACTTCCAAAGGATGTAGCACGGTTTGGCCCACATATGTGGCTATGTTCTTTGAACTAATTAGGAAATATTGGATGCTGGCAGGCTTTTAATGGGGAAATATGTTTTCCCTTTAGGGTGATTTGTCTAATTGACTGTGGAAATACTTTCTCTGTGCACCAGAAAGCTTTTCCCATTTGCTAATCGTGTGCCTCCCCACCTTCTCCCAGCTCCAGGGCTGATGCTACACTCCATTCCCTGAACTCTGCTCAAATTTCTTTCATCAAGCAGGACAAGGCTGCAGACCGGCTTTTTGACTTGGAATGAAGAGAGCTCCCCGTTTGGGGACTGTAGCCACCTCCTGGAGTGCCTGGATTGAAAAACATGCTCTGTGAGGCTACAACAGCTGCCATTTCTAATGTATTGCAGAGATAAGCCTGAGGGAGGGACACAGGTAAAATGCAGAGTAGAGTGACAATTACAGTTCTGTTTCAAGGCCCATCTTCTAGGACTTTGGCTATCGTGAAACCGGGTTTCTTGAAAATCTACGTGTAGTTTCCCTCACATGAAGGAAAGTTTACTCTAGATTGGAAAGAAGGTAATATATTGTTATAAAATGTAGCTGTTAAAAAATGTAGCTGTTATAGCACACTAGAATCCATTTTATTTGTCTATATGATTCTAAACATGCAGGATTTGGATACACCATAAAGACTGAGTAGATCCATGTAGCCACAAACATGGCTAGAGAAGCCAGTCTTGGTGACAGTAATAAAGATGAAGTGATAGAAACATGGTTGGGTCAGGAAGCCCAATGGTGCACACTCACTCATGCTTCTTCGTGGAAAGACAATGTCAATGGAAAGAGTGTGTGATCTGTTTTCCAGCTGTTCTTGTTGCTAGTTTCATCTTTTGGTGCAGACAGGGCATTGTTTTCTACAGAAGGCTCTAGAAAAGCGGGTAAAGACAAACACCTGTATCCTTTCTTCTATTAACCTCCACCAATCCCTCAAGAAAGACACAATGCAGGCCTCAGCATGTCCCTTCAAGGAACAAAGCCAAGGTCCTCATACACTCATTTCAATGAAGAAATTGGATTTGCAACACAAAGGCTCGTGCTTGATGTAACTGAAAAAGTTAAAAGCATGCAAGCTGCCTACAGAGATTCTATGTTGCTGCTTGGACCGCAATGATTCTTGGCCTCTGCTTCATCTAAAGCCTGAGAGAGTCATTTACTTACTGTTATCTCCTGTCTTGAAAATTGTGATGGGGAGAGTAGAGGTGGGAGGACAGAGGACAACTGTAGGCAGGGACATCTCTGAGACAAGCTGGAGACCTATGATAAGGTAGGCTTCTGGGAAGATATGGGGTGACTCCAGCTGAGATCCCAAGTGGCAGGAGTCACGGAGACTGATGAAGCTGCCTTCTAACCAGACAGGATTTCTAGTGGACGGAGGAGACAGGAATGCCACAGAAGACCAAGAGAGCCGATTAACCTGGGCCCATGGGGGGCTTGCGGAGACTGAAGCACCAACCAAAAACTGTGTGTGGACAGAACCTAGGCCCTCTACACATATGTACCTGATGGGCACCTTGGTCCTCATGTAGGTGTTCTAGTCAGGGGAGTGGTGGCTGTCTCTAACAAGGACTGTGTTGCACGCTTTTTGATACTTCCCTCTGGTGGGACTGCCTTGCCGGGCCACCAAGGAAGAGAATGCCGTCTGTCCTGATGTGACTGAGATGGGTTGGTGGTGGAGGCCTTCCCTTTTCTGGAGAGGAGGGAAGGGGCAACAGTGGCAAGAAGGAGGGAGGGTGCGCCCAGGAGGAAAGGAGAGAGGGAGCTACAATGGAATATAAAGTGGATAAAATAAAAAAAAATTTTAAAGAAAGAAAATTGTGAGGAGAGACTTTCCTGCTCTCTTTTGGATTGAACTCCAAACTTCCTTTTTCTCAAAAATGTCACACCATGTATTTGACGCTACTGTATTTTGAGGAAGAGACAGAAAGCACAGATCCCGAAGAGGGATGCTTTCAATTGGAGGAGGCATGCAGGGGCAGGGACAACTCATCTCTCTGGGAACTTTCCATTTCCATTGTCCCCTTCATATTGAGATTTGTTTTATGTGATTTTTAAAAAGAATTCTTTATATTTAATGTATGTGTGTGCATGTGCACATATGTCTATGCACACATTCATAGCATTAGTATAGAGGTCAGAGAACAACTTGAAGAAGTTGGTTCTCTCCTTTCCACCACGAGGGTTCCTGGAAACTATAGTCAAGTTCTCAGGCTTGGTGACAGGCTCCTTTACCTGTGGAGCCATCTCACCTTGCTCACCAAAATTTTTTTGTGAGTTCTTTTTTTTTCTCATTGCCAAAAATATCAGTCTAGCTAATTTAATGCATGGTAAGGAAAATAAAGTTTGTTCTATATCAATACTGCGTATCAATTACTAGGTATGCGGTATGTGGTTGTAACAGCCTTATGTTTAGATTTTAATAACTTGTGGTTATAAACTGTAGAGAGAAAGGAATATCTATATTTATATTTATGCAGCTATGTCTATATAGGCATAGGTAGGCAGATAGAGAGAGAGAAATATATAGATATCAGCAAATGGCTGATTTCCAAGCCAGCATGCTCCTATAACTTTTCCTGTTTCTCTAGTGTACTGAAGTTGTGTTGCAGGTCATAATATGGTTTTCAAAAATAAATAAATAAATAAATAAATAAATAAATAAATAAATAAATAAATAAATAAAAGACATCACTAAAAAATTCCTTTTTGATATCCGACTTGGGAAACATGCTGAACTTTTGTCTCTCTTTGAAGATGATCTCATTTCAAGTCTCCATGTTCTTAGTCTAACCAACCTCTCCAAAGAATCATTCAGTGGGCAATAAATGAAGAACAACTTTTTATGCTTTAATAATGCCTTTTCATCTAAAAAAAAACTAACTGAAGGTGGTGGTGCATAACAGCATTAGCTTTTCACTTTGGAAGTTTGTGGACACTTTCTGTAGAGTAAAGCAATGATTTTATCTTTTTAAAATCACTGTCATCAAGTAGCTCGGTTTAACAGATAGAATTAGACACAACCAGTGCTGACACAGTCCTCCGTGTGTAGGATAGTCATAAATTCTTAGAGAAACAGTGACTGCATCCATGAAATTTTAATTTGAAGGTGCCATGGTACTGAACTGTAAAATACAAACCTGAATATACCTTATCAGCAACTTAGTCATGGTTATACTCTTATAATAAAATTCCAAATCGTTCAGTCTGAACGTAGCAAAAGAGAAAAATCATCACATCTGATTTTGCTTTTATTCACATGAAATTGGGAAAGAGATATATTGGAGTTCCAAATATACTTGAAGGGGAAGGTAGATATGGTCAAGATATTTTGTATACATGTATAAAATTTTCAGAGAATAAATAAAATATTCAAAACTTTGCCTATATTGCTTTTTTATTCAATATTCCTGGTCACTATTATTAGATGAAAGCATTTAAATACTATGTCTAAGGGGAACATATAGTATTTTCAAAAAGGAAGTATTGAAATGGAGTACATAGAAAAAAATAAACAAATGCATATATATGTATATACATCCATACGTACATTTACGTGCATTTTCTTTTATGTACATTTTCTTTCTAAAATAATCACTAAAATGTTAGGTAATCGTTAGGATTATTTCTAATGAAATAATTATATGAGTCCTATATTAGAAAACTGAATTAAAATGATAATAGGTATTGACTTGAATAAGCTCTCCCTACATAAGTCTTGTACCTTCAAGATTAAAAGTAACTAGAACATTCACACAAGTAGCAAAATGTAGACCTCAGCCATCACACATTCCAGATGACAGATATTCTGTAAGGCTTCTTTTCTTCAGAAGATAAATGTTTCAGTGGTGTTTCAGAGATGGCTTAGTGGCTAAGTGCCTTGCCTGTAATGGAACAGGACTTGGGTTTTACTCCTAGCACCCACATGGCTGTTCACAACCATCTGTAACTCCAGTTCCAGAGGATCTGACACCTTCTTCTGACCTCCAAGGGCACTGCACACATATGGTGCTCAGACATACAAGCAGGTCAGGCACTCACAAACATAACATGTCCTCATTTTCATGAAAACCAAAGGTTAAATTCCATAAACACAAACACTCAGTGTGTCTCCAAGCCAGTGTTTTGTCCCCAGCAATGGTTCCCTGGGAGGAAGTTTGAAGTTAGCACACAGCCCTCAGGGCATGAAAAGTGTCCAACTCTCACTTCGTGGACTTTTGTCTCTTGATAATTATTTGAAAAATCACTTCTAACTATGTGGCAAATCTGGGAACAGAATATGAACTGCTTCTTGTCTCTGTAATTTTTCCCCCCATTTTCTCTTTGCTATCCAAGCAGCCCTGGCTCCTCTAACTTACACTCATAGGAAGTAAGACAGGCTTCAATAGCAAAGGGAATCATGATTTCTGTCTCTTACAACACTGACTTCAATGAAATTTCTAGATAGATAATGAGAGTGTGAACAATCCAGTGTAGATTGCAATAGTTCCCGCCTTTAAGACATCTGAAAACACCCTTTGTCCTTCAGGGCCTAGTTGATCTCTGTCCCTCATTCTGGCCACTCCAGACAGAAGCACTGCCCCCCCCCCCCTGCTGCTGCTATTTTCCAGAATGCCTGGCAGCGTAGGTCCCAATACTAATAACTCATAGCTGTGCACGCAATGGGTGTGAGCAGGAATTTAAAAATTCTGGAAACATCTAGCATCTCTCTAGAAGCCATGGACACAACTCAAGTCTCAAGTTTCTTTTTATGTAGGCCTGCTTTTGTCTTACTTCTCCCAAAAAATGAGATTAATTACAAGGCAGATTATGCATTTTTTTTCAGTACAGAAAATTGGCTTGTTCCTACACATTCCTGTTCTTGTCTTCAAACGTTAGCATCCTTCATGTTTAAAATGTTCCAGTGCTATGTTCCTCCCAATTTATTTACAGCCCATTAAGATGGCAAACATTTGGAAGGAAATCCAATGTAAATATTGGAAAGATTCCTGGTTATAATGGAGATGTATTGACTTAGTTTTTGTAAGCTGGAGACATGCATTTGGCCATTTGTTTTCTTTTTTTCTGAGGACTGAATCATAATTTCACACATAATAAAAATAAAAAAGGAAGAAAAGAAAGGTATCTTTTTCAAGCAAGAAAAGTCAAACCTAAAGTAAAATGAAGGCTTGAAAAGAGATCATTGCTCCCCAACTTTGCTGATTTCAGAAGACTCTAGGGTCCTGTGATTGAAACCAAGAGCAGAGAATTTAGAAAATTCTGTGACATAAATGCTTTTTCCCTAGGAAACTTTTTTGTTTTTTGCATATGTGTACTTCCCTTGTTCTCTTTCAGATACTTTACCAATTTACAGTCTCAGTGTATGAGGGAAGATATAGTTGTCATCTCCAGTTGATGATGAGCCAATGTTGCAGGGTAAACCCACCAGGGACCACATAAACATTCTTAAAACCAAAAGGAAAGTCTTTATCACTGGCCAATGGCTGCATGGGAAACTTGCTCTAATCATGCAGCACCGATCTGATCCTCACCATTTTTTTTGTCTTTTATGCACAGAGCCACATCTTGGTGAACACACGTTAGTTAGCAAGAAGCAGAGCTGCAGAAGCCAAAAAGCAAGATTAGTACATTTGGGGACTTTCCTAGAATCCTAGAACTGCATCTTTGTTCCCATTTTGGCAGGCATTCGGGCCTATGTGTTGGGTTTTAAGGTCAGAATGGTGTCTCTCTAACATAGATAACATTAGTTATGTTAAGGTCTGGGGCCTATTATATTTTCCACTGGTTCTATGGGACTGAGTCAAATCATGAGCTCATAATAGAGCAGGGGCTTATATTGGCCCTCAACACCTAACAGAGTTTACATTCTCTGTTACATAATTAAGTGGACAGTTGAGCACACAAGGTCGTGCAGCGAGGGCTGGGAGCAAAAGGGTAAAGCCCAGCTATGACTGTAACTACAGGAGCTAACCAGACGGACCAATAAAACAAGAACTGATATCAGCACATAGACTTAGACTAAGTACTTAGTACTCAGACCTCTTTTTTTCTCTTTTCTGAAGGTTATTTCTGACCACTGAAGTTGCAGAGGCAAACAAGTTGAAGATCAGGGGCTACATCAGGCTATGGTCTTCTTGTTCACCGGATAGAAGACATCATATGACAAGACAGCAAATACAGGAGAAACAAGAGGCCACCACCGAACCACTCTTACGCTAACCCACTCCTACTCCTCATCCATGAGAGGAGCCCGTATGACAATATCTGTCCTTAAGCTTCATCTTCTAACATGGTCACACTGAGGATTCAAATTCCACTGCACAAACTTGAGCGACACATCCGAACCATAGCAGGGGTATTGGCTTCTCTCTGAATAAAGCAAGCCGCTTTGTGGGTTTGTCCTCGCTCATCTCTCACCAGGCATTCTTGAGGAACTGCACATCGCTTCTAATATCAGAGGAGTCTGGCCAAGGGTTGACCGAGGTGGCTCTGCGGAGGCCTCAGGACCATTACTATATCTTTCAGCTTTGAAGATAAAAGGATAGAGAGCCATAAAAGCAGTACAAATATTTTCATTTGCAACTTGATTGACGCGCAGAAGCATTGTTCACCAAACAAGTGATGTGCATATGATAGCCAATCGGTCCCATTTCTGGAGTAAGTGCTTGTGGGCCTTTTAAATCCCAGGAACCCCTGGAAACCATAGAGGAACAAGGTTTAGTTGGTTTGATGGGTTTAACTGGAAGTCACAAAAGGAGTTCCTGTTCTAAGGGTTATCACCCCCATACTTCTGTGGCCACATTTGGTCAATCAGCGCTGCCCCCTACATGACAGTGATGATAAGCTATATGTGCAGGGAATAAGGCTAAGTTCATGTAAAATGCATCGTCGGGGGAGTTCTTCCCTCCACACTCTCTATCCTGGAACGCAGCTCACCTATGTTTCCAACAGTCCTCTGATGTCAGTGGGTACTATCCTGCACCTCTCTCCCATGTTGGATGGTACCCAGGGAAACACAGAACAGTCATAGCAGTCTGAAGGGATCACCCAAGGCAGGGAAGCGGAACTGGTGGACAAGCTAAGCACGCCTTGGCGTTCCTGTTCCATTTTTAGCCTGTGCATGCCGCACACAATATATTGGACAAACATGATGCTTAGCTAAATTAAGCAGGCCGATCAAGCGCATCCTATGGAGTCTCCTACTGCAGAGAGAGGAGCACTCTTCAACCCCACCTCATTAGCCAGGCAGCAGCTGCACAGCCAAGAGGAGGCAGGTAAAGGGTAAACTTGACAATTGCTTAATAGCTGTAATGACCTGACTTGCAGTTTGGCCACTTGAATCATCCTGGCATCAGCCAACCAATTATTCACTGGCAACTATTCAGGATACATAGTTGTCTAGACAATTTGGGGATATTACTTGAAATATATAAAATAAAAACCTATTTTAGTAAAATAAGAATTTCAATAAAACCATAAACTGTAAAAATAATAAAAAGTAAAAACAAAATGTTTTTTTTTTAAATATAAAATGCACTGAATGCTTTATTTTCAATCAATACCCCCACCTCCCATTCAGGAAAAAAAAATAGCCATCATGTCCTGATTGCATTCTCTTGCGAAGCATATATTTATGTGACTATGGATCAGTTCCTACAGCAAGGCCCTGGGTAGGAGCCTTCACCTGGGTGGGCTAACCCTGCTCTGTAGCTTTCATTTTTGGGAGAATGTATTGCTGGATTTGTAGCCCAGCGAGATCAACTAGTTCCATTTGTTTCTCTCATTTCTTCCGTGGAACTCACATTCCTCTGGACTGTCAGGAGCCCCAGGCTCAGAACCCACACATGCCACTGTGAGTGAACGGCCTGGTTCAAAGCTTCAGTCTTCCTAATTGTTATCAAATGGTCGTTTCTGAGGAAGGAATATGGGAAACAACCAGCAAGTGTGATAAATGGCTCCTGGTTGGTGCACGGATCAGCACACAGATGCTTCAATACTAACCTTGCTATTCAGAGACATTGTTAAACATCCAGCTATTGAGGTAAGGTGTGCCCAAGAAGTTTCGAGAAATGTCATGGAATAGCAGCTGCAGAACTGATAACTGTGGCTGCTCCGTGGCTCATCAAAACTGCTGGTGACTCAAGGAGCATGAAGAGACAGCCTCTGGAAGAAGTGTTTTATCTTGAGCCTGGGATAAATACTCAGGCCACCCATGTTTTTATGTAGTTCCTTCCTGATATATTTGCAGGTAAAGAACACTCTTCAAGACGCCCCCTCTTTCTACCATTCGATATTCTCAAGCGTTTCATATCCCAGGGATGCTGGCATGAGCCTTTGTAGGTCTGTGACCACTGCCATGGCTACCACATGCTATTGATTGTTCGTATAGTCATGCCGCAAGCTAGCTCTCCTAACCACCCCTTTACCTCCTCAGCAGCAAGGGCAAACAAGAATCTAGACAGGAAACCAGAGCCAATAATGGCTTTCTAGAAAGCTGGCCCCCACCCTGACTCCAAACCATGACAGGGACTGAGTAAGTAAACGGGCAGCATCCAAAATCCCTACACACGATTGACTTAAAACCATGATCTTCTGTTTCGTAGTGTGGCCATTAGTGTTTAAGAAACCAAATGGAGGTACAAGACTCAAAATAATTCCTGAGCAGTAAGAGAGGTGGGGGTGGGCTTGTCATTTCTCTCTGAACTTTAGTTATCCAAATCTTTAGAATCTAAACCTTCCCTGTCGGTCCTACTTGACCTGCTTTAAGAAAGACAGCAGAGACACTTGGGATTGTTCACAGGTATTCAGAATGTTCCGTGGCTCTTGAGTCATCACTTCATGCTGACTACCGCAAAGCACTGCCATCAGGGCCTGGGCACAATTCCCAACGAGTCTGGGCGTTGGGCATTCTGCTGGGTTCTGGGATCAGACAGAGCACTCCTGCTGCCTATAGAATGTGCTGCTCCTGCTTCTGTTACTCTACAACAAATTCCACATCTTTCTCATCTTGCTTTTTCAGTATTCCCAGTGCACTAATACCCTCAACCCACCCACGCATTGGCCTTTCCTGTTTGTCAAGGTCCCTGCTTTTTCTTATCACCCTTTATGTTCTGCTTTCTGTTTCACTTTGAATTTCACTGGGCTAGAGGGTTCATTCTTCTTCATTTCCTTCAGAGCAGAGACACATGGGCCATCTATTGTAACCTGAAACTGAGGAGTCTACAAGGGTCATGTGGACTTCCAGAAAGAATGGGGTCTACTGTGTCAAGGTGTCCAGAAGTCCTCTGATGGTAGAAGAGACAACATCTCTGCAGGCCAAAAGAGACAGGGGACTTCAACCACTCCCTTATTCTATGAAGACAACCCTTCCAACAGCGAGGAAGAAATGAACAGAAACCCGGAGTGCCAGCATTATTTGCATGAGAAGTATCCCAAGAGAAACAGCAGTTTTCTCATTTTGATACAGGTCCTTAACTGGCCCTGTCTACCTTGGACTGTTTTATCCTCCTAACCTTCTCTCAAACTGTGTGGTCTGTGAGAACAGAGCCTTGAATGTTGTAATTTCTAGCCTCTTTCCTGTTTCATCTTTGCACATTTGCCACATACCCGTCTTGACACTACACACTCCTTAGCCTCTTCTTGGTACCAGCATTCTGTGACAGTTTTTACTAGCTGCTCCGCCAGCTCTTCAAGATATGTGACAGTGAACAGCATCTCTTCCCCTTTCCTTTTCTGCTGAGCTAAGATACATAGTAAGGAATGAGTAGCCAGATTAATTTGACTTGTCTTATTACTTTAGGATTCTTAGTATAAAAAGAATCTGGTCCTTGTCGTTTGCTGATGAAAGTTGTTTGCATATCCAAAAATGCTGGAAATATTTTTCAGTGTGGAACTACCCATCAGAGAGAGAGAGAGAGAGAGAGAGAGAGAGAGCATGCAACAACTTGGCTATTCTCTGACTGTCTTCTCTGACTCTTTCATTGAATACAGTCTGCCTAGAAACATTTGCCAGCTGTGTGTGTGTGCATGCCTGTGTGATTCTTACTGCCCTCAGGGTTTTTCTTATGAGACTAAAGTCTCAGAATTATTTATAATCATGTTGGGAATATTATCAACACACACATCCCCTTTCTTCCACTTCTGTTTGAATTTGGTTTATAGAAAACTGCACACGAAAATCCTGGCCCTGAAGACATACCAGAAACAGCTATGTGGGGCTTGCTTCCTCTCAGAGGATGGGTAAGATATCACAGGAGAGGAGCACGGTGGTGACCTTTAATGTTTCTCTTTTGTGGGGCAGAGGGAGGGAGGAATTTCAGAGAAGGAGACTTGGAGTAGGTAACTCCCACTGAGAGCGCTGAGCTCACAGTCCTTCCCAGTCCTTCAAGTTAGGAAACTCAGTTGTCTTGACTACAAAACGACCTTATATTTATTTATCGCAAAGTGTTCTGTATAAGAAATGGACTGGGGACCTGCTCCACAGACTAGTGCTCAAAGAAAAATTTAATGAGGCTTTCCTGGTCCACTTGTCACTTCCAGGACTTCAGAATGTCTGCAGTCACACAAGGTTAAGATAATGACCATCAGAGCATTCCATTCTCCACATTTCTGCTCAGAGATAAATGAGAATGTGCTTCCCTGCTGTGCAGACATCCTTTTTATTAATACTGGGTGAACAAGAATGTGAGCACGTTTAGCTGCAGAGAAAACTAACAGAATTGCAAATGCACAGCATTAAAGCTCAGGGTCTGAGGAGGAGTTTTCAAAGTAGAAGTGAGGAAAGGGGAAGAAAATTACAGGAGAGGTGCAGCAGCTGAAAACAAAGCAGGCCAGCATATGCAAACTGCAGCATGACCCCCGTGGGAAACGGGAGTGTATCGTGGACTCTCGGAAGGAAAGAGATTCTGTCAGAAATGGGAACTGCTTCGAGGTGCAGCATTTAGTCAGTGCTCATTCTGCTCATCTGAACCCATAACACTCATTGCCTCTGCAAAGACTTGGCAACGGGCCCCCTCCCTGTGTCCTGTACTCCGTATTTTCATGTATTGGAGGCCAGCTCTTAAGTGGTTGTCCCATTTTATCCTTTTTTATGTACATCTTTGTGTTTAATGTCTACACGCCTTGAGGTCAAAGGTGGTGGCACACGTTTCTGTAACACTTGTTCCAATTCCTTACACACGCAGCAGCACTGATCCTGCGCTGCACTGCGCACCCTAGGGAAGCTGCGCCCAGAAACTTGATGGTGTCCCCAGAGTCACAGCTGTGTTCTGGTAGGCTCAGCGGGAAGACTTGTTAAATCAAAGCCATTAAGGATTCTAGGACAACCTAAAATTTTTAGAATTGCTTCAGTGTTCTGGGGAAAAAGCGTAGTTACAGTTAGGCTGCTTTTTAACATATATTCTTTGGATTTTAAAATGTTAAGGAGAGACATGTGTATTTCTATTTTGGCTGCAGAGCTGCCGTCACATAAACTCTTTTTTTTTTTCTATTATTATTTTTTTTAATTTATTTATTTTTATCTCAATCACAGGTTGGGTACTTTGAATCCCAGGCGTATCCCCCTCCGTCACATAAACTCTTGTACAACTATACACCCGGATGTACAGATGGCCACCACTCCAGAAAAGTAGCAGCAGCCTAGGAGAAAATTTACAAATTTTCATGAGAAAGAGCACCTGTAGCCAGCTTAGACATCAGCTGCCCTGAAATTTGTCTTGTACTCTGTGAGAATTGGCTGTAATGAAGATGCAATGAATACAAAGCTGCACCTGGGCAGACATGAGAACTTAGAGGTTTCCAACTAAGAGACTTCAGTCCATTTTTCATCCAAATGTCCTAGGGAGCATCAGAAGTTTCATTTCATCAGTAGAAAATGAGATGAATTCCTCTCTGGACCCATAAAAACGTACAGTTCTCATTAAATTGTATTAACCGTGTTCTTTTTGAGCAGGCGGCTCATGTGAAAGCTGCAAATGACCACAGAAAACCAGTGATAAAATCATCAATGGCCATTGGTTTACCGCACAGAAAGCAGTGGGTTCAAACTAGACCATCTAATTAGAAGAAGGTTTCTCTAATCAAGGGTCCACATTCAGAAAGGTTGAGAGAGAAGGGACCATTTGGTGGAGAACAGGTCCTGACTTCCCATTTACGGAGCTCTAACAACCCTGGGCTCAGCTTGGCTTCTTTAGGGTAAAATGATATTGATGCATTAGCAATACTGATTGGCTTTGAGGAAAGGTTTCTGAAAAGAGACAAACGCACAGAAATTAAAAAAAAAAAAACCTTAAGCAAGATTCAGTTCCCACCGCTCAGCTCTCTGGACATTATCCTTCCTGATCATCTCTTTTGTCATGTGTCTGTTTTCCCTTTGTTCCATTTTCCCTTCCTGCTTTCTCTCTTATCTCTTTATTTTATTCATTCTTTTTGTAATATGCTTCTTAGAATTAAGATTTTCATCTTCCATGCTACATTTTCAAGAATATGTTGAATTTTTTAAATACAATAAGCTGATTTGCAGTCAGTGACTGCCCACAGGCACCGGGGACACACGTTGAATTGTGGCTCGCATTCCACTGGTATGAATGGAGACAGGCGGGAGGCTCGGCTTTGTAGACTTCCGGCGGTGCACAGATGAGAAACAAAATAAAGAAAGACCCTCCATGAGCAGTGTGATCTGCGAGGATGAGACGGAGACCCTGGGATCTGAGCGACTGTGAAATAGCCCTAATGAACTCTGCAGCTCCGCTCTTCCTCTGCACTCCCTTCCAGAGCAGGGAAGACTACAGAGCAAACCACCAGGCTTGAAAGAGAAGCTTGTGGGAGGGAGGAAGACAAAGTCCCAGGCTGGAGGGAGACTCCGCATTAGTGATAAGACCTTGAGTCCCACAGACAGACGCCTCTTTCCCCATCCTGCGGGAGAGCATTTTCCTAAACACCCTGTCTCTCTTTGCTGGGGCCCTTCATTAACTTCTGTTTTGCTAATGTGTTTGCTGGAAATAAGCAGAACGAGTTTTCTGTTTATCTGCATGTTGTGCAAACAGCTACTGCAAAGCCAGCAAGGCAAACAGCAGGGTTGTATTTGAAGAGCCTTGGAGTTACAGAGAATCTGGCAAACATTCATAGAGCGCAATCGGGGGCTTACAAAAGATGGCAGCTAGGAGGGGTGGGGGGGGACACATAAGGTGTGAACACAGAAGGATCTATTTTGTCTTCCTCTTAATTCTCTCTCTCTCTTCCCCACACCCACCCCCTTAGAGTGTGTGTATGTCTGTGTGTTTTATTTCCTCTCTGAAAGTGCTTAGGCGAAGATAAAAGATAACCGAATTAAGTAATGGAGCAGCTCAGGACGAAAATATTGAAACCCAAATATTAAATTTCACAAGAGAAAACAAAACAAAATACGCCATCACCATCAGGGCCACAGCCAGGAAACCGGGCGTTTTTCCGGGTTGCTTCCCTTTTAAGTGTTGGAATGCGCTTGTTCAAATGTAAATTTCAACCACAGGAAAGATTGATTTGGACCTAGGTTGCTGGAGCAGCCAGTCTACCGTTCCTAGGAGGGGCTGTTGCGTACAGTGAGCTCCCTCTGTGCACTGAACACACCAGGAATGGGAACCAGGCTGAGTTACTTGCTGGAGATAAAACACAGTTGCTTGAGCTTCTGTATCAGAAATCAAGGGTCTTATGGGGGAGAAGTGATGGAAATCATGGGCACAATGCACTTTTATTTTTATAGCGAATGCATAGAGAAGTACAATAATTCAGAAAATGGCTTTTCTTCATAATTGACTACGCTACATAGTGAAAACTCTCGATTCTCAACATTCAATGCTGCAGTTTTAATGCAGCATTAACTTAGTGTTAATGCACCAGTCTCTTACATTAGTTTTAGTGGATCAGTCTCTTCAGACAATGCTACAACTTCTGAGTATTTTGTAGCATTTATCAGCAGTAGCATATCTAGCAAGTCATGTCACCTGTCTAATTTTCTTATCTGTTAAATGGGAATAGGCATCATATTCAGCCTTTAAATTGTAAGCATGAGTATTATGCAAAGACATCTTCACTATGCTCTGCACAATCTTGCAAAAAACCTCCTGCTAATAAAGAACCTGGTTATTAGAAATAAAATAACACCAACATCTTTCCTTCCTTCCTTCTTTCTTTCTTTCTTTCTTTCTTTCTTTCTTTCTTTCTTTCTTTCTTTCAAAGAAACTTAAATTGGAACAATTACAGATTTACAAAACCTTGCAGACATCACAATGTCTGGGCTTGGCCTAGATCTCCCAGTTAACATCGCACATAATTGCAATACATCTGTGAAGGCTGGGACACTGACAGTGATGGATTGCTACTGACTAAACTCCAGACTTACCTTGTTTGAGTAACACTGGCCTCTGAAGAGGGTTTCTTTTGTAAAATGACCAAGATGGACTTTATGTTTTTTTTTTCTTTCTCAAGCCTAGACTAGAGACAATGGTTTGAGAACTACCTCAGATCCACAGCATGCTCCCAACACTTGTTTGAAGGTTTTTCATATCAAGACTATCACTAGCGAAGTTCGCAGTGATTAAAGCAATAGTGCTCCAGTTTCTCCATTGTTAAGTAGCTATTTTTTTTCCATTTTAAATCTTATGTTAGGAAGCATGTTGCCAAATGAAGTTCAAATATAAAAGAGGAAAATTAAACTCTATGCCCTGTAACTTTTTTTAACAAGTACATTCTTTTGTATAGATTGGTCACCTTTTTCTCTTCTGTATGTTTGTTATATTCAAAAAGATCCATGTGTGTGTGGGCATAAGGTCATTGTGTAATTCAAATGCTGATTTCTGGTTGCAATCCTTGTTCTGAGAATCTCTTATCTCAATGTTGTGTAAACACTGCTCCCTAATTGTCCCGGATATGCCAATAAAGCAGATTATAGCCAATCTCTGAGCAGGGGAGAGAATAAGGCTGGACTTCCTGCCCTCTGGGGGAGGAGGTGTTAGAGGAGGTAGGGGATTCATCCACCAGAGACTGGGGTCCAGGAGGAAGATTCAGCTGAACAGGAAAAGCCACATAGTGCAAGATTCTTTGGGGTTTACGCTGGGAGTAAGCCAGACCAGTTTAGAGGGTTAAGAACAGATTAAAACTACTCAAGCTTGTGCTGTGAAGCTTGATAGGTAAATAATATGAGTCTCGATTATTTGGATGATAGACAGATTAAGAGAAAAACTGAGAAAACAAACAATTTTATAAAAATAACTTTAATGTGTGTGTCTGTGTATCTATACTAGGTGTTGCCTATAGTGTAATTCAGTTTTACTTTGTTGTTCAAACTCAGCTTTGACTGCTGGGAAGCAGCATTCGCAGAAACAATTAAAACCAACTCTAGGAATAGCTTCAACAATTACAATCACCAGGGCTGAGTAGAAAGACAATTTGAGCCTATATCTATTAGAAAAATATCCTAGCCATGCGGTAGTCAAAAACTATCCAGTAGAGGCAGTGAGCACTCGAGTCAGTTTGAGGGTCATGTTTCAGATGCCTCAGTGAAGATAATAAAAGAGCGTGACACAGTACAGCAGAGAGCTGACTCTGTTCGGCTGCACCTGGTCACTTTGTCGCCATGAGCTTGTGAGTTAGGTGATATGGCTTTCGAGACTGTGTCTGTATATATGGATCAGAACAGCAAACCCAAATAAGCCGAGACATCAAAGTTTTTTTTTCCTGTAACCTGTGTAACATGGTCAATATATTTACCATTAAGACAACAAGGGCACTAGTCTTTAGTCCACAGTTGTGCAAGGGAACCACTAACTACAGTCAACAAATCAAGTAAAGTAATCAGATCTGGGAACATTACAGATACTTTAACTTTTACAGCCAAGAAAGAAGAATTGTAGATACAGAGAAGGATGTTGGCAAAAATAGTTACATTGAACAAGATAAAAGTCAGTGCCACAGTCATTCTAATGTAGTAGAAATCATGGTGCAGCATTTCATTTGTAGGGGATAACCAAAAATTCTACATTTGGTCTATATAGAATATTTGATACCACTTGCTTTTAGTTCCCGTGCCCTTTTGCTAGTGTTAAAGGGAATCATGGTGTTTAGGCAATCATGGTTTGAATGTCACTAGTTCTTAAAATGTTAACACACTTAAGAAATGACACTTGGGGGAAAAACGGATGTTATTTCTATGTTCTTTTGTGACATCAAGTATTTCATTGCCTCAAAGATGTCTAAACATACAGTGTCGCTAACTGGCTTTTCCTTGTTGCCTAACACACAAACACACAAACACAGAGAGGGAGAGAGAGAGAGAAAGGGAGGAAAGGAGAGAGAGAGCTGGCCCCTTTAGGACTCTGCTCAACTTTTTGTTTTTATAAAGTGTCTCCATTTCCTTCTTGAGCTTACTCTCAATATAATACCCCACTGCTTTATTATCTCAGAAAACACTGTCTGTCAAGGAGGCAAAGTTTTGTAGCTCCTAACTTTGTCTCTAGCAGCCTGCGAATATAGTTTTCAAAAGACAGATTAACAAAAAAGAGGCACACAATTTTTATTTGGATCTACATGCACATAGGTTCAAAGAAATAAAAGAAAGTTTGGGCTTTGAGAAGAGGTGAGAGTGGAGGAATGAAAAAATGTTAGAAAATTATGGCAGGAGAAAGCTCCTTTAATAAGGACTACTTTGGGCTAACAGGTTTAGCAGAGACTGATTGTGGTAAGAGTCAGTCTTCTCTCCTTGAGACAGTGGATAAAGAGTGAGGAGTTCACCTGTCTCAGGGAATGTTTATGTACTAGTTTGGGGCAGATGGGAGCAGGGGTAAGAGATGGGGGACAGGACTGTTCCAGCCCCTAATCACTCACATTTCCCACAATTCTTAATTATCTTCATGACAAATGGCATATTCTGGGTGCGAAACCCAAATCCCCTTCAACACTCTACTCATAACATCGGTAGCATTTCTCACAAGTTTTGCAAATCGGTGTGATAACAGGCTCCCCCATAGGACTGTACTCTCTTGGAGGAGGAGAACCTTGTCTGTTATTCATACTTTATCCATAGCATCTGCCACACTTCCTGTGCCTCATATTTAGTAGTATATACATTATGAGGGAATTAGGCGTTATTTAGCTTGGGATTTCTGGTAGAGTATAGAAAATAGTCACTATAATGGATGTCTTAGAACAGAGTTAATACGCTTTTATTATACAAGTGAATTACATTTAACAACATATTTAATAAACCATGAGTACCTTTTCCATGTATAAATTCAATCCACCCAGAATTTCCATAGAGTACTCCCTTTGTTTCTCAAAAGGAGAAGCAAAGTGACATTTCAAAGGATGTGAATTAGCCAGATAACCCAACATTTGAGAGAACAGTGCGGAACTGAGTCCTACCTTCTAGCAATAAGATTTAGCCCCGCAAAGCTCAATGACCTCTCTCCTGAGGCTCCAAAAGTGCCTCCCACAGCATGTGGCCCTGCAGTGTACTTTTTCTAGTCTCTTGTGATAGTTTAACTGCCATAGAAACTCTGTACACATTCATGCTGGAAGCCATCATTTCTGTTTGGACTCATTCACCTGCTCTCACATGGATGGAGGGCATATTAGAGTGACCGTCATTAGAACGGCTGCATTTCAGTTATACCGTTTGCAAGCACAGGGTGAACAGCCCTTATGTGAAATTCTCTAGGCCAGGAATGTTTTGGATATGGGCTACTTTTCATATTTTTTGAATAGCTGCCTACACAGAATGAGATACCAGAGACAGAATCAAAGTTTGGATATAAAACTCATTTATACACACAACTGAAGCAGCATATGATATCGTTAATAATCACATACACTACTGTTTTACAGTCTGTTTTACAAGACTGAGTCTTATGCCATCATGTCAGGCCTGAAAAGTTTTGGATTTAGGGTCATTTTGGGTTTTAGAGCTTATAATTAGTTCCTGTAAGGACTGGTATACAAGACTAGGGGAGAACAAGAGCTCCACAAAGACCAAACTGAGCAGGGCACATGGGTCTTTTAAGAGACAGTTTCTCCAACCAAGGACAATGTATGGATATGACCTAGAACCCCTGCTCAGATGTGGCCCATGGTAGCTTGGTGTCCAACTGAAGACCCTAGTAAGGGGAACAGGGACTGTTTCTGTCATGAACTCGATGGCTGGCTCTTTGACCCTCCCCCAAACAAGCCAGGGAGTAACAGCCTGGCTAGATCCCAGGGGAGGACATTGCAGCCAGCCTTGAGGAGACAAGATGAACTGGGGTCGGATGGAAGGGGAGGAGGTCCTCCCCTGTCAGTGGACTTGGAGGGGACAGGGAGGAGATGAGGGAGGGATGGGGAGAGTGGGAGGGACTGAGGGAGGGGGCTACGCCTGGGATGCAAAGTACCTAATCTGTGATTAATATTAAAATAAATAAATTACATTAAAAAAAGGAACTGGTATACTTGTCTTCTCCTTTACATTTACTTAAATTTCATCCTAAGCCCACCCCTGTCCAGCCAGTATACAGTTCTGTCCCACTTGCCAGTAGAAATCCTTTTGCTTGTTTCTCTGGAGAAACACAGTAATATGGTCTTTGGACACTCGTTTCTTGGCCCCCACAAATGCCCTAGCACAAAGGAGAGGCTTGGGTGGAAGGGGTCTGCTTTCTTTCTTCTGGGCCGTGGGAGAATGGGAGCCTTTGTTGAACAGTACCCAGTGACTTGCTCTGAGATGGCTCATCTCCCTGGGGAACTGCAAAGGAAGGACAAGCCTTCCACGCCTCTCAGCCTTCCTCCTGGAGCACACACGTGCCCCAGCTGCAAGTGTGGACTCTTTCTCTTTTCTTTCATTTCCTCAGGGGTATGCCTCCTCTGCTTTCAATTTCTTGGCCACACAAACATCAGTGCAGTGAGTTTAAGCACTTCCAATAGGCAAAAAGAAACATTGGCATCTGTTTATGTTTTCCACTCTGAAAAAAAAATCCTCCAAGAAAGAAAGTAATAAGGAATTAGCAAACTTTGAAATAGAAGAGAGAAAAATCACTTGGGGAGCAAACACATGTTCAGCATAACGGCTTCCTGCTAGAGTGTGCGCCTCTTGGTGCCACTAAATATGTCTTTCTGATTTTAATATTACATGTGATAGCACTTGATATAGTCCCCAACATAAAAAGCCTTCCCCCCTCTTTTGAAAAGAAGGAAGGAAAGGATGAAAAAAAAGTCAAGAAAAAGAGGGATGAAAGAATAATGGTGGAAAACTACAATGAATATAATTACACATATCAATGAAGCAGACATGCGTTGAACATTAAAGTATGGCAATTATACTGATCATTACACGATTTGTAACCTAAAAAAATACACTGTACTCTTAGAACTGCAAAAACTAAAAGATGAGACATTTAAATATCTATAAATATCTACAAGACATGGCAGACGATGAGACAGGGTCTATAATATGTCAAGTACCTGCCCCAGTTCTGAAAGATGCTCCTGAGGCAGTCTTAGAACCAAGTCCGGGAGGACTGTGCTATAAGGGGCATCCGACCCATGTTTTACCAGTAAACCTAGACACAGCCATGTGAAAAAAGATGTGCTGAGGTAGTGAGATTCTTGAAACCGAAGAAGGTAATAAGGTAATGCGATGGGGCGGTCACCAGTGAAAGAGCTAAGACAATTCTCATAGATCAGGAGGAAATGGAAGCTGAAAAGCAAAAATTAGAGTCCAATGTTGACCCCAAACCCAGCAAAAACAGAGTGAGGAAATAAGAGAAAGAAGAGAAAAATCCAGTGTATCACTAGATATGGGGTACTCTGGAAGTCATTTGAAGACAGAAAAAACAAGAGAGAAAGAAGGAGAAGAGGAAAGAGGGAAGGAAGAAAAGGAGGAGGAGCACTCATGCTCACACGCGGTTAGAGACAGTGAAGGAGCCTGAGCATGGGCTCCGGAGTGGCCTTCTCTTATGACAGTGTGCAGCCTAGCACATGTGACCCTAACTCCTGTTTTGGTGAGCTACCTCAATGGACACGTCTAACCCTTCAACTAAGACGCAGATTGACACAGGAGGAGAAGGCGTAAAGGGAGCCACATCAGCATTTTTTCCCTGTCCCCTCAGAAGGGTGGCCAGCCAGTCCTCAGGCAGGCAGCCTCTGCAGAGGTTGCCCCAAAATATGCTGAGTTCTAGAGGTCCTGATGAGCTTAGAATTGGAAAATATTTGAGAGAATCCAAACATCCAGTTTTCAACTTTTGGTTTTTTATTCTTTTATTTTTTATTATTATTTTTTAATGAAGCCATGCGGATCATTAGACACACCCAAGGGTCAGAAAGTACAGCAACAGGTTCTATAGGGAGCAGCCACAGGCAACAGTGGCTCTGTCTTTCAGCTTTGTTTGGTTTATTCTCTCTATTGTGTGAGCTTGGAAACATAAAGGCTCTCATTCTTTCTTCCAGATTAAAACATACATCAAGACGTGAGTTGTTTGGGTGTGAATCAGCATAATTGATGAACCAATTATTCTTAGTCATTTGTTCTACTCAGTAAACCCTATTTTCTTCTTTATAAATGCTTTAAATTCTTCTTTTGTTTTAATCCATCTACAATGTTTCAGGAATTGAGCCTGCAGTTTAATCATTAGTGAGATGATATTCATACAGACATAATTACAAGACAGAGTTGTAGACATACCCGCTGCCAATCTGAGGTGCCCTAGAGTTCCTTGTATTAAGGCTGCAGAGCAATGCTAGCTGAGAAAGTGGCTGAGTCCGAGACCGCTTGGTTTGTTATATGATTCTCAAAATGTTGTATTTAAGTTCTCGCCCTTTCCCCAAACCACTGCCCACTGACTTAAACACTTGTCTGAGGGTGTGTGTCCATTTTTCTCCATTTTCAAATATGTTCTACAAATTCCATTGTCAGTGTTTGTAATTCTACTCACTAGCATTCTAATGACAATGGACGGTAATGTCACATTGTTGCTTATACCCATTCCACCTGGGGCAAAGGGAGAGACTTCATGCTTAGATGGGAGGGAATGCCCAGAAACAGATGATAGACACAGTGTCCAGACTCAACTTGGTAAACCTTACTGACTACTCAGAACTCATGAGGCAATTGGTACAGCAGAACAGTGCATCTTGCATTTCCTGTAGGAACATTTTTATTTATTTTACCGAGCTCATTAATAAAGATCTTCTCTCCGTTTTCCTCATGTTCAAACACTCCAAACCACAGGCTCACATTTTGACAGCTAATTTTGTAGGATATAATTTTCTCGCTTAACCCAAGAGAGAAAAGAGACGGATGATTGAGATTAATCATTTGTAAAATTATAATTCTGTCACAGATAATAATTTGCAAGATCTTTTCCTTTTCTGAAACCCCCAGAATGTAGCATAAATTGTCACACTTTGTAACAAAACGTGTAACACATTAGGGGCCTCCTAATAAAGCCAGTCTGCTAGAAAAACAAACCAATTGCCTTATAATTGGCATGTTCCCACCCACATGACTGCGTTCCTGCTAAGGAACGTGAGCCTTGGGTAAAGAAGGACCTGAAAATTATTATTCAGGGGTGGATACCCCCATCTGATTTTTGTCTGAGTCATATACAGTGTTTTTTCACCCCATGGAAGATTGTTGGAACATACAGTTGTGTGCCCAGAAGGCAAACTGATTCCTTGTGGGGAACTGAGCAAATTCAAAAAATTTTAATTAATTTTCAATTAGAGAACACTATCACGGTGGACATGTTAAAAGTGACTTTTGGAGAGCTGTTACAAAAGTCCAAGAGGGAAAGGGCTTGCTTGGATGTTTGAACTCTCTTTAAAATTGGCCATATTCTCTAAGTCCAATTTATAGGCACTTAATACTGTTTCAACTACAAAGGCAAAGAAAAGTCAGGGATTCCATCTGAGGCTGGCAAGGAGTAAAAGGGCAGTGTGACTCCCTGTGTACCCTGACCTGTATTTGCCCCAACTTATTTGGGCAGCAGCTAAGGATCATGTTTCTGATCCATGTCTGTGTAGGCCAAATATTGTTCATTCTTCTGTGTCTACACACATAGACTGCATGAGACTCAAATCCATGCTGCAATATGCCGTGGTGACTCAAGCAAGAGAAAAAGAAGTCAAAATGTTCCCATCCTAATTCTTTACTTAATGTAACTATGATAATGAATAATACATTGAACATTTAATGATAACTAAATAAATTTTAAGTGCCGTAAGATTAAAAATATCACAGGTAAAAAGCAAGGTAACAGGAGATGTTAATTGGCTTGTTAATCACTGTACAATGTATACATGATCAAGGCGTCATGGTGTATACCCACAAATGTAATTAATTATTTTGTAATCAAGAATCATGGTGTGTAACTCACAAATTTAATCATTATTTGCTGATCAAAACTGAAATAAACAAGAACGGTGGACATCAAAAAGCTAGAAGAGGGGCTGGAGAAAGGTTTACTAGTAAACCATGGCTGCTCTTTCAGAGGACTTGGGTTCAGTTCCCAACACCCATATTGGGCTGCTCACAACAGCCTATAACTGTAATTAGGGGATCTGATTCCCTCTTTGGCTCCCAAGGGTATCCACATGCACGTGGTGAGCATACTACTCTATGCACATGTATACACAAAATAAAAAAATACATCTTTGTAAAAGCTAGGAGTAAGGTTTTGAAAGTATTGTTCTTCTTTTAGAAACGGTCTCACTTGGGTACTTCTGGCCTGCCTGGAGCTCTCTATGTAGATCAGGCTGGCCTTGAACTCATAGAGGTCAGGCTGTTCTGCTTCCCAAGTCCTAATCAAAGGTGTATGCCACCACACCCAGACAGATTTTGAAAGGTGAAGAAATATGAAAAATTAATACATGTTGAGAGATATTTAAACCTGATCACAATATTATATAATATGTACTTCTATTAGGAGAGTACATGGCATTTCCATAAATACATACAATTTTATGTGCTTTGTATTAGTTAAAATAACATATTAGTTATATGTCATGATGAAACCCAGTATTTTATTAACTATTTTATTAATCTCAATTGTTGAAGGTTATTAATATTTATTATTGATCTATCTTTTAGTTAAGCAGTGGTTATTCCTAAACCAGCTATATACCCAAATCACCACACAGAGACTAGGATTTATTTAATTAACTTAGAGTACAACACTGGGCGATAGTTATTCCATCTTAAACCTCCAAGCCCGCATAATTTCCTACCATTCAGATTTCACCCATCATAATTGCTTTAAGTCATATCTTAGGTCTGGTTCATCTCTCCTTGTGGTTTGAAGTCCTCGCCTGCTGATCCCTGCTCTCCTACTCCTCCCCCTCACTTTCTTCTCCTCCTCTCTGGACCAGGATATCCCACCCTATTCTCTCCCTTGCTAAGCATTGTGGCTGCTTGTTTTCTTGACAATACAGAGAATAAATGGTGGCATGTTTACACAAACTTGAGACAAGTGATGCTTAGAATAAGCATCATGATGCAATGTCCCGATTGAAACCAAATAGTTGGGTAGAGAAATCAGCATTTGAATGAACAAGGGTAAATTGTATACATTCCACAAGAACGTTATACCAACAGTCAATGTTAAAGAATTCACTCAAGAAAGATAGTCATCAAATAAGAAAATAAATAATTGGTACTATTTTTCTGAGCGTCTACCAGAATTCTTAAAAAGTAATTATTACCAAAAGGCCTAGTTCTCAAAATTTGACTACTCTCACCAGCCCTACAATGCCATTTTTTTAAGCCACTGTCATCTTTTTTGACACTGTTGTTGTTTCTTTGAGACAAGGTCTTGCAACGTAGCCCAGGCTTGCCTAGATCACAATAAAATTCATGATTCTTCTACATCAGCGTCAGAATCCTGGGACTCTAGGTATGAGCTATCATACCCAGCAATGTACCATGGTCTCTTCCTCAGAGGACTGTAGGGGTTCCCAACAGTTCTCCCTGTCCTGCGTAAGCCTTCCTTCTGTTATTCTCAACAAAGCAACAGTGATTGTCTTAAAGTGAACGCTCCAATATCTCACTCTTCACTCTAGCCCACAGCTGCCCACCAGCTCCTACTAAGGATTATAGTTGTGTGGTAGACACAGAATCTAGGCCACTGGCATCTTTTATGTAGTTTTCCATCTTTCTTCTTGTCAAATGTGCCCTTTTACTCCCCATGCCCAGGCAACAGCTCATGTAGGCTCACCATGAGCTCAAACTTTGAGAGCACCCTGGGAAAAGGCTGTTTGCCAGCAGATTAGCTTTATGAAGCAGCACACGAGAAGGTGAGGGGAGAGCAAGAAGCCTGCTTTCCTTGTTGAAATCAGGAGAGGCATAGAAAATAAAAGAAAGAACCCACAGATGTATCCTATTTGGTCTTTATCTTTGACACAGAATAAAAGTAAAACACAAGATGATCTTTTAATGTCTCATAAATACAAGTCAACTCCCACCGAAACAAAAAGTTATCTCCTGACTGCCTCAAGGAAAGAAAGACTTCCCTAAGTCTAACTAGGCACACACAGGCCATGAGAGGAAGGTGAAGCACAGTGTAAGCATGAGTGTTGCTCTGAGGCTGGGAATTCAACAGCAGTACAGGATAGACAAAACAATACAATGCTAGGATTCGCATGCCTATGCATTGAAATGGAACATTTACAAGATCATTTGCAATAACTTTTGAGTATGGTATACACACAGCTTTGAATATTCACAGAGGACTTCATGAGTACCAGATGTAGGCTACACTTGAGTCCAGGTGAATGGGTTTGACGAGTAAACTTCAGGAAAGCTGTGACTTCATGGGGCTTATAGTCTACTACAAAGACTGTAAACGACATAACATATTAGCACGCTGCATACTGTCCTGGAAGTTGCCAAGTACTAGCCATCAAAGGAGACTTGGACTGCAACAGGAAAATTAATATAACAGGTTGGTATGGCATGAGAAGGACATAGCTATAGCATTTGCTTGATGAGATGTGTCTAAAACCCAGCACTTAAAACAAAACAAAAACCTCTCTCAATATAATTTACTTCTGTCAGACTCCTTTAATGATGCAATAGCACCAATTTGACAGCTAGCCCCTTGAGACATTCATTACAGATGCCTTGCTGTACAAACATTATTCCACAGTTGACTTCTTGGGGGTTGAGGAGGTCTATTTTCTTTAAGGGTGTAGCCTATGGCAGATGGGCCATGATCCAGTGGATGAGCCTATACTCAAGAGCGCATGGGCAGCATCAGGTAGACTCGGTAGATTTTGTTTTCTTTTGTCTTTGTTTTTTAAGGACATGAAATTGGGAGTGGGTAAAAAGCTGGAGGGTGGATCTGGGAAGGTGGAATTCTCAAAGATTTAACAAAATCTTTGCATTAAAAAATTTTAATCTGCATTTAAACTTTAAAAGCATTATTCTATCCTGACCTTTTAAGGTTAAGCTAAGCCCACAGAACTGGGGATTTACTCTGCGTAGCCATGAACTGTCTGTGTACTACCAGGCCTATAGGAGAAGGCAGCAATGTGGGCCTGGAGACTATCAGGTTAGTCTTTATGGTTCTGTACTCCATATATTTTGTGGTATTTATTTTTTCTACTCCCTTATGTGTATGTGATGGGCCACATGTGCCACAATGTGTGTGGACATATCAGCCAACTTGCAGAAATCAGCTCTCTTAGGACATCAGGCTACATGCCTTTACTCACTAAGTTATCTTTATAGGCCCTACAATTTGTCTTTCTTTAAACACACACACACACACACACACACACACACAGACAGATAGACAGACACACAGAGAGTGAAATACCTAGCAAATATGACTAAGTACAGATTGAGAGATTATTAAGCTGTGACATTTCAACAAAGATCCCTAGAATTTCTCATTTTACCTTGAATCTATTCCACATTTCTTGATAAAAAAAAAAGATGGTACGGTTGTGCAGAATGTGCATATTCACTGGCTAAATCCAAGTAAAATTGGTCACTAAAGGTGAGAAAAAAAAAAGCCAGAAAAGAATAGCAAAAGAAAGAAGGCCAATGCCTTCTTGGGTTACCACTTTGTCATTACTTTTCTCAAAAGGAAAAATGATCTCAAAAGGAAAAATTAGGCACAGTTAGGGTAATAACTGCTACACGGTAAAATTTCAAGGTTTTGTTTTCTTTTTGCTAACAGGTCAGCAATTTTTATATTTAGTTTAGTTAAAGTAAGATAGGGTAAACTGGAAAAGCTGACTGACTGGTACAGGGCTCCCAGCCTTGACCTTTGATAATAAACAAACACTCTGAGCTCACCTTTCAGAGAGCTGTTTTTTTTCTGCAGCCATTTGGCTTTGTTTATTATCTTGTTGTGTCTCTTCTGTTACAAGGCCATGAACTGCTCTGTATCTGTCTGTACATGGTCTTTAACATCTGGATTCCTTGGACATCTGCCTGAAAATTGTCACTACGCACAGCAAAAAGAAGGCAACATTCTCCAACAGCATCCAGTCTTGCTCACAGTTCACTTGAAGGCAGGGGCTTCTCAGCTTGTCCTGGGTCCAAAGAATCAGGTAGCTGGTCTCTTGAAAATGTCCTCTCTTTGACCTACACAGAAAAAATGCTCTTAAGTGAACAAACACAGGCGTTTTGCTTCTCCAATCCAAACAGCTAGCTTGAAACTGGGCAATTCAATCAGCCAGGGGTTTTGATGTCCGGCTCTCATCAGGACAGTTGGACTGATTGCTTCTACTAAGTTGATTCCCTTTCTTTAAAGTAATTGTTACTTTCCTGTAAGATAACAAACATTCAGTGTGGGAAACATAAAATTCAATACAGATGTGTAATTAATTTTAGAAAATCCAAAATCCCTATACTGTTAATATTTTTAATATGAGTCTTTTTAGGAATCCCTTATTTTTAGTGTGTGTACCTGTCTTTCTATTTTTTTTTTACAAATGCTTTCTTTATATAATCTGGATCTTTCAATCTAAAATTAATCTGTGATTATTTTCTAGGTTAATATTATGATTTGGCCTGTGTGTGTATGTGTTTTTTTTGGTATGTGTACAAACATATATATATATATATATGTTTATATGTATAGATGTATATGTGTTTGTGGGTATGCATGCAGAACCCATATGTATGTGTACACATGTGTGTACACATGCATGTAGAGGCCAGAAGTCAATCTTGGGTGATGCTCCCTGAGAACTGTCAACCTTGCATTTTCAGACAGGGTCTCTCCTTTGGTCTGATACTCACTAATTATGCCAGGCTGGCTGTCCAGTGAGCTGTCTGCCCAGGATTAAAATTTCTTTTCTTCTCAGAAAGCCACCACATTGTGTTTTTGTGTGTATGTTTGATACAGGTGTGTATAGGTGGGGAAATGTGATGGAGGTTTGCAACCAGGCTAGATAGTAGGTAAGCTTTGATGAACTCTCTTATACCTGTGTTCCATATTGCTGTTGGAGCACTAAGATTATAGATACTCAGTACTGTACCCAGATTCCTGTGTTTTGTGGGGATTTGATCTCAGGGTCCTCATTTTATGTGGTAGGAGGTTTACCCACTGGTCTATCACCACAGACCTAGGTCCTACATTTTTACCTTGGTTCTGAGGATCAAATTCATGTTCCCTGCTTGAGTGACAAGCTCTTTAACAACTGGCTTAGGTTTTTGAATAGCACCATGGTTTTCTTTAAACAGTAAAGTACTTTTGGACTACTAAATTGCTTTTGCTTTTCAAGCTTTTTTAAAAAAAATATAGAATCAATCTTATATCTAAATTCAAGAGCTATATCAATTTGTATTATTGTATTCCAGTGGGATGAAATTCACTAGCATAACACATTAAAAATTCTGTGTTGCTATATCCAGTGATGTGCTTTTCCACACACATGATCACCCTGACAGCAGCATTACATCGACTAATCACATTTACTGGGAAAAAGGAAGAAGAGGCAGTTCCTGTCTTCTGCTTGTCTTTGCATGTTATGTCATTTAAGTGGGTATAGATACTGCTTTATTTATTTTTTCATGTACTTCCCAAACCAATGCTGGATAAATAATATGAAAAAAGGGCAAAAGGATATGTTCAGAAATATCTAATCTTACCTAAAAATGTTTCAGCTCCCATGGCAAAATACTTGGTAATGTTTGTTGATATTTTGAGAAGTTAAGACATTAAAAGTTCTTTTGTAGTACTTCAAGACCATAGCTGTTTGCACTGTGGCACTAAGAATCAAGGACTCTGTATTTTGAGATCTTTGGAGACCAAGAAATGTGAAACAAGGAAAGCAAAAAGATAATGCCCGTCTGTCCTCAAGTGTCTGCAGGAATGTAATGGCTCTTCAGCAATTACACAATAACCCAATTGCTCAAGACTTCGGGGCAGCCCTGTTCATTTCTCCCAGGAAGGACTTAACTCCACCCCAGAGCTAGAGAGTGATAAAGGCTCCCCAGTGTGTACTTTTGCCAGATATCACAAAGTCCTTTCTATTTGATGCCTAGAGATAGAAGCAGGTGGGCCATCCAGCAAGCTACATTTAGTCAAAGTGAAAAACATGGATGGATGCCTTAGCCATGATGAGTTGTGCAAGAGAACAGAGCAGCAAAAATTTTTAAATATGACTCATGTCTTTTCACTGTCAAGTTCATACAGGACCACTTAGCAATAGCTTGAGAAGGAATATGAAAGGCTAAAACTGTGTGCCTTCAGGTTTGGGGCATGAACTTACATCCGCCACTCTAAGTTTGCCAAGGCTTGGCTGGGAGAATCCTAAAGCCCAGGTGTTGCTTGCAGAACTGCCAGCTCCTGCGCTTTCTCCGTCTCGGTGTTCTGGGAGCATGACCTCTGTAGATAAGCGACCAGGCAGCTCGCTTGTTTTGTTGGATCAACCCAGCAGCCCTGGAATTTTATTTTGTAACCTTTGTAAGACACACTGAAACAAAAACAAAAACAAAAACAAAACACATCAGATAGGCAAGCAACAACGACAAATATGTTTAAAATAAATTAAAGCGTTGAACTGCTTCAAGAGATAACGGTTACCACCTCAGCCTCCTCGCAGTGAATATGGAAAGCACCGTAAGTCTAGCACGGGGTTAGCAATTACAAGTATGCTGCTTTAATTAAACCAACCAAATCTCTAAGTGCCCATTAGAGGCTATAAAACAGGCAGCTCAAAATTTATTGTGCTTTCCCAGGAAGGAAGATAGCATCCTCAGAAGCAGCATATTGCATTTTCATTTGAAGTTTATTTGATGTTGATGATCACAGAGAGTGTCACCATAGGTTGTGAAAGAAAGTGAGTGGTACAGACTTCAGTCATCGTAGTGTTAATTTAGAGCAAATATAATAAAGCCAACTTCCCTAACCTTGTTTATGAAGGTAATAAAAGAAGGAGAAAGTCCAGATTCAGAAATTAAGAAAACTCAGTTACAAGACAAGTATTTATTAGTAATCTGAATACTAATTGTTCAGATTATAAATAATGGACTCTGGGCTGGTTTGGACTTAGAAATTGGAAATGCCGTAACATAGCTGAGCCAAGTAACCCACACAAAAATATATGAAGAATGCCACTTCTACTTGTTCTGAGAGAACAGAAACATTTCTTAGCACTAGACAATATCATGTATTACATATATTGTATCAAAACACATCTTGTTTGTCAATATAAATGTAAATACTGATGTTTCATACTTTTATTCAAAAAAGATAAGTATGCACCTCAGGGCTGGAAAGGCTGAGTGTCCTGTTTTCCTCCTCACAGCTTTGACTTTCTTTAAAGACGTTTCCCAACAAGAAGATGGGTGAGAATCTAGTATAGGAAATTTGTGAACAATAGTTAACACTACCAACAGCAGAAAGGGTGTGCATGAGATTCCTGTGGACTTCTCTGGGAGTCTGAAGATTTTGCTCGATGAGCCAGCTAATTATAAGACATAGCAAAGGAAGGGAATTTCCCAGGATCTTGGCCAAGAATGTTACTTAAACATTTCCCAGCAATCCAGCAAGGTAAGCATTATGTCATCATTTCACAGACAAGGGAACTGAGGCTTGGACAACTTTTTCAACATTCTCTTACAGGGAAATGGGTCAATAATCCAATTGTCTGTAGTTCTTTGACATTTTTTTCCAAAAAGAGGAGTAAAACCAGACCAACAGAATGTGTGAAGAATGTGTGTTCAGAATGAATATTTTCTTGCTTAAGCCAAGTACACAATCTGAATCTGGAGGTCAAGAGACTCGATTGGCTGTAAACTGTGTCTGAGTGGTTATCTATGGTGGGACTTGTAACAAAGGTGAAGGAAGATGGTCTCTTCCAAAGACAGATGAGGCTGATTTTAGACTAGAAATGATGTTCTTGGAGTGACTTTCCTAATCCACAGTAACTGAGGGGCTGATAATTCCTGAGACTAAGCTGAGCCACTGGTGAGCTCCCACTGGGACTGCTGAAATGAACATAGGGTTGTTTAGTTTTTGTGTCCTGACTTTTTTGGTTTTCTAGAGCCAAAGTCTTCTTGCCTACACAAACCTGTCAAGCTGTCAGGGGCCATAAACATTTAATCATGAGAACCACGAGAGAACTACAGAGCTTAGTGACTTCTCCTTAAAACTGGTCTTCAGAATACATTTGGAGCCACACATCATTATTCTCTTATTTTTGTGATCAGTTATATCTGACTGTGAACAACAGTAAAAATGTTATTGGCCATGCTGCAAATCCTGTGTACAGCCAGAACAATTTCAAGTTAAAACTTAGGATATCTTCAAAGAATAAATATTTGACTCACAAGTATATTTACAGTAAAATACCCCTTGATCTGGCAAGTCAATTTCTAAAGAGGAGTACAAAGTGAAGAAACAAAGTCTGTACAGTTCAAAGAGGGTTCTTCATGTTGTCTGCTTCAAGTGACTTCATTTTTAAATGCACGGTTGGAAACAATGTGTGGAAAGGTTTTCAAATATGGTAATAGTTTTTTGATTATGTCACCGATTCTAATAGCAATTTTATATCTCAGTTATGTATTATTAACTTCTCACTATAAATTTTCATTGTGATTAATAATGACGTATAGTGAAAAGAACACAATATGGTTGCACATTAAAGAATTTTAATGGAAGCATATATATATAGACATACAATGGATATATATAAATGCAATGGATGTTTGGTGAGTATTGTTCTTTTTGGGGGGGGGTGTAGTGAGCTTTATTGGTGGTATTCAAGAGAGTAGAGCACCCTGGGTCCCTCCCACTATTCTGGGGGTCTGGGATGGAAACTGTGAGGGAGAGGCTCAGTCAGGGGCTGAGTTAGGACAGGGACTCCTCAGCAGCCAAGGGCCTCTCTCTTGCTCTCCTGTCCTTGCTGGGGTGGGTAGTTCAGGGCTTCTTACTCCTTGGAGGCCATGGAGGCCATGAGGTCCACCACCCTGTTGTTGTAGCCGAATTCATTGTCATACCAGGAAATGAGCTCTACAAAAGTGGTCACTGAGGACAATGCCAGCCCCAGCATCAAAGGGTGAAGAGTGGGAGACACTGTTGAAGTCCCAGGAGACAATCTCAGTGTAGCCCAAGATGCCCTTTGGTGGGCCCTCAGATGCCTGCTTTACTACCTTCTTGATGTCATCATACTTGGCAGGTTTCTGCAATTGGCATGCCAGATCCATGACAGACACATTGGGGGTAGGAACACGGAGGGCCATGCCAGTGAGCTTCCCATTCATCTCTGGGATGACCTTGCCCACAGCCTTGGCAGCACCAGTGGATTTCAGGGACGATATTCTGTGCAGCCCCATGGCCATCACACCACAGTTTTCCAGAGGGGCCATCCACAGTCTTCTGGATAGCAGTGATGGCATGGACTGTGGTCATGAGTCCTTCACTGTGCCAAAGTTGTCATGGATGACCTTGGCCAGGGGGCTAAGCAGTTGGTGGTGCAGGAAGCATTGCTGACAATCTTGAGTGAGTCATACTTCTCATGGTTCACACCCATCACAAACATGGGGCATCAGCAGAAGGGGCAGAAATGATAACCCTTTTGGCCCCACCCTTCAAGTGGGCCCCAGCCTTCTCCATGGTGGTGAAGACACCAGGAAACTCCACAATATACTCAGCACCAGCATAGCCCCATTTGATGTTAGCAGGATCTCGCTCCTGGAAGATCGTGATGGCTTTGCCATTGATGACAAGCTTCTCGTTCTCAGCCTTGACTGTGCCATTGAACTTGCCATGGTAGAGTCATACTGGAACATGTAGACCATGTAATTGAGGTTGATGAAGGGGTCATTGATGGCAACAATCTTCACCTTGTCAGAGATGCAGGCAGCTCTGGTTACCAGGCATCCAATACAGCCAAATCCATTCACTCCGACCTTCACCATCATGTCTAAGAGACAGAGAGCCACATTGTTCATTTTTATGCTTACCTCTTGGTACTTATTTACTCTCCTGTGTGGCATAAATGATAGAGTAGGAAAGATCATTGAGCCTATATTTATCATAACGTTATTTTCTTTTATAGCAAGCTTTGAGATATTAAAACAATTTTTCCATCACTTTATCTTCCTCATTTTTTAGACTTCTTTTTGGCCCTTGTTTTTAATCTCTCCTTCCTTCCATTCTCTCCAGAGACACAGTGTCTCTTTCTTCTTTTTTTTTCTGTTGATTTGAGTGTCCTGTATGTGCAGTGGGGTGAAATGCTGGAAAGAAAGTAGCCTGGGGTCATCTCTCTCAGCAATAGTAGGCCATGTGTGAGCAGACAGGGACCCAGGAGGTTTGGCAAGCAGTGTGAGACCCACAATAGCATCTTGTTGAACTCAGTGTCACAGAGCCCTAAACCAGCTCCACATCTCACAGGCTCTGGTGCTGAGCCTCTGCCTTTTCACTTCTCATCATTAGCTTGCCCAGATAATTACCCTCTGTTGAGGTCAAGGTTCCGATTTTTAGTCAAGAAAACAAAATATCACTGCCAGCTCTTCCCAGCTGTGTGGTTAGTGATTCCAGATGTCTGAATCAAAGAGAAACTGGCAGCAATGTGCTGTCCAAACAAAAAGGAAATGAAATGTGCAGACTGTTTTCTAAACATTTCAAAGACCCTGGAAATGCAGCCAGGACCAAAATCAACATTTGCAATTTAGTCTTTGCTTAATTTGAACTATTAGAGACTGAACCAAAGATAAAATCCATTTGAAGTGCAATTTTTCATTATTAGTTTTGTCTTGAGTGCTCCTTTGTGAAGCATTTTAGAGGAAGTAGATATTTGATTTAAATGTTTTGTCTTCAAAAGAAATATGCTTATTTACTAGAAACTACTATTTGGCATCATATATTGGAAGATTTCTCAAATATTCTTATTATCTGTAATTTAACATTCCTTTAATTTTTTAAGTAATGAGACTGAAATAAATTAACTCAAACACAAACTTAATTTGTGTTTAAGAATTTTATTATGTGCTGGATACATACCAGGAGTGACAATATAAAATTACAATGTTAACAGAACAGGTGACATACTTTTAAGTTTTAACCTCATTTAGAAATAACATACAGTTATGAGATCATTGCAGTAGTCTTTCTTAACTAATAACTTGGGTTCCTGATCATTTCACCTAGCCAGAAAATAATGAGAATACGGAATTAGAAGGAAGCAAATGGCCATCAGGTAGATAAAGCAGACACATCAAAGCATGCTGTCAGTGTTTCTTAATGATCACTTCAGGCCTTACCTAAGGGACCCTTTGCTCTTAATTTATGCACAATCACAATTATGTCTTTCACACTCATAGAGGAAGAATTTGGAGTGATGCTACAGAAACCATGTGCATAGCAGTGAGAAAGAAAGTTAGGTGGGAAAAATCACAAATTCCAAGGGAAATAATGGTGATTTCATCATTATTATTGAAGAAATACAGCATGTGGATGAAAGAAATGGGAAAGATTTCTGCACAATCAGGGAAACCTAAACTTCCACGAAGTACCAAGAACACACAGTGAGGAAAGGGCAGTCTTTTCAATGCATAATGCTGAGAGAATGGGTTATCCACGCACAGAGTAATACACTTGCAACCTTTTCTCATCTCTATGTATACAGGGTCCCTGGAACACCTCATAGTGGGTAAACAGATTAAATGCAGGAATTCATAGGACAAAAGTATTCATATCTTTTTTAAAAAATAGGCTCTCTTCCTTTGTGACCTAGGTTTGCTTGCATTCACTGTGTAGGATGGGACGGCCTTCAGTTCATGTCAGTCCTGACAGGACGGCCTTCAGTTCACATCAGTCCTGACAAGATGGCCTTCAGTTCACATCAGTCCTGACAAGATGGCCTTCAGTTCATGCCAGTCCTGACACCAGCCTCCTGAGCAGGTATACACTATTAGGCTTTCCCAAAACAGCTTTGTGATATTGGTCTTGTAGAAAAGACTGATCCCACAACACTGAAAACAAAAGGAACAGAAAAAAGTCAGATGTCAGGGTTAAACCGTTATACCCAGCAAAGGAAACAGTGGAATGAAGAGAGAAATTAAAGAATGGTCAAAACGGCCGAGGAGACAACTCCTAAGCATCAGGACCTAAGAGCCAGATGCAGTATCAGGCACCTGTAATCCTGTCACTCTATAACAAGAGGGAGGTTATAGAAGAGAACCCCTTGGAAGCTCTCGGGGTTCAGGTGGCCTGGCATATGCAGTGGTAAACAAGAGACCCTGCCACAAACAAGGAGGCAGTTGAGGTTCTAAATCTGTCTACCATAGGGTGTTGTAGCATGGGTTTGGACACACACACACACACCATGGTTTTCAATGAACGTCAGAAAACATTCAGGAACATTGCATCTGTTGAAAAAAGCAACATACAAAACATGTAAAGAACAGACACAACTCAATAACAGGAAAACAAGAATAATTTAAAGAACAAAATAAAACAAAAAACTGTTGCAGGTTAGTCTATACCAGTCAGAAGAACACGTGCTGGCCATGCCAGCAAGAGAAACAGATAGCCAAACTCACTGCTGAACCAAAGCCCACGTCAGCTGCCAGAACCCCGATGGGTTGCCCACCTATGGTCCTCCTCCCCTCTCTTAGTGCCCCCTCACTTTGTCCCCCACCCCCATTCTTCTCATCTCTGTGTCCTATCCCCAACTCAGTCAGAGACCCTTCACATGCACACCCCATGTACACACTGAACAAAAGGCCAAGCTGCTGCTGGAAGTCCAGCTCCCAACTTGGATAGAGACTCCCTTCTGGACTAGAGGACATACTAGCCACCAGAAATCTAGGCCAGAAAGACCAGGAAACCCAAAAGAAAACAGAAACTAAGGGAAAAACATCATCCAATAAAGACAAAGTCAAATATTGACACCTAAACCTATAATTATCCCAAACCCAGATTCCCAGGTGTCATATAAGAATAAAATCAATAACATCCAGGCAATATGACACCACCAAAGCCCAGCTATCCCATTATAGCAAGTCATAAATATTCCAACACAGCTGCAGCACAAAAAATGACCTCAAAACCAACTTTATGAAGATGATAGAGGTCCTTAAAGAGGAAATGAACAAATCTCTCAAAGAAAGCCAGAAAAACAAAAAACAAACAGGTAAAACAAATGAATAAAACTTTTCAAGACATGAAAATAGAAAGAGAGGCAATAAAGAAAGCAAAAACTGAGGGAATTCTGGAAATAGAAAATCGAGGTAAGCAAACAGGAACTATAGAAACAAGCATTACCAGCAAATACAATAGATGGAAGAGTGAGTATCAGGCATAAAAGACATGAAGGAGGAAGTTGGTACATTAGTCAAAGAAAATGTTAAATCTAAAAAGTTCTAAATGTTAAATCTGAAATTTTATCAAGAAATCTGGGACAGTATGAAAAGTCCAATCTAATAATAATAGGAATAGAAGAAGGAGGAGGAGGAGGAGGAGGAGAAGAAGAAGAAGAAAAATAATCCTAGCTCAAAAACCTAGAAAATATTTTTAACACAATCATAGAAGAAACATTTCCTAACCTAAAGAAAGACATGCCTATAATAGTACAAAACACCAAATAGAATGCACCAGAACAGAAAGCCCCTCTCCACATAACAAGCAAAACATTAAACATACAGGACAAAGAAAGAACATTAAAAGGTGCAAGGGCAAAAGAACAAGTAAGATTTAAAAGTAGACCTATTAGAATTATACCCAGATTCTCAATGGAGACTCTAAAAGCTAGAATGGCTTGGCAGATGTGCTGTAGACCCTAAGAGACCATAGATGCCAGCTCAGACTACTATGGCAAAAACTTTCAATCATCATAGATGGAGAAAACAAGATATAACTTGACAAAGTCAAACTTCAATAATATCGACCCATAAATCCAGCCCTGCAGAAGGTACTAGAAGGAAAACTCCAACCAAAGGAGGTTAACTACACCCGTGAAAACACAGGAAATAATTAAGCTCACACTAGGAAAACCAAAAGAAAAGAAGAACACACACACACATACACACACACACACACACACACACACACACACACACACACTACCACCACCAGCAGCAGCAGCAGCAGCAGCATAACAGGAATTAACAATCATTGGTCATCATTATCTCTCCATATGAATAGACTCAATTTCCCAATAAAAAGACACAGGCTAACAGAATGGGTGTGAAAACAGGATCTGTCATTAAAAATAGACATTTCAACATTAAAAATAGACATTACTTCAGAGCAAAGGGTTGGAAAAACACTTTCTAAGCAAAGAAGCAAGATGGTGTAGCTTTTCTAATATCTAACAAAATAGACTTCAAACCAAAATTAATCAAAAGAGATAGGAAAGGACACTTTATATTCATCAAAGGAAAAAAAGTACACCAGGATAACATTTCAGTTCTTAACATCTATGTCCCAAAAGCAAGGACATACATATTTGTAAAAGAGGTATTACTAAGGTTTAAATCATGCATTGAACCTCACGCTTTGATAGTGGAAGATTTCAACACCCCAATCTCATCAATGAGCAGGTCATTCAGACAAATATAAACAGAGAAATGATGGAGCTAACAGACATTATGAATCAAATGGACCTAACAGATATCTAGAGAATATTTCACCGAAATGCACACACACAAGTACCTTCTTCTCAATTCTCCATAGAGCTTTCTCCAAAATTGACCACGTACTTGGTCACAAGCAAATCCCAACAGATAAAAGAATTTTAAAATAATCTCCTGTATCCTATCAGACTACCACAGAGTAAAGCTGGATTTCAACAACAGACACAACAAAAAGCCTGCAAACTCATGAAAACTGAAAAAAAAAATTCTGTACTGAATGACTACTGGGTCAAGGCAAAAATAAAGAAAGAAGTTAAAGACTTCCTAGAATTCAATGAAAATGGATGCACAACATGCCCAACCTTATGGGACACAATAAAAGCAGTGCTGAAAGGAAGTGCCTTCATAAAGAAATTAGAGAGATCTCATGCTATCAGCCTACCTGAAAGCCCTAGGGCAAAAAGAAATATATCCAAGAGGGGTAGTTGGCAGAAAATAACCAAACACAGCTGAAATCAATAAGATAGAAAGAGAGAGAACAATACAAAGAATCAACAAAACCAAGAGCTGGTTGTTTGAGAGAATCAATAAGATAGACGAATCCATAGTCAAACTAATTAAAAGGCAGAGAGAGAATATCCAAATTAACAAAATCAGAAATAATCAGGAGACATAACAGCAAACAAAGAGAAAATTCAAAGATTCATTAGGTCTTACTTCAAAAACTTATACTCCAAAAAAATTGTAAAATCTAAAACAAATAGATAATTTTATCAGTTAAATCAAGATCAGCTAAGAAATTTAAATAGATATGTAAACCCTAATGAAATAGAAGCAGTCATTAAGTCTCCAACCCCCCAACCCCCAAAAAAGTTCAGGGCTAGATGGTTTTAGTGCAGAATTCTACCAGAATTTCAACAAAGAGCTAAAACCAATACTCCTAAAATTATTCCACAAACGAGAAACAGAAGCAATATTGCCAAAATTATTTTATGAGGCCAAAATCACCCTGATACCAAAATAACAGAAAGATTAAACAAAGAACAAGAATTACAGACCAAATTTCCTCATGAACATTGAAGCAAAAATACTTAATAAAATACTTGCAAGCAAAATCCAAAAACACGTCAAAAAGATAATCCACCATAATCAAGTAGGCTTTCTCCCAGAGATGCAGGGATGGTTCAACATATGAAAATCTGTCAATGTAATCTACAATGTATATAAACTGAATAAAATAAAACAAAAAACACATTATCATCTCATTAGATGCTTAAAAATCATTTGGCAAAAATCCAACACTTTTCCTAGTAAAAGTCTTTGAGAGATCAAGGGTACAAGGGACATACCAAAACGTAAGAAAGACAATTTACATCAAGCCCATAGTCAACATCAACTTATATGGAAAGAAATTCAAAGCATTTTTCACTAAAATCAGAAATAAGGCAAGGCTGTCCACTCTCTCCAAATCTATTCAATATACTTGAAATTCTAGCTAGAGCAATAAGATAGCTGAAGAAAGTGAAGGGGCTACAAATTTGGAAAAGAAGAAGTCAAAGTATTATTATTTGCAGATGATTTGATAGTGTATACAAGTGACCTTCCAAATTCTACCATGGAATTTCTACATTTGATAAACACCTTCAATGGAGTGGCTGAATACAAGATTAACTTAAAAAAAACAAATAAAAAAAAAACCCAAAGCTCTCCTATATACAAACAATAAATTGGCTGACAAAATATTAGGGAAACAACAGCCTTCATTATAGCCACAAATAATAAAAAATATTTCAGTGTAACTCTAATGAAGCAAGTGAAAGACATGTATGACAAGAACTTTGTGTCTTTGAAGAAGATATCAGAAGATGGAAAGATTTCCCATGCTCGTGGATCAGTAGGATTAACATACTAAAACGGTCATCTTATTAAAGCAATCTACAGATCCAATGCATTTATTTTTATTAATTACAGTTTATTCACCCTCTTCCCCTCCCAATCTTACCCTCCCTCCCCCTTTTCCACCCATGTCCTTCCCCAAGCCCACTGATAAGGGAGGTCTTCCCCTCCTTCCTTCTGATCCTAGTCTATCAGATCTCATCAGGAGTGGCTGCATTGCCTTCCTCTGTGGCTTAGTAAGACTGCTCTCCCCTCAGGGGAAGTAATCAAAGAGCAGGCCAATCAGTTCATGTCAGAGACATTCCCTGTTCCTATTACTATGGAACCCACTTGGACACCGAACTGCCATGGGCTACATCTGTGCAGGGGTTCTAGATTATCTCCATGAATGGTCCTTGATTGGAGTATCAGTCTCAGGAAAGACCCCTGTGCCCGATTTTTTGGTTCTACTGCTCTACTTGTGGAGTTCCTGTCCTCTCTAGGTCTTACTATCTCTCCTTCTTTCATAAGATTCCTTGCACTCTGCCAAAGTTTGGCTATAAGTCTCAACACCTGCTTTAATACCCTGCAGGGTAGAGCCTTTCAGAGGCCCTCTGTGGTAGGCTCCTGTCCTGTTCCCTGTTTTCTTCCTCTTCTGATGTCCATCCCATTTGCCTTTTTGAATGGGATTGAGCATTTTAGCCAGAGTCCTCCTTCTTGATTAATTTCTTTTTTAAAATTTTTATTTATTTTTATTTTTATGTTAATCACAGGTTATTTTACTTTATATCCCAGCCATAATCCCCTCTCTCTTTCTCTCCCAATCCCACCCTCCGTCCCTCATCTCCTCCCTGCCCCTTTCCAAGTCCACTGCTAGGGGAGGTCCTCCTCCCCTTCCATCTGACCGTAGCTTATCAGGTATCTTGAGGACCGGCTGCCATGTCCTCCTCTGTGGCCTAGTAAGACTGTTCCTCCCTCGGGGGAGGAGGGAGATAAAGGAGCCAGTCGTTGAGTCCATGTCAGAAATAGTTCCTGTTCCACTTACTAGGGAAACCCATTTGGTTACTGAGCTACCATGGGCTACATCTGAGCAGGGGTTCTAGGTTATATCCAAATATTGTCCTTGGTAGGAGAAACAGTCTCATAGAGGGACCCTGTGGCCTGATATATTTTGTCCTTGTGGAGCTCCTGTCCTCTCATATTAACTCCCCCTTTTATCATATGATTCCCTGTACTCTGCCCAAGGTTTGGTTATGATTCTCCGTATCTGCTTTGATACACTACTAGGTAGAGTCTTTCAGAGGCCCTCTGCAGTAGGCTCCTGTCCTGTTACTTGTTTTCTCCTATTTCCCATGTCCATCCATTTCTTTCTAAGTGAGGATTGGTCATCTTACTCTGGGTCCTCTTTCTTGTTTATCTTCTTTAGGTGCACACATTTAGACTGTTTATCCTATCTTACAGGTCTATATAAGTTAGTATATACCATGTGTGTTTTTCTGCTCAGGATCAGCTTTTATAGATCCCACCATTTGCCTGAAAATTTCGTGATTTCCTTGTGATTACTTTCTTTAGGTGTACAGATTTTAGTATGTTTACATATTATATATCTAATATCCACTTATGAGTGAGTATATACCCCTTGTGTCTTTCTGCTTCTTGGATACCTCACTCAGGATGATCTTTTCCAATTGCCATCATTTGCCTGCAAAGTCATGATTTCCTTGTTTTTTGTTGTTGATAATATTCCATTGTGTAGATGTACCACAATTTCTGTATCCATTCCTCAACTGAGAGGCATCTGGGTTGTTTACAGCTTCTGGCTGAGTGACCCCAAAAATTCTACCAAGGAACTCCTACAGCTGATAAAAACTGTCAGTAAAGTGTCTGGATACAAAATTAACTCAAAAAAATCAGTACCCCTCCTGTTTACAAAAGAAAAAAAGGGCTGACAAAGAAATGAGGGAAACAACACCCTTCACAATAGCCACAAAAGACATAAAGTACTTTGGTGTGAACCTAACCAAGCAAGTCAAAGAATTGTATGAAAAAAATTTCCAGTCTCTGAAGAAAGAATTAGAAGAAGATATCAGAAGATGGAAAGATCTCCCATGCTCATGGCTTGGCAGGATTAACATAGTAAAAATGACCATCTTAACAAAAGCAATCTACAGATTCAATGCAATTCCCATCAAATTACCAACACAATTCTTTACAGACCTTGAAAGAACAATCCTCAACTTCATATGGAAAAATAAAAATACCTAGGATAACTAAAACAATCCTGTACAATAAAAGAATGTTCAGAGATATCACCTTCCCCCATTTCAAGCTATAGTACAGAGCTATAATAATAAAAACTGCATGGTATTGGCATAAAAGTAGACAAGGTGATCAGCAGTATCAAGTTGAAGTCGCAGACATCACACACCTATGGATACCAGATTTTTGGTAAAGACATCAGAAATATACAATGGAATGAAGAAAGCTTTTTCCAAAAAAAAATTGTGCTGGCCTATCTGGATATCAGCATGTAGAAGAAGACAAATAGATCCCTATCTATCACCCTGCACAAAACTTAAGTACAAGTGGATCAAAGATTTCAACATAAACAGGATACACTAAATCTACTAGAAGAGAAAGTGAGGAAGAACCTTGAACTCATTGGCACAAGAGACAACTTCCTGAATAGAACACCAACAGGCTCTAAGATCAACAAATAATAAAAGAGACCTCTTGAAACGGAAAAGCTTCTGTAGGGCAAAGGACACTGTCAATAAAATGAAACAACAGTTTATTTATTGAGAAAAGATCTTCAACAATCCTGCATCTGACAAAGGGCCAATATCCAAAATATACAAAGAACTCAGAAATTAAACACCAACAAACAAAATAATCCAATTAAAAATTGGGATATAAAGCTAAACAGAGAATTCTCAACAGAGGAATCTTGAATGGCTGAGAAGTACTTAAATGCTCAAAGTCATCAGGGAAGTGCAAATCAAAATGATTCTATGATTCCATCATACCCTTATCAGAAGGGCTAAGATCATAAGCTCAAGTGACAACACATGCTGGCGAAGATGCAGAGAAAGGGGATCACTTTTCTGCTGCTGGTGGCAGTGCAAACTTGTACAATCACTTTGGAAATCAATCTCAGAAAACCAGAAATAGCTCTACCTCAAGACCCAGCTATACCACTCTTGGGCATATAACCAAAAGATGTTCTACCATACATAAGAACATTTGCTCAACTATGTGCATAACAGCTTTGTTCACAATAGGCAGAATCTGGAAACCACCTAGATGTCCCTCAACTAAAAAATGGATAAATAACTCGTGGTACATTTACACAATGGCGTACTACTCAACTAATAAAAACAAGGAAACTGTTAAATTTGCAGGCAAATGAATGGAACTAGAAAAGATTATCCTGAATGAGGTAACCCAGACCCCAAAAGACACACATGGTATATACTCATAAGTGGATTTTAGCTGTATAGTACAAAATAGACATACTAGAAGGCACAGACCCAAAAAAGACAAGTAGCAGGAAGAAAGAACCGAAGGGAGGACACATAAATCTCACTCAGAAATGGAAAAAAAAATAAAACAATTCTAAATGATACTGTGCTATACCTGAGGACAGGAGCCTAGCATAATCATCATCAGAGAGGCTTCATCCAACTGAGAGGAGCACAATCAAACATTAAGCAGAGCTTGGAGAATCCTGCGGAAGAGGGGGAGGAAGGTGTGTAGGAGCCAGAGGGGTCAAGGATACCACAAGAACACAGCCCACAGAATCAACTAACCAGGGCTCATAGGGGTTCACACAGACTGGACCAGCAAGCAAACAACATGTATGGGTCTGAGCTAGGTCCTCTGCATACATGTTACGGTTGTGTAGCTTGCTGTTCTTATGGTACTCCTAACAGTGGGACTCTTTTGTCTGCTTTTATGAACCTTCTTCTTCTACTGGGTTGCCTCATCCTTGATATGAGTATGTGTTTAGTCGTACTCTAACTTGTTCTGTCATGTTTGGTTGATTTCCCTGGGAAGCCTGCTCTTTTCTGGAGAGAAAGAGAAAACGAGTGGGCCTGGGGAAGAAGGGAGCTGGAGGAGGGATGGGACGGAGTGGAGAGAAGGGAAACTGTGGTCTGGATGTAATGTATGAGAGAAAAAGAAAAACTATTATCAGATGAAGGACCTGAAAACTCATTTCTATAAAGAAGACACTCACCATCGCTACCTACCAGAGAGAAGCACATAAAGTCATAATTTAAGCTCCTATCATGATCGTTATGTTGACTATTTAAAAAAGTGAGAGACCAAAAGTGTTGGTAAACACACACAGAAAAGGAACTCCTCTCTGCACATCCTTGCCAAAGACAGAAAGTTCCATTCCAATTGTGGACAATTGGAATTTTCTTAAAAATATGTTGCAGCAATTCATTTTGGTCTACAAGTGCTCCTTGACTTCCTCTGCGAACATGCAGTAACTTGAGAAAGACCAACATCTTGCACAACTAACCTGCTACTACAGTAAGCAGGCTGCTCACACTGATCAACAGCTGAGTAGATTCCGGAGCTCTGGGCAGTTCCCAGCACTTCTAGACGGCATTACAACATTCCTGTGGCATGGGAAAAGATCAAATCTCAAAATAGAAAGTATCTTTTCTGCTGAATGTCTGTCATTTTCAGGCAACCTTCAAATTGAAAAGAGTACATGTAATATAACGACATTAAAGAAAGAAATTCTGCAATCTGAAAACTGTGGATGAGTTCTGAGGATAATATTCCAACATGTTAAACTAGCATAGGCAGACATATTGCATGGTCCCATTTATGTTAGAATCATAAAGAGAGGGAGTTTAATGTGGTGTTTGTGAGATGCTGAGGGAAGCAGGAAGATTGGAGAGATGCTGACATAGGATACATCTCAATTATGTAGGTCCAATAAGTTTCAAAGATTCATCATGCAAAGTTGTGACTGGGGTTCACAGTAATGTTTTTTTTGTTTGTTTGTTTGCTTTTACCTGAGTGTTTAAAAAAAGAGTAGATGTGAAAGGTTCTCACCACAAAAATGAGAGGTAACTTGCATGTGAGGAAATAAATATATCAATTCCATTTAACCATTCCACAGTGTGAGTATGTATCTCAGTATCTCATTTTACCCCATACCTACAATTCATGTGTCCATCATTAAAAACAGCAACATACACAAATTGCATATACTCCTGTATATCAGTGACATCCCAAATAACTGCACCAGGATAGCTGAAATCCGGAGATGAACATGAAGCAGGCTGAGTATAGATAGTTATTCCAGAATCACCATGATTGACTTCTAGGTGCAGCAGAAGTGGCCCTGTCACTCCTCTCACAAGAAGAACAGATCCCTAGCTGCTATAGGTGACCATGGTGCTTGAATGTCAGGTCAATGAAAGGGTGATGGCAGAAATGCAGGACAGTTAAAGGTCAGGCAGGGCTGTGTATGACAGAACCCACTATTTTCAAAGCAGTGCCTGAGTATAGACTGAACTTCTGATGCCATGGAAACACATATGTCCAAGACTCCATCAGATTCCGCAAGTCACAAGGCCAGGCAGGTATCCAGCAGTCCCTTATTGACAGAAATGGTACATATGTGCAGTGGACCCCATTCTGCAGATCACAAATCCATGAAAAACAAGTGACGTCTTCCTCTGTTACGTATTATTATCTCTTTCATCTCAAACGTCTGGCTTCACTGAGGTTGACAGCATTCAACTGACAAAGAAGGGATGAGGATCTGCAATGAAAACAGCTCAGCTGTTTGTGTTGGTTCTAGCAAGGAGCAGATGCAAGATACATTACTGCTCTAGTTGATGAAGGCCCTGAAGGGTGGAGAAGTCAAATTGCTCCCCAGGGAAATAGCCCCTACACAGGAAGGATGGATTTGGGTGGTAACCTCACTACTGTGACAAAATTCTCTTAAGAGAAGGACTCATCTTAGCTCGCAGTTTGAGGGTGCAGTCCATTACAGCAAGGAAGCGGAAGCTCAACTTTGCGCCTGCAGTCAGGAAACTGAGTCTGGTGAATTCGAGAGCTCATTTCAATTTCTCCTTTATATGCTGTGTGTGTGTGTGGGGGGGGGGTGCTTCTGCCCAGCGTGGGACTGCGCACATTCAGGATGGGTATTCATTCCCTGCTCAGTTTAACCTTCCTGGAAACACCCCAACAGACACATCCAAGAGAGTATTTCCATGTGTATCCTAACTCCAGCCAGAACTGACAGTGGATTAGCCATCACTGTTGGATAGTTAATAGTCTTTATCAATTCTTCTCTCCAAATTATTTGATACTTTCTCTGTTGAAGGCATCAATTTAAGTCAGTATTTATACATATTTTTGAAAAAGTGGGTGTCATTCTGATAGCTTTTTAAGTGTCTTTTTTGCTTAAGGTCATTACTGTAATAAATAGGTTATCAACGCCAGAGTGCATACTGTCTAATATCATAGCTTACATAATGACTTTATAAGAAAAACTAAAATCCACTTAGTATGTTGTTTAACGTATTAGGAAATATCCTGTATATTCTAATACTCTGTATAGCATATAAGGACTAATTCAAGCGGTCAAGGTTAATGTATAAATCTCATAAAATCAAGGATAAAGTGTACCTTTTATGATCTGGGGATTGAAGAGGACAGGGATGCTGCAGAAAGCAGAGAAAGCAAATGGGAAAAGAATACAGGGTGCCACTTCCAACCACTGATGAGCAAACTGACTCCCGTGGTCCCATGGGTCCTGTAATTGTCATTAGAAGTTTATCAGAGAGAAGAAGGCTGGTTTCAACAGGTCACAAATTGGCCATTCCCATCTCCTTTACTGAAAGCCTGAGGCTCTTTCCTGAATATTGAGAATCTACCTAAAATTGCATTTTATAAAAAGGACTTATTACTGATACAAAATTTATAAACTACATTTGGAAGTCTCTGCCTATATGATAGAATAATAGATTTCTCTGTGCTTTGCATTGACCCATGAGTGAGTGTTCTATTTTATAGAGACAGCATCTTGTTATGTCATTCTGGCTTTCCTATAGCCCATTGTGTGGCCTGGACTGGCCTTGAACTTGGGGTACTCCTTATGTCTCTGCTTCCCAAATCTGGAATTATTTGCACACATCACCATGGCTTGCTCACAATTAGTATTTTGAAGGCTCTTTAATTTCTAGTTCAATGGTACCTTACTATAGGTACCTTGCTCTTATACATTTTTAACATCAGAGACAAGTGGATCATTCTATTAACAACATGGTAATGTAAGTGTAAGCTTTGGGGAGCAACTCAATGCCAAAGCCTAGGGTAGAGCTGGCTCTTTGTAGCTCCGGAAGTGAAAATGTTCAGAAACAATTTAAATTGGCACCAAAAGCATCACATCTGTTCCATCTGCAGTGACAAGCACCATGCAGAGTCCTGTGTGTAGTGTTGGGCTAGATTAGACAGATGGATCTGATTGGCCCATAGGCCTAAAGTGCTTAAAAACACTTCCCCAGGGGTGAGTTTATTTGAAGGCACAGGAGGCATGGCAGAATGTGTCTGAGCGTGGCTGTGTGGACACTGTATGTAGCAGGGAAGTCAGGCAATAGATTATGACTTGTTCCTCCCAGTCTAATAGCAGAATCAGGAATCCTCTGCATGCTGAGGTGGTGAAATGGCCTTCTAGTTATTAGATGACAGACTCACAGTAATGCCAGGATGCAGACTCTTCAGTCACAATTCATTTTTGGAAACCAGTCAAGGACTGTAGCTTGACTAAGTATGGATAACGCTTTTGGTTTTAGCAGTGCTAAATTTCTTCCTAAGGCTGATTTTCGGTATTTCTTTCCCTTTCTATCTAAGTTACCGCTTTCTTTAAAACGGGTGGGTGATTTGCTCTCTAGTAAAATCAACTCATCTTTTATGATACCAATTATTCTATTTTTTTTAAAGCTCCCAAAATCTATTGAGTTAAAAATTTTAAAACCTGCTACATGGAGATAATGTCTTTATCTAAAATAAATAAATAAACAAACAGAACTAAAGGTCTGCTTTTTAAAATTCTGCCTGAAGTACAATACCTACAATGATAGAAGCCAAATTGAAAATAAACCAGGTGTGGTGTGTCACATCTCTGCTTCCAGCAGGCAGCAGTATTACTGCAAGTTCATGGCAAGCCTGAGCTACATGATGAGTTCTAACTCAGGCTAGGCTACAGAAGGAGACCTTCTCTCAAAAGAATCAAATCAAGGAAAAACAAACAAAAATAGATATCCAGGCAAAAACAGCACAGTAAAGCTATTATTCAAAATCCGTATCCATTCCATTGGGCAGCCCATCCCTCTATGCTACCATTGCTGAGGACATTCATCAGGCAGGTCCACAGGGCATGTTCTTGATTAACACTGAGAGATGTGGGAAGATGCAGCCTTCTGTGACCACCTCTCTGCAGGTGGTTCCGAGTTATGTAAAAAAGCAGGCTGAGCAAGCCAGTAAGCAATGTTCTTCTGGCCTCAGCTTCAGTAAGGCCTTCAGGTTCTTGCCTTGGCTCCCCTTCATGATGGCTGACTGAAAGCAAGAAGACATAATAAACCCTCCCGTTCTCAAGTTGATGAGAAAGTTGGTTTTATCTCAGCAACAGAGAAGCAGACTAAAACAAGGAATATATCAATTTTCCTATTTCACAGAAATTGATAAAATTTTACAAAAGTTACACTTCTCTGATGTAGGCGTCTGTGAACATGGCAGAAAGTTGCTCCTACACATCCTATGTGGGCCCTTAAAGCATAACGCCATTGTGACAGCTCAGAAACAATTTCTCCCTCAGGTGAAGGTGATTGCTCTTTTCACAATTGGAAGCTACTTTTGTTTCTTTCCTTTCTGTGTTTATTGCCTATTTTTCTTGGGTATCTTCATTGCTGATTTATTAGAACTCACTCTAACCTAGGGATATCAACTTTACATTGATATACACAATGTAATTAAATTATATTTCTGTGTGATTTTGTTTTAACATCATTGGTTGTGTTTTTAATCATAAAAATATTTCTATTTTATGCAAAGTCTTCACTCTTTAATTGTGTAACTCCTGAGTTCTGTGCCATCTTCTACAGAATCCCTCCCCACCCTGCTGAAGATGTAGAGAGTCCTATTCTTGCCTACTACTTGAACAGCAGCTTATTTTGTGTTCAAAATCGTTGAACCCAAATGGTGCTGGTCCAACTGATATCTATATGCAGAAAAATGAAAATAGATCCATATTTATCACCCTGCACAAAACTAAAGTCCAAGTGGATCAAAGACCTCAACATAAAACCAGACGCACTAAACCTGTTAGAAGAAAATGTGGGGAAGACCCTAGAACTTATTGGTATAGGAGACTACTTCCTGAACAGAACACCAACAGCACAGGCTCTAAGATCAACAATCAATAAATGGGACCTCATGGAACTGAAAAGCTTCTGTAAAGCAAAAAACACTGTCATCAAAACCAAACGACAGCCTACAGACTGGGAAAGGATCTTTACCAATCCTACATCTGACAGAGGGCTAATATCCAGTATATATAAAGAAATCAAGAAGTTAAAAAGCAGCAAATCAAGTAATCCAATTAAAAAATGGGGTATGAAGCTAAAAAGAGAACTCTCTGTAGAGGATTGTAGAATGGCAGAAAAACACTTAAAGAAATGCTCAACGTCCTTAGCCATCAGGGAGATGCAAATCAAAACGACTCTGAGATTTCACTTTACATCTGTCAGAATGGCTAAGATCAAAAACTCAAGTGACAACACATGCTGGAGAGGTTGTGGAGAAAGAGGAACCCTTCTCCATTGCTGGTGGGAATGCAAACTTGTACAACCACTCTGGAAATCAACTTGGTGCTTTCCTAGACAATTAGGAATAGTCATTCCTCAAGACCCAGCTATAACACTCTTAGGCATATATGCTCAAGTACACAACAAGGATATTTGCTCAACCATGTTCATAGCAGCTTTATTCGTAATAGCCAGAACCTGGAAACAACCCAGATGTCCCTCAGTCGAGTAATGGATACTGATATTATGGTACTTTTACACAATGGAATACTACTCCGCAATCAAAAACGAGGAAACCATGAAATTTGCAGGCAAATGGTGGGACGTGAAAAACGATCATCCTGAGTGAGGTATCCCAAAAGCAGAAAGAAACACTTGGTATATGCTCACTTATATAGACCTATAGGATAGGATGATCATGCTGAAATCTATACACCTAGGGAATATAAGCAAGAAGGAGGACCCAGGGTGGGATGATCAATCCTTGCTTAGATGGACAAATGGGATGGACATTGAACGTAGGAGAAAACAAGCAACAGGACAGGAGCCTACCAAAGAGGGCCTCTGAAAGACTCTAACTAGCAATGTATCAAAGCAGATATTAAGACTGACAACCAAGCCTTCAGCAGAGTGCAGTGAATCATATGAAAAAGGGGGAGTTAGTAAGACTTGGCAGGGACAAGAGCTCCAAAAAGAACAAATAGATCAGGGCACAGGGGTCTTTTATAAGGCGGTTTCTCCAACCAAGGACCATGTATGGATATAACCTAGAACCCCTCCTCCGATGCAGCCCATGGTAGCTCAGTATCCAACTGGGTACCCTAGTAAGGGGAACAGGGACTATTTATGTCATGAACTCAATGGCTGGCTCTTCGACCCCCCCCCCCGCCCCTGAGGGAGGAGCAGCCTAGCTAGATCCCAGAAGAAGACATTGCAGCCAGCCCTGAAGAGACATGATAAACTAGGGTCAGATGGAAGGTGGGGGGTGGTTCTCCCCTATCAGTGGACTTTGAGGGGGGCAGGGAGAAGATGAGGGAGGGAGGGGGAGAGTCGGAGGGAATGAGGGAGGGGGCTATGGCTGGGATACAAAGTACATAACCTGTGATTAATATAAAAATAAATAAATTACTTAAGAAATTGTTGACCATCTAATTTATTCCAAAGTAAAGGTATACACCCCAAACCCAGCTTTGTGCTTCCTAGACAATTATTCCAAATCCTTTGCTCAGTCATTCATTTGTTAAATCAAAATTTCCACATTCATTGACCCTCCTTTATGAAATATTTATTCTGGGAAATAGATTCCAAAATGTTTATTGCTTTTTTCTATTATATGTCTAGTACCTAGGAGACCTAGGACACCTCCCTACGCTTCATTTTGGAACACTCCCTCCCATTCTTGTAAATCCAAATCTGTCTCAAGGAATTATTGCTGTTATTTTGCTTGGTACTGAAATTTTGAAGTAATTAAGGGAGATCAATTTTAAGCACGCTTCACAGGAGTTGCAGCACCTTTAAAGAGGCAAAACCTGCCCCTGGGAGGAAAACAACAACAGGAAACAAAACAAAACAAAACAAAACAAAAACCAACCAACTAATCAAACAGACAAAACCAAAAGAAAAAAAACTTATTCTTTGTGTTTAGGAGATAGACAACCAGATAGTATGTGAATAACACATAGTATGCCTGCATCATTACAATTTAAAGAGGAAAAACAACCAAAAAGCATTTCCAGGAGAGCATAGTGAAGGCAGGACAGTTCTGTCTACATGAAATTGAAGTTCTCACCCAAGCACAGTCAGGTCTTTACATTTACTTGACTATCCTGGATGTGACAGCACTTTCAACTTTTTTGAAATGGGTCAAGGGAATGCTTTTTTTTGTTGTTGCTTTAGATTTTGTTGATAAGCGAGATTTTTATATATCGTTGTAATTCCCTGTTACAATTATCTGTTGCATGAGGGAAATAAAGTTCTGTGTGTCATCTATAGGGAACATTCTGGATGCATAATTGTGATGCTGCTAAAGCTGATCTTTTTACATATTCTGGTGTTATTACAAGCTGACAATAATGAAACTTTAGTGTCCTCCCTCCTAAACTTTCCAGTCTTTCTTCTTCCTGTTTTCTGACCCAGGATATTGCCAATGCCTACATGAGTTTAGCCAACACTGTCCTGCTGCAACATTCACTGGTATCCAGTTTAAGTCTGTGAAGGCATTATGATAAAGGATCATCATTCTATTTCTGTCTTAGAAGAACTTCATCAAATGGCTTCCGGGCCCAGAAAAAAAAATGCTCAAGTGACTGATTTTTTTTTTGTACCTCTTAAAAAGTATGTTATTTTAGCAGATCTTCATGTTTGGACATTCCTGAATCCTTGCTTTGAAGTTCAGATGGCTGCATTATCTTATTCTTACACAGGTAACTGTAGTTTACTTGACAAGACTTTATGTTTGATTTTTGAACTGATAATATAGGTAATATTTCATTTGATTTTATTGAGCTATGCCGTGCTATGTTTTCTTGAGCATAGCTATGCTATGCTGTAAGATTATGCAAATAGTGATTTCATAAAACACACACACACACACATACACACATACAGACAGACAGACAGACAGACAGCCTTTCCTCCTTTCTTCTATGCTAAGAAACATTTTAGACAGAATGAGAGTTCCTTGATTCTTTCTGATGTTATAAATTGGCTGGCAAAAATGTTGGACTAGTATTTCTGCTGTTGATGTCCCCTGACAACTTTTCATTTTAAGTTTGTGTGTTCTCCAGGATGTGTTTTGGCAACGTACTTTTTTCATCTCAGGTTTCAAATATTTTCTCAAAGATCAACAAAGTACAATTTCCTTGTATTCGCTCCTATTTTCTTTATTCAAAGGTGTTTTGTGCCTTTGTGCTTTCTTGCCTTCTCCACACATACTTCAGTTTTTATTAGTCTGTGGATTTTGACTGCCCTCCTTCCCTCCATTTCTCTCCCTAATCTCTTTCTTTTTTGACCTTCAGGCCCCTGTGATGTTCTTTCTTTTTCACTGTCAATGAGCTAAGTTTTGGACTCAGCTAACAGTTAACAGTTTTATCTTTGGTTTCCTGTTTTGTTTTTGTTTTGTTTGTTTGTTTGTTTGTTTTTTGAGACAGGGTTTCTTTGTGTAGCCTTGGCTGTCCTCACTTTGTAGATCAGGCTGGCCTCAAACTCACAGAGATCTACCTGCCTCTGCTAACCTGAGTGCTCGGATTACAGGCAAACCCCTGTGAAAACCGGTTTTTAATTGTACGTTTAAATTTACATTTAATTTAAAATTTACTCCTTTGACATTTAAAAATATATTTCCACATTAAAAAAAAAAGAGAGAGAAAGAGATTCTCTCTTCCACAAAAATTAATGACATGTCAAAATTTCAAAGTTGAGGAAAAGACAAGGAAAGAAATATAAGGAAAGAAAAATGTAAAATATAAATTTAAATGTACTTTTAAATTATAAGAAAAGAAAAAATGTAAACTTAAATGTACTTTAAATTTTCCAGCTTTGAAATTTTGACATGTCATTAATTTTTGTGGGCTAGAGAGACTATTTCTTTTGATGTGAAAATAGATTTTTAAATGTCAAAGGAATAAATTTGTAAATTACTTATAGTATTCTTGGGGATTTGTAAAGATTAGAAATAATTCCTTTAAGTTAATGAAGCACTTGTATCTGAATATTTTCAATATCAAATTCAGGCAGCACAGGACTCCATATTTAACTACGTTCTAAGCATTGTTCAAATGAACTTTAAAAAGGACTTTTTTTGCAGCATTCCAGCAACACATTAGAATGAACACCCGTGCATGACTGCCCTCACAGGTCTACTGTCTTGCCCTTCCTTTCCACAGTGCAGATCACATGACCTTGACCCTGTCCAAGGGACAATTTCTGTGTTCAAGAAAGTATAAAGAGATCTAATTCAATACTTAGGACACTCACAAGGAAATCTTGCTTGATCTACTCTGTTCCCGTGACTCCATTCTAATGTCTAAGCCTCCTGCCTTTCCCCCCTCAGGTTTATAAATGGGTTATGGAATGACTAAAGGACCTGAGTACCTCTCCTGATGATGTGCCACCTGTTACCCATTTCTGAAGGATGATCAATCTCGGTGACCTTCTGTACCCTGCCAGCAGGTAGAGACCACTGACAGTGTCCTGAAATACCAGGCTGTTATTCATCAACAGACTTCCATATATTCTTTTCTTTTCTTTCCGGCAAGCATGTATTGAGCACCTATTACCAGTCAAGCAATATTCTAGATACCAGAGATTGGGAAACAATGTAGAGAGGATATGACTCCTTCTTTTCAATAGTACATGATGGGGTGCATGGAAACCCAGTGACCTCAACCTGTCAGAGTGTCTAAATTAGCAGCATCGGAGAGTGTAGACTTGTGGCATAACATCCTAAGCTAATCTAGGGTTTTTGTTCATTACCTCCTTTCATGGCCTGTGTCCATTACTTGCTTTGGTCTTGTTTGAGTTGATATGTCTCTATTCTACAATAAATATTCCACATTTTCTTTGTCATCTTAGCTCCATATATATTATCATGTCAGCTGTTGGTCACTCTTTTATACATGACTGGACCACATGCTGTATCTAATACTTTAGTCTTCTCATTATCTGTGAACTTTGCTGATGTAAAAATACCATGTCTCAATGAACAAAACATATATATTGTTTATTAATTACCAAGTATATGATACAGCTAGTATTTTATTTGAAATACTGACCTCTGACTTCATAATCATTTTGGGACCTTTGTGGAGAGAAATATCAGGAAATACCAGCAGCCTTCATAAGGCTGATAACTCAACATATGTGGACATTTTCAAACACAGACAATAATAGCAAGTTTTCCCAAGAAAAGTAAAGGAGCTAAGAATAGAAAGCCAAACTGTCACACCAAGATGGGGCACTTGACATTTGAACATGTATCTTCATGGAATGACAAATGATTTTCCTTCACAGAGCAGAAAGAATTGGAAAATAGATGCTGTGGTGATTAAACCTAAGGCCACCAATAGACTTCTACCCATCTGAATGTCCCTGTAATATGATAAAACAATGGCTGGGGTGGCTGGAAATGCTGCTGTTGCCTTAGGTGTGTGCAGGATGTGCTGTTGTAAATGAGCCCACAATAGGATTTATCCCTCTCTTCGCCTACAACATGTTTCCCAGCTTGCATCCCAGGAGAAACATTTGTAGGGGACACTGCTGTATTATTATAACAGGAAAGGAAGTAATACATGAGCCGCACTCATTCTTCAGACTTCTCAGAGTAAAACTTTTGACATCGGGCCAAACATCCAGATGAAAACCAAAGAAAAACAAAAACAATCCTGCAGATGTTTTCCCTAAGTGGATGAACAGGAACAACTGCTCTTACTTTTGGGGGTGGGAAGTCCTGTGTCATCTAAGAGAACAAGGACCAGAAGAAATGTCAGGGTCAAGAAAGGCCAAGTTAACCCCTCCATAGAAAGACAGAAATCTTATCACCCAATCTCACTCTGGTAGGTATGGCGGATTAATGTTGTAGCCCAAATTCCTCATCTCTTTCCATCTGTGATTTTTAGGTATTGACTCAACTTGTTCAGCTTGTATAGACTGTGTTCTGTGATTGATGATACAGAGCACACAGTTTGACTTCCTTTAGTTGGTAGGGCTTTCTTGAACAGGCATGATAAAATCAGAGCAATTCCATGCTCTGCATTTGAGTCTTTCTCATTTGCACTCATGCTGTGGATATAAGAGAAGTATCCAGGAAAGATGAGTGACTCTCTCAACCTTTTGTGGAGAGTCTAAGCCAGCCCAGGCAGCTAGTTCCCAGCCAACCCAGAGATGCTGAGACAGACAGACAGACAGACAGACAGACAGACAGACAGACAGACAGACAGACAGACAATCATTTAAGTCAGTGAGTATCAAAGGAGTTTGTCCAACAGAATTATTGTGGAAATACATGACCTCTACTTTGAGAATTAAACTATAGTGAATGGATGGTGTAGGAACTGGGCACTTTCCAGCTCTATTGCTGCTGTCCTACACATCACATTTCTAGACTGTCATGGATAAGCCAATCACTTTGTACCTCAAGATTTTATGTAGCTCCTTTTCCCGTGTTACATATCCCCAACTCTCATCCCCTCTTGAATACTTCAGCATTCCATTACCTTCTCAGCCAATGTGATACTTTTATCCCAAGGTGTGTGTGTATCCAGCGGCCTTAGAAGAGGAATTTTAAATGCACTGACCTTCAGAATAAGCAAAATGGCTGTATTATAACAAGTGTTCTTTTTACGATTTCCTTTTTGTTGGAGCTAGATCTAAATAGACACGTGTGGAAGAGTATGATCACAGTCAGATACCTGAGACTTAATAAAGCTATTTTAATTTCACTAGTCAGTAGTTTGTGTTGTTCTAACTGTCTCCTTTTTTTTTTTTGAGGGGGAGGGGTTCTTTCCACAATCAGAAATAAAGAACAAATTCCGAAAGAATAAATTAAATGAGTAGAGGTATTTTTTTGGCAAAAGTTGACTTCTCATATTTTATCTCTGTCCTGCATTTGTAGAAAATGGTCTGAATTTATAAAACAAACCTAAAGCAATACTGGATTCATAAGATTTGATTGCCATTTGTGGTTACACTTGTAGTCCTCAAGTAGATGAAAAGGTTGTTATGATGCTAAAGATTTTGACTCAAGGAGGACTTTTAAGAAGAATTTGGCATTACCTCCTAATCAGTAGATTCCTGTAGCATTATTAAGCAGTAAGTTCACTACAGGTCAGTGACACAGCCTAATAGTGTGTGTGCATGTGTGTGTTTCTGTGTTGCTGTAAGGAAAGCTTTTCTAAAAATTTTTTCTAATATTTTATTAATTACACTTTATTCACTTTGTATCCCCCTATAGCTGACTCCCTCCTCTCCTCCCAATCCCTCCCTTCCCCTTATCCACGCATGCCCCTCCCCAAGTCCACTGATAGGGGAGGCCTTGATTTCCTTCCTTCTGATCCTAGTCTATTAGGTCTCATCAGCAGTGACTGCATTGTCTTCCTCTGTGGCCTGGTAAGGCTGCTTCCCCCTTAGCGGGAGGTGATCAAACAGCAGGCCAATCAGTTCATGTCAGAGGAAGTCCATGTTCCCATTATTATGGAACCCACTTGGATGCTGAACTGCCATGGGCTACATCTGTGCAGGGGTTCTAGGTTTTCTCCAAGCAAGGAACTTGTTTGGAGGATCAGTCTCAGGAAAGATCCCCGTGCTCAGATTTTTTGGTTCTGTTACTCTCTTTGTGGAGCTCCTGTCCTCTCCAGATCTTATTATTTCCCACTTCTTTCATAAGATTTCCTGCACTCTGCCCAAAGGTTGGCCATAAGTCTCAGCATCTGCTTTGATAGTCTGCAGGGCAGAGCCTTTCAGAAGCCCTCTGTGGCAGGCTCCTGACTTGTTCCCTGTTTTCTTCTTCTTCTGATGTCCATCCTCTTTGCCTTTCTGGATGGGGATTGAGCATTTTAGCAAGAGTCCTCCATCTTGATTAGGTTCTTTAGGTGTACAGATTTTAATAGGTTTATCCTATATTATATGTCTATGTGAGTGAATATTTACCATGTGTGTCTTTTTGCTTCTGGGATACTTCACTCACAATGATCCTTTCCAGTTCCTACCATTTACCGGCAAATTTCATGATATCCTTGTTTTTTATTGCTGAGTAATATTCCATTGTGTAGATGTACCACAATTTCTGTATTCATTCCTCAGCTGAGGGGCATCTGGGTTGTTTTCAGCTTCTGGCTATTACAAATAAAGCTGCGACAAACATGGTTGAGCAAATGTCCATATTGTGTACTTGAGTCTCTTTTGGATATATGCCTAGCAGAGAAACACTTAAAGAAATGCTCAACGTCATTAGTTATCAGGGAGATGCAAATCAGAACAACCCTGAGATTTCACCTTACACCCACCAGAATGGCTGAGATCAAAAACTCAAGTGACAACACATGCTGGAGAGGTTGTGGAGAAAGGGGAACCCTCCTCCACTGCTGGTGGGAATGTAAACTTTTACAACCACTCTGGAAACCAATCTGGTGCTTTCTCAGACAACTAGGAATAGCGCTTCCTTAAGATCCAGCTATACCACTCCTAGGTGTAAGGAAAGCTTTTTAACAAAGTGCTGAAGAGACGTGGCTGAGGGGCCTGCCTGTTGCTGCCACATTTCCTTATTGTAAAATGGAGGTACTTGATCTTTTTAAAGCACTGCTAGAACAAGGGTCTCACACATGCTGAGCAAACATTTCATCATGGAGCTGTATTTATAGACCTGAGAATACTTATTTTTTAATTGACCAGAAGTAAATACATTTATAATTTATAATATAATGTCCTAATATGTGTGCACGTTGCAGACTGCTTAAATACCATCAATTAACAAATGTTGGGCTTCTCATACTTAGTTGTTTTTTTTTTTGTAATGAGAATATTCAATTGTATTCTCTTAGCAATTTCAAGAATAGACTACATGATTAAATACCCATAGTCACATATTTTGTACAATAAATTATTTCCTGTTATCCAGCTGAAATGTTTTGTCCTTAATCCAAAGTCATTTGAGTCCCCCTGGCTCTCTCACAGCTCGGGTGTCCAACATTCATTCTACTTTCTACTAGTGTAAGTTCAACTCAATAGGACTTGAGATTCAGTATTAGTTGTTCTGAGCTTTGCTCTGGAGCTTGGCGTATTTTCCAGGTTCATCCATGCTGCTATAACAGACAGATTTCTTACTTTTTAAAGATGGAATGCTATTCTTTTGTGCTCAATCTGCCATTTTTTCTTCATTCATTTCTCCACTGACAGCATTTTAGTTGATTCTATATCTTAGCTAGTGTTTTTTTTCCAAAATTTTTTTTATTACTTACACTTTATTCACTTTGTAACCCCCATAAACCCCTCTTCCTCCCCTCCCAATCCCATGTTCCCTTCCCCTTCTCCACGTATGCCCCTCCCCAAGTCCACTGATAGGGGAGGCCTTGATTTCCTTCCTTCTGATCCTAGTGTATTAGGTCTCATCAGCAGTGACTGACTGCATTGTCTTCCTCTGTGGCCTGGTAAGGCTGTTTCCCCCTCAGAGAGAGGTGATCAAAGAGCAGGCCAATCAGTTCATGTCAGAGGCAGTCCATGTTCCCATTATTATGGAACCCACTTGGATGCTGAACTGCCATGGGCTACAACTGTGCAGGGGTTCTAGGTTTTCTCCAAGCAAGGAACTTGGTTGGAGGATCAGTCTTAGGAAAGATCCCTGTGCTCAGATTTTTTGGTTCTGTTGCTCTCCTTGTGGAGTTCCTGTCCTTTCCCTATCTTACTATTTCCCATATCTTTCGTAAGATTCCATGCACTCTGCCCAACAGTTGGCCATAAGTCTCAGCATCTGCTTTGATATTGTGCAGGGCAGAGCCTTTCAGGGGCCCTCTGTGGCAGGCTTCTAACTTGTTTTCTGTTTTCTTCTTCTGATGTCAATCTGCTTTGCCTTTCTGGCTGGGGATTGAGCATTTTAGGCAGAGTCCTCTCGATTAGTTTCTTTAGGTGTACAGATTTTAGTAGGTTTATCCTATTTTATATGTCTATATGAGTGAGTATATACTATGTGTGTCTTTCTGCTTCTGGGATAGCTCACTCAGGATGATCCTTTCCAGTTCCTACCATTTACCTGCAAATTTCATGATCAAGATCCAGCTATACCACTCCTAGGCATATATCCAAAAAAGGCTCAAGTACACAATAAGGACATTTGTTCAACCATGTTTGTAGCAGCTTTATTTGTAATAGCCAGAAGCTGGAAACACCCTAGATGCCCTTCAGTTGAGGAATGGATACAGAAATTGTGGTACATTTACACAATGGAATATTACTCAGTAGTGTTTTTTTTTTCATAGTACTGCTTAATACTTCGGTTTTCAAGAATTCCATACTGTTTGCATATCATTTATTGTATCTTTTTTTGTTTGTTTTTTGACTACCGACGTCCTAAGACGTGAGGCGAAATCTCATTGTCTCATTGTCTTAACTTGCATTTCCCCAGTGGCTACTGGAGGACAGTTGCATTCTCAAGTAACAGCCAAGTAGTGTTACAGACCAAGAAGCTCTCGAGTCCAGAAATGCATTCTGAAAGGTTCTTCATTCCTTTCAAGGTGCCTTTGACATTTTCCACGTTATCTATCCTGAGATCTCTAGTAGACAAAGATGTGGGCTTATCTGTACTCTGCAACATGGAAGTCAACCCATTCTGTCTAAAAGATGTACTTAGCAAGGGAATTAAGTTTTCCTCTTGTCATCCCAGACTGATAACATTTTGTTAATTAGTTGTTAATGTGTCTATCACGGTAAACACATATCACCAGAACCATTCAATTCTTTAAGAGTATGGAAGCCTGGGCATTGCTGTCTTACATTGTTTTTGTAGGTATAATCAATTTTCTAGGACTCTTATCTAATACAGGAGAAGGGAAAGCCTCTCAATGGCTTATCTCAACATGGACCAAGATATTCAAAAAGATGTTCCAAGTGGTGACCATCAGATTAGAAACCTTGGGATTAAATGCTAGTGAATATTTTATAAGAAGCAACTGTAATATAATTTCAGTAATGATGCGATAAGTCTTCTTAACAGAGTCTAAGGAAATATCAGCAGGCTATATATCTGATAAAGAGGTAATGTCTAATATATATTTAAAGTAAGACCAGAATGGCAAGATAAACTTAAAGACTCCAAAGGGGAAGGTGTGAATAAGCAATTATCCATGGAAGATACACAATGGTCCATAAGCACACGAAACAGTGTTCAGTGTGGTCAGCTTTAGGAAACACAGATCCAGAGCACAGTGAGATGCCATTTCAAGTCACATCCCAGGGTGACTTGAAAACAGCAAGTGTTCATGAGGGCGTAGTGAAGTTGGGACCCTCAGACACAAGTAATGCTATGTAAAATGGTACACCTTCTAGAGAAAAGTTTTTAGCACTTTAAATACTATAGAGTGTTACTATGTGCTCAAGAAAAATGAAAATTTATACCCACACGTTGTAAACTCTAAGCAGCTTTATTCATAAAAGTCCCCCAATGGAAGCAATCCATATTTATGAATGGGCAAAATGAAATGTGGTATAATCATACAGTAGAATATTATTCAGCCATAAAAAAGAATGAAACGTGGATGAACTTCAAAATATTACATAAAGAAGAAGTTAGACACAAAAGGTCACATCTTACATAGTTATATTTTTGTTAAGTTTCTGGAACAGATAAATCAATGGAGATAAAAAGTAGAATAATGGTTGCCAGTGGCTGGTGAAAAAAAAGTGAATGAGAAGAGACTATTAAAGGGTATTGAGCTTTGAGAATAAAAATCTTAGAATCAACCATTTAGAATCAGTAATGGTTGTACAAACGTGTGACTGTATGAAAAGCACTCAGCTGTGCCATTGAAAATGGGGATTCTTGTCTACATGCCTTACATCTCTCTTTCTCTCTTTAAAAAAAAAAAAGCAGAGGGCAGCTCTAAAAAGACTGTGGCTAATGTGTTTTAGAAATCTATGGACTATAGATACAAAATAGGATTTCATATTTTTATCTTAACATTGTGGCCCTTTTGTATGGTAGCTTATGAGAACTGATTGTTTTATTGAATCCATGCCAAATACTCAGTCAGAACATCTAGTGCTTGGCTTAAACGATTCATCAGAGTGGAGTTTAGGTCACGGCTGTTTCATTGCATCTTGGCTCTGCTCACAGTGTTCTGCTTTATATCCTAAGCTTTTATTACCCAGACTTTAATTGCTCCTGATAAGAAATGCAAATTTTAAAAACTAATTTTTTTGACACAGAATCTTACCTTGTAACTCACACTGTCTCAGGGTCATAGAAATCCTCCTGCTTCAGTATTGCAAATATTGAAGTTATAGGTGTGAACCGCCCCCTGCCAGTATATCCTGAGAAGAGAACATGGCATAGGGTAAAGAACAGTAATGTACAAAAATAACATTTCCTTTGTTAGGTCATTCCAACCAGACCTGTCTGATGGCTCGGTATCAGTTCTGGAGATTCCTGCCACAGTGCCATAGGGTTTTGTTTTTTTTTTATATATGAATGAAACTTATGTGCAAATATTGGTATGAGTACCACTCAGAACCTCAAGAAAAACATTGTTTTAAGTCATGGTTGCGAAAAGCTATGTTGGCCTTAGCTCTCTTATCCTTGACTATAAACGAAATAAACTCTGAACTAAATAGTTAGAATAAACGGACTGTGATTAACAAAATGGTAAAACTCAACATACAGGAAACACTGATTGTCCTCTTGTTTTCTCTGAAAACATTGCAGAAAAAAATTTTAAAGTGTCTTATGAAAATGAAGGAAGGGTAAGGAATGGGGCAGGCAGACACAAAGGGGTGATGGTGAGAGAACAGCAGCAAAGTCTCTCCAATGCTTCCTCACTCCGCTTTGAGATTTGAGTGACTGAGACAAGTGTGGACAAAGGTAACATCTTATTGCATTGTGCATTTTTTTTTTGGTGTTTTATTTCCTATTTTCTAGCGGCCACAACTGAGTTTATTTTAAGCCGTTTTTTTTTATCTGCATTTTCTTTTTTTAAATTTTTTTATTTTTATTTTATTTTATTATTTTATTAATTTATTTTTTGCTATCAATCACAGGTTAAGTACTTTGCATCCCAAGCGTAGCCCCCTCCCACATTCCCTCCCACTCTCCCCAACCCTCCCTCATCTCCTCCCTGCCCCCTCCAAGTCCACCAACAGGGGAGGACTTCCTCCCCTTCCATCCAACCCCAGCTCATCCTGTCCCCTCAGGGCTGGCTGCAATGTCCTCCCCTGGGGTCTAGCCAGTCTGTCACTCCCTGGCATGTATGGGGGAGGGTCAAAGAGTCAGCCATCAAGTTCAAGACTGAAACAGTCCCTGTTTCCCTCACTAGGGACTTCAGTCCTACACAGAGCTATCATGGGCCCCATCTGAGCAGGGGTTCCAGGCCACATCCACACGTGGTCCTAGGTTGTAGAAACGGTCTCATACAAGACCCCTGTGCCCTGCTCAAATTGTTTTTTGTGGAGTTCTTGTTCTCTCCAAGTTTCACAAAACTCCTCCATTTCTATCATCACTTCTCACCCTCTGCCAAAGGCTTGATCGTGAGTCTTAATATCTGCTCTGATACATCGCTATATTGACCCCCCCAGAGGTCCTCCTTGGCATGCTCCTGTCCTGTTGCTTGTTTTCTCCTCCACTCAATGTCCATTCCATTTGTTCATCCAAACGAGCATTGATCATACCAACGTGGGTCCTCCTTCCTGTATATCCTCCCTAGGTGTGTAGATTTCAGT